>CM057088.1:24470000-25070000 GCA_029959045.1 Taenioides sp. WSHXM2023 | reverse complement strand
AAACAGCATCCCCTAGCTTACCTTACCGTCTAGCTTGGATGTTATTAGACGGTCATTAACAAATACAAAGAAGTGAATTTCTCGTCATTATTAAAGCTTTCGTGGTGTTTCGTGCTTGTTGCTTTGGTGTAGTCTCCATAGCTCTCAGGGGCACCCCAGGACATAGAAAATGCATTACCTAGCAGTGCTTAAGTGTAGACATTAACTAAAGCGTTCGCCGGAAGATACCATGGAGGTAATTTCCCCGCCGTGAAATTGGTTTCCTTTTTCTTTCTATGTGGAAATGTATTCCTGGGCGGGTAAGCGGCTGCATAGAAGTGTATACAGGTGACGGTAGGTGTATTTATTGGATACATCAAGTCTTAAAGCAACGTAATGTAACTTTTGCTCTATTTCAGGTGCCCCGCTGCTATGACAAAAGCTTACAGAGTTTGGTTTCTGTGCCTTAATGGACATTGTTTGGAAGTGATGTTCAAACACCTGCTGCATATGATGAATAAAGTTAAGTTTAAGGTATACTTTAAGGTATACTGCACTTTATGGTCCCTGTAAGGATATTTGTCCTTTGCATTTGACCCATCCTTCAATATTGCTGGGGTAAACTGTCAGGAGCAGAGTGAGAGAGAGAGAGAGGGAAAGAGAGATTCTTTATTGATCCCAAGGGAAATTCAAGTTTTGCTGCAGCAACATTTACACTGCGCTTCCCAGTTGCCTTTGTGTCTCAGTCAAAGGTCTCAGTGCAGTTTAACAGGAGGACTGGTCAGATAGGGTCAGTAGATCTTGTATCAGGGCAGTTTGAGGAAAGGAAGAGCCAAAAGTGTCCCTCATCTGTGTCCTGCAGCATCACAGAAGTGTCCAGGGGGAGTCAGGTGAACACAAGAGGAAAGGCCTCACACTAGAATTAGACTTGGTCAGGACTATAGACTATAGATTTCTGTCCCATTGTTCATGTTTTTAGGTTGACAGGGAAAACTGGAGAGCCCAGAGGAGACACACCCCATGGGGACCTCCAGCAAACTCCACACTAAGAGGTCCCATACCCAGCTCAGGAGTAGAACCTGAACCTTCTTGCTGTGAGGGCAGAATACTTGCAGCTCAACTCAGTTTTAGCCTATATGAAATTAACTAAGGTAATAACTGAGGTAGTAACCGACATTTCAGTTGTTGTCAATGTGGTTTAGAGTGATTCTTTTGCAAATATGAAAATACTGTTGTAAAATGAATAGTTTGTACGGAGTTGAATGTTATGAAATATAAAGCAAACAGATGTTACTTAAAATTGCATTTTGTACACTTTTGCCAACTTTTAAAACAATTTTGTATCCTGTTGATACAGATGTATTATACTTTTTGTTGGCAAACCATTATAAATATGATTCAGTATTTTGGTAAAGCGGAAAATCCTTACATAACATATCTTTACAAGTTAAATACCCAGTGAATCAGTTTTGGAATGACAAATAAACAGCTCCGTCAAACCTCCTAAAAGCCTTCAAAATACAGTGGGGATGAGAACATTTGGTGCTACTGAAGTGAAGCTATCTGACTCAGAGTGTGAAAAAAACACTCATTTGGAGAAAACGGCCTTTGGAGTTGATATTTCAAGTGGAGACTTACAAAACGTAACAAAATAAACTTCTATTTTCAATTTGGAATTTTCAGAATAAACCGTTACATTAAAAAAGAGCAGACTGTCCCAGAGCCCTGGTATCAAAAGCGCCCTGACCGCTGCCTTTGCTTAAATTACAGAGTGGATATGATCTGCAGAGGTCAGCACTGGTCACATAGGGAAGAAATTGTGGTAAAGAAGGTTTTTGGAGCTTAAAGGTCCTGTATTACACAAAAAGGATTCTTGTGAGCATTGTATAATGTTGCTACCTCCTCAAAAACATACTTGCTCTCTGTTCTGTCTACATTTCCAAACCTCAAAATACTCTGTTCAACCTTGTGACGTCATTTAGTTGTAGTTTTCAAGTTAAGAGCTTTTTTTTTTTTTTACCTTTACTTCAGTAGAGATTGACATTTCCTCAGCTGAAATTAACCCAGTGATTCTAATGAAAGTGTGTGGAGTTTAAAAACACAGTGGAGCATTTCCTGAGAGAAGAACCTAAATACGCAGGGTTTGTGTGTTAAACTTTTTGTTAGGGGGTCACTGCTCTGCTTGGATCACAGTATGTGACAGTAGGCCCAGTATGACTTTAAACAGCTCTACCTCATATTCATTCAGTCACAGGTGGTAAAAACTTGTGGAAAAACAGGCATTCTGACTGTGAGCAGGCTTGCCGCTCCACAGATCTGACTTGTAACTTGGTCTGGTCTGGTCTCCATGAAGATATAAAGGTTTACTACCATACTGTGAAATATTCCCGAGAAATAATATGGAGAAACTGATTTGACGGACCCTCCACCAGAAAAGTTACATAATGCATTTTTAAACGTATGTGAATGAAACAAAACATAACTCCAGGTCTGTCTGTGATAAACATTATGACATGGATCAGAAAATAGCGTAACATGAGCCCTTTAAAAACAGAGTGGAACAAGCTAACGGATAAGAGTGGGCATTGGGCGAATCCACACTTAGCTGTACATGGTTGTGATTTGGCCTGGGGGATGTAGGGAGCAGTGAAAGATGCCTGACAGCTCCAAGCGTTGACTCACAAGAGAGAGCCGCCCCGGATAGTTGGGTAAACCACTGTTGTCATCCTGCCATGCACTCATCCAAAAATACACCATCAGCAAATATGTCGACAGCAGGGGAGCTCGGGCCTTGGCAAGTTGCAAAGTTCAATTTAACTTTTAGCTTTTATTCACAATGGACTTTCTGGAAAAAACGTAATATCTGCAAAAATCTTGGTCCAGACAGTAAATTTCTACTTTTCCCAGCGGTTTAGGTAAAAGCAAGAAAATCACTGCGTTTGAGAAAGTTTGGTGGAGGTGCATGTAGGCAGAATAAATAATAACATAACAACTCTTGAAAAATGTGAGTGAGAGATGAAAATAACACACATTTGAAAGTCCATAAGAAGGAACTGACTTGTGAGATTATATCCTGTGTATATCCTTAATGCTTAAAGTTGTCATCAGCAGCATTTCACCAACTAGAAAATGACTGTCGTGTAAGCTTCAGTTTCTCATTATGAAAGCACAAATTCTTACCACCATCTTTGGCATTTGAACTGATGCCAAAGATGTTTTTGTTTGTTGTTTGTTGATTATTTATTAGTCAATCAGTATTACTTTATTTGTTCCCAAGAGGCCATTTAATGTCGTTTTCTCGTCACAAACATACCTGGAGTTGTGTTTTGTTTCATTCACACATGTTTAACACGCAAACTCTACATATTTTGGCCGAGTTCTTCTCTCAAACATAAAACGCTCTGTTCCACCTTGTGATGTCATGTGGTGCTCCACTGGTTTTAAACTCTATACATCTTCACTAGAATCATTTGGACAATTTCAGCCCTGGAATTGCCAGTCTCCACTAAATTACTGTTAAAAGGTAGTAGCTGCTATCTTGAAAACTACTACTACATGACATCGTAAGATAAAACAGAGCATTTTGAGGTTTGGGGATGTAAACAGACTAATATTAAAGGGTTACTCAAAGAATTAAACAAAACGCAACCCCAGAATCAATTTGTGTAATATAAGACCTGTAAGCACATTGAGTAGTAAAACAGAATAATAGAAAGCTCAAACAAAAGTATAACTAGATAAATTTCAAAAACACTTTATTAAGATAAAGAAAATCAACCAAAAAATGTATCAGCGAGACCCCAGTTCAGTATTTGTAACCGTGAATTTGTTAACTTGTATGTCCTTTAAGGAAATTTTGTTTGGAGCATTTCAACTAGTGACCCCATAAAACCCTGTCAGGAGCAATGGGCTTATGCAATGGCGCACCCAAGGGACCATTTCCAGGGATCTTGGCCTGGGATCTACAGTATATCAAGACTATGGTCTATGGGGAACCTAAAGAAACCCAGATACAAGTAGAGCATGCACAACTCCACACAGACAGGCCCTAGACATGGTGGTTTTCATATTCTACAATGTGACGATGTCCCTGTGGATAACATTGTCTTGCCATGAAATATCTGAAAGGTAAATTCACAAATGTTTAGCGTGATGTTTTCTATTAGTGACTAGACTTTCACTTCTCAACACAAAACTGCAGTCTGTTTTGGCCTCTAGAATGTTGTTATGTCATGTGAAAGCCAGCAACAGCACAGGAATCTAACCTCAATACTGTGAGGGCACGCCACTCTGACTCAGCCACTGACCATACCCTGTCAGCTGTTACGACATTAAAAACCTCAAACAAATAAATTTAAAAGCATTTTGCCATGGTATTTTAACAAAAAATATAGTTTTATAGCGGCATTGTAAATGAGATGAATTTGTTTGTAATGTTGTGGCTGCTAAAAATACAGAGCAGAGTGAATGTGACACTGAATGACTGTGCCTCTGTGTGTGTGTGCGATTTTGTGCTCCCTTCAAACAACAGATCCTCGTGTCTCAGCCCATATTGCTCCTGACTGGAATAAACCAAAGTAAGTCTGTGTAGTCTGGTAGTCCTCTTGTCTCTGCTTTATTTGCTTGTGAATAATGATCATGGACAAGCTCCACTCTTGTTGTGCCAGAGCGTATCCAGAAGTCTCCACATGGTGCAGATCTGAAGTATGAGTCCCAGTATGAGATGTGAGGTTTTGAACATGGCAGACACACATGATGCAGTGCACAGTGACACGGCTGTCCCTCTACATCACATTCACAGTACACTTACAGCACCATTACAACATGGAGTGAATCAATCACCGTGGGGACGCCTGTCTGCGGTCTCCCGGGAAACGGAGCAGGGTCACCACACATGCCTATAAAGAAAGATGTATAAGAGAACTGCTTTGAGTACGTATGCAGGCTGTTTATTAGGAGGGATGTGCAAGCACGATCCACGCTAACGCCCCCAGAGACCAGACCTCTTGTAAAAAAGGGCATGCACATAAAAACACAAGGCATCAGATAACATATGTAACACAGCTTTGACTTGTTACTGTATGAGGCCGTTCAGTGACGCAAGAGAGAGAGAGCACGCACCCAAGATCAATACTAGATGGACTATGGAGATATCAGATTTTTCGTTAATCAATAATAATACAAGTTACAATTTAATTATAAGAGCAAAAAATAATAATAATGAGAGTTGAAAATAGTTTATTTCAATTCAATCTATGCTCAAACTAAACTTAAAGGTATAGCGTATAACTTGCTGGCAGTGAACTGCATGGATTCCATACGTCAGAACATGGAGATAAAGTGTTATGCCATACTGTAGAATATTATAGCCAAGGGAACTACATTTCCATAGAAACAAACAGGCCAAATAAGAGTCTATTTTGACAAAAGCCACTTGAGGGTGAGGACACATGTTTTCTGTGTTTTCAGTGCAATTAAAAACACCCATTATGAAAAAAAAAAACATGCTTTTGTTTTTGGGCAAAACGTTGGATAACTCGGCTTTAAGAGAAAAGTGTTTTGGTTTTTTTTGTTTTGTTTTGTTTTTTTGTTTGTTTGTTGTTGTTGTTTTTTTTGCTATACCTATAGACTATATATATAAATGGATATTGCTAACCCACTAGCCACCACGTTCCAAATAGGAAGTGAACATGGGGGCACTTACAACTCCACTGACTCTGTTTCCAATTGACTTTACATTGTAAAATTGTTCCCCTCTCGCTGTAATTGAGCCTCGTCATTTTGGTCTTAAAAAGTTTGCATTAACCTACTCTGCATGATCCTGGTGTTTTTATTTTGTTATTTTGTCAGTAAATAAATTCCTATCCCTAATATGGAACTCAGCTCCAAATTCGCTCCTATAGCCTCATGAGCTTCATTTGGCTGGAGTCGAACACTGTGGGTGACGTCACACTCCCTTAGTCCATTTCTTCATACAGTCTACGGCTGTACCACTACTTTTTTATTCAGAAAGTCTGATTTCTTAAAGCTGCTCACATACTCGTGGGAGGGTGATTTATTGGCTAATGTTAAAATCGGGAAGTTCCTTCTCAGAAACATCCGCGTGACGTGTCTGCAGCAGACCAAAGATGGCTGTATTGATGGAGTATTGGTGCGGGCGATGCAGCAGAGGATGAGTAGGCTGCAGGCAACAGTTTGAGCAGCAGTAGGAGGAGAGTGGAGAACATAACAAGTGAAAGTGCAAGGATCATGGAGTGGTTTGAGTGTTACATGTGATTAGAGGATAAAACATGTCTTATTATCAATCTGTGGTCAATAGTTTTTCCACTGTGGATGTTGGATATTTATAGCTCATGACCTTTACCAGTCAGTCAGGCAGTAAGACGTTGCAATTATTTATTTTTATTATTAAGAACTCTAAAAGAAAAATAACACAAAATCAACTTGTATGAGCTTTTCTCCTAATTAACTTATTCAAGAGTTGTGTTTGTACTGATTAATGCATGTTTGAGTAATTCAGTTTTCACCTACCCCCTGTCTCCGCCCACATCCTCCCAGTTATGAAGTTATGAAAAGGAAGTGTTTCTAATGTTGTTACCTTATCAAAAACTTACCTGGTGTTGCGTTTTGTTTCATTCACACGTGTTTGTGTATTCCTTTATTAGTCCATTAGTTATTATTAGTCTGTTTACATCTCCAAAGTTCAAAATGCTGTTCTACCTTGTGATGTCATGAAACAGTAGTTTTCAAGCGAGCAACTACCTTTTAACTTTTGTTGAAGTTAGGTAATCCCATTGCAAAAATTATCCAAGTGATTCTAATGAAGGTGTATGGAGTTTAAAAACACATTACAGAACTTCCTCTATTACCACGTGACATCACAAGGTGGAACAGAGTGTTTTCAGTTTGAGAGAAGAACAAAGCTTAAATATGCAGGGTTTGTGTGTTAAACATGTGAATAAAACAAAACACAACTCCAGGTATGTTTGTGATGAAGAAATAACATTAAAACATAAATCAGAAAGTAGAGTAATATGGCTTCTTCAAATATAACAAAATCGGGCAAAATCGTGTTTAAATCAAAACTGAACCGGGAGTGAACTAAAGCAGGCAAAATAATGAACGGCTGAATAAACAGTTTTAGTGACTGCAAACGTAAACTGAAAATAGAGACTTTTTAGTACCACTAAAAGTAGCTTCGCACACCGCGTGCAGCCCCATTGAAATGTAAAACGTGTCTTTAAAACCCTCGCCTTGACGCCCACTAAAGCCAGGGCTGGCATCCCACTGTTTCCCTGGTTAAGTATTTGAGGTTAGGGCTCTGATGTGGTTGAATATGCATGACGCTTCTGGG
This sequence comes from Taenioides sp. WSHXM2023, assembly GCA_029959045.1. Taxonomy (NCBI): domain Eukaryota; kingdom Metazoa; phylum Chordata; class Actinopteri; order Gobiiformes; family Gobiidae; genus Taenioides; species Taenioides sp. WSHXM2023. The sequence continues at coordinate 25,062,667 of CM057088.1, read as the reverse complement.
AGTGCTGTGCTCGCAGTTTACTTTCAGCACCGCGCCATTGGACAGCTCCGCACAGACACACGGCATTCACATTTGGACGGACAGAGAGACTGGCTTCTCTTACATGGCGTCCTCCACAATTGGACAAAGCGAAAGACCTTTTTATCTGTAATCAAATCTTCGTCACTAAGAGAGGCTTCGTATATGCGCATTAACAGCCGGCAGAGCGTGGTTTCTTTTACAATAATTGGACTGGTAACAGCAGGCATGATACTTTTACTCCACGGATGGCATCACGAGGGAGAGTGAGAAAAGAGAGAAGTCGAGAATACTTTGACAGACACGGGAAACAATTTGGAGCCGCGCAGCCAATCCTCCGGACCCAGACTGCACATAACAAGGGAGAGAGAGAAAGAGAGAAAGAGAGGGAGAGAAATGTGTTCTCGCTTCGTAAAGATTCAGACGCACTTGAGCCTGCCTACGGTCCGTGCGTAGTACAACACGACTGCTGTGCCTGGATTTGTTGGTTGTTGCTTTGAGATAATCAGGGGCCACGGAGTTTTGAATTAGCATAGAAGAAAATACGTGACAGTTCTTCTTGAGAGGCTGCCATCCTAAACGTCCTTGGGCTCGTTATAGTTTGCACTCCGTGAATGAAGAACAAGTGTGCACGAGGAAAGCTCTCTCCTTCTCTGGCACTCCACAGGCGCTTAATGATTCGCTAAAGCCGGTGGATGACAGCATGCCAAGCGCTACAGCTCGGTTAGTACAGCACCCACTTGCACTGTGTTTTTCTGTTTTTACACGGTCATGCAGTTTGCCTACTTATTCCGTCTCTTCTCTCCAATCTAGACTCCTTCTCAGCAAAACAAGGGAGTAATACTGAACTACATCGTCAGGCTCTCGGGGACTGAGCACGTTGGCAGGCGTAAAAGGAATGGCGTGCGGCGCGTGTTACTACCTGGTCATCAGCTCCACGCACCTGAACAATGGACACTTCCGGAGAGTCAAAGGAGTCTTCAGGGGACCTCTGCGCCCGCCCGCCACCACAGACTCGCCGGTAACTCACATGTCTAATAATAATACTGTATTAACTGGCATTGTCCCGGGGCAAGAGTTTGGTGGGCTTTTTAAACGTGCACTGTGTAACTTTTCTGGAGGGGCGCAGTCACCTAATTTGTCTCCACTGAATTCTACATTCATGGTGTTAAACTTCCATCTTCAATGACGTGTTTTTATAGCTCAAAGACACCTTCAAAAGCACGCATTCTTACTATGAGCAGGATCACCCCTCCGCAGATTTGACTTGTAACTTGCTTCGTAGTGTCAGCGGCTTGTCTCGAGATAGATGAGTTTAATGTCATACTGGGGAACATTCCAGCAAAGCAATAACATCTCCATGGAGACAGACGGATAGGGGACAGTCAACCAGAAAAGTTAGCCCACACGATGCACCTTTAAAGTTGGAATTGTGAGTTGTGTGGGAGACAGTTGGAGATCAGCCGCCTGCTGTCAGCTTCATGATTGGCTGCATTTGCTTATGGTTTTAAGAGCTGAGGAGATGGGAGAATCATTAGTTAAGGTCGGAAAAGCTTCGTGTTTTAAGCTCTGTGGGTTGGAATTGCGTTTTTTTAGTTAATAGCTCTAATTACGCAGAAATACTTGTTTTTTTTGACTGTGACTCATGTGGACTGTACTGACCTAGAAGAACAACTTGGCTCCTCACTTGGCTGTTTGGTTGTAGCTTAAACCCGGGAGTTTTCAGTTTTGTTTTGCTGAAAGTCAAAGAGGCAATGAGTGGCGCTAAACACTGTCAGAGTATGTAAATATGTTGGCGCTATATTGGCCTTTAAATTGGAGCGTGTGCCAAAACGAAAGCGCGCGCGGTTCAGGAGGGTCCGCGGTAATCACACATTATTCATGAGCTCTTAATGCGAGACGAGACAAACTGGCGGAGCTGATGACAAGTTTGATGAGGAGGGAGGAGAGGAGCAGCTGGTGCGTGTGTGTGCGTGCGTGTGTGTGTGTGTGTGTACGTGTGCGCGCTCGGGCTCAAGTCATTACCAGTCTGTCATGTTCAACCCGCGCTCCGCTATGTGATGGGAATGAGCGAGCGGCGCATGGCAGCGGACCCGGTGTGAAAGAGAGGGGCGTTCTGCACAAACCGCGGAGGCACATGGAAACTTTTTGACATCTTCTAAATTGTGCGTTTGAAAAGATTTTTGTTTTGGAAAATTGTGGTAACCTGGGTTGCATTTTTCCTCAGAGATAGACGAGATTAGAAAATATCTTCACTAGACTATTCTTGATGATAATGGTTTGATTTGTAATAACAGAACGTGGCTTCTGGGTGGATTTTAAATATGTATAGCCATTAAGCATGTCTTGAGTTCATTTCAACTCACTGAACAGTAAAAAAGGAAAGATCCCAGATTTTCAGTTCTTCCAGGAAAAATATTTTACTCTGTAATTGCAAAAGCACTGAATACAAAAAATAAACAGGCCAATATTGCTCAGCCTTAAACAAGCTTGAAGAAGACATTTTGATAGATAAAAAACAAAAGATAACACCTCATGGGACAGAAAGTTGTATTGAAGAGACATTTTTGGATGAGAATCATGTAGAAATAACAACTGCTCACAACATCTGAGTGAGAGAAGGAAGGAAACATGGTCTTCACTCATGTTGTACCTTATTTGTGATCAGTCCGTAGCTCCTATAAACTTATGCATTTCCTTCTCAGAACAACTCTACCTTCTCTAACCTTCTCTAGTCTCTCTACATCCACAAATCCTCTCAGACTCCACCAGCAGCTCTAACACCGCAGCATCCCTCTCAGTAATTGCACCAGGCTACCTCCTCTGTATATGTCCAACTCTGCAATCTTTTCCCTCTAATTTATCTAATCTAATTTACCCCAAAACACATGTACCACTGGAGCCATATAACATCTGGCCTGACCACTGTCTCACTGGACTCTATTTGTGCTCTGTGAATGTGTTTCAGGAGGATGACAATTTTGCACCATCGATATTAAAGGTGCACTGTGTAACATTTCTAGTGGAGGGTCTGCTGCCTGCTTGTCTCCATGGAAATGCTATTGCTTTGTCTAGAATGTTCAGCATAAAATCTGTCACGAAGGAGAGCAGGTTATAGCACTGCACTACATCACAGTTCAGATCTGTGCAGAGTCGCCCCTATTCACAGAGGGAATTTTGTATTTTTGAGCAAAAGAAACACAGGTAAAGGGTTTAATGTCATACCGTGGAACATTCCAGGAAAAGCAATAACATCTCCGTGGAGACAAGCAGGTAGCGGACCCTCCACCAGAAAAATTGTACAGTGCACCTATGACAATTTAAAACAAAATATCATATCTTTTGAATGATGAAAAGTTCTCAAAATGTCGCCTTTAATAGGAAGCTGAACACTATACTTTTTTCAGCTATCGTGTACATTTTTCACTTCTTCCTCGCTGGTACGTTACTGCTCCACTCATTTGTTTCGCATTATTCCTCTCCAATTCCAGAGCAAGCGCCACCAACAAATCATTTAGACAAAGCAGAGGCCAGATAAGAAATAAGATATGACATAAGAAGCAAAAGCTGTAGCCCAAGAGAGGAAACGTTAAGGAGTTTTGTGTTATTTTGAGAATGCAAAACTTATAATACACATCTCAAACTGAAGCTGTGGTGGTGGGTGTAAAAGGGTTTACAAAAGTACTGCAAATTACCTGAAGATAATACGCAGTTTTTCAGTTATTTGGTGTTCATTTTAAAACATGAATTGTAAGCTGGACTCTGAAATTGACAATCTACTGAACAAAAGATAAAAGGTAGCAGTTAACCTGAAAACTCACTTTATGATATTGCAAGGTGGAAAAACTAAACACGACTCTGGGTATGTTTTTGATGAAGCAACAACATTATATTTTGCATAGTATAAAACCTTTAACATCAATTTTTAAATAGAAAATGCCTTGAATGACTCTGATAAAATTAATTTTCTCATGCAGTATTTACAAGGTCTCGCTCCCTGTGAGTGTTTTTTTTAACCTTCAAATGAAATAAATGTTCTATACACGCTATTATTGTTGTACTGAACTACAGTTGTGAAGGACATGCACTCTTTAGCTTCACTGCAATTCCACATTTGCACAGGGAAAGTTTAGGCTCAAAATGGTGGCGGTTACAAGGTCACCAAAGCAGATCAAATTTATCCTTATTAGTGTGGACATGGGCCAATTCATGAGCCTGTCACTATGATAAAGAGTGCAGTGGTCAGGCAGGCCACAGATGACCTACCGTGAGCCGGGACAGGGGTTTAGCATAGAGGGCTTGTCCTGGGTGAGCTACAGTACAGAAAGGTGCTCGTTTGGCTCTTTTCCGATACACTGTGGAAGATGTGTGTCTATATAGATCTTGTTTGATTCAGATCAGTGAGGAACAAAGCGTTGGACTACACAGGGATTTGTCAGACAGCTGTCTTTGATAAGCTGCGTACTGCAACATTAGCAAAAACACAGGCAGACAGTGAAGACTACAGGGAGAAGTATATAGTCCTGGATACTGATTCATAATAAACACTTCAATAGCTCTTATATTTTGTTTTGGTTGATTTAAAGATGCACGGTGTAACTTTTCTAGTGGAGTGATGGCATGTTAATGGAGACTGGAAATGTTCCAGACAAAGCATCTATTCAATACAGATCTTTAAATTTAAACTTAAAAATACCTGAAAAACATCCATTCTCAGTGTGAGGGGGTTCGCCTCACCACAGAGCTGACCTGTAACTTCCCTGGTAGAAAAGTTACAGAGTGAACCTTTAAAATCTGATATTGCCTTTTTTTTACTCCAGTAGAAATGGTTTGTGTTGGCACCTCAGGACAGGAGGTCAGGAATCAGGTAGGGCATCTGACAAAATATGTATGCAGGTTAACAAGAAGATATGCAGAGGAAGCTGAGTATTTGATATGGTGAGCCTGAAGCCTGTATTTAGCAAAATAGTCACTTCATCGACTAAACAACTTAATTATAATAATAGCTTTTGCTTTTTATCCCAGACATACAGACATATCGCTGCCACTGCAATTACGATCATTAGACTAACCTGCTGCTGCTAATATTATTAAAGAGAGCAGGAAAAACATTCAGACGCCTGGACTCCAAACACAAGCACAGTGTTTACTCTCCAGTGTTTACATGTTTTTATATGTAAAACGTCATTTTGAAAAGATTAATATTCATTTTGACGAGTCACTCTTCAAACCATAATTAACACTTCAAATTCTTTATTCTTTGGGGCGGTGTAAAAGTGGAGAAAAGTAAACAGATATTTGTATTTTTGCATTTCAGGTCAATCAGGTCTGAATTTGAAAATAATTTAGTTTACTGGACATATTTATTTTTTCGCAGTTCCACATTACAGCATTACACTTCTCTATCACAATAGAGAATAGCAGGTGAATTTACAGGTCTGATCTGTGGAGGAGCAAGCTCGCTCACAGTAATAATTGTTGTATTTAAAGCCTTTGTTTGTTTGCTTTTGTTTGTAAAAACATCTGTAATTGAATAAATAAAATATAGATACATTTAATGAACAGTCTAGACAAGCCCTATTGGTTGGACATTGTAACGCTTTGGTAAATGTACAAAAATAAACATTTAAAAATCAGCTTTTATAATAACATTATTGTATTCAGTAATTCATTATCTTTGGTCATTTCTACAAGGTTAAATTGTTTCATAACATTTGAAAATAAAACCAAGCTTCTAAAACCTTTTTTTTTTTCTTTCTATATTTAGTAACATTTCTGACCAGATTCCCTCAGAAAGCCTCTCTCAGTGGAGTAGTATTGGCTTATATGTGCGTGCTTAGCTGTGAAGTCCTTTTGATGTACATTTCACTGGTCTTGCAGAAAACAGAATAATTCTTGGCTCTCAAGTGTTATGTTAAAGTGAGTAAAAATCCGGGAATGCCTCTGTGCCTGTACCCTTGTGTGATTCAAGGAGCTCTGAGCTGTGTTTATGGAAATGAGGTGGCCTTTAAACATATGCCTGGGCAATTATCCTGAAACTGCTCTTTAGTTGTACAAAAACATGCATCGTGTTTGGAAAAGTCAAGAGCTTAGTGACAGACGTGAAGGCATCATGATGAGGAGGGGACCGGGGCAAGTGGAGCCAACTGCTGTGCCATTTGGTGTCCCAGTCTGCTCCGGGTGCACAACAAGCAAACAGAATATCAAGCTCCGGTAATGATCGGCATACGGCAAGAGTTTCAGTGAGAGGATTTCAGTGAGAGGGAGATCTAAAAACTGCAGTCTTATGTTGGTCTTTGGAGAATAAATTAAGAACTCTGCAAAACAAATATCAAGATATTGATTTTTATATGTTTTGGGGGGTAAACTTTCAAGTTCACATTTCATTTAAGGATTATTCAGCTAGATTTGTTTACATATGAGTGCTGCCTGTTATTTTGCTATTGCCACTAGATGGAGTAGTGAGTAACACGATGATTTCACATACAGTCTATCTATCTATTGTGCTGTGAAATATCTCACCTTTCATAGCACAAAGGGGTCAGTGGCTGAAATATTTCCCAGACCAGACCAATTTACTCAAGCACTGAAAGTGTCTGATTACCACTGTTAGGGCATCCGGCATTAAAGGTCCAGTAAGTAACTTTTGTTGAAGAAGGTCCGCCACTCTCTCATGGAGACACGTCCATCTCCATGGAGACAAGAAGGTGACATAACCAGGCTAAGTTACTGTTCTGAGTTACTGTCAATGGTCCAAAAGTTACTGAGAGGTGATCCTTCTAACAGTAGCTTGGTATTTTTAGCAATAAAAACATCTGTGAAAAAAAAGATAGATATGTTAGTACCATAGGTGGAACATTTTTATATGCAAAGCAATACCATCTCCACAGAGTTAACAGAAAATTAACGTCTTTAAATAGCCTATTCAACATTTTATTGTGATGATTTTTTTTTTTTTTACTTTTTTTACTTTTTCATAGTTTCTTGATCATACAATGCATTGCTTTAGTTGCAGAAATAGTTATTTCTTTAACTAAGAAGAAAAATGTAGCACAAGCATGACACATATTATAAATCCACGCAGTGTTGATCTTTGAAGCGGAGACACCTTTTGACAGGTGGGCTCAGGAACCTGCTTGTCTCGCTATATCTGAGAGCTTAAAAGAAAATGTCACCTAAACTTTTCTCACTAATGCTGCAGTCAAGGCATTCTTTAAAAACACGCACACACATATTGACAGAGTCTTAAGGTGCTGGAGTCTGAGCAGGTGAGCTCCGCAGCATATTAAGGGCCTGTATTAGCCAACCATTCCTGCTGACCATAGCAAAGTGCCCCTACTGATCACCACTAATGTCCTCCATCACGACGTACACTCGGAGGGGGGTGGGATGGGGTGTGTGGGCTGAATAATTGGGGGAGATGGGTGAAGCTGCATAAAGAGACAGCAAATGCATAGGCGTGCACAGGGGACAGAGACAGTTACCATTGATTTGAACACACTCTCAAGCCTTTATTGACATCTCATTTAGCTAACGAATTCATTAGCGCGTCGTGGCATAATAACTTCTACTTGAAAACCAGGAAGGCTCCCGGAGGATATGTGTCTGCAGCTATTTCCGAACTTTCCACCCAAACTCTTTGTCACTTTGATAGTCTGTCTCCCTTTCCACAAGCAGGGCCTGTTCCTTTTCCTCTTTCTCTGTTTGTTTAGTGCGACATTGTGTAACTTGTAAATGAACCTGCTGTTTGGAGGTGACATAAACTGCCAGATTGTGGACATGGTTCCCCCTGACAGAGTGGCGCATCCATCCTCCTCCTATAGAGAGATGCCTTTAGGTGTCATAGGAATTTCAGCTTTGTGAGTGAATTAAGAAGAGGAAAGAGTACTGCATCAGGTTTTAAGTGACAGCAAATAAAGGTAAATGCTATTTTTAAGTTGAAAGAACCTGCAGCTATAGGCATATTATTATTCAGACTGTTGGCCCACTATTATATCTACCATGTGTTCTATTGATATGTCTGTGATTCTTTGTCCTGATGCTGAATGTCAGGATCATTTGGTACATGAATTGTAATTGTTCATATCACAATATAATCATAACAACTAAAAAATCATTGTCAGAATTTTAGAAGCAGAATTCAAAGTCAGTTCAATGTACACGCTCAAAAAGTAGACCTACATGCAAAGTGCTTTTGTCACATTAAAGGTGCACTATGTAACTTTTCTAGTGATCTGTTTGTCTCAATAAAGATGTTGTTGCTTTGTCTGGAATGTTCCACAGTATAGCATTAACCTTAAATATCCTGCACAGGTGGCATCATCCTAAACAACTGACATCAAGACCAAGGTATAGATCTAACCTGTAACATGATTTTGTTGTCAATTAACAACAAGATGATGAATCTAATCCAAAACATCTTCTTGAAGACAAACAGTGAGTGGACTTTCTACCAGAAAAGTTACACTGTGCATCTCATCTTTAACTTTACGTTACCATTCAGAAAATTTGATTTTGTAATGTGGTCACATACCCAAGAATGGCAACGTATGAGACAGTAATGAAAGAAAATGAAGGATTTCACTGTTGCTTGTCTATTAAAAAATATAGGTAGTATTTTGCTTTGTGATAAAGGGTGTACATACTTGCTGCATGCTAGTTATTTTTCTATTGTCAGCAGTGAATGATTCTTCAAACTACTAGTCTAGTACTAGTCTCTTTTATGTTTGTGTGACTTTGTGATTCGTGTTCATGCTCAGATTCAGATGATCTTTATTCACTGTAGTCCTCACTTTGATTCTTTTGGTGCTGTTTTGACCTGCCTTTCAGAGCAGCCAGACGTTTAAGAATGAAACAATCTCTTAAACCTATACAACTTGTACAACAGGGATTGGGCTGTGGTGTTAACCTGCCTGCACTCACCACTCACCCTGTTTTCTGAAAAGGACCTCTCCGTTGTGAGTTTATGAATTGAATGTGGTGATTTATCGATGTTTGGGTCTGGTTTCTGAGAGGTAAAAACAATCTGCTTTTGTGGCTTGCCTCAGACCTGCGTAGGCGAGTGGCCAGAACTATAGCAGCTGGGGAAGTATTGTGAACAAAGGTGAAGAAGTTTGCACTCGTGTCAATATCATATTATTTCAAATGAATAAAATAGAAAAGTATACCACAAGTGCAGCTTAAGTAAAGGTGAAGTAGTAGCAGTGTGATTCAATGTAATGAAACTGGCTTGCAATAAAAGTATTGACCAAAGGATTGTATTCATGGGTGCAGCTTCCTGGGATTTGCAACACTGCAAGGACTTTTCTTTGAATAGCGTAGTGTTCTACTACTGTTGCTATGACTACTAATACTACTAGCAATATAATACTGATTAGCACCACTACTAGTCTAGAGCTATTACTGTGATTATTGCTACTACTGTGACTGATAATCTCCTTACTGTCACCAAGGTCAAAACTCATTCACTGATTCAGCTGTTATGTCATAGTAATTATGTAAAACTAGCATGTTTACTCAGAAATAAATTCCTACAAATATTATCATGAAAATATCTGCAAAGTTGGAATGTAGAGTAGAAAAATCCATTTATGTTATGCCTTTGTTGGTAGCTAAATTAAATGTACGACTAATTTCCCTTGTGAACCTGCCTTAATAGAAAATACCTAGTATACACTGTGGCATACACTGTGAAAGGTTAACTTAATTATATCTGCTTATCAATGGGGGTGTTATTGCTTGGAATATTCAAAGTATGGCATTAAAATGAAATATTTCCATGGAGACAAATGGTCAGAATGGTTGTTTTTCATGTATTTCTTAAGCAATAAAACACATGTAACTGATACATGCATGTTGAAGATGATGTTTAATGCTATACTGTGGAGTATTCCAAACAGAGCAAGAAAACTTCCATGGAAACAAACACACACCTCCCCACCAGAAAAGCTACATAGATCGCCTTTAAAGAAGTTGACATAATCATCTCACTAGTCACAGAAAACATAATGTAAATGATGTTTTATAATACATGCATTGTCCCATCTGATTTGATTAATGAGTCTGCTTGCCTGTTGTGGTTTTCTATTGCTTGAATACATTTTAGCCCATATTTTTCTCCATTTATCCAGGCTTGGGACCTTGCATAAAACCATAGACTCTATAAAGTAAGAAAGAAGGGAGTGTGACGTCACCCATAGCTTTGGGCTCCAGTAAAATGAAGCTCACGAGGCTTGCAGTTATAGGAGTCAATCTGGTGCCAAGTTCCATATTAGTAATAGGAATGGACAAAATAGCCAAATAAAAACACCAGGATCAAGCAGAGCGGGTTAATACAAACTTTTTTAAGAGCAAAATAACAAGGCTCACTGCAGCAGTTACAAGGAGGGGGGTGACAATTTTTCAATGTAAAGTCGATGGAGCCAGAAGCGCTCCATGTTCACCTCCTATTTGGAATGCTTTGGCTAGCAGGTTAGTTTTGTCCATTTATGTTTACAGTCTGTGCATAAAAAAAACATTACATCCTGTGGTTCAGTTCGGTTCCCTCTTGATGGTGAAAAGATAGTTTTCAAGTTTTACCTTTAATTCTGTAAAGAGTGGAAATTCCAAAGCTGAAATCATCCAAATGATTTTAGTGAAGGTGTTTGGAGTATAAAAATACAATAGGGCACTTCCTGTATTACCACATGACATCACAAGGTGGAACGCAGTGTTTTCAGTTTGAGAGAAGAACTCAGCCTAAATATGCAGGATTTGTGATGAGGGAACAACATTATAACATAGATCAGAATATGAGTCCTTTAATAACAGACTTTGATTGATTCAAACATTTAAAACTGACCTTTCCACCATACAAAAATCACACTTTTTACAATACAAAACTATTTTCTGTGTGCCTCTACTCTTCTGAGCTTCATCTTTGTACATTTTAACTGACAATACAGTGACACATCCACAAGTACGGGGCTCCAGTCAGCAGATGGCCAGCCCCTCATTGGGGATAGTGCCTTGGGACAGATGTTTGTGTGTGTGGTCATTAGCCATGGCAGCATTAGATAATTACCTGGAGCCCGTAAACACTCACTCTCATACAATTAGTGCACGTCTGATAATTATGCCATGTTTGATGAACCATCTGGAAACGCAGCTCAGTCAGGTCTAAAAGAAGAGAGGGATGTGCTGCTTTCAAAGGTCTAAGCAGTCAGGTGTACCAAAGAGCAGCATTAGGAGAGGGAACAGGTGAGGCCTTCAAAGAGCCGGTGTTTTGGGTCATAATCAGTGGAAGGAATGTTGGAGAAATGCGCAAATCTTCATAATAAAATACATGGAAAAGAAATTTGTGTTGTCATGATCAGTGGTGGAAGAAATACTCAATTTTGTTACTTACTCAAGTTAAAGTGCAAATATTTGAGCAAAAATCTACTTAAGTAAAAGTAAAGCACCCATTTAAAAATGTACTTAAAGAGTAAATGGTAGAAGTATTTCTCAGAGATTTTGAAGTCTAATAAAGATTCAGTGTAGTGATTTTGATAAGGGTTTGTGCTGAATTTTGTTCAAAAGAAACAACTGAATTAATATTTTTTCCTAGCTGTTTTATGTGTATATTTTTGTTTGCTCAAATTACAAATGTATCAAAAGTAAACCCCTCAGGATTTTCTGCAGGATTTTCTGCAGTTCTGAAGTACAGATACCTTCTCTCAAAAGTAATAAAGTAAAAGTAAAATATACCTAAAATTTATACTTCAATACGGTACTTTACTACATTTACTTTGTTACGTGTGTGGTTGTTTTCAGAGAAACCACCGGAGCCGAGAAAAAGTTTAGGTGATATTTATTCCAGATGATATTGTTACAATTATCATTACAATGACAGGTATTATAAATACTGTATACTGTGCTCTAGTTGAGCTATAGAGAACCTTATAGAGAGACAGACGCACGGGGAGAGAGAGACAAGGGCCGACAACTACCAAGCGACCGACGACCCCAAGCAACTGCCCCCCTGAGTTTTTATATCCCCTTATTAGGACACGTAATCACATTCCTCCGGTCGGGTCACCCTGACAGTTTGGCAACTAGAGATGTAACTGTTTCCTTTGATTCTCAGAACTAGTTAGGTCAGGTCAAAGAAGCCGCCATATCCCTCTCTCTCTCTCCAAAGCAAATATCTGTACTAACATTCTGTTAAACATTTGGTTAACAATTAATCATCACATAACATTTAGGAAATATTTTCCACCACACGTGCTACCACTGGTCATGATACTAAAATGCTGAATTCAAATTTGATAAGGAAATGACTTAGGGCTGGATTATAGAGCTGTTCTCTTTAGAGATTGAAGTGTATTGTAAAAGCAGTAACTCTGAGACAAAAAGCAGATTGTGCACTCTGTCTTCATCTCATTACAAAACATTAGATCACAAATTTGTAACAGAGATCCATGTTCTAAAGTGTCCAAAAATATTAATACTATGAGGGCTAACATGTTAGGAGTCAGGAAAACGTTAGACTAAATTAGGTGCTTCAGCATAACTATATATATTTTTAATCTATCTCTACTAGTAAATCTATCAATCTTTCATTACAAAAATTATGATAAAAAATGTTTTTTGCCTGTTTAAATGAGTTTGGGTTTTGATTAGTGTCTTACTTCTGATTTTTTTACAACCCTAATTAATTATTAATAATTAATAATTTAAGCATGTATATATCACCTTTCAAGACATGCAAAGCACCTTACTGTGCTTTACTTTACATTATTCATTCAGCTGTAGCTACTATTGTAGCTCCAGCTGCCCTGAGGCAGACTAACAGAAGCGAGGCTGCCAATCTGCGCCATCGGCCCCTCCCACCACCATCACTCACACACTCCACTTTCTTACTAGGCAATGTGGGTGAAGTGTCTTGCAGAAGGGCACAACTGCAGTTTTTGACACTGGCACTTCACTGTGGCCCCTGGTGTTCCCAACGGTCTCCCATCCAAGTCCTGCCCAGGCCCGGTCCTGCTGAGCTTCTGAGATCTGACGAGCTCAGGCTTTGACAAGGAGGTATGGCCACCACACGAGAAATACACTGTACACAGTAGATATACTACATGGGGTATAGATCCGACAAAATAGTTAGTCTAATGTTTAAGATGAACATAAAATGGCCAGTGGTGCAGTTTTTGCATTATAACTAGAATAGGTTCAAATCTCACTGAAAGCACACACTGTTGTTATGTCCTTGAGCAAGACCCTTCACCGCAATGACTCACTCCTGTCACAATATTATATCTTATTGAAACATTCAAGGCCCTCAAATTAAAAAAACAAATAAATAAATAAATAAATAAATAAATGAAAAAAACATAAATGGTTTTGAACTCAAATTGAAGTTGTTTTTCAAAAAGTTACAGTCCATGTACCCAGAGTCTTCAGTAGTGGCTGTGGTTGATTCATGGCTTCATTCCTTGTGTTATTTTTGATCACTGACCTCGTTTTCAAAGGCATACTTCCTCTCATATCCTCTGCTCTTTACCTGGGCAAAGGTCTGGTCTCTCCGTCCTCTCCTCTTTATTTATGTGTACATTCTGCCTATATGGGAGCCGGGTGTGGAGGCGAGCAATATTGCAGTGGCAATATCTCGGACGATCCCTTGAAGGAATAACAGAAAATAGAGGCTTATATAATACATTTTCTTCTGGTCACTTTTTCAATAAGCTTTATTTTACTGCTTGGCTGGGGTGTTTGCTGTTTGCTTTGTGGCCTTTACTATTCTTCTAATACAGTGGTTCTCAAACTGTGGTACTGGGACCACTGCTATATTCAGATACTAACTGATATAAACTAGAAACTCAACTGAAAAAGTATTGATACTGAAAAAACTTTGAATAGTTTTACAATGGTCTTCATCTATATCTGAACTATAAGTCCACATGGTGAGTTCAAAGAGGCTACTATTATTTGGTGTTGAAAATTACATTCTATATATTATTTATTATCATTGTAGTATCAAAATCAGCCTTAGAATCAAGATTAGAAATTTTAGTAGGCCTATTTGCGACGTGTTAATTGCGGTCCTGATTCAATTCACTATGGAAGTTTTTTTTTTACTTATTAGTCTTGCTTGAACGTAGATTTTGTTTCAAATTGTCAATAGTTTAAAAGAGGTAGAGCCAAGCATTGTGTGGTGGAGATATACAGTATTTAAAATGTCAGTATACATTTTGGTGTAACATTTGCTTAAAGGTTTTCTATTGTAAAGTACTATTACTGTCAATACTTTAATTTCCACTGTTACTGAACTACAAATCTTCTACTAAGCTGCTTCCATTAAGCCCTGGTGTGAGTACATTTTAGGCTCAGCGACTTTCTTCCGAGCTACATGTTAAAATACTTTTTAGCTTTTGGTCCTGAGCTCTTCCTATAGCACGAGCAGATGTAGGAGACAGTTAGCGCTGTATTAGCCTATTTGCACACACTGCTGCTGTAAGTGCATGTACGTAGGTGTGTAGATGGCTCTTTGGCACCTGGATTTTCCAATGGCTGTCTCTGTGCTGATAAACAGGCCTGGGTTAAGAGCATCCAACACAAATTAATTACCTCCGCGCTGGAGCAGAGATGACTCACTAATAGGCTGAGTTCACGTGACATCGCAACATCTATAATATAATCTCTATCTATGGGTTTTGGAGCGATTGCAAATTTGGACCATTGCCACAGTGATTAACAATTTAAAACAAAATACTATACCTTAATGTTGCATATAAAAGGAAGCCAAAACCCATGAATAATTTAAAAGTGGGTTATAGGAAAATGAGTTGAGTCAAATTTCTGCGGTGGAATATGCTGTTTAGCTGTGAGACTGCAGATGTTTTTGACCTGGTTTATGGTGCGTAAAGTTCTTTTCAATATGGCTTCAAAAGTGGTGCCATTATTCAGCTCATAATATGTGTGATTTGAATTGAAGTTGGAAGACCTGTTAGCCATTAATTAGACTTAGACTAACTTTACTGATCCACAGGGGAAATTACTTGGACACAGCAGCTCACACATAACAGTATATTATAATAACAAAGAGCAACAATATAAATGGTTATAATAAATTCTAAATTAAAGGTGCCCTGTGTAACGTTTTGGTTGGGGGTCCGTCACCTGCCTGTTTCTATGGATATGTCATTGATCTGCCTGGAATGTTCCACAGTATAATAAAACCATCTGTAACTGAATAAATGTAAGGACCTGTAACTTGGTCTGGTTTGGTCTCCATGAAGATAGAAAAGTTTGTGGCCATACTGAGGAACATTCTAGACAAATAATGTCAAACAAATAATGATTTAACATTTGTGGATCATAAGATTGGATATTTATCCTTTAACAGTAAATCTGCCCCTGCCGTCCAGCTGAAATTATGATCAAATTGTCATCAAGTGGAGTTAATATGACTCTCCACTCTTAAGCCTGAAGACATCGTATTTCATTGTTGTGGCGTAGTGAACTTCCTGTTATAATTAATTTGAGGATTTTCACTATTCAGAAGATAGAATATGTTGTTTTAGCTCATTATTTGTTATGGCAATGGTCCTAATTTTGCAATATTCTGAAATCCATGAGGAGTTTTGTGAACCTTTGGCGTTGCAGGCCTCAAACACGGACCAAAGAGCTGCCTGTATGGGAAAAAAAAAACAAAAAAAAAAACACCATCACACCATATGTATATTCTTTCTCTTCAAATGCAATCGGCCAATTTTAAAACATAACAGAGACTGGAATAAGCCGTGCAGCCACTTTGCATTTATAGATCAAAGTGGGAGAGGAATTTGAATCCACGCGAACAAGTTTGACTCCCCAGAAGAAGACCCTGACATAAGATCAAGGCTTTCATTTGGCTATGCCCTGGATAGAAAAGGTTTTAGAGTGATGAAAAATGGGACAGGAATATTCATAAGTGCCGAAGCCACACATAAAAATAAAAAAAGGACTGTGTCAATTGTTCAAATATGTATTCAGATTCGAGTTGGTCTTTTCTTTGGTGTTTTCCTCCAGGAGTATAGAATCATTTACAAGTGCTGTTATGTATCTGGCATCAATATCATTTAACAAGGCTTGGAACTGCTACAAAGATGTCTAGTTTTACTTGTGAAAATATTTGTTTTTATGGATAATTACCTTTCTTACAGCGATGGGAAGAATACTGTGAAAATGTTAGTTACTGAATACCTGCATTAAAATGTGTTTCGTAATGTATTCCTATACATGGTTCAATCAGAGTACTATATTCTGAATACTTAGAATACTTTGCAGAGTTGCACATAAATTATAGTGTAAAGTCACAACATAGTATTAAAAACAGCTTTATATTTGTTTCACTGTTTGTTATGCCTTTCCTATCACTAAATGAGAAAAGGAAAACAGCGACATTTTCTATTTTTCTCACTGTGCAATTTGAAGTCTAAATTGTGTGCTCAAGTACTGCCATGTATTTCTTTGATTTTAGTAAAGTAACTGTATTGTGAATGATACCAAATGAAAAAGTAACTCGACCTCAATTCAGGTTCTCAAAATTAGTATTCTGAATGTGTATGATTGGTACATGTATTTAGTTACTTCCCAACACTGCTTATATGAGAGATTTTACTACAGTACATATTGATATATAATGTAGACCTATTATACATTTTACTAGATCGTCTTTCTTGTATTTAACCAGGTTTGGGGCCAGCACGGTGGTTGACAATACTATGGCTGGAACAAACTCGGCTGGGCACAAATTTAGCATTTTTTTTTAACAAGAGCAAAAAATCTGCATAGAATTTAAACTAACCACATACACAAACCTAAACAATGTTAGTTTAACCCTTTTTGTTTAACCAGGGTCGACAAATATTGTGGACTAAACTGGGATCGGTGCAAAATTTGCCATTAGTCAACTGAAAAAATATAGAAAAATACAGTACAGAATAAGAATTTAAACAAACCATATAGACAAAAGCACTGGGCGTGTCGGTTTAACCCTCTTTATTTAACCAGGTTGGGAGCATAAACTGTAAACTGGTTGACATCACTTGTGGCTGGGTTAAACCTGATTATAATTAAGATAAGACTCATATCTTAATTATAAATATTGGTAATTTTACTGCAATGTATAGACAGTAAACATTTCAGTCTGTATGTTGATGCTATTGTCGATTATGTATAAACTACTATTGGCAGCACTAGACTTTATTATTGTTTCTGCTACCTCAGCCTCCCCCGTGACCCCTGACCTCTCACTTCTGTCCTTTGACACCCTCCCTGGAGTAAAATAATTGTGCGGAAAGGTCAATGTGTGGGTCAAGGATTACCAGAGAAACCTATTGAGCTAATAGCTGATTAAATCATATTTTACAGGCCCCCTGCTCTTCAAATATATGCACATATTAGACATGAGCAGAGGAACGCACAGGGGCAAAATGCACAGGCGCTGCAGAAACCACTGTCAGATGATAATAACATTGTGAGTGCATTGGAGTGTGCTCATTGTGCTCTCATGTTTATGTATCGTGGACCTGCTAGGACGCTCTGGTTTCAGGCGCGCCCATGCATCAGTAACAATATGCAGAATTAAATCAGACTTCCATCCCAAGCCCAGTGCACATGGACTTTGGTCTGCAGCATGAGACATAGGCAAAGGCAAAAGCAAAAGCAGGATATATACTTTGAAAATGTGTTTAGTTACAGAATACTGAATACCTGCAGTAAAATATGTTTTGTATTCTGTTACATAGTCCATATTATTCTGAATACTTAGAATGCCTTTACACTGAATTGTATTATGTTATAGATTTAAAAACATGTTATATACTTACAAACAGCTTTATTTTTTCACTGTTTGTTATTCTTTCATTTATGTCTAATTAAAGAAAGAAAACAGCACATGCACGCACCGCAAGAGCTATGTTTCTTTTTTTCTTGCAGTTCAAAGCCAAAATTAGAAGAAGCTGTATTGTGAAAACCACCAATTGAAAGAGTAACTATATCTGAATGGAGTTACTCACAATAGTATTCAGAACACATATTTTCAGTACATGTATTCAGTTACTTCCCAACACTGAACATTTGTAACTGTATCTTCATTTTTTAAAACCAATTCTTTGTGAACACTTAAAAAATTATATCTTTTTAGCGTGCAGTTTAGTCATTGTAGCGCCCTCTGATGTAGCAGTTGGAATGAACAATGAAAAAGCCATTTAGCATCGTGACTGGCATGCTAATGCAGCAACGTGTCAAGGTTTGAACACAAACTGAGTGCAGAAATGACTGTACCAGATCGAAAAACTGCACAGGAGTTTCTGGGTTTCTGATCTGTAATAGAACTATTGGAGTACTGCTCTGTTGTACTCAGAGCAAATCAACCTTTTAAACAAGATTATTAAAACAAGTGAGAATTTTGTTTGTTGGTAGGTAATATCTAATGAACCAAAGAATCAGAATTGGAAGTTTGTGAGTTTATATAGTGTTCAGTGTTCATTTCAAAAACTGAATGTCTGGATTATTTAAACATGACTTTAATTCATGCAATAATCATAGAGTAGTCTGGATGATTTTAGATTTACTCAACGGTTTGCACATGTTTCATTTTATGCTAAATTATCTCCCAATGGAGTGTGAAAATGGTGTTTAAATAAGATGCATTTTCTTTCTCCATTTGATTTCAAACAAGATTACCAGAAATATTGCCAATAAATCTATTCAGAGCTGAAAAATGCAAAAATTTCAACTCTTAATACATACTCTTTTTGAAGTTTTTCTTGATAAAGAATTCCATGACTTTCAGGTTCCTGTTATATGTGACATTTTGAGGACTATTCACCATTCAAAAGATATAATATTTTTCTGTAAACTGGCAATCGCTATGGCAACAGTCCTAATTTTTCATCATGCTGAAACCCATTCATTGAAGATTCATTGAAATTCTAGTCAATTGATTAAATTCAACCACACTTATATACTACATATATTTTACTTTGGGGAGGCTGCATTTCCTTTATAGTCACTGAGCAATCACCACAGCTACAATCACCCCAGACAGCAGCAGCAGCAGCAGCAGCAGCAGCAGCAGCAGCAGCAGCAGCAGCAGCAGTCTTTCTATGTTTAGCAGATCGGAGGTGCCAGGTTGGGGTTTAGCTCAGTGCAGAAATGTCCTGGCTTTGTGTCCACTGTGGCAGGATCACAGAGTCTGCACAGAGCCTCCAGACCCCGAGCCCTGTCTGCCCCGTCCACTCCTCTGACCACTGCACGCTTCATGGCCTGGAACATATTGGGCTGTTGTTAGTGTCCTGGCATAGTGCAACTTACTAGTATTGTTAAATAGGTTTGCTAAAGCATTCATTTACCATGGTGGGTGTCAAATATGAAATGATCTACTTAAAGGGCCTATATTATGCACATTTCTGATCTATGTTGTGTTTTGTTTCATTCACACATGTTTAACACACAAACCCTGCATATTTAGGCTGAGTTCTTCTCTCAAACAGAAAACACTCTGTTCCACCTTGTGATGTCATGCTGTAAAACAGGAAGTGCTCCACTGTGTTTTTAAACTCCATACACTTTCACTAGAATCATTTGGATAATTTCTCTTTCTCTCTACGGACCTTTAATTCAAATAAATGTAATGTGAATATAACTATACCACTCTCTCTTGCTCCTGAGAGTATAAAGAACCTTCAGACCTAAGTCAAAACAAGGAAAAATAGGAATAGCTAGTATGCTAATAGGTGTGGGATCAGCCATTAGGGGCTTGAACTATTATGCTAAATATGACTCAGGGACAGTTCACACTTGTACTTCAATAGACTAAGTTAACAAACAGAAAGAAATAGGTGTGTTAGTTTCAATGTATGTGTATATCTGTCCCTTCAGACAGATACAGCAGTGTGTCCCACCATCATTCTGACCAGAACTGAAGAAGCCTCTTGGGTGAGCAGCAAAATGTCAAAAAAAAAAAAAAAAAAAAAAAACCTCCTGGTGACAGAGTTGAATTTTCCGTTTGCTATGTTTAAAGAGCAACAGTCGCCATATCACTAATAAATTACAAATTGTCAAAATAATGCCCAGAGCAGACAACAAAGCAGCCCAAAAACCTATAGAAATCTTAGCTACTCTATTATTTTTTTATTATTTTAAACAGTATTACATTGTATTATAGTTGCGCAGGGCTTTGTTGTGTGGAGTTTGCGTGTTTGAGTGGGTTTTCTCTAGACACTCATATTGTATTTCCCCCATCAACCCAAAACATGCACAACAGGCAAAATCCTTCAACTCAGTGGTCCTTGAGATTCCCAAATTTGAAGAACCAAATTTGCCTCAAAATTTTATATTTGCATGCCCAGCTGAACACTTGTCACTACGACACATATACAGATGTTTTTATTCTTTAAACATTAATATTAAACATGACCCCGTTTGTGTAGACACCATTTAACTGCTAATAAACCTTAATAAACCTGAGATGAGCGAACAGATCTTCAGAACAGAAAACAATGCCAGTTGCCAATGCCAAGAGACTTTAGTGTAATAATTAATGTGTTTACAGCAGGCACAATATTTTACTTTACTTTATCTCAAAATAAACATTATGAAACTCTCTTTGCCAACTCTATTTAACTTAAAGGACTGGCAAACTAAGGTTACAACTGACAGATAACATTTTAATTGGTTCTTAATTGCCTGCATTTTTTATTGAGCTATTTTGCCTTTAAAAAAATTCTTAATATGCACCTGGCTCCAAATTTGCTCCTATAACTGCTAGCATTGTGAGCTTCATTTGACTGGAGCCTGTCTAGGGATGGGTCAGATGCAGCAAATAAAACACACCTGAAGGCTAAAAAACATCTCAATTTTGACCAAAGGGCCCCCCAAAAAGTATTCCACGGGCCCCCCACAAATCTACAATCATCTTTGCTGGGGCTGCTTCTCACTGTGAGGTATACACTCTACCCCGTGGTACCGGATTAGTGCACGAAAAGAAAGAAAACACAGAAAGAGGCAGTAGAGAAGATGAGGAAAAAGAAAGTGAGCAAAAGACCTCCAAAGATGCGTCTGCTGTTGCCGTGTGGGATGCCTGTGTGATTGTGGATATGTCATGGGTATTCATCAATTTCCCAGCTCCCCCAGTTTGTTCCGTACATGCCCCAAGGCGAGAGCTAAACACAAACTCAGATACGACTGCTCCACTCGTCCTTCTGTCATTGTTCCTCGGTCACAACTTACGTACATGTGAGCGAAGGATCAGGAGGGAAACACTAGTATTCATCTACATATGTGATCACAGCTTGAGTGTGGAGACGCAGGAGTAAACAATACAACGGATACATTTGAGATGTAGGGAGAGCGGAAATAGTCTTGAATAGACATGTCTTGAATTGTTGGATCTCTATACTTTAAAATTGAGCTGTGACGGGTCAGAATTCTATGGTGGAACTTGTTTACTGCAGATCTTTTACTTGGTTTATGGTTAGTGTCTCTGTATTTAGTGGGGCTGTTGTGCTTAGTGTCTCTGTATTTAGTGGGGTTATTAACATGAAACAAAAACTGGCACAAAGCTCAACATCTTGTTTGTCAGTAAAACTAAACAAAAGAGTTTTTCACAGTACAAAAAGTGGTGCTATTATTCACCCACAGAGATTATTGTCAGTTGAAACAATGTAAAACATGAGATTAGTCAATATCTATAAAATACTGATAAGGTACAAAATTTGCTGGTCATAAGTTTTTATATTTCTTTCAAAAATAAAATCTTCCATATAGTAAAATAGGCCCCTACCCTCCATCTCAAATTATAACGTCATCCAATTCTGTGCCTGCAATCTTGATTCAGTGTTAATAAACAGGTTATGAAGGCCACTTTTCTTGCAGTATAAAAAGTGCTGTCAAAACACACCCTGGGGTGTCTGCTGATGTTGCGTATTTTCTTCTATTTCGGGAGGACCACTTTACTCTGTATACATTCCCATAGTGTGTGTATTCCATACATGTTTTCAGGAAAAACAAATTCTAACTAGAAATTTTCTTCACTTTTATGTGATATTGTGTCCTGGCGGTGTCCAGAAATGTGATGAGAGTGTGCACTATGTTCAGAGACATTTGACCTGGAATGCTTTTATGATTTTGTTGATTTTGTATTAGGATTCAACATAAAATATGCAAAATAAATAATCGCCTAAAAGGTTCCCCTGGTAACTATGGTAGCTATATCTCATCTCACACAAAGGTTTCAATACTGTTAAATTCATATTAGCTTAAACTTTACTCTCTGGTTTCCCAATATATTAAGAAATATAGCATGATAAGTCATACAAATCAATGCAAATCCTCATTGTTTTGCATTTGTTTTGCAGTACCATTTGGTCAACACAGTCATTTGATGCAGTTAATTATTTAGCCCCATTACCATTTCATCAAAATATTGACCTTGATCCACTTCGTAAAGATAAAGTGGGTGTGACCATGACTTGATTGCCCAGTACATGCCTTGTTGATTTGCTGTTCGTTCAACACTTAAAACCCCACACTTAGAATAGATTTACCACTCAATAGCTTTGCACGCTGTATTTTACGCACAAAGCTTCTCATTAGCACCGTCTTTTTCCTATCTGAGATGAAACATGTGAAATCGTATGCCCCTTCCCTTTTCCGTGAGCGTGTGCACAATGTGTGTGTGTGATTTATGCAGATGAGAGCCAGTGGCCGACGCGGGGTGTGAATTCCCAGGCCTGATGAGTGGCTTAATGATTCATCAGGCTGGAGTTGGAGCAGGCATCAATAATGGATGACAGAGCGGGTCACGCTGGATTGCTCGCCCCTTGATTAAAGTGCTCCACGGCTAAACACCTCACTTCCTCCCTTTTTCCTCGCCCTACACCTTCTCCAAATACAGACACACACACACACTCTCAATCTCTCCCTTTCGGCTTAAGTCATCACACCTCTCACATGCTTAATAAGCTCTCATCCCTTCTTCATCTTCTCAGTCTTTTTCTTTAGTTCTAATCCAATCACTTCAAAAAAAAACAAAAAAAAACGCTGGAAAGCAAAAGCTACAAATGAACGCTTTATGATTTTGCTTGTTCTGAAATGAAACCTTTTTCTTGGCGAGATAGGGCATGAAACAACTGTTCATTTTCTAGATTGCAACAGTGCGCCAGTAAGATGTATGTGGGTGTCGGGACAGGACAAATCTGTGTCGATTAGAAGACATAAAACCCTAAACCCTCTGCTGCATGGTCGTACATACTAATACGAACAGAGGATACAAGTTGGACGAGATAGGAGACAGAGGAGAGGAAATGTCTGAGGAAGAAGGAGGTAGAGGAGGAAGTAAGGAGCTTTGGAGAGAATTCAATCCAGCCAGCGTGGGGTCTTAACTGCTCCACGGTCTTTTGAGGAGAGCAAACGGGCTTTTAGCAACGTGTGCACCGTGACAGAGCATCGCCAGGAAGACAAGCAATTATTTTAGGACTTCCCAGACAACAGCACTGCATCATTCTGTAGAGCAGCCATGTACACACTATTTCCCCAAGGAGGATCACATGTGAGGGTGGAGAAATGTTCCTCATGTTCAGTCTTAGTGAGTTTTCCATTCAAATTAGTAAAGCAAAAGATTGTAGACAAATCTGCTTTCAAAAACAAGCCCATAATACAGTATGACATGAGATACAAGGCTTATAACATTTTTCTGGTGAAGGGTTCGCCACCTCATTTGCCTAGAACTAGACATTAAACTTCTCCATCTTGCATTTATTCAAATATATGTTTTAGTCGCTCTATAAATACCTTGAAAAATATGAGTTATTACAGGGTTCACCTCTCCACAGATCTGACCGGTAAATTGGTAACTTGGTGTCATCTTGTCTCCATGAAAATAAGTTTACTTTGAAAGGTCTTAGCTAAGTTTGAGAAACCATCCCATTTTAAATTTACATATACAGCTGATATCTGTTAGAGGCTGCTATAAAGTCAGACCCATAGACTGTATGAATAAGTGGACAAAGGGAATGTGGCGTCACCCATAGCATCCAGTCAAATGAAGCTCACGAGGCTAGCAGTTATAGGAGCAAATTTGGAGCCGAGTTTTATATTAGAAATAGGAATTTATTTAAGTACAAAATAGTAAAATAAAAACACCAAGATAATGCAGAGCGGGTTAATATGAATAGTTTAAGACCAAAATGACGAGGCTCACAGCAGCAGTTACAGAGAGAGGGGAAACAATTTTTTCAATTGGAAACAGAGTCAAAGGAGCCAGAAACACGCCATGAACACGTCCTATTTGGAGCATGGTGGCTAGCAGGGTAGCTATGCCATTTATACAGTCTATGGTCGGACCACACCAAATTTCACAGTGCACAGAGATTGTCCCTGGGCCCTGGATTGGACTCTCTTTCCCCTCTTAACCACAACCTCCCCCTCTGTCTATATAGGTTTGACTTAAAAATTGAGTGAGCGTGTAATCTGAGCTCTCAATAATCCCATTCTTCAAGATCTGTCTCTTCCCTAAACAGATTACCTCCATCTTCTTAGCTCTTCTAATCTGCTGCATCTCTCTGACAGATTACAGTGGCGTTTGATCACTTTAAAAGATGCCGCTTTAAAGTAGTCAGTCATCTGCCTCTTCTAAACACTGACAGGAGCTGACAAGAGCACGGGACAACTGTATAGGGCAGCCCTCGGTCCCGTTCTACCATAATGTGTATCTATTCTCCATGCTTTGCTCTATTCGATTGTGTCTGTACTTTAAATGTCATGAGTGTATGGTCCATATAATTGCATTTTTTTCACTGGCACTTGAGAGTGGAGAGCATTTAATACAAGAAATGACATTTAAAAGGAGGGGGGGGCTCAATAGGCGCCTGGATACCACAGAACTGACAAGTGCTTATAATGTGGAGCAGGGTAGGAGCCTGGATAAAAGAGCAGGGTGAACATCAAGTAATCAAGTGATCAAGGGATCAAAACTTCAAGGATAAAATAAAAACATAACATTTACTAACTACAGAATACACTGAACTGTTGTGTTAGAAAAGATGTATTCACAACAGTGGGACTTACTTTTAAAGGTCCTATATTATGAAAAATTGATTTTAAGTCATCTTATCTCATCAAAAACCATAGCCGAAGTTGTGTGTTGTTTCATTCACACGTTTGAGTAACCCTCCATCATTAGGCTGTCAATATCTCCAGTTCAAAATGCTCTGTTCTACTTTGTGATGTCTAGAGGTGTTAGTTTTCAAGTTTTACCTTTAGTTCAATAGAGATTGGCAATGCCAGGGCTGAAATGATCCAAATGATTCTAATATAGGTGAATGGAGTTTAAAAACACGGTGGAGCACTTTCCGTAATGCCACATTACATCACAAGGTGGAACAGAGATCAGAGAAAAGAGCTCAACCTAAATATGCAGGGTTTGTCTGTGAATGAATCAGTGAAACAAAACACAACTCCAGGTATGTTTTTGATGAGGAAACAACATTATACATTACACATTACCGATCTGAAAGTAATGTAACATATGCCCTTTAAACTAGATCATATTAAAGACTGAAGATACCCTACCTGACACCTCGCACAAGATCAGACAGAGTTGGCAAGAAATATGACTCTATAATGAGCAAAATGTAAGATTGCAAAAACATATTCACATGTTTTTATGAAGAGACTCACCAATAATGTTTGAACATTCCTGTCAACAGACATCACTGAACAAAAGTAAAAGAGCAAAAAAACGAGTATTAATACGCGGTGGGTCTTAAACACAATATGCAGACAGGCATTTCACAGCATTAAAGTTCAGTTTTGACTGCCTTTGTAGAGTATAAGCATTACTACAGAGACTGTCAAGACGCCAGTAGTGGCACCATGTATGAGGTTGATTGCTATTATTTCACATACAGTATACAACACAGTTTGGTGGACATTTTAGGTATCCATGGAGTAGATCATTTAAAAGGGACATATTATGTAAAAGTGACTTTTATGAGCTTTTAAGGGCCCATTTTACGCTATTTTCTGATCTATGTTATAATGTTGTTTTCCTCATCAAAAAACAAAAAAAAAACAAAATACTTGAGTTGCATTTTGTTTCATTCACACATGTTTAACACACAAACCCTGCATATTTAGTTTGTGTTCTTCTCTCAAACAGGAAACACCAATCTCTACTGAACACAAGGTAAAAGGTACTATAGGTGTTAAATGTAGACAGAATAATAATGCGGTGTGTGATTGAAACACAGCTCCGCGTATGTTTTTTGATGAGGTAACAACGTTGTAACATGACTAAAAGCTCACAGGAGTAAATTTTGGACAATATATATCTTTTAAGAATGTAATAATGGAATGCCTGTGTCATACGGTCACACAAAGTTGTTCGATTGTCCTGCATTCAAGCCTTGAGTTGCTCTGAAAAGTGCCAATTTCACATACCCCCTATCCCCGCCATCTCCTCTGTATAAAAAATTCAAACTTCCGCCCATACATGTATAGCATTCAAAAATGTCACATAGCCATTTAGTACAGTATTTATAGACTATAAAAATAGACATTGACATAAAGATTTTTTATTGGTCTATAGAAGCCTAAAGAATTGACAGAATAATCAAAACTAGATTATGTGTTTCCTACATGACATTCTCCTATGCTACAAATAGCATCCTCAGACCATCTATAATCGGTTTAGCCTTTCCCCTACGCCTCCTTGTAGAAACAAACCCAAGTCTCTAAAGAGCCCCGAAAGCAGTTGTAGGATCATAAAAACACATTAGAAGACACAGAGGAGCAGGCACTTGCCCCATCCCTGAGTATTTTAAGATTTCGCATTACAACACTCTCTGCTTCCCAACCTCCCTCCATCCAAACCCACGTGCCATTTTTATTCACAAAATGACTGGAAAGAAAGTAGAGGGTTGTACTTATTCGAGTGAAAATATATGATTCTTTGTGTGTGCGTGTGTGTGTGTGTGCCCACGGGTAGGAGTCATTGCTCAAGTCAGAAGCTTAAGCTCACATGGTATTCAGGGGAGCGAGGAGAGCAGAGAATTGAGAAAGAGGAATAATGCGAAGAGGCGTCTGGATTTTAAATGCGCACAGGATTGATCAGCGAGATGGCACATGAATAAGTCCGGACCAAACCCTGCGAGGCCTGTTTTTGTGAATGTGGAGATGGAGAGAATATAAGGAGAGAGAGACGGAGAAAGAGAAGAGAGGCAGAGACAGCCTTGCGTGGTGACGGACAGGGAATTAAACTTTGATTGCGTTCTGAGAGATCGTTTGACTTTTACATTTATGACTTTGACGAGAGGCCTGTGGGATTTTGAGACCAGTGAAAAGTGTTACATTTTTAACCTTCTATTTTCAGCCTGGAATCGTCTGATCGGGCTGGTGTGAGCGGACAACAAAAATATCTTAATAAAGCTGACAGAATTTCAATTGATTTCTTAGAGATGCACTATGTAACTTTTCAGATGAGAGTCTGCCACCTGCTTAGACTTTATTGCTTTGTCCATAATGTTACACAGTATGGGATTAAACTAGGCCAAGTTACATGTCAGATCTGTGGAGGCGACCCCAAAAAAGTTCTATGGTGCACTTTTACAACTACAATAACTCTTTCTTTCACGGTTCATATAATTTCCTACCAATATGGTCTATGTTATGATCATAGCACTTTTATTTTTTATTGCCCAGTAATGACATATGGTGTTATGTAACAGTGTAATTATGATAATTTACATGGTAATTACTCATGGAAACAGGGCACATCAGTCATTATTCATTTCATGGATTGGATAATCCTAAAATCCTAATCCTATCCTTAATCCTTAGTGTATTCTGGGTAATGGACCCAAAGCAGCAGATGCATTTAACCCTTGTTATACCAGGCTATTACCATCCTATTACCATTATTGTGGTGTGTGTGTGTGTGTGTGTGTGTGTGTGTGTGTGTGTGTGTGTGTGTGCGTGTGTGTGTGTGTGTCATAATTTATCACAGTTATCAATCTTTCCAGATCGTGAGACAGGAATAGGATAATCTATTGCTGGACTTTTTGATTTAGTGCTGTTGGAGTCCAGGTGTAGTTTTGGGTTTAGTCCAAATTCTGGGGTGTACAAACGTGAACGAGCCCTCAAATATCCAAAAGAATGTTTTCACTTCACATAAAGACTCTCTGTGGATTTAATTATATAATTGCCATGTTATTTTCAAAGTTTTGGGAAAATAGAAAAAGAAATGTTTTAAGTCAAGACAATGTGCGATTTGTGTTTCTTTGGTTATTAAAAAAAGAAAAAAAAAAACCTCTCTGATTGGCCGAAGACAGAGCCAATGGCACATACAGATCATAGACTGTATATGTACATGGACATAGCTAACCAAAGAGGATGTGTTCATGGAGGCGTTTCTCTGGCTTTACGTTGAGAAACTGTCAGCCCTTGTTCTGCAACTGCTGCAGTGAGCCTCATCATTTTGGTCTTAAAAACCCGCTCTTCTTCATCCCGGTGTTTCTTTTTCTTGCCATTTTGTCTGTTAATAAATTTCTATTCCTAATATGGAACTGGCCCAAATTTGCCCTGAGCTTCATTTGACTGGAGCTAAACGCAAAAGGTGACGTCACGCTCCCTTAGTACACTTCTTTATACAGTCTGTGATACATACGCTGGATAATAGAACGCGACAAAAACTCAATTGGACCCAGAGATGACTTAGGCAGTTACGTATTTAGGCCAGCAATTTACAAACTGCCTCACATGCATGAATCAAGTATAACAGAAAAATCAGTATTTGGTCGTACACAAGGGATAGACAGTCATGTATTGTAATGGACATTAACAGTTACAATTTCAGCACTCATTATTTTTAACTTGATTTAACTTCCATGTGGCTGTCTAATGGAGTCAGTGTGAAGTGCCAAGCTGCAGTTGTCAAATCCGTCAGAGCTCAACAGATGTGTGGGCCGATTATTCACCACTGAAACTATATTATTTATTAAATGGAGAACAAAAAGGCTGGTGTTTAATAAGCAGGCATGTGGGGGCTTATGTGTCTCCTCTTTAGTGGGTTATATGTGAAAGCGTGTTAGCATATTGGAGAGAGATCAGACTGTGAAGTGCACTGCTCTACAACACACTGGGAACTTGAATATGGAGGAGGCTTGATGCTGACCGGTCACAGTCAACAAGTGTAAGATGTTTCAACAGCATTTCAGATTTTATAAGGGATAAATAGTGTTTAAGAGCCGAAATCCCCTGAGTAAACACAATGTACTGAGTGAAATGATAATGATGAGATAAGAGAACATTCGTTTGTTTGTGCCTCAACGGGGAAATTCCAGTGTTGCAATTCAAAGTTCAAGAACAGCAAGAAAAAAACAAATATGTAATGGAAAAATCAAGAGGAGGAAGCATATTCAGATTATGAAAAATACGTTCTTTTCTTGTAGTAATTGTTAAATTATCTTCCCTAAATGTTCAAAACAGGCAGGTTAAAAATGATTTAACTTGCGAAAGCTGTTTATTTATTTATTTAGAATTCATTTATTTTTTTACCCCCTGAAGTCACGTTTGGGTCCAGAAAAAGAAGCAAATCTTGTTATGGAAAATATACAACTTAAAGTATAAATTCATGTATTAATTAAAATAAATAAATAAATATGTAGTATAAAATAAATAAATATGTAGTTGGTGTTTTATAGCAAAAGGACTTTTTTTTAAGTACAATGACTAATAATAAATATAGAATTGTATAGAATTGCTGTGTAAAACGCATCAGATACACACAAGTCTAACCTCTTGAGATGCCTAACATGCTTACATTTCAACATGAATAAAAACAATATTATCTTGGTATTTCTAGGTCAGAATATTTGGCTTCAAAATGCTCAACTGCGTTTCTCTGGAGGAATTAAAACTAAATGAAAGTCAGTATTGAGCTGTACAGTTCAAACAATGACATTAAAGTGGACCCTGTGCCCCAAACAAATGCTTCCATGCATTTTTACATGGATGTGTATTCTAATGAAATTTTTTTGTTTTCTTCTCCTACTTTAAAGATGAGCTAGAGGGAATGCATAAGAGCAATTCAAACATTCAAAAGGCATCAAAGGGCACGGGGGGAAATTAGCAAATCTAATCTCTTCATCATTTATTTATGCTGTTTGTTTTGTGCGTGCCGCTCCACCTGAAAGGTCAAAGGGAGATGGCAGGGTTAGCCAACTGCAGCTCAAAGAAATACCCCAGATCAAACAAAGAGGCTTGTTCGTTGTAAGAGGTCCACACACACGACAGCAGCTTATCGAAAATGTTAATTAACTTCAATGTACAAAAAGCACTTCCACTTCAGAAGTATGTGTGGTACTTATTTATGAAGCTGAAGTAGTAATGCAAGTGGTTTTAGGAAAGTTAAAGCAGACCTATTATGCAAAATGGACTTTACAGAGCCATATTGCTGATCACCCACCGGCATACGCCCATTGCTCTCCACTTACTTTGTTCTCCAATTTTATTTTCTCAATCAGTAGCGTTGTATAGTCATTTTGGTACAAATCTATTGCTCACCAGTGTGATGTGCAGCTGTCCCGAGGAGCCGCTGACTATTTGTTGTGATGACATTTATTGCAACGTCAGCTCCCATTGGACACTGCAGGAAATCAGTAGACTCTTTTATTAAGTCGTTTTATATGAATATTGTGATTTTAAATGTGCAGTTTATAACATAATAATTCACGGGTGTCTTAGATTATAATTATATAGCAGACACAAGCACAATATGTGTTCTTTAAATTAAAAGATTTTCAAACCATGAAAAAGTAGATATTTTAATCTGTCTAACTTGTTTCTAGCTCTCACAAACCCTTTGGCACCCTGGTCACATTCAGATACATATTTTTTTGGCACTCGTGCAGTTTTAGACAAGTGTTTACAGACAGAAAAGTGAAGCAGGATGGACCACCCTTAAACTGCACATCAGCTCTAATCCCAGAGCGTTGTATAGTGACTCACATGGCTCCTACACTCCAATTTGCAGTGGATAATACGTTTTCTGTTGAGATGAAGCCAGTGTGTAGTGATTTGATTTTTGTCACAGAATTGTACTTTAATAATACATTTTCTGTGAGGAAAAAAAATGTACTTCAGATTTAATGTTTTCATCCATTTCTTCTTCTAACTATAGCTGCTGCCACTGTTGCTGCTGCTGCTATTACAATAGTCTGGAGCAGTGGTGGGGTGAGCTACTGACTTGGGATTTGCAAGAAAATCCTGACACTGCATTTAATCTATATTTGATGAGAGTTTTAGTCAAATTGAATACAGCTAAACCTGCTTGGATGGGATAGGCCATCCATCTTTTTTGCATTGAGCGTCCTGCAATAGAGCGCTTCTGATGATTTTACAATATTATAATGCCTTCTTTTTCCATGCTACTATTATTCCCATAGAGTGCGTATAGATTTATCCTGGTTTGGTCCTGGTTTGAGCCAAGTTTAGTCCTCATGTAGACCTGGTTTGGTTCTTGTCCTGGTTTAGTTTAAGTTAAGTCTCAGGTTTAGCCCCAGTTTGGTTCCAGTTTTGATGTGCTTTGTGTGCTTTTGTGTGCCCTTTTACTGCTTCCACTGCACAAACATGAGTATATTGTTTGACAAGGGAACATATTAGCTTAAATAAAATATTCAAAGTACAAAAACTGACAATTTTTTAGTGTCTATAAATTTTCTTATTTATCCCAGTGAGATTTTTAACCTTATTTTGACCTGGTAAAAGTGCGTAGTCACTTTCCGTCTCTCTGCAGTTCAAAGTTGTGTATTGTTGTTTCTGCAGGAAGTGAATGACTCATAACACACCTGACATGGGACAGCTAATGGGCAGACATTTTGAATTTATCTTCCCCAGATTTGTATATTGGCCCGACATGCAGCTCCTGTTAGCAACACATCTGTTCTTTTGGCTCTTTTCAAACCCCTATAATGAGTGTATCTATGGCTCCTTTTGGCTGGGATTTCACCGTTGTTTTTGGCATTGCTCATAACTATTCGCAATAATCCTTCGCGCACACAAAACACACACACCACTATATAAAGAAGTACACACTTTGCGTAGTGAATGGGCGGATGGGGATGTGAAGGCATAACAAGTGCAGTCAAGGGAGCTGCGTTAAGGCCTGCAAATATGAGCCCATTAACACTATGCGATCTCATTTGGCAGGGAGCATGTGTGTGTGTATTTGCGTGCACAACTCTACACGTTATTACGGTAACAAGCACCTTAGCCCTCAGGTTAGTCATCATTAGCTACAGAAGAATGGTCATCCGCTTGCATTGCCAGACGCGCTCAATACAATCACATAGAAACACACCAACAGACCTTGAAGGAAGACAGCATAAAAAAACAAAAAAAAATCGCATCGTTATTTTTATCGTGAGTGAAATGGTCTCTCTTCTTCACAATAGCCGAGGTATAAAAAATGAGGAGTACCGCCGTAGATAATAGAAGGTTTAATTGGGCTTGATAAACAGTTATGAATTGTTTATTGAATTGTTCTCGCGCGGCACACTGGCAATTAGAAGTTGTGTGAAATTGTTAATGTCCCCAGCCATTGTTGTCACTGTCACTGGATTCTCTCTCAATTTATGTGCAGCACCTGCGTACGGAGGAGAGAGGGGAGAGGAGGACTGAGCACAGGTCTACTCAAATGTGTCAAATTATTCTGTAGAAGTGAAGTAGTCTATTATAAAGGAGTACAAGTACAAGGGGCTCGGCTAATAGCTTGGAAATACTTACAGCTAGAGGTGGGAGATACACTGAAGCATAAATATTATATTTGTTGTATTGGAGTTATGTGTAGATTTATGCAAAATTGGAATGTGAAGTATTTGGGCTGATAAAAACTAGGGCTAATATCTCTGCACCTTTGAGCGATATTTGAATTTCAACCATAACATTGGTTTATATTGTATGTTACAAGTATCACATTCATACATACATGCATTTTGAATTTCCTTTGGGACCAATAAAGTCTATATCTATCTACATTCAATGAGAGTGACATAGATGTAGCTATAATTCTGCGCCAATGACCCCACAATGTCATTTTCAGAGTTGTTGGGTGACAGCAGTATCCATGGTAACAGGCACTGAACCATCAACCTTTGTTTTGTCACTCCCAACTAACTTATTACCGCTACTATTTTGTACACCTCCACCCAAGAGTTCACTTAATTATGAAAAGAGCTCAAAGTCATACTAGTATGGCTGCGTGATTTGGGGAAAGTAGCTTATTGCTATTCTGACAAGCATTGCGATTAGATTTGCAATGTTTTATAATAGGATTCTGTTCAAAGTTCACATTTTAAAACACCCGGTATAACTGACAAAAAGACTGAAATATGAACTGACAAACGAATACAAGAATCACGTTTCAGAACATGTTTGTACAGATCTAAACTACAGGGTTGGCAATTTTTACTCAGAATAAGGCAGGATATTTTGTTGTTTGTGGAGGAAATTATGATACCTCAAAATTGTTGCTAATTTGCTAATTGCAAATTTGATTCAAATGTGATAACTCTTGCAGCTCTACTGCTGAGACACTTGTGTACTATTTGGATAATAAATACACATTCCTGCAAAAACTACTATAACTAGAAATCCTTTGACAATTGCTGCTAAAAGTTACACATATTTCAGCAACTACCTTTATCAAAACACTACTACTACTACTGCTAATACTGTACTTCTGCAATCCTGTTTTTACCATTAGCAACAGGGGGTGCGTTGAATTCTTCAGAAGACTATTATAACCTCCTCAAGTAGATTTATTTTCCTTCATATCTGAAAGCACCATTTTTCTTCAAAGTAAAATCACTCTTTATTTGAATTTATTCCGTAATACATCTGTGGTTGCAGTTTTCCGCTCAGTTCTGCATCTTTACTTTGCATATGAGCCTTGTTTATCCCCAGCTCCTAAAAATTGTGATTTGAGCCTCACAATTAAACCAGACAGCCCATGCAGTCACTTGTTGCAAACACACTGAACACTATGTACAAGTCTCCTCCTCAGTAGTGTGTGAAGGAGCGATTAGGTTGTCGCCGTTACCTTGATCAGTAATGCCAGAAATAGTTGAGATGGAGTTGTCAGATGAGCTGAAAGCCTGTATTTCCTGCGGCAGAATTGTTGTAGACTTAAGAGCGTCAGTTTGTATGCTGTCTGAATCCATTTGTCCATGAAAACACACGCTCAGTATTTGATCACTGGTGACAGCCAAGTGGTGCTGAGGAGGCATAAAGCATAAGGCTGTGATGTTCGCATAATTAATGTTACTGAGCCATGTTAATTAAAAGCATTCATCAAAGTGCTTAACGGTGATAGGTGTTGTGCAGGTGGTTGGATCTTATAACTGCTACTATGGGGTTTAGGAGGGGTGCATGGCTGGAAAGGAGACACTGTTCACTAATGCAAATTTCAACTTTTGGACTGAGAACGGAGAATGTGGAATTTGCCAGTGACAAAATTAGAGGCAACATCGATTTTTTTTTTAATTTGAAGGAATTTGAGCCAACTTGAGGTTATTATTACTTTGGTGTTTGATGAAGAAAGTCGAACATTTCAAATTGTGCTTGATAAAAATAGTCACTCGGCGTGTCTCTAGAGCAGTATTAGAGTAAGATAGCTTTATACTGTCTCTTAATGATTACTTCACAGTACTTGACTTAAAACACCAGTTTAGTGTTTTCATCACATTTCAAAATCAGTCAATAATAGGATAAAATTTAGACACTGAATTATTCATTGTTAATTACCAAGAACAAACCTGTAAAATATTGAAAAAAGTGTAGTAAATGCATTTGGTTAATTTGTTTAGATTCTAAACAAATTAACCAAATATGTTCTAAACTTTAGAACATATACATACTGATCTACCACACCTTTAATAAGATTTGGAACATTAATATTAGGTCTGTATCAAAATGTTTGTTATTTAGGTTCTGGTAGCAGAATTTTTCAAAATGTGTAGTAAAAAGTATATGTCAGGTAATATAACTTTTAGATGAGTAAAAATCAACAACCTTAAATCCTTGTGATGCAACATCGCTACAGCACATCCTGGCTATTTTATTTTTATATTTTACAAAATGCTCAGATTTTTTACAATGTGAACAGTACTGCTGTGTATTCTATGGTTAAAGTTAAGGTACAATTTATTGTCCCCGTAGAGAAATCTGACCCACCCTTCAGTGCCGCTGGGGCACCTCATCAGGAGCAGTGGGTGCTGCTGTGCCATGCCCGGGGACCCCCTCTCCGTGATCTTGTTGCTAGACTTGGTCGGACTGCCTTAGCTGGAGCACTGTACCTGTTGTGTGCATTTTTGGTTGATGGAGGAAGCCGGAGTGCCTGGAGGAAAACCACTCAGATACAGGGAGAACATGCAAACTCCACACAGAAAGGCCCAGGCCTTTCAGCCATCATGCTGCCTATTCTGCTTGGTCATAGCCATCCCTCCGTTCTCCATATGCACAATAAGCCATGGAAAACACTGGTTTGTGGCAAAAATTCCCCAAACAGAAAATTTGTCAAATTTGTTCAGCCGTTATCCCAGACGAGTGTGCCAAACCCTAATCCATTTACCATATGGTTCTGATCTGTGTTTACTACAGCGCCAGCTGAAATCAGGAAACTGTTCTGGATATCAATGGTGCTTCAAATGGAAAAATTTGGCTAACAAGAATGTAATTAACCATGAAAGAAGTGTGAACATCTTTAAAAAGACATATGCTTTTTCTGGTACATATTAAAGTGTAACATATGTGTGTCAAATGACTGTGCAAATATTTATTTTCATTTTGATCAGCCCACAATTCCAGAACCAGTGCCCAGCCCCACCACTTCAAAGCATACATTTCATCATAGTGAGCAGCAAGTTTTCATTTATTTGTTTTCATTACTGACATTTTTTTATTTTTTTTTTTTTTTTTACCTTATAATTGGGAGTCTAGATTTTTAAATAATTGCAAGTACAGAGCAGAGGGCAGAGATAAGGGATAGGTGAAACAGGCATTTTTCTCATGAGATCTCAATTGCAGGATTTTTCGTTGAGTAAGATAAGGATGAGGGACAACTCTTATAGCATGGCTTTAGCAGCGTGTGGAAAATGTCAGTCTTTTTTGAATAAGCTATTACACTAATGATCAAATTCACTGCTATAGTTAGCCTGGATATGCTTGTTCTGCCAGGGCACTTTGACAGGGTTACACCAGCTGTAGCAGGTTAATTGCATGTGACAGGTGCGACCACGTTCTAAATGTAGAAACTCTCCCAGGACCTTACGTTTTTCCCATGAACACATTTGATCTCATTATTTTCCAAGGCAAACACCAAGGTAGTGCATAAAACACTTTGAGAGTGACCCCTTCGTCCCCACAGCCACTAAAGACTTTAAATCATGTGGAGCTGTGTAGGTTTGGTAATGATGCATGTTTGTGCTGGGAAGAAACACAAAATGGGCATACGTAAAGAGCTCATATTACTCTATTTTCTGATCTATTTTATAACGTTGTTTACTCATTAAAAACACACCTGGAGTTGTGTTTTGATTTACTCACACATGTTTAACACACAAACTCTGCATATTTAGGTTGAGTTCTTCTCTCAAACTGAAAACACTTTTGATATCGGGGGTAATACAGGAAGTGCTCCACTGCGTTTTTAAACACCACACACCTTCATTAGAATCATTTTGATCATTTCAGCCTATTTTTACTAAACTAAAGGTAAAAGTTAGCTGTTAACATGACATCACAGGGTGTAACTGAGCATTTTGAGCTTTGGAGACTAATAATAATGGTTTACTCAAACATGTGTGAATGAAACAAAACACAACTCCAGCCGTTATAACGTTGATGAGGCAACAACATTATAACATGGCTATAATGCAGTTAACAATTCCAAACAAAATATTCAATTTTTGTCCATGAAAGGGGAACTGAATTTTGTGAATGTTGAGCGTAAAGAACTGAGAACTCAGATCAAGGTTTACAAGGTATTGTCTCTGCATTTGGGTTTACAGGGATGCAAAAGGGAGTATCGTAATTTCATTTTAAAATATTTGCCTGTTAGTTTTAGAGAGGTTAAATAATTACTCTTAAACAAAAATTTGGACGCACCCTCGTTCAGTTTGATTTGGTTGTCTTTGGTTTGTCGCTCTATTCATTCAGCCCATCCTTTTTACCAAATGGACTATGAGCTACAAAAATAAAGACATTTTTTTCTGAGTAAAATTAAAATCTGTGCTTCACACCTCAACAAACACAGAATCTGCTAAAACTCTCCAGGCTTCACACAAAAATTATCTTTGACCATTTCAATTAGCGTAAAATAGAAATAGAGAAAGGAAAATCATTATTTATTAAAGCGGTGTTAACAGACTTTTCACACGTGGCTTAAGCTGCTCCTCTGTTGAAGGAGAGAAAAAGCCCTTCTCTTTGCCATAAAGTAGTAAATCCCGCATCAGGATGGCTTAATTTAGCCGTGATGTGCTCCCTGTGAACACATATACGCAGTGTTCATTACTCCAGATGCCCCGCCAGCGCAGAGGTGGCCCACTCCTCATGATTGGATGATTTCCTGGCTGTGGCTCAGAGTCTATGAGTCAAATCAATACCACACACACACTCACAGTACAATCAATGCATATTAGTTACCAGTCTGTGGATTTCAGAGGAGAGGAGAGCCACCAGTTCACCTCCTTATATAAACTCTTTCTTCCTGATCAAAATCTAAAACTGTGTTAGAATCAACTTATGAAAACTGCATCTAATAGTGTAGACTCAGCTGGGGCATGGTGCAGGGTTCTTATGGTAATCCTGAAAAGATAAGGTTGAAGTTGCACTATAATTTTTCTGGTGGAGAGTCTGGCACCTGTTTATCACCATGGAGATGTTATTATGTTGCCTGGATGTTCCACAGTATGGCATTAAACCTATGTCCATGGAGACAAGCATCACCACCACGTCACGTAATGGGTCAGACATGGAGAGGCAAGTCCGCACAGTAAGAATATAAGATTTTCAAGATACTTTTGTTGCACCTGGGGACCCAAATCCAATGATTCAGTTTCTGCTGAATCCTAACTTAAGGAGGGCAGTCTTTCTATGTGAAGTTTAAACAGCTTGATATCACTCCAATGAACACAATTTTAAGTTTATACACACAGTAGGTCTGTCACAATAATTACTATATCATCTCATTCAGTATGGAAGCTGGAGCAATATATTTCTGTGCTCAATATTGATCATATGTACAGCTTCTTTGCATTTTTATGTACAAAAAGTCAGATTTGAGCTGTGGAGGTAGGATAGATTGGTTCATTCTGCCATTCATTTGTTTCAGCTCATGCTTTTTAATGATACTGTATATTTAAAAACTGGTTTACTGGGATTATCCTGCATTATTGTTATTGTGTCAGTGGCATGAAGTAGTTTCAGTATTATCATGTATCGCAATATTTCTCTATAGCGATATATCGTGCTTCAAATTGTGTTATCGTGACAGGCCTAGCGCTCTTTTTTCCTAGCGTGTTATTAAATAAAATAAACTTTAAAGCCTATTAATGATTTATTATTAAAACTGTGCTCAGTGAGGTAATTGCTTTATCTGTTGACTTACAATGCTACAGGATCCAGCAACAAAAACACCTCATGAGGAGAAAAGAATTGCATTTATTGCTGGATTTTTAGACACTGTTGCAAATCTATAACTCATTTCTGACTTCTACCCTTTCTCATTTTTAAACCTCCCTGAAAATTATACAAAAAACACTTTTGACTTCTGTTACATTTTAGCAAAATAGCCACATAATTACAGCCATTAAAAATATGCATTAATCTCATTGGAAGCACTTTTTAACAATTTACTCTATAATTTGTAACCTTTTTGACCATGGCTCTGGGACCTCCTCATCTGTCTACTGACAATAAGATCTTTGCACTGCCCGAGCTGAACATTTATGGCATTGTGCCTGTATCACTTAAAGTCCAGAGTCTACAAACCCCATCGGACTGAAAAGCCACGTGTATCCTATAGTGTGTGTTATGTGATCACCTCCACTCCCTCTGGTTAAGTGTGTATCTTCTCTTCTACTTGTTTCTAGCGCTTCTGTCCATTTCCTCTCACCTCTTTCACCTCTGCCGCTCGGTGCAGGCGCATTACAGAGGCAAATTGGGGCCAATAGACACTCACCAACCCAGGGCTTACCAAACAGAACCGGGTCAAACAAGACGCCAAAGAGATGGGATCAAACTGGGACCTTGGAAGAAAGAGAGGGATTTGGGGAGGAGAAGTCGGGATGGACGGACAGAAGCAGAGAAAGGGAAAAAGAGAGAGAGAAGGGGGCAGAGAAAGAAGTGACAAGCTCAAATTAAATTCCCATCATGTCAGAGTAGAACAGAATTCAATAGTGTTTATTGGCAGCCCCTCGCCTCAGGGAAATTACATTCTGAAGCAGAGCATGAATGCACACACATATACACACACACACACACATACACACACCATATACACACACCTAAACCAGTGTGTTGTAAACTGAGGGAAAGCCTGGTGCAGACAAGCGCTTAACCCCCAGAGCCTGGACCATGTGCTATTTACTTATACAAAGATCAGGCATTACATTATGACCATCTCAGTCCCTTACACTTTGGCTTAGAATTATAAGGCTCTGTCTGTGTTCTGGGTACTTGTTATAGAGCACAGTGGAATCAAAATGGGTTTTTGCTCATACAGACCTAAAAAGAAATTACCAAACCAAAAAAATCTGAATTTTTGAACCTGTCCTGCCTAACAGACTGTGGTGCACTATGTATTCAAACAGCTTGCTAATAAAACCAGGCTTTTGGCAGAAACGTGAATGGACCAATATAACTTTTGATCACTGACAAGAGTTATAATTTTGGAGATATTCTGAACCAACTATCATAATTAGTCTCTTGTCAAAGCACGACTCGTGTTCCTGTCCTGTAAGAAATTAACAAATTAGCAATTATATTCTTCAAGTGTATTATCAGCAAAAAGACAGGGCACTTAAGTAGTTATAAATTTTCAAACAAATATTTGATCAGCAGTTAATACCAAGATATGTTTAACACAAAACACTTGACTAGATTTAAAGGTGCACTATGTAACTTTTCTAGTGAAGGGTATGCCACGTGCCTGTCTACAAAGAGGGTTTTTTTTGCATTGCCTGGAATGTTCCACTGTATGGCGTTAAACTTATAAAAAAAAAAAAAAGCTTGTAAAAACATACATTATTACTGTGAGCTGATTGTCTCCATGGAGATATTTACGCTTATTTAATGCCATTCAGTGGAACATTTCAAGCAAAGCAGTATCATCTCCATGGACTAAAAAGCAGGTGGTAGGTCTTCAAAGGGAAAAGTTACATAGTGCGTCTTTAAAAGTTACTTTGAACACAACAGGAACATTTCGTCATGGATTTCAACAAACCTCTATCTGTTGCCTACATTTCATGGAGAGTAATTAGAAGAAACTAGAAAAAATTAATAATGATATTTCATATAAACACAAAGTACACAGTGCAGCCTCTTTACTGGGTACAAGTTATCCGAGATAAAGTAATGATAACTTAGAAACGAGCAGGTTTATTTCTCATTTAGACATTTCTTATCTTCCCACGCGCACAAAGTCATGCATTTAAGCTGTGTTATTTGTCTCCTAGCTGCAATTGTCACTTTCAAGCCGTTCTATTTGCATCCTATTATTACCATTATGTATTAAATGCCTCCCTGGGCGCAAGTTGCCGTGGGGACAGTGCTGTGGCTCCTTTTGTCCAACCTCCGGCAGCAGTTCTTTAATAGGAAGAGGTTTAATAGTTCTCCCGTGTGGAGGCTATTACAGCTGATGTGCCCGAATGCAGATTGGCTCTAAATGGCTAACAATGTGCCATCTCCTGCCCCATCCCGGCCTTTTATGTCTGTGTCTGTTTAGATCTACATTCTAGGCTTCTCCGCCATGGCTACCCCTCCAAAGCTTTCTTCTCACTTGTTTCCCTTGATGTGTGTTTTTTGCAGGAGCGCGTGGAGAGAGCCCTGGGTTGCTCAGTGGAGGATCTGAAAGCACTTTTCTACTGTGAGCTGTGCGACAAGCAGTACCTGAGACACCAAGAGTTTGACAACCACATCAACTCCTACGACCACGCGCACAAGCAGGTGACGCCATAACAACAGGACACAAATAGATATGCGCTGATTTGATTGTGTTGCCAGAATCAAGAGGTTTTACATTTTCATTTAAGTGTGCCCGGTGGGTGATGTGACTCTCAGTGGGTGACAGTGGGAGTGTGACAACTGCCATCATCTGTTAGAAGTGTCACCCGGAGGGGCCAGACACAGCAGTGCTCATAATTACACAAGGCTCAGAACAGCAGCAACCAAACAAGAAAATGTAAATTATAAAAGACCATTATGAAGCCTTGGGTCTGGGCTTTCTGCATCTATTTTAAGCTTTAACTATAATGACCCTGGGAGTGTTAGCCTTGTATCGATATAGACTAATGTAATGTTGTTTGGCCCACCATGGCCACCATAATCAGGCTGACATGGGCCACATCAAAGCTCCAGCATCAAAGTCATTTACACATCAACCAGAACCACATCCCTCACATCACCAAACAAGTGTGAAAGGCAATTCATTTCACTGTGTAATAAACCATAGTAAACATCCATGTTTTCTCCTCTAACAGATATAAGCAGTAGAGTTAGAATAATGTAAGAATAGTGCTTTAAAAGTGAATGACAGTGAAGCCACAGCACATACTCACAGCAGTTTGACTCTGTGCTGTGCTGGGGCGGTGGTGGGGCTGTAGTGGGGCTGCGCTGGGGTTGTAGTGGGGCAGTAGTGGGGCTGCGCTGGGGCTGTAGTGGGGCAGTAGTGGGGCAGTAGTGGGGCTGAGCTGGGGCTGTGGTGGAGCTGTAGTGGGGCTGTGCTAGGGCTGTGCTGGGGCGGTGCTGGGGCTGGGGCAGGGCTGAAGGCTCCTGCAGTAGTGCTGTCAGACAGAACCTCCTCACACAAACACACAGATCTAACACACAGGCTCTGCATGAAGCAGCCAAGCAGCTCCCACTTCTGAACGCCCACACTGGGCAACATGAAAAAAACATTAAATAAGATTGTTCCTTCACTGTCATTGTTCTTTGAAAATGAAACCAGACAACTTCAGGCCAATGTTAATGCTTTGTTTTAGCCAGCGGCAGGCGCATGAAACGAGCTGTGTGAGGCAATGAGCTGACAGGAGCCAATGGCTCAGTACCATCCTGTACACACATACCAACACACACTTATTGTAGTATACACATACTGTAGTACACACACATATTTGAGTACACACATGTTGGAGTACACACATACTGTAGTGCACACACATATTGCAGTACACACACACGTACACAGGATATACAGCTGTGGGCGGGCCTGCACACTGAGCAGACATAGATGAAACTGTAGCTGCAGACAGCTCCCCTGCAGGAGTATTGGCTTTGGAGAATGGAAGCTGATTGCGTTTCCTCTGTCTCCATTTCTTGTCATCGATTCGGGGATAAACATGTCTGAATGCACTGCTTTATCAGCATTTACCACTGATTACAGAAATGGCTCATTACATAATGACTACACTGCTTTTAAATAAAAGTGCAATCCGAGTCTGTTAGCATTAGCCCGTATTTGGCATCCCTAAGAAAACTTCATGTGTTATTCCAGAGCCCTGGCGGATCTGTCCCCACTGTGAGTGTGTGTGCCTCATTGTGCAGTCCTTAACACTTCTAAAGCAATATTGATCGGCCTTTGACAGACGGATTGGGCTTCAGAGCGCTGAGCTTGAGTGGCATGTGAGAGCAGGGTAATATCACATCCCACTGTTAGGACATGCCCTGCTGTTTGAAGCCACGTAAACCTGTGTGTGCAGTGGGAGACCTTCTGCTCAATACTTTTGTTTGCCTCTAAATATAGCTACAGGTTTAGCTGCAGTGGGACTTGTTTTTAAGAGGGAACAATAAGCTGGCAGAGTACAAATACAGGAGGTGGTAAAGAATCCATCTTTATATATTCCATCTTTTACAAGGCTCTCTCTCTCTCTGCTACACGGACAGCCACAGCAGCACTTTCTCAGCCTGTTGGCCGCACCCGCAGTAATTCATTATGAATCGCTCTCTGCGTGAGCGTGATTAATATTTCTATAGAATGAGTTTGGCATCAAAGTACCTACAATATCAAATGCTAACAAGTACATAGTGTAGAATCCACCAAGGGGTCAGAATCTAAAGGGCATAAAGGGCTATCAACACATTGGCATGACCTTTTATAAGATATTTAGCCCTAAAAGCTATAACATTTATACACACTGATGCAAGAGTACAGCGTCTTTATTTTTAAGTTTTATATTATACTTTTCACTCCGTCATCTTATTCTGTTGGCCAGTCACCTGTACCCATTTGTACCTTCATTTAAGACTGTCTTTTGGCATGGCTTTTGAAAAATAACTTAATAGATTACATTTAATTCTGAGATTCTTAACAACCTTAAAAAGCTTTTATTCACAACCAATCATAACACTATGACCTTTGTCAGGAGATGTTGCACAGATCAGATTTCTCCATTATTGCATCATTTAGTGGTTGGGATGCATATGCGTATTAGATCTTTTTTCTGATGTTTCGGTATCTGGAGGGGTAGACATTTTTGTCAGTGTGTGGTGTTACATCTCGGGGTGGATTATCAAGATCGACCGACAAATACTATGTTTATGTACAAGAGCACTTTTGCGGTGCCATATATCATGAAAATATCACACTGATGGTATTCACTACCAAGGACCACGCCACAACAATATATGCAATAAAGATATTTATTGATGGAAGATATAATGATATGATGGAGTAGATTTGGCTGGGTAGAGACAGCCCAGCCGATGCAGGATCCTCCCTCTGTAAATGTCTTAAGGATGAAAGACAAACAAGAGAAATGGGGTGGGAGGGTAGGGTCGAGATAGCAGAGACAAACTGTGTAGATGGAATAGGCCAGTATAAATAGGGTCTGGGTAATTAAAAGGTGTGGTTCGCTGGAGAGGAGAAAGAGGCTGAGGCACGGTCCTCCTCCTGAATCTCAGTCAATAATAATAACTCCATATATTACTTAATGCCTCTGACAATG
Source organism: Taenioides sp. WSHXM2023 (assembly GCA_029959045.1). Taxonomy (NCBI): domain Eukaryota; kingdom Metazoa; phylum Chordata; class Actinopteri; order Gobiiformes; family Gobiidae; genus Taenioides; species Taenioides sp. WSHXM2023. Next base: position 25,018,427 of record CM057088.1, on the reverse strand, counting down.
GTGGCCTTATGGCAGGATAATCTACAAAAACATAATCTAAATGTATAGTATCGTTAAGAAAAAAAAAACACACACACACAAAAAACATCTTTAGTGTTGGGTTAGTATCTTTAATGGCCTATATAAGTTCCTCACCCAACCTTCTGCAGCTCAAATCTTGTACTACTGTACTATTAAAAACGAGTAAATAAATAAAATAAAGTTACTAGTGCAAAGAATATATACACATGATAAATATTGACCCCCAAAATCTGTTGTTCTGTTGTTCCATTAATTATTTATTGGTTGGTATAGTAATTATTGTGACACGCCTCTTTACTATGGTCACTGTTAAGATGGGTGTGGTGCTCTCCATGTCCATCTGCCACTTGCTGAAAATGCTGTTATTGTTACCATCTTAAAGTTACACCTCACCTGTTTTCAAATTTGTGTTTATTTACCTCAAAGTATACCTCTCAAAATACACCATATAGTCTATAGAATATGCTTCAGGCTACATCACCTATAGTTTGCAGAGAGAATGTAGCTCACAAAGCCTGTCTGTTGTCAGTAGCACGTTTGGCTTGATGCTCTAATATAAATAGACATGCGCTTGTGTGAGAATCAGCAGAGATTAACCTGAAAAACTGTCAGCTCTGGCTCTGATCTGTGAGTGAACGCAAGCGAGTCTATAAATAAATATGATGTATGAAAGGCTAATCTGATGAATGCTGCCGTGCTAGGATAACACTCAATCTATGGTGTAATCCCACTACACAACAGATCCACAACATACCCATATATAGGCTACACACGCTATCCTCGCTATTCTGATCAATGGCAGTGTCATCAAAAGATATTGAGTGAAAGCAAAGGGTTATTCAACTATCTATGTACTGGTCATTTAATGTTTTTAGGCGTAATTATAATGTACTGGCATATTTAGCAGAATTATCGATTGTGTACTAGACTGCACCATATGACTGCCACTGCTACAATTATTTTACTACCTCAACTATTAAAAACTTGTATTGGCAATTTGATCATTACTCATAAAATAACTGCCACTCTTGGTATAGTGAAAGCAATTGAACTTCCTTTTGGTTCTGACAGAGCTCGGGGGCAAATTCATCAAGAGATATTGAGTGAAAGCTGTGGAATTAAATAGGGGCTAATATTAGACTATATTTTGTATCCGTACACAGTAAACAAACATTGGCAATGAGATTCTTAATGACCAAAGTGTACAGAACATGAGGACTTACAAAAAGGTTGAATATAAAAGATTTTAAAGGCCATATTACGCTTTTTCTGCTAGTTTCCTCATCAAAAACATATCCAGAGTTGTGTCTTGTTTCATTTACACATGTTTAACACACAAACCCTGCATATTTAGGCTAAGTTCTTCTCTCAAACAGAAAACACTAGAAATGCTCCACTGTGTTTTTAAAGTCACTAGAATTATTTAGATATAGGATCTTAAATAGCACCATTATGATGAAAAATTAGGACTGTTGCCATAGCAAGTAACAAATCAAAATATTCTTTCAGAATTCTGGCTGAAAAGAGTAAATCTAATCCTAAATCCATGATACTACAAGAACACCACTTTTTGTACTGCTATTTCTGCTATAAATGCCTACAAAGTATACAGTATACCTATTTCTTTTCTTCTGTTACCTATAGAATCTCTTACTTACTGCAATAAAAGCAACCAACTTTATACTGAAGGTCAAGAAATAATTGGATTCTATACTTTGCATAATAAATACATCTTATTTTATATTCCAACATTCCACTTAGAAGTTAAAAGTGAACCAGACAGGCAATATTGAGTGAGCGCTTTGCAAACTGCTTTTGGAGTCGTGGCTTTTACTTACTACTCAGCTTTTAGGCTCATATATAAACAAAACAACCCACTCTCAGCCGCCTGCCAAACCAAGGTAATGCAGCAGATTAAGTGTGTCAGAAACAGGAAGAGGCATGAATCATTGTTTTCCTGAGAGGACTGGCACACCTAGAACTACACCGCAAATAGTTTGACAAAATTATACACTCTTCCACTGGAAATAGGACCAGTCTGGATATAGCCCGGGAGTAGACCACCTGCTTGAACAAAATATCACTACTATGAAGTCGTGTGTGTGTGTGTGTGTGTGTGTGTGTGTGTGTGTGTGTTTTGTAACCTTTGATTATTAGTCTGTTTTACATCTCCAAAGTTCAAAATGCTCTGTTCCACCGTGTGATGTCATCCAAATGATTCTAGTGAAGGTGTATTGGAGCACTTCCTGTATTACCAAATGATATCACAAGGTGGAACAGAGTATTTTCTACCTGAGAGAAGTACCCGGCCAAAATATGGAGGGTTTGTGTGCTAAACATGTGTGAATGTAACAAAACAACTCCAGGTGTGTTTTCTGATCTATAACATAGATCAGAAAATAGCAGAGTATGGGCCCTTTAAATGGGCAAGAGTGCTTTAATAGCAGTTATAATAGGTATATTGTAAAAACTAGTCACTTACTTGTATCAGTAATATTAGAAGCACAAGTAATATTCATGCTGCAGTGGTAAAAGATGTGCTCTTGTCTATATAACAAACAATGGTTTCAAAGAGTAATTCTAACACATCAGATGTTTTATTTGAAGTTGACGTCAGTGGAAGGACAGAACAAAGTCAAATATTGGAATAAAAAAATAATATCTGATAGAGCACAAATGTTGAAATCATTTAATATTTTCAACATAAAGCTTTTGCTTTAAAGCAATTTCAGATTCTCACTGTAGTGATGAGTAAGAAAAAAAAATATACAGGTGTATTCACTTAGTAAAATATGAAAAATACAGTCTCTGAAAACTACAGTAATCAACTCAAGTAGCAAGAGTACTACCCACCTTTGAGTCACAGAAGTGATAGTGATGTTAGAAAAAACTGTGCTTTTATTCATAGAGATTTTTAGTGTGGTAGCAATCAGAACAGTTTCCATTGACAGAACAAGTTATTTACTTTTGTGTAATTCTACTTCTCATTTTGAAGTAACATTAGACCCTTGGGTGTATTTACCACATTTTACCTCTGGTCTTGACAAACACTTTCAATTGCTCACAGTTGTTTGGTGTCTGCATCAACAACTCATCCAGCCAAGCACAGAATCCTCACACCAGTTAGAGCAGAGTCAGGATCATTATAATTAAATGGCTCTTGTCAGTCATCTTTGCTATCTGTAATCTCCCATAGAACATTTGGCTGCTGTTTGCTCTCCTGCTGTGCTCCAGAGAAAAGCCCTTTCTTCTCTTGTCTATGGAGCTAATTGGACATGAGCTGTGAAGGGGAACATCTGCAGAACAACTGATGTATGCTGTTTGAAAGACAGCCGTCCGTGGAGAGGGCTATAAACCCAGACTCATATTCTGCATAGTTTAGCCTCATGCAACATTCCAATTGATTCTCACATGGCATCACAATATTTGAAGCAGCCATTATGGTATATGGTCAAATACATATATGAAAAGGCTTCAAGTTACTCAAAGCCATTTACATCATGCAACGGCAGTGGCAGCATTCATCTGTAGGAGCTGGAATAACACTACCAAGCTGTGGGTTAGTGGATCTGACCTCTCAACTAATGGTGTTTATGTTATGAGTGGGATTCGAACCACCAGCTTTTGGATCAGTGGACAAACGCTTTATCATATGAGTTACTGTTGGCCATTATGGTTGACATTGGGATGAATGCTAGTTAATTTGAACTAATTTACTGTTTAATTGACAAAATGGAGATGTTTTGGCATAGTTTGGGTTGGTATATTTCTACCTGTAAGTACTGAGCCTATCCACCTTGTAGTGAAATGAAACACTTGATGACTGAACATTAACTTTGCACTCTTTTACTTTTACTTTTAATTATTATTTTGAATTTATTTAATTACAAGTGTTTCTGTTGTTGTTGTTTTGTTTTGTTTTTTAAGAAAAACATGCCTTCTGACTGTGAGTTGGCTGGCCTCTCCACAGATGTGACCTATAACTTGTTCCAGTAGCATCACTAGCATGACACAATGGTTGAATGCAATACTTGGAAAAATTTCAGGCAAAGTAATGACATTTGCAGAAATTAAAATTATTATGCAGAATCGACTTTTTGGAGCTTTCTGCCATGTTATAACGTTGTTCCCTCATTAAAAACATGCCTGGGGAAGTTTTATATGTTATTCATGCATGTTTGAGTAATGGAGTTTTATAGAAAATTCAAGCCTGGAAGAAAAACCTGCAGCTTCATGTCCAGTCATGGCTTCACTCCAGCTCTCCTCCTCCTCCTCAGCCTACACCGGTGCAATGGCAGGTCACTCCCTTCTGCACATGGCGTTGGCACACCTCCTCCGCACCTCCTCTTCAGCCAATCAGTGTCCACTCTTCCATATTTAAATCCTCTCACCCAGGTGCTCACCAGCTTTCTGCCTCCTTCATCCCATCATCCTCCCCCTACCTGCCATCTTAATATTCTGGTCCTCTCTTGACCATTACCAGTGTCGAAGCTCCAGGGGGAAGACATCTCCTAAATGCTCATTAGCCCAGCATGCAGCTCAGCATTGCATATGTCTTCCGCTGGGGTCTGACCGCCAAACTCTTAATCACTCCATAAAGCTTCAGATTGAAATTTAGCAGCCTCTCATGGGCACCATTGGAACACCCCTTACATTTAGCTGTTCAAGCCTGTGTACAAGACTCAGCCCCCCTATGCTCTTGTACGGCAATTTACCATAAATGTACAAAAGCACGATACAAAATAATGCACTACAATTTCACAAACACAATGCAATGTGCAGTAGTGTCATTAGCGATCACGGTTGGGATAGTGCTCTGAAGGGGGAGGGACTTAGTATGGAGAGCAAATTTATTTATTAATTTATGAATTCACAAAAGAAATGACATGGGCTTTATAGCTCCTACTAAATCATCTCAATAACAAAGAATGTAGTAAATGATACACTTGAGCTCCAGACTGTACTATAGGTACACCTTACACCTAATTAAAATGCATTTGTAATTACGTGTTAGCATGTCTAATTATGTGGTACAGTAGCTCAGGTGCCTTAAGGCTTAAACCAGTTGGGCGTTTCTCCTTTAAACTCTGGTTGCCCACAGAAGTGCCACTCTATTGATTTTTATTACCATTCTCTTTGAACCTTAAATATGTTGCTGCTCGAATATCTTAGATCAGCATTTTCTACTATTGGGTTTGTCCATTTGGCACCAACAACTGCTTCCCATCCAGTCACAGTTTGGAGCAGGATTTTAAGAAAAGCTCTTATGGTGCATCATCATAAAAAAGACAAAAATCAAAAATCAAAAAAGGAAGTACGTAATGTACAGTGACCACTGCCAAGGTACTGCTTTTATCCTGCAATGGTGAACATAGTGCCAGTCATTGATTACTCTATAATTTAGTCCATATCCCAAAGAATGGCACAAAATACATTTAATCAACACCAAAACTTTCAGAATTTTGTGCATTATTGATTTTTTTTTTAACTTTCTGAAAACTTCCCCAGTGTAACTTTGTGGTAGAGGTTTATCTCCACTGTCAGAGTGGTTGGCACTGGAACAGTATTCTAATGTAATTCACTGGCGTATTGTATTTCATTTTTGTATCAGTTAAACCACATGTAGCTGATTTTTCTAAATGTATTCAAGCAAAACGTGCCTTGCCCCAGTACAGAAACATTGTATAAGCAGCTCTTGAAGTCAAAATATGATCGCTGCATGCTGCCTGCATCTAGCGTTTTATCGTTAGGTAATCAGGAAGTGGATGTTAATATGCTAGTTGTTGCTACGTTTACTGTCACTGCACAGAGTTGTGAATCGTACTTATAAACTCATTTTAAAAAACTGTTCAGAATGCATACATAAGTGAGGAGTAATTTTGGACCACTGCACCTTTTAATGAACTAGTTCTGTTTTTCAACTTTTGAGGATCACTCGACTAGTGATAATGAGTTATAATTATATATAGTTATATAAAGTACATTTTGTGCTTTTTCTTCACAGAGACTGAAGGAGCTGAAGCACAGAGAATTTGCCCGAAATGTGGCATCAAAATCATGGAAGGACCAGCGCAAACAAGAGAGGGCTTTGAGGAGGCTGCACCAACTCGCCCAACTGCAGCTACAGACTGAGAGGTGAGAGTCGGAGAGAGGAGGAGGCGGAGAGGGCGAAGGAGAGAGAAGTGGAGTTAGGAAAAAGAGAGAGAGAGAGAGAGAGAGAGATGGAAAGAGGGAGGACATGGGTTTGGGGGCAGAGCCTGTCATGTCCTGTCAGCCTCCTTCACATGTGATGAATCTATCCACACAAGGGCCACAGGTGAGGCACATTTACGATAAAGACACAAGCACGTACCTGTATATAAATACTTTAGACTTTGAAAAGGTACCAGAGTTGCCATCAGTGTAGAAAGTACCTGCCCTTACTAATATTAACACTATAAATTATAATATTGCCTTTAAAGGTTCTGTTACACAAAATTGACTTTTGTGAGCTTTAAGCCATATTAGAATGTTGTTACCTCCTCAAAAACACACCTGGAGTTGTGTTTTGTTTCATTCGCACTTGTTTATTAATCTGTCTACATCGTCAAAGCCCAAAATGCTCTGTTCCACTTTGTGATGTCATGTAGTAGTAGTTTCCGAGTTAACAGCTTTTACCTTTAGTCCAGTAGAGATGGGTAATTCCAGGTCTGAAATCATCCAAATGATTCTAGTGAAGGTGTGTGGAATTTAAAAACACAGTGGAGCACTTCCTGCATTACCACACGACATCACAGTGTGTTTTCTGTTTGAGAGAAGAACTCTCAAAGAAGAACCTAAATATGCAGGGTTTGTGTGTTAAACATTTGTGAATGAAACAAAACACAACTCCGGGTATGTTTGCGATGAGGAAACAACATTATAACAACACATAACAGCATAACATAGGCCCTTTAATTTCTATAGCACTTGGTTTCAATATTATTGTTTATCGTCTATATTTACTTCAGCTACTACTATAAATAGGAATGATGATATGTACTTACTCACTTTTTACAAGAAATTCAGAATGTCTGTTATTCCAAATCTTGTGGAGTAGGAGCCCAGTACAAAACCACTTGAGGTATTATAGTAAATGTATGAAGTATTTAAGAGGTATGTAAAAGTTGCCTCCAGGTCCACAATCAAAAGTAGTGAAATAAAAACTTAGCTAATGATCAAGTTGATTGCACCTATTCCCGAAGCAATTAAGAGTGTTTTATGAGGGCTGTGATGGAGGATGAGAGCAGCGCTGCTCGTGTCTCATTGTTTTGATACATGTTTACGGCTTCTGTGTTTACGCTAATGACGCTGGTTCATTAAAGCCTGTCTGCATGGCTTATGGGGGCCATATTTACAACCTCTTTTTAAAATGTGCAAATCACTCTTGTGCTAACAACTGGACTGAGCCAACACCACTATCCATACACACTGCAGGTTACTATGTTGTCCTGTAGAGGTGGGTAGTGGACTACTAATATAACTTTTTTATCAAACTGTAGGCTTGGAGTAGTTTTTAGACATGATACTTTTACTCCTACTTGAATAATATATTTTGCAGTGTAATAGTATTCTTACTTGAGTAAAGTGGGAGTTAAGTCAACATCTGACCAAAGGATGTTAAAAGTTTTAAATGATTTGAACATTTGTGTGTGAGAGCGAGAGAGAGACTTTATTGATCCACAGGGAAATTCAAGTTTTGCTGCAGCACACAATTCAACAGTCCCTTGTGTTCATTCCCTCAAGTCTTTCGTCTGAAGGTCTTCTGCCACATTTGCTCGTTCCTTAGCTAGCTCCTCAGTTAGCTCCTCGGCTAGTCTCCATAGATACAGGAAAAACAAACAGCTCATTTCACAAAATCCAACACTTCCTTATAGTATATGTGTCCTTTGAAATGCACATGCTGCACTTCTTAGGTCGTTAAAATCCCATGAAATGATGTTGAAAACTGAGCTAAAAACAAATAATTTAGAAACTGCTAAGTATGTGAGCCAGGTAGCCACAAAAGCAGCCAACCACTCTGTTGCCATGTACATATACATAAATTATAACCTATAAATCAAACTGGCATTTAATACTATAATGAATCCTATTCATGGGGTTCAGCTTCCTGTTCGAGGCAACATTTTTTCCATTCAAAAAGTCTAATGTGTTTTTTGTATTGCCTCTCCAATATTGTTTATTATTTTTCAAATATTTTGTGATCTATCCTTTGAAAATTAGGGAAGCACTGATCCAGCTTTTTTCAGTTCCAATACCGAAGTCGATACTTAAGTATCTACCAATACCCGATATTAACCAATACCAGTGTAACGGTGAAAAATGGCAATTATTTCCTTAAAACAGGAATTAACTTATTACAGAAGAGATTCATTTGTGTTATGCAACTGTTATTTATCCTTCAAATCACTACTGAGCAGCTTCATATGAATAAAAGTTCAAACATTATGAGACATTTTGAGGCAAAATTTGCCTGTAAATGGTTTTATTACATCCAGCTAAAGGCCCAACCCGATCAGTTTAACTCTTATCAAGGAACCAACACCGATCCAGCTAATTTTTCAGTATCTGCACCGATATTCAATACAGTATTACTATCGGTGCGTCCATATTGAAAAATACCAAATTTTGTGCACTATTATTATATATTTTGTAAATCTAAATCTTACGTCCAGTCTGACTTTTACTTGAGTAGTAGTTTCCCCAAATACTTTTACTCTTACTTGCATGTTCTCCCTGTGTCTGGATGGGTTTCCTCCGGGCACTCCGGTTTCCCTCAGCAAACCTAAAAACATGCAGCAGGGACTACAGGGGGAAATTAGCTTTAGTGCTGCAACCTGGCACAAGGTTAAGGTTAATGTGTATTGTGCACTGTCCCTGTCTCAAAAATAAACTAAATTAATAATAATAATTATAATAATAATAATAATAATAATAATAATAATAATAATAATAATAATAATAATACCACTTCTACTTGTGTACTAGTTTTGTTTTTGTTTTGTTTATTAATAATGGTCTTTTGTTTTGAGTAAAAACTTAAAGCCATATTCACTTTAGTTGTCTATGTTTATAGAAATCTATAGATGCTGCAGTTGAAATAAACTAAAAAGAAACATCGCTGTAAAATAAAAGGGCCAGATCTCCTTCAAGAGGCAGCTGTGCTTGTGGCAATGTGAAACAGACAAGTGGGTCCAAAGCACAGCAGGGTTCCATTGGCCTAAGTGAGAGAGCGCCCCCTAGAGTTTGTGCATCTGGCGAGTACTGTTCAAAAGAAGGTCAGGGACATCATGGGTTTTGAAGCTACATTTTTAAATGATTTGAGGCTATATACTGTATACTGCTGTGCTTTCAGTACAAAGTTTAAAGGTATCCTGGAGAAATGAGGGAGTACATTGAGGTATAAAAGGTTTATTGTTGATCCATTGCATATTATGTACTATAATAACCGGCTTGTGCAGTTTTCTTTTATGTATTTGTAAATATCTTTAGAGGTAGAGCTGTGCAGTTAATTGAATTTTAATTGAATCAATAATTTCAAATGGCCAATGATATGCTTGGGTTGTTATAATATCGAGATTTGCTGCCAAATTTCTGTCACTGTGAATGAATGTGGTTTGGAACAGAGTTCAGACTTAATAAATTAGAAAAATTTCTTTGTGTTAAATGGCACTGTCCTTAATTAAAGGCCCCATCGTATGCTATTTTTGGATCTACGTTATAATGTTGTTTTCTCATAATGTTGTGTCTTGTTTCATTCACACAAGTTTAACACACAAACCCTGCATATTTAGGCTGCGTTTTTTTCTCAAACGGAAAACTCTCTGTTCCACGTTGTCATGTCATGTGGTAATACAGGAAGTGCTCCACTGCACCTGTTTTTAAACTCCATCCACCTTCACTAGAATCATTTGGATAAATTCAGCCCCGTAATTCCTCATCTCTACAGAACAAAAGGTAAATGGTAGCTGTTAGCTTTAAATCTACCACTACATGCTATTATAAGGTGGAACAGAGCATTTTGAGCTTTGGAGATGTAGACAGACTAATAATGCAGCATTAGTCAAATATATGTGTGAAACAAAATACAGTTACAATTCCAGGTATGACAAGGTAACACCATTATAACATGACTCAGAGCTCACAATAATCCATATTGTGTAATATAGGGCCTTCAAAATTAAAGTTTGTCTTTGAAAGTTACTCAGGCCTATTTGTGTGTATGTTTTGATACAATCTACTGTCCCTAGTCATTTTTTGTTTGTTCTTTGCCAGTTTTGAGCATCATAGGTCAATTTGTAGCTTTGTGTCAAAAATTTGCCACTCAGTCAAAAACTGGTGCAGCCACCAGCCACCAGGTGTTTCTGGTTACAAACACCTGGCTGCAGGGGCAGAGTTTGAAGTGTGGATACCTGTTAGACCAGTCACCCTATTCCTCACATGTCCAGACCCTGCCACACATTCCCCTTCACTCTCCAGGTACTGCCCAGTTTAGCAGTTCGATTTGCAATGTGGTTGTGGGCAGAATTTAGGTGTTAAGTTCCACTTTAAACTTGTCTCTTTTAATCTTTTGCAATATGACACTGGTTCCTTTTAATCACAGTATATTATCTAAACTAGACAGAAAGTACTTTTCTGTCACTGCATTAAGCTCAAATCATTTTTATGCAGTTTTATCTAAAATGTGATGATGTTATACTCCCAGATGGGGGGCAAGAGTTTATTACGTTGTGTACTTTGCTATGAAATATCCAAATGGTAAATTCACAAACATTGAACTCACTGTATTACAACAAAAATCAGCATTTTAACAATATCCATTTTAACTGCCCCCATCCGTATTAAATATGATCTGCCTGTAGAATGTTGTGATGTTGACTCAAAGCCAGCAATGCTTTACACAAATCTAACTTTTGTAGCACTTTGTCAAAAGTTTAAACTTAAGATTAAATACATTTTTAAAAACTAATAATGTTGATGGAAGCTGAGTCTACTTTTGTATCTTTTCTAGGGTCACAAGGCGGGGCCATGGACTGAAGAGTGCAGTGAGGGCCATAAACCAAAATAAGGACACACTCACGGATTTACACGACCATAACAAGGACAACAAACCTGAGGATCACACTCATATCCCAAATACCCCAACCGCCCTGATAACAACAACTGCTCCACCAAGCTCCAGAACTGAGGAGATCCGCCCCCCTAGTCCACTTCCACAGCAGTCTCCTCCAGTCTTAGCACACACACAGTCCTCCCAAATCCACAGCTCTGAACTCTGCGTTGACCCGTGTTCACCGCTGCCTCTACCTGTGGGGAGGAGGCGGGTCGGAGGCAGGCTCGGGGTGTCTTTCTGCTTCTCTCGGAGAGGTCCCAAACTGGAACCTTGTGCCTCTGTGTTCTCTGACCTGGAGGAAGACGAAATGTACAAGAAAAAGGAGCAGATGCGAGAGAGGATAAGGCGAATCTTAAGAGACATAGACAGAGAAATTGGGACAGAGGAAGAGCAGAATTCTGACAGTGTCGGACTACGCAGCATGGAGCCGGTCCCCAGAGAGCCAGCCTCGGAAGACAGTGAAATTGAAAAAAGAGATTTGGAGAAGGAACACTCTGCTATTTCCACGGAAGCACAAGATAATCAGAGCAATGATTCACTGTTCTTGTCGGCATGTGGCAAGGGGCTGGAGGAGGCGGATACTGGACTGCAATGTACAACAAAAAACAAATCAGAGCGAGGAGAAAGTCGGACTATTTGTGTTTTGGGAAAAGACGGGACCACCCAGCTGCAATGGCCAACAAGTTCATTAAAGTTTACAAAGTTTGAGCCACATATCTCATACAGCAGCAAACTACATGACCACGAGCAACTCCAAGAGAAACTAGAGGATCAAAATCAGTTATTGTATATGTCAGGTGTTTCTGTTCCAAAGCAAACAAGAGTGCAGGTGCAGGGACAAACTGAAGAGGCAATGAAAACTCAGCACATTGACGGCAAGACACAAGAGCACCTGTTTCTCAAAGACAAAATCCCTATATCAACTGGAGAATGGCTAGAAAAACAAAACACTGAAAATTGCATTGTGCCAAATTCCCATTCATGTGGCTATAAGATTGACACTTTTGACTGCAACACCCAGAATCGTCAGGTGGGCAGATTAGAGGTTGCGAGTGAGAATGCTATCACACCCCTGAGTTGTAAATTAGATTGTGTCACCCAAAAGACGTGCACGAGCCCAACCAGGTGCGATGGCAATAGTGAGAAAATATGCAGCAGTGCAATGCAGACGAATGTAGGCGTAGCAAAAGTGTCACAGAGAAAGAGGACGTGCGCTATTAGTAAACACAAGACGGGGAAGCAGAGTCGGAGAAGGAGGGAAAAAAGGGAGAAGATTCCAAACAAGCGGCAAATGTGCAAAGTGAAGAGTGTGGTGGTGTCATCGTGTAAAGAGGGGAGAGAGGGAGAGAGGCAGACCGGAGGGGTGGAGAGAGGGGGGAGCAGATGTCCTCGGGGGAGAGGTGAGAGTACGCCTAGATGTGTCTCGGCGAGGAGCAGAAGGCCTCACAGGAGCTCCGAGCATCAACGGCGCCATCGCAGACAGGAGGGGCACGGGCAAGCTGCATCTCCTCCCTGGCGGTCTCACTTTTCCTCACGCTCCCTCTCTCCAGGATCTGACTCCAAGATGTTTTGGGAAAGAGGTCACCATAGCAACCCCAGGAGTTTCATTGACTGCTGTTACCCTGACAACAGCAGCGGTAACAGCCCGGCAAGAAAGCGAAAACTCCTCCACAGGGACAGGAAATCCATTCATAGTAAAAGAAAGAACTTGAGGCATTGTGAAGAGGTGAGGGGAAGGGAATTAGGAGAGGGTTGTGACAGGGCTTTTGTGTGCGACGCAGAGCAGTGGGAGTGGAGAAGCGGGGCAGGTCCTGGGGGCAATGCACAGATCACCACAGCACACGGCTGGAGGTCCGAGCAGAAGTTTGACGAGTGGCACCATCCACATCCACTCAGGTCCAGTGTGAGTCCCAGTACCTGGGGGCGCACAGGGGGCAGCACAGGTGAGGGCGACTGGGACAGATGGACCTGTGGCAGCACCGACAGCTGGGAGGACCCTGGAACATCCAGGTCTGACTCCAGGAGAGACTGCCCAGAAGAAGCTCCCTTTTGGGGGAACAGGCCCTCTAGTGTTCGGCACATGTCCAGCCCTGAGTGGTGGAGCAGACAGGCCCACAGTCCTCCCAGTGTGAGCCGGGTGAGCCCTCGCTCCTGCAGCCCCTGCAGTACCACCCTGTCGGAGCTGAGCTGGGAGTGGAGCACCTGCTCTGGGATCTCTGTGGACAAAGTGACAGTGAGCTCCAGTAAGAGGCTCAGTCCAGCCTCTGTAAACACTTCTCCAGAGACACAGAGCATAAGCAGCCTCAGCTCAGGCTCCTGTCCCAGTTCTTCCCCTCACAGACCTCCACTGACTGTTCATAATGTAAGCACACCTCTGTGTGAACTACAAGAGACCCACTCTCATGTGGCCACCTCCCCAGACACAGACTGTAATTCCAACACTAATCTCCCAGGACTTTGTACCACTCAGACTTTGTCTCAAAAAACAGTGAAAACATTGCACCTCCCGCTGATAGGAAAACGCCCTGCTATCCAGAGAAAGACGAGGCAGAAGAGGGGTCTGATAGACAGGGGCAAAGGCAAAGAAGCTGTCGAGATGGAGGAGGCCAAGGTCATGGAGACAGAGACAGGAGCAGAACTGAACCATCAGGACACAGGTCAAGAGCTAAGCACAAGCAGCAATTTGAATCTCAGGTCCCAGGACACGCAGGGGGCCGCAGAGGCAGCACCGCCTGTCAGCTTCAGAGCAGATGAGATGGACAAGTACAGACTGTTGCAGGAGCAGGCCCGGGAGCACATGCAGAAGGTGCTGGAGCTTAGCCAGGACACAGCTGAGAAAAGGCCCCACACAAAGTACTCAGAGTGTGGGCGCGCTCAGGAGAGAGAAGCAGGGGAGGACCACTACACACCTGTACACACTGTTCCTCAGCCTCCTGCTCTACAGCACACGCTACAGTTACCTCTCCCCCTCCCACATGACAACTACTCCTCACCCATCCCCCTCCCAGTTCCCCCTCTGCCACCCTCACCTCCTCTGCACCACATCCTCTTGCCTCTGCCTCCCTCCTCCTCTGCTCCTCCCAGTGCTTCCTCACCCCCTGCTCCTCCTCTGCACCATCTCTCTCTTCACCATATACCTCCCCCCGGGCCTCCTCCTATACACCTGCCTCCTCTGTTCCCCTCCATCCTGCTGTCCCATCGGCCCCTTCCTCTCCTGCACCCCTCTGTCTCCTTCCACACCGCGGCCCTCTCCTCGCTCTCCCCTCTCACGCTGCAGCCTCTGGCTCCACACCACTTCCTAGACAGAACATGGACAGTCAGATTCCCACAGAAGGCTTTATGACTGGCACATCATGTTTGACATGTCAATCTACAGCACTGTGCAAAGGTTTAGGGTGTATGCATGACAGATTCTGTGGTTTTATTTTATTTTTTTATCATCATTCTGAAAACTCTTTCTAGTTGCTATTAGCCAAGGGCAAAATGATTAATTTTGGTGCACATCCAAATCACTGTTTTTTGAGTCAGGCAAGAACAAAATACAAACATCACTGACTATGACAAGATTTATTTGACTTAAATTTGAAGGGGTCAGTATATAGAGCATAGGGATCACATTCACTTTTATTATGTCATTATTTCAGATGGAGGGCAGAGGCATACAACTCTTTGGGGTTTAATAATCACACCACTTTCTAAAACTACTGTGAAAAATAATGTGACCTTAGTTCTATTTATTTAGAGAGATGATGCTGAAAGTGTGTTTTGGTTTCATGTGTATAGGTCTAATAATTACAGATATATTAACCATAAACCAGGTTAACAAATCTGCAATATGATATTTAAACAGCAAACTCTGACCTGTCCTCCAGCTCAGTTTTAAACTATAGGGAATCGAGAATGTTGTGATGCCACCTGAACACAACCTATGAAACCCTGATTTAGAACATCATTACATTTGAGTGTGGCCATAGGAACTGTCTTTGCCGAGATCATGTTTGCTGTATAGATGTCTTCACTTCCCTATAAAAAGTAGATTTAATCTAGCGTCTTTCTGTTTTCTTTTTTATTTGCAATTTAATACATTAATATACAACCACTCAGATTTTCTTTGTTCAAAACCCTTCAGATTAGTCATTATATTACAGAACTTTTGCCCAGTACTGTACCTATTGCTGTTACTAGACTAGTCACAACTGCAAACTATCAGAAAACCCAAGCATAGCATTTGTTTTGAGATATAAAAAATTTGCTCTTCGATTTAGCCCTAGCTGCTCCGTTCCAGACACTAAGAGAAACGGACTTTGATCTATTGCTTTCCACAGTGTTCCTCATTCAGTCCAGTATAAAGGGAGGCTACACCTGCAATTCAAAGACAAGCTGAAGCCGTCTCATCCTCTGTCTTCTCCTGAACCACAAACAGAACAGGGGCCTTTTGAAGTACCAGCTTTCATGGCAAGGGACAGGACATCTCACTTCTCATCTCAAATCCATCTCAGCTAAAGGTGACTGTCAAAAACTTAAATGGTAAATCATAAATACTAACAATGATGTAGCATTTGTCTAATATATAGGCTTGTCAAAAATTATACCCAGATAATAGTAATATAATAGATAATAGAAATTCATTTGTCCAAGTTGACACTGAAAAAGGACAGAATTGGACCATTCCTGATCAGAACTAGCTCAAGAATACATGGTAATATTAAATAAATTACTATTATTGAACTATGAATTGAAAATTACTTTTTTGTCTAAGATAAGGAGTTATTATCATTGCAGTCAAAATCAAGGTTTTTTTTTCCTTTATTCCTTATTTCCCTATAGAATTTTTTATATTGTGACACTGATAATACAAATAATATAGCACTTTTCCATACATTCATAGTCACTTTAAATGTATGTATGTATGGGTTTTTTTTGTCATTTTTCAGTAACTCTTCATACTTCATATAGTCCCTCAAGCCACGACTGATCACTCACACAACAGATACATATATAAAAGGTGGATGAAATGTTTTGCCCAAGGACACAACAAAAATATGCACTGGTTGTCGAAGCTGCGATGAAACTACGAACCTCTGGACCCAATCACCATCTTATCGTACTGGTAAATAGAGTGCGCAATAATTCTGAACAGGCACACAAATACAGCTCATTTCCTCAGCAGACACATGTAAGACCTCACGAGTCTTAAAGTGTAAATATGCAGTGATTATTATGGGAAACATTAATGCAAAAGTTAGCCTTGTATGCTAGTCACTGCTGCAGTCCTGGCTAACACACAAATGTTTCTTAATATATAAAGGAGTAATTATAGACCTTGATGGCCTTTCTCTCTGCTCCATGTTGTTAGAGCAGTAAATACAGTATAAAGTTTTTACCATGAGATTTTCTGGTTTGCAAAGTGAGAATGTCTTATAATATTGTAAAAATGTATAGCCTTGTTTATCTCAGTGAAGAGTGCATTTATTATTAGTAGGTAATATACTGAGTAAAACTGCTGACCTAGAAAAATGGAAAGGTTATTATTAATTATAACTAAATCTCACAAATAAAGGAATAAATCATGCAAATCATTGTCTAGTGAATTTTTTATTAGTATTATCAGGGACAGTGCTTTGTGAGGAATGATTTGCCCACACACTTAAACGTAAGCACATTACAAAAAACTAAAACCAGAAAGTGCAAAAACAAAATAACTGATTTTGGTTTTCGTGTTTTGTATGAACAGATGCTGAACAAGCGATAGGAAATGGGACAAAAGCGAAAAGGTTTCAGAAATGTTCATCAGTTTTAAGTATGTGACATTTTTTTTGTTTTATAATATAAGTACATGAAAACATTTGTCCTAACAATAAGGATGTAATATTAACCATGAAATAACGATGCCTCCATAATAGGCTGAACTACATGAATGTGTTGAGATGAGTACACAGATGGCACTGCTGCTTCATTCAGTGGAACCAACATGAATGAATGAATAATAAACACATAATGCATTTTAATCCACAATCTTAAAAGGGACTGTACAGTAACCAATATTCTGTAATGTAATGTAATAGTAACATTTGTCTAGTTTCAGTACACAACCAGAAAGTTACAATGGTGAGCTGTTAGTATGCTAGTTGTTATCAGCAGTGCAGAGACAGCAAAAGTCATAAAGTAGACTTTTGCTGTCTTCTGAAACACTTTAAAGGGCCTATATTATGGTCTTTTCTGATATCTTTTAATGTTGTTTTCTCATTAAAAACACACAAAGAGTTGTGTTTTGTTTCATTCACACATGTTTAACACACAAATCCTGGATATTTAGGCTGAGTTCTTTTCTCAAACAGAAAACACTGTGGTAGTTAATACAGGAAGTGCCCCTCTGTGTTTTTAAAATACATACACCTATATTGCAATAATTTTAATCATTTCAGCCTTGGAGTTGCAGAGCTCTTATGAACTAAAGGTAAAAAGTAGCTGTTAACATGAAAACAACCACTACATGACATCACAAGGTGGAACAGAGCATTTTGAGCTTTGGAGATATAGACAGCCTAATAATAAATGTGTGAATGACATAAAACACACACAGGTATGTTTTTTGATGAGCTAACAACATTCTAACATGGCTTAAAGCTCACAAGAATACATTTTGTGTAATATATTTAAGACATTTAAGATGAACCTTAAGGGCCGTTAGGGATTTATATCTAGGCTTATTTATTTGAGCAAAGTTGCATTTCTAGAATACCGTGAGCCTATCACAATCAATAGGCTCTTGTATTTTGAGTTGAATACTAACATTATTGTACCATGAGATTTGCATATATTGTCAGATTTCTACAAAATAAATAAATAACCACATGCCACTATTATTATGATGTGTGGCGGGTGATGACTGAGGGCACTGAACTTTTAAAACCACAGCATTGATCACTGTAGCGGACACCTCTCAGGGAGCAGCACACAGACACAGCCAGATGGTCTGCGGACTCCCACTACCCACAATGCTTTGAGAGATTGGATTGATTTGCCCTCTGTGATATCAGTGAACACAACCCAGCCACGACAGGGGGGTAGCGATGGCGACTAATGCAGACAGAATCACAAAAAAAGCAAAATGATGCAATCTTCCAGTGCTGAGAAATATGAACCGAGTATGCCCTATAATTAGAAGCAGTTCTCCCATCTTGTGCTCCCTGCGACCCCTCATCAGATATGCACGTGTATGTGTGGATATGGGAGAAATATGGGAGACACGGAATCCCTGTCAGGCTCCACAGGACAGGAGATCAAACAGACTGTGTGAAATATAGAGCAGCAATAATTAGCAGCTGTTACGGCATCAAACCTCTCTATCTGGGCACACATGCACACGCCGCGCTCTCTCACCCATAATATCATTTATAGATAGGCTACTTCACTGTGCTGCAACTTCTCCAGTGCAGATAATCAGAGCGTTGATGGAAAAAGAGTCCGGCCCACGCTGTTTTCATGTCATTATGCACAGGCCTTGTTACTCCACAAGTCTGAGGGGGGTGTGGTGGAGATCAGGCTATTATTTTATTAAGCGGGTATCACGGTAATTGGGCCAGGTGGAGCTCCAGGTGGAAAACACTGACATTCAACATTTATTGTATTGTTACATGAAGGAATGACTAGAGAAAAAGTATGCATTTGTAAATTTGTCAATTACATGTGAAGAAAAGAAAACACTGTATTAACAATATTTGATCAAGAATCCTACTCCCCTCAGACATACACAAAATAAAACATATACATTTTGTGGTTTCCAAACCATTAACATTAAAGGTGCACTGCGTAACATTTCTAATGGAGAATCTGTCCCCTGATGTCTCCATGGAAATGTTATTGCTTTGTCTAGAATATTCCACAGTATAGATTATGATTATCTATCATGAGGGAAACAGCACTACGCTACATTATAATTCAGATCTGTGGAGAGTCGCCCTATTCACAGAAGGAATTAATGTATTTTTGAGCAATAGAAACACCCATAATGAATAATATGTTTAAAGTCACACTATGGAACAGTCCAGGCAAAGCAATGACATCTCCATGGAGACAAGCAGGTGCCAGACCCTCCACCAGAAAGGCTGCACAGAGCACCTTTAACACTGTATATATAATATAAAAATGTAAGAATTAGTTTCAAATATGTATCAAACAATACATGTAAATGTCTTATTCTCTCACAAGATAAAGCTTAGAAACCATTATGAGACACTCGATATGTGCTAGAAAAGACCCACCTGCTATCGAACAGAATGTAGCAGGAGGAACTGGCTCGTCTGGCAACTAATTTACTCCAAAAACCCTTAATAAATGTACCTCCTCATCCCTTCACAGCTGGACAGGCATAATACAGCGATCACATTATAAGTATATTTAGTCATTCATATTAATAGGATCCTGAGATCACCCCACTGTATAACTGCTTTGTATGTGCATCCCCAGAGCACAGTATAGCTTTGATTTATGTCGTGAAATAAGCACTTTCCTCTCGTCAATCTCTTCGGTGAATTAATGAGGTATAAAAAAGAAAGGCTGGCTCCCTCGCTCACACGCACACAGATATTGGCAGTAGATTTGATTGTTCCACTGTTTGGGGGGTAGTTGAGATTGGAGCCCCTCACGGCTACTTGGAGAAAGCCATTGACCCAAATTGCTGCGCTGCGTAAATTAGACACTTGGAAGTTTTCTTTTTGGTGATGTAGTGGTCGTTTGTGGCTTTGATTCAACCAGGTCACAAGAGTTATGTTTCTCTCCCTGGGCATTGAATATAAAAACACTTTGTCCTGTGAATTCACCTTATTGAGTGCCGCCATCATTTACGCACTGGAAAAGTGGATTACAGTGCACTCTAGTTTTCCTACATTGTGCTTCACGGTAATATTATTTCACACAAAAAAACGCTTCACCATACCTTTCTTTCTGGGTGACATTCATTAAAAGTTTGCTTGAGTCGTGGCG
Organism: Taenioides sp. WSHXM2023; assembly: GCA_029959045.1. NCBI lineage: Eukaryota > Metazoa > Chordata > Actinopteri > Gobiiformes > Gobiidae > Taenioides > Taenioides sp. WSHXM2023. The sequence continues at coordinate 24,998,290 of CM057088.1, read as the reverse complement.
ATGTGACATACAGGAGCTACCAGCCAGTTCCACTGCAATTTCCATCTTTTCACAGCGTTTTTGCAGCAGTCAGGGAAAGTACTAACATTTACAGTCTGAAGAATAATCGTAACGGCCCTCTGGAAACCACACAGCGACAGCCAAAGCTCAGACTAGTCATATAGATCAGGGTCAAAATGATATAGTTTAATGCCTCACTTAACAATAATAGAAATGCCCAGCAGTATTTTGTTAATCTGCCTCATGCCTCATCCATAGAGCTGTCATTGCTTTGCCTTGTCCTAGAAAATTACACAATATGGCATTAAACTTACATGTGTGGGCTGCTAAAATAAATACCTTGAAAATATATACTCAGAGTTGCCTCTCCACAGATCTGACCTGTAACTTAGCGTGGTCTTCAAGGAGTGGGATGGTTTAATAATACTGGTTTAATCCTACTGTGGGACATTACAGGATACAAATCTCCATGGAGACAAGCAGGTGGCAAATTCTCAGATATAAAAGATACCTGCAAGCAAAATACACTCAAGTTGTGATTAATACTTTTACCTCCTCGCCAAAAAACACACATAGGAAGCTCTAAAAGTCATATCAGAGCAAAGTATGTTTTAATAAAATATTTTGCTTATTAAACCACAACAGATCCAATCTTCTAATTTGCACCCACATAGTACTTCAAAACTGGAACTAAACTTGGACCAAACCAGAACTAGAACAGAACCAACCAAGACTACATCAGGACTACACAGAGTTCAAAACGGGACCAAACCAGGAGTGTGAATGCATTAAAATATGTCTCGAAGCAAAGCATCAAATACTAATACTAATACTAATCAAAACTGTGTGCTGCTTAGTCTACATGCTCAATTTATTTGACATGTTAATATGCACTACCTTGACGCTTAACCATTACACATGAAAGAACGTTGTGTTTTCATGGGCACCTTCACTTTCACCATCGGCATTTTATGTCTTTCAATTAAAAATAAAAAGAATAAATCTGATCACAGATTGCTTCTAGGTCTTGATGGTATTTTTTCACCATTCATGTACATATAACTTTTTTAAACATCCTATTAAAATAAAGTGCACTATACAATTTACCTGGCCAGCCAGAACCACGCGCTTTGACAAAAGTTTCCAAAGATGAGTGGACCTGGAGCCGTATCCTGTCTCCAGTTTCAGAGGGTGTGCTCAAAAATAAGTTGAAAAACATGTATGAATGAACAGAGTTGCCTCTCCACAGATTTGATCCATAACTTAGCCTGGTGACACCACATGCTCGTCTCCATGAAGATAGATAGGTGTAATGCCATACTGTGGAAATTCCAGATACAGCAAGAACATCTCCACTGAGACAAGCAAGTGCCAAACCATGAGCCATAAAATATATATAATGAACCTTTAATTATAGATGGATGTATGCACACTAAATCTTTTCTACTACCTTAAACAAAGACATGAAAAGTTTATCACGACTTCCACCGGCCATACCGACTGGTGAAGAAGGCCCTTATGTAAAAACATTTGCCTGTATTGTCGGTGACTAATTTAAAGCATTGCATCTAATTTTAATGTGGCGATACGTAACTTTATGAACTTTTGGAGCCTTTGAACAGAGCAGATAAAAGTGAGTTCAAAGCATGATCTGTCACCACTGATGCGGCAGGAGAGGCAGGCGCTACAGCAGGTGCAGGAATGTGGAGTTTAGTGGCTCGGGGCTGTTTAGAGCGATCACATCAAACACACATAACACTGGTGTATAGGACACACACCTCGACATACATGCTGTACTACTCACTTCAAAGACTTAGGAAAATAGCATTATTCTCATTGGATTATAACAGGTAGTGAAGGCGACGACACTTTTAAGGTGAGACACTACAGGTGGTATCAGCTTAAAAGGTTGAAAACAGATTGGAGGAGCTACTTTGACACCATCTGTGTAAAGCAACACCATGTAACTTTCTGGGGGTGGCACGTCACCCAAAATTAAAACAAATCCTTGAAAAATTCTCCATGGAGATAGATTTTTAGATAGTTTTAAGCCATATGTGGAATATTATAGACAAAGGAACAAATAAAGACACTGCATACAATGAGGGGAAAAAAAAAACAACTGTTTTAGCTGTCCATTTTTGAGCTAAAAAGTTTCACAGAGGGCCTTTAAACATAGACACATTTGCATTAAAAAATGTGAAGTTTTCATTTAATGTTCTATATTCCAATTAAATGGTTAAATTTAAGTCTATTTTTAATTTCATCATTTTATTTTTCAGGGCTTCTTTGTGTTGCAACACTAGAATTGTCCACTGTGGGACAAATAAGGGTTCTTTTATTTTTTCTTATATTTTATTAAGACTTATTTTATATAATTACCTAGTTTTTCATATTGTTATATTCAGTATGGAAGCAATATGAAATAGAACAAAAACAAATCTCACAAATGACCTTTGAATTCAGCAATAATGTTTTTACCTGCAGTATCTAACCTTAGACTTTTGCCCAAGGACACGCGCCGCCAGCAGCGCCCCACCTGCCTGTACACTGGGCTGTAATGGCTATAATTTAGGAGGGTTTAATGGTTAAGATGTGACGCTCGGTTGTAAGACAGCATGGCTAATGTTATCTACGAGAGACAGATGTTCCTCTCAAAGATTACACCTCACACACATGCACACACAGACCATCATAAACCCTGCATGCACATGTAGAGATGCCTGATCACATTCAGTCCTTAGACAATAGCACCACCGGGAGGGTCCAAAATAGCTGTATCGACTGGCTATGCAGATCAATGACAAACACAACATCCCTCCGAGTTAATTATGAAAAATGATTTTGCTGCAAACACAATACAGAGGAAAGCATTGTATTTTTGTCCAACAGATGTTTGATTTTTAGACCACATCATGTAGTCCTTCTCGCTGTATTGATTGAACGAATGGCGTACATTGTTTTAAAATCATGGCCTTTAAAAACTCTATTACCTTTTAAAAATCCAATAATGTCCCACTGTTCTGTGGCTATTAACCCTTAGCGCCATCCATCACCCATATCTTCCCCCTATATCTAACCACAGAGTTTAATCCTGAGCAGTAAATGGTACTCGTATAGCTTATAAAGGTCACTTAGTTTATGGCTTTTAACTGAAGCCGTCAGGATCAACCCTTGGGTCAGATAACATCACTCCTCTTTTGTCATTAATTCATCCACAGCCATGCACAGACACAGGGAGGAGGACAGAATGCAGATGAGCAGATGAGAGCACGCGCCTCTTATCGGACCAGGAAAGACAATCGATCCTGGGTCAATTTTCCTCACCTTCTTCAGGTAACATCAGCATTTAGCCCTATGAATATCTATTGAGGCTTTAAAGGCAGTTTGAGATGGGAATTCACTTGTTTTCAGAGCTATGTGGTTTTGAAAGAAAGATCCATTAGCGATTTTTCTGACATGCATTGTGATTGCGATTAGATTTTCGATTCATGTATTCATAGTATTCTTTTCAAAGTGCTAATTTTAAACTGCAGGAGCATTAACATTTGAGAGAAGAAGAATATTAACTATAAAGCTACAAGAATCTCATGCATTTCAGAACATGTAGACTTCGAAACTACAGAGTTGACAAATTAGTTTTATACAGAAAATGATATCTACTATAAAATTATGTTCTTTAAAAAATTACAATCTTTGCAAACTGATAATTGCAACCATTCAAATTATTTGCTTACAATATATCTTGCAGTCCTACTTTTAATTTTAATCTACTTTTTAATGAAATACTTACTAAACAGAACTAAAGATGCACTGATGGTTCTGCAGTGGTTCAAGCTGCAAGACATCTGTGTCTATTGTCTCAAAATACTACTACTCTTGTATTTATAAATAAGTACTCTTATAGTAACTCAACAAAAAAGGTTACATGTTATCCAATTCCCGTTTTATAAAACCGTGTTAAAGTACAGAACTCTAGTGTATTCGTTCATATATTGATTTCTTATGCTTTGACCTTACAACAGATTCAAATCTCCCCCTCTGATCAAAGCCTTGATAGTTAGAGTCCTTTACAAAAGTCAAACATGTGTGTAAAGTGTAAGTGTGTGTCCAACTCTCCAGAGCCATGGTTTCCTCCTGTTTCCATTTAACATCTTTAAACCTCCAGATCCTAATAATTTCCCTCTAATCCCTTCAGAGGGGCTCCCTGTTTAACTCTCTAATTAAGTCAACAATATACACACACACGCACACACACACACACACACAGCTCTGTTCTATCTGATGCACGCAGTGGTGGTGACCGCAGAGACGCCATGTCTATATGGAGTCTATATGAGCTTTTGTGTGGGAGCATTTCAATAATTAAAGTTCCATCGGGCCGTTGTTATGACGACACATGGAGTTTTCTGATGTTAATCCAGGATTATTCTCCTCTCTGCTCATCTCATTAACGGCGATTATTAAAAACACATAGGAGCGCGGCTGTGCTCGCACACTCTCTTACTAATTATGGAGCCGTTTCCCTGGAGATGGACACGAGCGGAGAAGAGTACAGAGATATCTTCTGTCACAGGTGAAGCAAATAATGAAAGTCTATTATTAAAGATGCATTCATTTACACAAGTTTGCTGGATATGAAGCCCTAAGACAAAATCAAGTTTCTTTCAACAATGTTAAGTACTACATATTGCAAAAAGTACTGGTTATACTGCATGAATGGTAAAAACAATTGACAGTATTTTTACTTAAGAGTCTGACACGGAAAACTACATCATTTGTTTGTAATAAAAAATGTGTACGCATATGTTTGTATGTGTAATGTGTACTAGTATGTGTGAGTCCTACTTCACCACATGCAGACACTACTAATCACAGTTAGTACTTCCTCTATGGCTGCAAGCGCAACCAGACTGACATAAATTACACAAATTGAACAAACAAATGATCCCACCCCAATGGGCCTTGTTACGAATAAATCCTTCTAACCCGGTAGTTTAGAGCTCTCCAAAAACCTTCTTGTATTTGTCTGGCAGTTCATAATTCTGTTGATAATTTGAGTGTGCTCTCAAGCTTGAGAGCAAAAATAAATCTAATCGCAATTACAGATTCTTCCCAAAAGAGGCCAACAAACAATTGTGTTGGTTGGCCATGCTACAATTATGGTACAAAATACTTCTTACTATTAGTCATTACTACTACAGCTACTTTTAAAGGCCACTTGGGACTGCATTTAATCAAGAAAAGTCAGATGAGCCCAAATAACAAATATAATCATGTTTGTGATATATATGAAAAGATAGTTGCCTTCCTAAAACTAAAATTATGAAGTTACTTAGGTCTTAAAGGGGATCTGCTATGTAAAAATCTACTTTTATTAGCTTTTGCACTGTGTTATAACAATTTCCCCTCATAATTAACTCTATCAGATTAGTTTATTGATTACTCTCTGCTGGAGTAATTCTGTATTGTATTGCATTTGAAGCTGAAGTGCTCGGAAAATGTCTGTTTTCACCTATCCCGTAAACCCGGCCACTTCTTAATAACTAAAAAAGATTCAGATCCAGGTCAAACATGTAGAGTTCAAAAATGACACATAATCATTTTCAACAATAAAAAGATCTCAAGCTGTAGCTGCTTGCTACAGTGGAATCCAATTATGAGGGGGCAGGACTTCTGCAGTTATGAACAGAAAGAGCCCGTTAAGCTGTTTTAGATCAATATTGTGGTTTACAATGAACAAAATGTAAAATAATGATCAAGATATGTAGTTATAATATAGTTTAATACTAAATATCTAAATGTAATGCTAATACTATAGTTTAATACTAAATGCCAGAACAAAATCACTTCAGATAGTTGTTCTAAGCTGATTACGTGTGTATGAAAACCTCAGACAGTGAATATCCTGCTTATACCTGAAAGTGCCCTTGTCTCCAAACTCTGGGGCAGCACAAACTCTCCCGCGGCGCTCTCTTGCTCGCCCGCTCTGACGTACAGGTGAGAGAGAGAGATCACCTGAGGCCCATGTGTCCACTCTGCCCTGCGCACCGCGGGTCAGCTCAGAATAACCACTCCGCACAGCCCTGCAGCCATTCATCACAAAGCACAGTGTTACAACTAAACAACACACAAACTACACACAAACACACACAAAAACACACACACACTGCAGTCCTGTTTAATTACAAAGCCAAATGCTGCATGACAGTAGAGCCCCAGGTACGCAGTCCTCAAGGTCTCCTCTCCTGCGCTATTATCATACCCTGAGCTACATGGACAGGAATATTTGTGTTGGGCGAGCGAAAGCCAGGCCACAACAATCGCACATCATGTTACGTTTGAATTAAGCATCTGTATCCTCTGACAGGTTGTGGCCAGATCCCTTATCTGGACCACAAGCGTGGTCCAAGCCGTTTTTAGCTGGTGCAGGTAAAATGAGCTGAGAGGCAGAGAGTGTTGTAAATTGATGTTGATTCAATTTTGCAGAAGTGAGACACAAGATTATGACTTGTATTGATGTATTTAGGTGTCATTTAATGTTTTTGATGTTAGCGGAGGTCATGCCAGTAATACAGCTCTACATATTATCACAAGGTTGGATGAGAGAAGGCATTCAATGTAAATCTATAGAAATAACAAGTCAATGTCACTTTTTTCTCTATACAGTTGTAAAATGGGGTAAATTCAAAACATTTTGCTTTGTGAATTTCATGCAACTAATAGATGTGTCTAGAAACTATGTCCCCATGTAGTATTTATTTCATTACAGGCTTTTTCCCTCAAAAATACCTTGAACAACCTGGATTCTTACAGTGACTGTGGCCACCACTGATTTGAACTGATTTGTAACTTGACCCAATGGTGTCACCTTTTTTGTCTTCATGGAGAATGAAAGAAGAGTTTAATGCAATACTGTGAAATATTAAAGGAAAAGCCATAATATCTCTATAGAAACAAGGTGGCAGACCCTCTACCAAAGAAGCTACATAGCACACCTTTAAGAACTTTCAGCAATGAATACTTGACTTTGAGATTTCTTTCAAAACTTTTTATGGTGACATTTAGGCATTTGTCTGTTCACCTTGACGCTTTCAAAAATAAATACCATCGGTTGTAAAAGCTTTGGCCCATTATTCCCATGTACCATTATTCCAACATACACCATTTCTGCACCATTGCCGACAGTATTTTTTTATGAATTCAATGGCCTCTTGTCCTTCTCCTTGAAAAGCTGTGAGAAACTAGCAAAATCGCAAAAGCTCAAATGTATGTTCCTTATGCATCTGTCAATTCCCTGCTTTTGCTGGTATTGTTATAACGTACAAAGTACTTCAGTAGCAAAGGAGATTTTTTTTAGAGCAGCACATTAAACCTGGATCTGATTCAGGTGTAATAAAAAGGATCTACTGTTGGCACACAGGAACATTAAAGAGTAAAGGTAAGAGGTAAAAGAACTGGGAGAGTTTTGCTTTGGCTGCCGCTAAGAAGTAAAGCTCTAAAACTAATTTCTGTCATCAACATCTGTCAGGCAGATTAAAGCTAGCATTACACGAGTATGCACTTAGTTCTGCGAAAGCATTAAACAAACCACAACTATGGAGTCAACTTGAGCTTTTAATGTCACTTCTTGCATCCAGATTTCAGTTTTGACAAATGGGTGGATAAAGGATAAACGGAGGAAAAGGCACTTGATGAGGCACATACACAGAAAGATTTACACTACAAGAGGAGAAATAATCACGGATAAAAACAGGAGGGGTGTCGTCAGTGTTCCATAGGGGCGTCTGTGTCCTCTTCATCATCGCTGCATGGATCGAAGTCTTCCTCGGCCACCTCCTCCTCCTCCTCCTCCATCTCTCCTCCCAGTTCTCCCAGCAGTTGTTCCATGTGCTCCAACATGGGCTGGTCATCACATCGTAGTTTGTTGTACAGCTGAAGAAAAAATAGAAAATGGATGTGTGTAGAATCCCTCAGTCGTCCAGGAAATTTAATTTGTCAACTGGACAGAGTTTATTTGGTCATTGTAATTAAGCTCCTCCCTTCAAGCAGATATAAAGCAGTGTCCGCCAGCATCTGACCAGAACTGAGGAAGCAGCTTGGACGAGCTGCGAAACGTAAAAATTCGACCAAATAACCTCTGTCCAGTTGACAAATTAAATTTCTCCTTTTGCTAAGAAAATAGTGTTGAGGTGGCAGAAATATCAAAAGATTGATCGCAATTAATCATGCTAACTAAATAAAAAGTACTTAAAAAGGCTGCAAAGAGATGATCTTTAAAGTGTTTTGTTTCATTTACATGTTTGAATAACAATGATTAGTCTGTCTACATCTCAAAAGCTCAAAATGCTCTGTTCCACCTTGCAATGCCATGAGGTGGTAGTTTTCAGTTTACCTTTGGTTTAGTAGGGATTGGGAATTACAGGTCTGAAATTATCCAAATGATTCTAGTGAAGGTGTATGGAGTTTAAAAACACAGTGGAGCACTTCCTGCATTACCACATGACATCACCAGGTTGAACAAAGTATTTTCTATTTGAGAGAAAAACTCCTAAATATATGCAAGGTTTGTATGTTAAACATGAAATAAAACACAACTCCAGGTATGTTTGTGGAAGGAAACATTGTACCATAAAGAGCATAACATGGGCCATTTAACTGAAAATAAAAAATAAATCATTGATGGATAGTGATAATAATGTTTGAATATGGTCATTAGTCTATAGAATATAAAAATAGAAAATAGAAAACTGAATGCTAAGTTTAGTAAGAAGCATCTTAAAATGTCCATTGTTTTAACATTAGGTTAACTGGAAAATCCCCGTCCCCATCTCTATACAGCCTACCCTTCAGTGGATGGATAATTCTCTATTTAGACTTTTCTGAACTATATGCTGTAAAGGGTAAAAACAGTACATGCTTTAGTATGTGTGTTTGACACACAAGTATACAATTTATGATTCATAGCAAAGTGAGAATTTTCAATACCCTCTTGTGCTTCCCTGAATGGCTGTGCACAGCCAGGAGAAGCAAAAACCTGTGCTCCCTAATCCCAATGTTACGGTCAATTTCTCGCTTTGAACTTCACTAAATAGAACAGTAGAGTTTAATTCAAAAGTCTGTGGAGCACATTAAGCCAGTATCTGATTCAAATATAATAAGGGATAATCTATAACTGGCAGTCACACACTCATAGATTTTGGATTGACAGTAGATACAAAAGAGACATGGACAATTAACAGTTGTAGAAATCTCTAGTTTCTTCGATACATTTGAAAGGGTGAAAGTACAGAGATCGGTGGTGTTAGCTGCTTTGAGGTTGCAAGTCTTTTAGTGCTGGTTAGGTCCTAAAAATGCTTAATGGCAGCTGCGTTATGTCAGCAAGACTCGCAAAATGCTAGTAAACACTTTTTGTCGTTCATTTAGCGAATCAGCACATTTAATACAACATTTGGCTGCACAGGAGACAGAGGAGCACTTATCTCCCTCTCCCTGCTCCCACACGCACATACACTCAGAAGGAAACATATCCTGCAGCACGCATGGCTCTGCAGCGCTATGTGCATGAACAGCACACTATAATCAGTGTTGTTATCTCAGTGAAATATGCTGTGAAAGTGTAAGATAAAAAAGTCTGTTCTCCGAGCCGCCTGCAGATTTATCTCTGTAAAATACTCTGGCTGTATGTAATTACCCAGCGCAAAGTAGAGCCGCATGATAAAACTACTTTCACAACCACTAAGGACAGCAGCAACAACACTCTCTGCATGCACCACTGCGCTCTAAGGAACCAGCAATTTATGACTGTTTATATTTAGTCTTTTCTTTCTCGGTACCAGGGTTAAAAACAACACACTGGGAACACGGAGAATGATCCAGGAATTCCTCTCCAAAGAGTTAAAGACAGCAGCCGTCACAGAGGCCTGACACAGCCAGCCGAGAGCTATCACTCTGAGTAAAAGTGTGATGAGGATGTGCGCCTGCCGAACCCTCCGATTAGTCTGAGCCACGGCAGGAGCGACAGGAGCGACATGCTCCCCGGGGAGCTCATTTGGACTGAGCTCTGAGCTGTGAGGCCGGAGCTGTGCTTAAGTGGAGGCAGTGCTGCTGGTCAGAGCTGAAGAGCCAGAGCACGACACAGGACCTGGCCTGACCTCAGGGGAGCTGACCCCCTCAGCAGAGTGACCGCACCAAACATGCTTCAAACAAACACAAGCTTATTATTCTGCCAGAGTCACAGGGACATGCCTGCAGATGTTTATCCGCAATGAGTTTTCTGAATAAAGTTTACTGTTCACAATGTTATTGGTTCAATACACAAAGTAATTGCACATTGAAGCCTAAAGGTAAAAGGTAGAAGAGTTTTAGACAAATTGCATTAGAAAAAAAATCCTCTGAACTTCTTTCCTTAAATTGTATCAGATTGTGCTGAAAAGATGTATTAAGGCTGTTGTATTTATTAGTGTGGTGTGGATCAATAGAGCAGGATGAGGCGTGATTATTCATAGTGATGCTTTCAGCTAAACAAATAGGAGCTATTCTTTACACATTCTACACCCAGCTGCTGATCTCAGCACAGCCATCACAAAAAACAGGCATTTCTCATTTAGTGCAGGCAGTGTTTAGCTCCTCACTTTCACGGCCCACAGATCCACCCTCCTCCACCCACCCCCAGAGAGGAGGGGGCAATCACACGACTTCTTCATGGTCCACTCAGCTCTGTTCCAGCTCCAGTCATTGGCTGAGGCACAAGACCACTGTCACAACCACTCCATGTTTAACACATCATACACTGCACTGGTCAGTACCTCTGAGAGATTCTAGATTTGATTTAAGAGGTGAAGCATGTAAATAAACTTTATATTATTAATCTGTCGAACAGACTGACAACGGTAATCAACTACACATTTTGATCCTTTACTTGAAATTCTGCTGCTCTAGGGAGTGCCTACCACTCACCCCCAGAACCCAAAACTTCTGAGTTCAGAGTTTTCAGCGTTTAGTGGCACAGTGCCATATACATCATGACGGCATTCACTGCACAGAAACTTTTATAGAGTTAGTCTGGCTTCAAGATAATGAGAGTAGCCACTTCAGTCCTTTGTGCCAAAATTGAATAGGCTTTTAGAGTTTAATGCAAACAGGAATTTTATTTGCTTCCATTGAGTTTGAATGGGACCCACTTTATGGTCTTCTTAGTGCAAGGATGGTAGCAATAAGCAATAAAATCAAACAGCAGAATTAGATAGGGTTTTATTTTTTTTTCTATATTTAGCAAGCACATTCATACAGTACAGATTATAAGGAATGATCCTTTGTCCACTATATAATAAATAGTAATGGGCTATAATGCAGCCTTCACATAAAAATTGATCCATTTCCCTGTGGAGTCTTTTCTGAGAACTCACAGAGCAGAATAAAGACGGGCTGATTATGCGCTGGGGCCTAATCATTTCATCATTGTTCACCTTCTGTCCCACATCTGCGCTAAACTTCCCCTTTCATTTCAACTCTTCATCCGATTTCCTAAAGCTTCAATTTACAGGGTTCATCTCCCGCTTATTTCCCTCTCATTCACTCCATCTTTGTCTTTTTTTTCTATTGCACTTGTACACTTGCACCAAATGACCTTGCTGTCTGAGTGATAGATACCGCTTCAAACTTTAAACCAGTACACAATTGAGACATGAAGGCAGCGTACAGAATGGGACAAAGTTGTGTCTCAAACTTGTGCTCATTCTTTCCTCCTCTGTGCTGTGCTCTCTGGCTCACTACAAAATACTTCTGCAGGCCATGGGGCATTTCAGAGTTGATTAAACAAGCTGCTTTCTGCCTCTTAACCCTTGTCCAACATAGTCCAACAGAGGCAGTCTACAGCGACTCAAGTGGAGATTAGGGCTTTCACATAGTGGCTATGGCATGTCAGTAAAAGTATGTAGGCTTATTCACATTTTCATTTTATAACTGATCTTTACTGTAAAATTTCAGTTGTACAGGTCTTATCCTTTGCTTTTGCATATGCTTTTTGGCAACTATCTTTTGCTTATGGAGCACGTCAGAACACAGTGCCTACTCATATGAGAGCTCTCAACACTGGCAGCATTTTCTAAAGCTCTGAAACAATGGCTGTTGAAGGGTCAAATATGTCACCATGTATGACAAATGACATTTTTATACTGAGGGGTTGTTGGTTTAACTTCGAACTTAAATTGATGTATAACTGTATGTATACTGACTGAGCTGGTGAGTCACATTGTTACATTGTGATTGCTGCCATTTTTCTTCCTGTCCTGTAGACTGTTTGATATCAACCTCTGGAGGAATTAAAGATGGAAATTAGCCACATCGGCTAAAATCTTTACATATTTACGTGCAAATGTTTATTAATATGTGCATATTAAAGATTAATAAAATAAGAAATCCCGGAGCTTAGCATGTTTATTGTTAAAGGCTCTGAACCTGATTTCTTACAAACGTGAAAAACAGAAGTAGGTCATTTTAAACAGTTTGCAGTAGTCCAAAGACATTCCTCGCTTACATTATGCATTTGGGACATCCTAATTATTCATCGCAATGACTTTATAAGCGCTTTTCACTGCATTCCAGAGTCCTGCGGTGATGGTAAAGCTAACAACAACTAGCTTGCTAACTGCACACTTTCTGATAATAATAAACATAATAAAATGCTTTATAATTTGATGAAGACAGCACGCAGTAGACATACACCATATTGTCAAAAGTATTCACTCACCCATCCAAATAATCAAAATCAGGTATTCCAGTCTTTTCCATGTCCACAGGTGTATAAAATCAAACACCTAGGCCTGCAGACTGTTTCTACAAACATTTGTGAAAGAATGGGTCGCTCTCAGGAGCTCAGTGAATTTCAGCGTGGTACTGTGACAGGATGTCACCTGTGCAACAAGTCCAGTTGTGAAATTTCCTCACTCCTAAATATTCCACAGTCAACTGTCAGTGGTATTATAACAAAGTGGAAGTGATTGGGAACGACAGCAACTCAGCCATGAAGTGGTAGGCCACGTAAACTGACAGCGGATGCTGAGGCGCAGAGTGCGCAGAGGACGCCAACTTTCTGCAGAGTCAATCGCTACAGACCTCCAAACTTCATGTGGCCTTCAGATTAGCTCAAGAACAGTGCGCAGAGAGCTTCATGGAATGGGTTTCCATGGTCGAGCAGCTGCATCCAAGCCATACATCACCAAGTGCAATGCAAAGTGTCGGATGCAGTGGTGTAAAGCAGTGTAAAGTTTGGTAGAGGGAAGATTATGGTGTGGGGTTGTTTTTCAAGAGCTGGTTCCAGTGAAAGGAACTCTGAATACTTCAGCATACTGAGATAGTTTGGATACACACTCCTAAACCTTGTGGACAGCCTTCCTAGAAGAGTTGAAGCTGTTATAGCTGTAAAGGGTGGACCGACGTCATATTAAACCCTATGGATTAAGAATGAGATGTCACTTAGGTTCATATGCGAATCAAGGCAGGTGAGTGAATACTTTTGGCAATATAGTGTATATTGACGTCTTATTAGCTGCTTATAAATTAAATCTGTACTGGGCCAAGACAAATTTTGGGTGGAAAAAATTGAAACTGGAAAGTCTGAAGCATCAGCATTTTTTTTTTTTTTTTCCAATTTGTATGGTGAATTTGAATTGCATATTTTTTTAGTATCTAGCAATATATTCTATTGCACATTGAAACAAAAATGTTAAAACATGAAAGTGATTTTATTAAAAAAACTTTTTTTTTTAAATAAATTGTCAAGAAGAATCACAATAATTTTCTAAATTAATGTTTAATCATTTAACATTAACATTTTTTTTTTACACTAAATAAGTTATCAGTAGTCATCTGAAGCGAGCAGACAGCGCACTGGCACCTGCACACACTCTTTATCAGCCCTCCAGTTACAGCTATTAAAATTACATGACTGGCACACCTCAGACCACCTCTGTGCTCAGGCTTTGCTCATGGGACGCCCTTTAAGCCACATCAAATAGTAAAGATTTTGACCTCTGCCTAACCTGACTGCCCGCACACTCCCCCCATGCAAACGCAGCACATCCGCTCACACTCGCACCCTATCTGGACCACACTCAAATTCCATTTCACGTCCGGTTTACTATTGATTTTACCCTTGCCACTATTCACCATCTTCAGCACACACACACACACACACACACACACACACACACACACACACACACACACACACACACACCGCACATTCAATCTGCCTCCTTCCTCCTCACCTTGCTTTTCATTCTACCACTTTCACTCGCCCTCCTGCTCCCCTTTCTCCATTCTCTCTCTCTTTTTCCGCACCTCTCAACCCATCCATTCCACCAGATTCCACCACTTGATACAGAGTTCGCTAATATCGACCGCAGTGCCAATGAATAATGAAGATTTCTTTCTCAGAATAATTAGATATGCAAGTTGGCACCAGAACAGCAATTAAATATGTGTGCGTTCAACATAAGGTGCACCTACGCTCGGCCGCATGTTTTCTCTCACCATCTATCGGTAGCACTAGCGCACACGCCCGCACACTTATTTAGCACAGTCATAAAGTATGCAGAGAAGTGGACTGACGCCAAAACAAGCTGCTGGGGCTTTGAGGCCTCATTTCCATGTTGGAGCTCGTTTTAACTAGCAGACTGACTCACTGTTAATTATTAACACTCACAGCAAGGCTCAGAAACAAAGCCTGTGATATAAACAAGGGTAAGTCCTCTCTTCAAAATGAATGCATGCAAAGTTATTAAGAGTGGAAGAATGTTTGAATCTAAACTATAAGTGTTCCACAAGGAGACATGTTGTAGGCATCTTTTCAAGGTCTCAGTGAATCTACCCTTTAACTTTCCTCTGTGTTTTGACTCACTCCACGAAGATGCAGCAAAGTTGTTTACTTGTCATGCCCTGAAAGCCTCTTCTAACCTTTTCAATTATTCTATACCCGTAAAAGTACTTCAACGCAACTTGTTATTTTCATTGTTGTATGCAGAGAAACTTCAGTAGAGTACCAAGGTGAAGTGAAATGCATTGAGTCGTTTAACTGCCTCTTGACCAGGTTGTTGTTGTTGTACAGGGAATAGGTTTAAATAAATTTGCTCTGATAAATAGTTATTGAAAAGGTAATAAAACAATATATTTCATGTCAATCTAACAGAAATGTGCTAGAAAGTGTATCAGACAAATGTGAGTGGGCTGTAAAATGTCTCACTTTTTGTAGTATTTCATTTTAAAAATTAATGAAATGTTATCCGTTTAAATGCTTAGTCAGCTTTTGCAAAATTAGTTCTTTATTTATTAATTCTGTATTATATACCAGTATTCAGTACGTGCATAACTACATACAACATTCACATTATCGAGATGTCCATATATTGCGCCATCTCTATTTCTCTTTGGAGCCCATAAATTTGCCTCCACTCAAGTTACAATATCCTGCTTGCTACTGATATGCGTATGCCCATGCTGTTAGACTATTATATCATATTACCCATCTCAGTCATAATAAACCTCTTTAACACCTTATAAAATACTCTTTCATTTGCTGAACATGCCTTTCACTATGAACCAGTGAACTGACTTTTTCATCTTGTCATTCATTGATGTAGCACGTATATATATTCTGCTTTAATACATTTTTCGTCGTAGCCAGCATCTTACATCTCTATGCATATGGTGTCCTTAATTCCCTCCATGCACTCTTGCTTTTTTCTTCCCTCTCTCTCTCGCTCTCTCGGCAGCTCAAAGCTCACTGTGCCCTCAGCTGTGTGGACATCCCCAATGGAGGCTGCTGCTGCTTAGACAGGCCTGTCACTACACTTGCTGGCCAGAGAGACATACATCAATACATTGGCCCTACTCATCTATGGAGGAGGCAACACAACAGGGGCGGGCGAGGAGGGGAGAGGGGGGCTGACAAGGAGAGGGAAAGCACAAGGAAGGTACAGGCCTGGCATCGCTCAGTCTGCACTGTCTGATTTACAAGCCTATTGGATTTTAGACCAACATGAATCACAGCTCAATAGCGGCATTTCTCTCTGACGGAGTGACAGAGCGAACGAGACGCATCAGTCCTGCAGTACCGGTACACGAGGGGGGAGAGGAAGGGGAGAGAAGGAGGAGATGGGGGCGTGTATGTAAAGCAATAGAGATTTCCTTGGGACCACTCACATTACATTTCAATATACAGTGTCATAGACCTTATATCATCAGTTAAATTGACAAGAAATCTGGCTTAATGACCTGTATCAAAATATATTATTCACAATATGATACAGACTTATTAAAGGGGCTGAACCTGATTTTTTCATGTAATAAAGTAAAATTTGTCTTTCCCCAGTACAGATTTATTGTAAAAACATTTCTTAGGGTCAAAATTAGACTACTGCGTGCTGTCTCAGTCTAATAAGGTGTTATTGTTTTTTTGAAAGATGAGGAAGTAATGATGGCGCACTGTTGCGAAAGGTGTTAGTGTCTGTGTTTTAAGACAATGCAATATTTTATATTATATTTTGTTGTGAATATTAGAGCGCCACTTTTTCTAATTTTATGAAACCAATTCTAAAAAGTCAATATTCAGTCTTACTCTGAAACTGCCCAAAAATTCCACAATCTAAATCAAACTGAACATGTGGATTAGCTGGTTCTGATCTTCTGATCTTTTGAATAAAAAAATGGCCAAGGCTAAAATCGGCTTCCATTGATAAGCGGTGAGCGATTAAATGCTTTTCAGAAACCAAATACTAGCTGAATTCTGTTTCAGAGTTTTTCTTAGAGTCAATAAAAATGGGGCATTTCTGGTTTCACTAACTTAACCGTAATAAACAATAAAAGTATTTTGTAACTGGAACACATTCGTACACTATGTCATGTTTTCTTTACCTTCTTAGCATTAGTCAGGTAGGATCGGGCAGCCTCCTCCAGTGCCTTGCCCTCCTCTCGCTCCTCTTCCGTTGCTTCTCTGGCCTCTCTTTGTAGGAGCTCTTTTGCCCTCTGCAGCTGGAGGTAGCAGACCCAGCCAGACAGATACCACACCTGAGGAGGCACAGAGAAAGAGACACAGGTTTGGGAGGGGCCCAGACAGAAAAGAGGCATTCTGGGTGATCTAATATTTCTTCTGTGCAAGTATACTATATTTAGTTTCAAGCTAATCCCTATATACATGTCGCCTTATTATAATGTCAAATCCAAACTATTTTACTGGGGTATTATTAGAAAGTTGTCTCTTCATTAAAAAACATATATATTATTACGTTTCATTTCACGCACCCATGTTTCTGTAATCTTTTAATCTGCTAAAAACACTGTTGATACTGCCTCCACCTGCTTTCCTCCTACTCCAGAAAGTTAAATCCTGTTTTTCAAAAGAACCAGTCAGCTTGTTAAGCACAATACTTAACCAAAAGTAAAAAGCTTGAGAGTCAGTCATTTCTAATAATTATCAAGGATCAGTTTAGGTGTTTTTAATTGAGAGGTTTTTCAGTAAAACCTTGTGTATTGGCGCAGAGTTCAGACTTCGGCAGTAGAAATTCAGCTATTTTTTTGTGTTAAATGACATTGATTAAACGTTTTTATAGTTTTGTTCAGGAAATTAACATTAAAATCCAGTGTATTTAATAAAGACAAAAAGGTGATAAATCAAAATGAGGAAAAAATATCTTCCAGCTTTAGATGTGATGCTAAATGGGATGAGTATGAGGTATTGCTAGTGAAGAAGGTAAAAATCCAGAGATCACAAAAATGAACCAGCAAAAAAACATCTCCACTGCATTAAGCAAACTGTGACAAGAGCGACAGATTTATAACACTCAAAAAGTCTATCTCCTGCAAAACCTATGACAAATGTTTTCTACACCAAGAACAGGGACGCACCCACACACCCACACAGCCCATACATCACTCATATAATGACTGTCAGCAAAAGATATAGTGGAGTCATTTTCAAATCTATCAAGGAGATTCTATTTGTATATAGGGCATGTGACTTAAAAAAAAAAAAAGATATCTAGAGATGACAATTTATTTTCATTATGTCTTGATTACTTATTCAAAATTATGAACTAATGTATAATCTGAAAAACATCCTTGGACAAATATGTAATTAGTATTGCAAACTCCCTCTCAGCTGTGTTGATAAAAAAGGGGGAAAGAAAACATGTTTTGTTGACGATTATATGTTTTTTGTTTAATTTACACCAGTGCATATTTTTCACTACCTCTCTGCTCCAAAACAAATAGGACATAAAAATCTAAATAAATGTGCTGGTCCCATGTGAGGATTTGTGGTCTAATGCGGGAGCTCTCCTCCACTCCTCTCTCCCAGAGGTATGTCACCATGGAAACATCAAGAGTACCAAGCCACCCCTGCTCCAAAACAAGTCATAACCGGGGCATTAAAGTTGTAGTGATGAGATGTTGACTCCCTTTTGTTTTTATGATACAACCTAATAAACTGAACTTATAGGCAGAAATAAAAAGAATTGTTAGAAGCACTTGGTTATTTCAGCCATAGGTTTGTTTATTCTAGAATTTAAATCTTCCCATATTGAAGTTTAGGACTGCAAGTGTGACAGAAAATGACAAAATGTGATGTTAGATAATTGTTTAGTATTGCTGGGTTTCAGATGACATCACAACATCCTATAGGCCAATTATATTTAATACAGATGGGGGGCAGCTAAAATTAGTCCTTGGGTCTAGTCACTGATAGAAATGATCAGGTTCAACATTTGTGAATTTACCTTTGAAATATTTCAACAGAAACTACAATGTAATTAATAGAAAAATATGGTTCTTGCCCCCCATCTGGACGCATCACATCATTCTGGAATCTGAAAACCACCAATTACCATAAAATTATTACAATATCGTGAAATACTACAGCGTAAACTAGGTTAAAAAAATAATAATAATTTACTAATCTAAGACTAATGTTCACAAACCACATAAAGTTAGGCTAATGCAATCATTCAAAATGATGGACATACATTTTAATTTTACACAAAAAAATGTAATGTCTGGAGAGGGAGAACCTTAGCATTATCGTCATCTGACTTGCTTTTTGCAATGTCAACATTGCATTTTGCTATATTGTAATATTGAAAATGTTCCAATACAATGTGCAGCCCTTTTACTTAAATTTGCATTGATAATTTGAAAGGACCAAGAGGGATCCTTTAATTGGTAGTGTGCATCAACAATAGCAGAAGCCAAAGGAAGAGCCACTTGAACTACAAGATTCATGCCTGGAACGACGGGGTAAATCTGGATGATTGTAAGAGTCAAATTGTTAAAAGTCATCATCTTGGATTCTAAAATGGCAACTCTAAATGTCTGGCATTTGTAGTAACTTAGTGGGCGCCCGTCTTTAAGTACAAGACCATCCAAGTAGGAGAAGGAGGAATAATAAATATTAAATGTTTAAAAATAAAAACGGCTACTCTTCCTGAGGTCCTCTGCTAAGTAACTCAAACTGTACTTTTCAGAACAAATCTTGGTCAAACTAACCATCATAATTTGATTATCATTGATGAAAATGAAATCCAATCCAATCCAAATTAAATCAGACTTTTTAACAGACCAAATCAACCATGCCAGGAATTACAACACTTTTTGCCAGTGTTAACAAAGCACATATCACATCCCATTTTGTGTCGCTATATTTGCTATACTACAATGTCTGAAGTAAGGGTTAAACAATTCCCTTTATAGTCTACCATGAAAATAGTTAATTTCAAAATCCGACAACCTTTTGGTTGACCATGGATGTTCCAAGGCATTAGTTATATTTCTGTTTTAGTTGAAGCTAGTTTTAGTTGAAGGTTATACAAGAATAATGCACGGCACTAGAATTCTCTCTGACCATGGTATAATTCAAAACGCACTGGACATTTCTGATAATAATAAAATGCCTCACTTTGGCAAAGGGACTTGTTATCATCCTCAAGGGCTCTTCTGTAAGTTGTTTGGTAATAAAATGTGAAGAAAAGACACAAACAAAACTTCACTTGGAATAACAAAACAGCTGAATAGACAAATGGCACTTGATGCTACAATATAAGCTTGGTTGTTCTTTCCTTTCAGTATTTCCACAGTAAATCCTCGTAGTGTGGAGTGATTTACAAAATTCAAACCAACTTTCTGTGAAATAATAGAATCAGCTGTATTATTTTATATAGCTACCATTTTCGGCTTTGTAATTTCCATTTGAACTCAATAGCCTGAAAGACACTCCGATACACTGAGGACAAACTGGGCAAAGCACTTTTTTATTTTCTATATCAGACAAATACCGATACCTAGATAAAACCCACAATATCATGAACATCAATACTGATATTAGCTCTGATATATGGAGGAGCCCTAGTTAATTTAAGTTATTTGTAACATAAATATTTCTCAAATTGTATACAGAAAGTTTAGTTGGCTTACTTCTCCGTCTAAAAAGAAAATCCAACTATAAGTGAACTTGGAGGTGTGAGACTGTAATCTAGGGCCAGAGATCACCCACCCACCCACTGTTCTTCCAGCAAGGAGATAGGAATATTAGCTTTATTCATTATTCATGGAGGGCAGAGGCAGTGGAGCCAGCACCTCTGCCAAATCAACCATTTAGCTAACAAACACATCAAGGCATGCCACACTGAATACTGGATTGGCGCTCAGCATGCCGAGTGGGAGGCCACCCCCTGCAGCTATACTTATCAGAACAACAGCAGCCCCGGATAAATGGAGTTTCCGCATCATCGCAATACTCTTTCTATCACTTCAACATTTCTTGGAAGAACGAGGTGGAAGTATATTTGTATATTGTATATTTAAAGAATATTTCTGACACTCAAATAAAGCCAATTACATTCAAATTTTGACAGGTTGTCACTTGAAAGCCTTCAGAACAAAGGCGAGAACTGTTTTGTAGCTGCATGTATGATTCAGTGCGTATGGAACAAGAATTAAAACCTAAGGAAATTGGTTAATTAAGAACTTCAGACAAACACTGCCCTCGGACAACCCCAGACAGGAGGAGACAATAAAACTGACTAGAGCAGTCTGTCAATCAAATCACAGCCACTCCTGTTATTTCAAAGTGAACTCACATCTTACTTCCCATATGGCGCAGCTCGAGCAGGAACAAAAGTGCCATGAATCAAGTGAACACCTTTGAAGCTAGATTTGCGGGAAAATAGTGCAGTTGTTTGTGCTGAGATAACACTGCATGTGAAGGCTCCTTTAAGAGATGCTCACATGCAAAAGACAGAAGGTGGAGGCAAGAACTTTTCAGCTTCCTTAACTTAAAAGAAAAAAAGAAAAAAAAAAGCATATACTTGGACAGAGAGAGAATTTAAAAAGACAGGGTAATAAAAGTATAAAATGTCTGTTCTGGAATTGTGACAACACTAATGCAGCATAAATGAAATATGCCCTGACCACCGGAGTTGCTGACTATATGCATATGTGATTGGCTGTAGGCCTGCTCGAACGCAGTGCTGCAGCTGTGCGTCTCTGGAGCTAATTTAAAAGTTCAGCCCCCCGATGACTGCTCTCAATCTGTCAGCTGAGAGGGTGAGGAGGGCCAAAGGGGAGAGGGGTAACAGGGACTGAGCCAGAAGGAGGTGGGGTGGGGACACTGACATTCACTGCACACAAAAAATAAATAGTAAAACAGCTATCAAAAATACTGATACTAATTAATTTTGCTATCACTATGATGCTAACATATAACTAGCATGCTAACATCGAACCAGCCTTACTTCCTCGGCTGGTGAGGATAAAAGCACTCGAAAGCACTCATTTTACCAGTCAAGAACATTCAAAACCATATAGAAAAGGGTTTGGCCGATCAATATGATTTTTTTTTTTTTTTTAAGATATAGTGCCAATTTGTATCTGGGTATCTTTTTTGTGCAACCATATTGTATTGTATATTTAGAAAAATGGCATGGTACCTGGCGATGGCAAATGAGACAAGAGAGAGATATAAAAGGGACAGAGCCATTGCACCTTCAGTCAGCCAGTTTTTTTTTTTCCCTTGTAGTATCGAAATCAGTAATCGGGTAATTTGGTATTGAACTTTTCCTTTTGTTAAAATATGTATTAAAATAGATCATTCAAATTTAAATTAGTATCATGACAACACTTCTGCGCACCTCCACTACAGGCTTACACAAAGACACAAAATCCCACAGTTTAGAGCCTCTGAGAAGCATCAAGTTATCACTCAGTGTACGTGTGAACAGTGACGGGACGGGAGGCTTCAGCTCATATTCACAAACTGACGGAACAATCCTCTAGAGTATACAATAGCTGCAAGAAAGAGGGGGCATATATGCAAAATAAAACTTTTTTGAGCTTCTAACCATGTTATAATGGTGTTCAGTTATATTTTGATTGTTTAACATTTCAAGGCTAGAGTTGTCAGAAATATCCTGTTTTCACCTACCCGCTATCTCGGCCCACTTTTCTGCACTTTTTTTAGCTGCTTGCTACAATTAAATTTTTTGCAGTTTTGATCAGGAAGTCAGTGGTTTCTATGTTTCTACATTTTTAGATCAATATTGCCGGGTTACAATGAACAAAATGTAAATAATACTTATGTTATAGTTTAATACTAAATAGTAAATGCTTGTCTACTTTAAACAAAAATGAAATGTTACTTACTTGGACAACCTCGTCGTCCTCCTCCAGAAGACCTTCTAAGACATCCACAGCCATCTGAAAACATAATGTAAGTTAATGTTATAATTGTCATTTATTTCACACTGTTGACAGAAGCAGATGTGTCTGCTCAGAGTCCTGATAAGAGTCTATGGGGCCATTGTCCAATCAACAACACCATCGATACCAACAAGGCACCAGACACAGGCGTCAATACACACACTCGCCAGTGCTTATCGCAGAGTCAATAGTCACTTGCACCGCTCTGCTCCATAGCCCTTTTAATCCATTTAGTTACATTAACACTCAATAGATTCTTAGTATCAGCAGCCATCCAAAGGCAGAGGATAAACCTAAATGTCAGACTGACCCGTTCACAGCACTCTGATTTCCTCAGAGCTGCAGCACAGAGGAGCTTTGAGTCTCAGTGGAGTTTAATGTTTGGTGACCTTTGCTTTGGCGTCACTGTCTGGGTCAGTTTCTGTGGGAAGTTTCTATTACAGAAAACAGCCCTGGACTAAAGTGTCTGTGTGTTTGTTTTGGTGCCTGTGTGTGTGGATCCTGTGGTCGTGGTGTGTGCGTTGGTGAGGCCTCAGGCCTCAGGTGATGATATATTGATTTTTGTCAACTTCAGGTTGGAGGCGACTGTTAGCCAACAACCCGTGGTGAAGGGCAAGAATAAAAGACATGCACACGCCTGTGAGTGTACTTAAACACCAGAGCAAAGGCTGCACAGGCCAGCGAGCACAACAAGCCCCCCTCTTCTCTTGTTAAAGCAGTCTTATTAGTTGGAGAGCCTCCTGTTTTTTTTCTTGGTGCTCTTTGAGCTCCTCTTCTCTTTTCATTAGGCAGGTGTGGCTTTAGCAGCGCAGAAGTCTGTGCAGGAAGGACTGGAGGAGCTCGGGTTAATTGAGAGCATCTTATTAATGTTTGTAAAGTCAGAGTCAGCTGACTGATCAAACCAATTATAAACTGCAGATGCACACTCCTAATGAAACAGTGAGTGACTAAAATACACAAACAAAAACACTTGAAATCAACCTTTGATGAATGGTTCGAGTCTGGCCTGGGTATTATCTACTTGACTTTCACTGCATCACCCCAGTGTGACGCGCACAGTAAATCGAGCTAAGCCACTCGATAGAAGAGATAAGAGCCAAGATCTGTGTGGATATTAAACAATTGATACAACGGGCACTTTCCGAGCTACAGAAATAGAACAAGAGATTTCTGGGAGCTAAGATAAGTGAACGCTGATAAGCATTATATCATCTGCAGCTGCACTTTCTCCTAACAACACTGGTCAACCCAGGGGCAAGTGATTAAAGATGCAGAGATTTCTAAAGCTGCTTCATGCTCTAAACAACAAGATTAATATTCTCATGTGGAAGTGTAGAAAATAAGTGGTACGGCAAAGGAAAAGCTGGGTTAAAAAGTATTTGTGTAAACAATGCAAATGCAGCCCATGAACAATAATGTATACGACACTTTGCAGCCTGTCCTCTTTTTTAACCTGTTTAAGGAAAACACTGCATTCTGGAGAGGAGCTCATTTATAACCGCCATTGTTCATGTGTGTGCGTGTCTGTGTGTGCGTGCATCCGCTGTGTGTCTGTGCACGTAATCTTCAGGCAATTTTGTTTAACAGAATCATTTTGCCAGCGCGCACAGTGGAGACAGGAGAAAGACAAATCACTGTACAAGGGAGGGCAGCCCGTATCTGTAACACACAGAAGCCTGAACATGCTCGCATACACAAACCAGGACATCTGCACTTAAGTAAATAAATCCAACGTGTCAGCTCCAACCATACATCCAAGCGGCACCAGAGAGGAGGCTTTAAGCTGAATTTAGAGACAGAAAAATGCAGTGGAGTAAACCAGAGTGACACAAGCTCATAGATCAACTGTCCATCAGCGGAAAAAAGAGCAGAAATCTAAACGCGTCAGGAGAGGTCGCTTGTCTGTCTACTCAAGCTGATGAAGGTCATGTATACAGTAGAGCCAGGCTGTATCGCATCGCTAATGATATATTGATATAACATTTGCATTCCCACTACAACTATGGCTAACATCGAGCAGCTTAAACACTGACCATGAGTCACAATAACTATAAGCTTGAGTTATCGTTCAAGCTGTAACAATCTGTGGGCACTATCTATGGGCAATTTATGGGCTCAATAGGGCACAATTTCTTTTCAATAATGGGGAGATTTTTGCCATTTTATGTAACAACGTAAGATCCGAATTTGAATAAACAACATCTATTCCTAATCATTAGTTTATTCCGTTATTTGTTACAGCTCACGCCTTTTACTGATACTACTGTCTATTTAAAATTGGTTACTGGGATTATCCTGGATTGCGTCAGTGGCATAAAGTAGTTTCTATATTATTGTTTATTGCAATATTTCTCTGTAGCGATATAACATGCTTCCGAATTTGTTATCGTGACAGGCCTGTATCTGTGATGTGGAAACAGCATCCAAAACTACATTAAATAATTGAGAAAAGCCTTTGATACCGATACAGATTGACAAATTATCAAAATTTAACTTTTCACCAAAAGTCTTATAGTGGGTGTTCTAGTCAACATTAAAATCTCCGATGTAGTGTCTAATTCTGTAGGTGTAACCCTGGGCTCCACCCCCGGCCCTCTATTATTTAGTCTATTTATCAATGATCTGCCTGATGTGGGCTCTACAGCATCGTGTCAATTATACACTGATGACACCATAGTCTATATCGATGCAAAAACAAAATAGCAGGCTGCCGAGAACCTGTCATCTGCAATGGTGACAGTATGTGATTAGTTAAAAAACTCATGTTTACATCTCAATGTCACTAAAACTATAGCCTAGATTCCACTGGCACAGTTTGCTTGGGGCCACCTTGACATTAGGAGGGGACCACACTGACCTGTTACACAGGTCTAGCAAGACACACCCAATGGCGTGACGTAAGCCTGCGCCACGAGCTGCTTGACAGCCGTCAAAACACTGGTGCTAAACTAAAGGAGCATCAACTCTGATAGATGTTGAAATATAACCCAAAACAAACGCACATGCAAATGAACCAGAGAGCACCACTGATTCTCACGTGGACTGACAAGCTTAAGTTTCACTTTTGTATTCTCCTTATATGCAAAGACATCGCTGCAGAGCACATGGTCTTGTTTTGATAAATAACTTTACTCTTTTACTACAGATTTACCTGGACGGAGGTGGACGATTATTAAGAACTTTACATGGACTCGTTTGGCTTTACGCACACGCGTTCCACATTTGATGTATAAACCAGATTTGGGAATTACGCTTTTATCGAGACAAAGGAGGAGGATGTTGGCAAAGTTTGGTTCATGTTATCAGTTTGGCTTCAATTTCACGCAGACCCAGCAGACTGTGACTGATGTGGAGTTATTATTATACACTTTGACTTTGAGACATTGGAGAATGTATGTATTTTCGGGTGGATACAAGTTTCACACTGTTTCTTCAGCTGTTTTGTTTTACTGGAAAGTGAGCATCTGAATACGATACAAAGACAAAAAGTCACGTGACGCCTCCCCGAACTTGGGGAAAAGAAATCGCAGCCAAAATCAGGCAAATTCTCTTGTAGTGTGTGGCAGCCTTAAGGGCTATAGTTGAGCATTAGCTTTGTAGCTTATCTGAATCAGAATCAGAAAAGCTTTTATTGCCATTGTCAGTGAACACAATTCACAGACTAGGAACTTGCTTTGGTGATGAGGTGCAACATAGAATACTGAATAGTAACAATTAATAATAATAATAATAATAATAAAGTATCACTATTTAAAAATAAAGTAAGAGCATGCAAAAAAAGATTAAGATATATAATAAAAAAATTTATAATAAAAATAGTCTCGTATATACAGAAGCATCAGAACAACAGTGCAAAAGATCAAGTGATGTGGCATGACTTATTTAAAGTGACTGGTGTTATAGTGTCCAGCTTAGTCTGGGTATTTTAAAGTGTCCTTAGTACAGGTATTATAAAGTGTCCTTAGTACAGGTGTTCATAAAGTTCATAAAGTTCATAAAGTGTTCATGAGTCCAACGGTAGAGGGGAAGAAACTGTTCTTATGGCGAGAGGTGCTGGTCCATATGGACCGTAGCCTTCTGCCAGAGGGAAGTGGCTGGAATAGTCCATGTCCAGGGTGAGAGGGGTCAGCTGCTATCCGGCCTGCTCACCCCCGAGTCCTGGAGACGTACAGGTCCTGGAGAGATGGAAGGCTACAGCCGATCACCTTCTCAGCAGAGCGCACTATGCGCTGCAGTCTTTGTCTGTCCCTGGCAGTGGCCCCAGCAGGTGCCCCAGCAGGTGCCCAGGAAGCGGAAAGAATCCACAGTGGTGATGGGGGAGTCTGTCAGGGTGAGGAGAGGCAGGGGGGCTGTGACTTTCCTAAAGTCCACGATCATCTCCACTGTCTTCTGGGCGTTGAGCTCCAGGTTGTTGCTGCTGCACCAGGACACCAGCCGGTCCACCTCCCTCCTGTAGGCAGACTCATCTCTGCCCGATGAGCCCAATGAGGGCTCATCATCTTATACCAGTACTGTTCATTAATGTGTATAGTCCATGTTCAAATAAACAAACACACAAATAATCCTGCATTTTCTCTTCACACTGGGTCTGAAGCTTGAAAGGATACCGGTGCTATGGAAGACCTCCTGCATTGTGCCAGTTCCCGAGAATTCTCCAGTGCCTTTAACACAATCCAGCCCTTTCTGATGAGTGAGAAGCTGCTCGGGATGGGTGTCAGCTCCTCCATTGTCTCCTGGATTACTGACTACCTGTCAGGCAGGCCTCAGTACGTACAGTACTGGGGACCACCCTGTCTGACTCTGGTCAGTAATGTAGGAGCCCCCCAGGGTACAGTCCTGTCTCCGTTCCTGTTCACTCTGTATACCTTTGATCTCCAGTACAGCTGGAGAGTCATCAGAGAAGTTCTGCAGGTGCTGTCATCTGCAGAACTTCTCTGATGACTCTGCAGTGGTAGGGTGTATCAGGGATGGACAGGATCTGGAGTACAGGACACTGATTGCAAATTTTGTGGAGTGGTCCCAGGCAAATCATCTGCTCCTGAACGTGGACAAGACCAAGGACCAAGGTGATTGACTTCAGGAGAAAGAGAACACCAGTGGAGCCCACGTCCATGTGAACAACAGGCTGGACTGGAGGGACAACTGTAATGCTGTGTACAAGAAGAGCATGAGTAGACTCTACTTCCTGGGAAAGCTCAGGTCTTTCAATGTGTGCAGCAAGTTACTGGAGATCTTCTACCTGTCTGTGATGGCCAGCGCCCTGTACTTCACTGTGGTCTGCTGGGGGAGCAGCACCAGTAAAAGGGACAATAGGTGGATTGACAAATTGATCTGTAAAGCTGATCGGCTGTGAGCTGGAGACATTTGTCATAGTGAGGGACAGGAGGACACTGGACAAACTGTTCTTCATCATGGACACTCCTGCTCACCCACTGCACCAGACTATAAAGGGACAGAGGAGATAATACTCCCTACAACTGTACAACAACTCACCCACTGTACCAGACTATAGAGGGACAGAGGAGCTCATTCTCCAACAGGCTCCTACAGCTCCGCTCAAACAGTGAGAGATACAGGACTACATTCATACCATACTCCATACAACTGTACAACTCATCCTTATGTAACGGATAACCTTATGTCCTTTCAATCATCATATCATTGTGGCACTGTCTTTCTTGTCTCTTGTATATAGCTGTGATTTTATATTTGTATTATTTGATACCTCTCTCTTGCAATCTTTTTTGCTACTTATTTATAATTTATTATTACCATTTATTTTGTACTCTTTGTTATTATATTATATTGTGATTAGTGAGCTACTGTGTTTAGATAATTTGTGGCTCAATAAAGTTTGTCTAAGTCCAAGTCTAAATAAATATAAGTTTATAATAAGTAACTGTCTAGTGTTCATATTATTGTCAATATTGAAGGGAAGAATACTTGGTTACAGAATACT
The DNA here is from genome assembly GCA_029959045.1 of Taenioides sp. WSHXM2023. Taxonomy (NCBI): domain Eukaryota; kingdom Metazoa; phylum Chordata; class Actinopteri; order Gobiiformes; family Gobiidae; genus Taenioides; species Taenioides sp. WSHXM2023. The sequence continues at coordinate 24,969,585 of CM057088.1, read as the reverse complement.
TAATACCTGCATTAAATTTATTTTGCAACGTATTCCATTACATGGTCCAATCAGAGTACTAAATGAAAGTAAATGTACCAGAATACAGTTTATTCTGAATATGCAATATTGGTACATGTATTCAGTTAATTCCAAACACTGATTAACTATTTGTCTTATATAATGCATATCAGATGTCCCCAACCTGTAGTTCGGGAGCTACCAGTAACTCTTTTCCCCTTTCAAGTAGCTTACCAAGGGATTTCTGAATTATACATACACTATAATATCAAAAGTTTTCACTCACCTGCCTTGACTCACATATGAACTGAAATGACATCCCATTCTTAATTCAAAGAGTTTATATGACGTCGGTCCACCCTTTGCAGCTAGAACAGCTTCATCTCTTCTGGGAAGGGTCCACAAGGTTTAAGAGTGTGTTTATGGGAATTTTTGATCACTCTTCCAGAAGCTCATTTGGGAGGTCACACACTAATGTTGGACGAGAAGGCCTGGCTCTCAGTCTCCGCTCTAATTCATCCCAAAGGTGTTCTATCGGCTTGAGGTCAGGATTCTGTGCAGGCCAGTCAAGTTCATCCATACCAAACTCTCTCATCCATGTCTTCATGGAACTTGCTTTGTGCACCGGTGCACAGTCATGTTGGAAGAGGAAGCAGCCATCTCCAAACTGTTCCCACTAAGTTGGGGACATAGAATTGTCCAAAATCTCTTGGTATGCTGAAGCATTCAGAGTTCCTTTCACTAGAACTAAGGGGCCAAACCCAGCTCCTGAAAAAACAACCCCACACCATAATCCCCCCTCCACCAAACTTTACACTTGGCTCAATGCAGTCAGACAAGTACCGTTCTCCTGGCAGCTGCCAAACCGAGACTCATCCATCAGATTGCCAGATGGAGAAGCGCGATTCGTACTCTACTCTACTCCCCCTATTGGCCAGCCTCTGACCTGCTCTGAGCAGGCAATAGGTGGATTTCACCAACAATAGCTGTGATTAAGGAGCTTGTAATACCTCATAAAGCAATGCAAAGCTACTGCATGTGATGAGTGATGCAATCAAAACTGTGACTTTGTCCAAGAAAAAAATCTCGTCATACCCCGCTCCCCTGCACAATATTATACAGTAAGACAGGGCATCATCCATCTCTCCAAACAAGACTACTTATGTATGATTAACCAAGAATAAGCACAAACTAATCTGAAACAAAGCATAATTAAATCAAGGCTGCAGCAAAAGCAACACTTATCTATTTCTGTTTCACTGACTGTTTTAATTATCTGTTCTTTGTCAATTTCCACCACAAAGTCTGGAACATACTCAAGTGCTACTCGTTAGAACAATCAAAACAAGAGGGGAAAAACAATTGTGTTATTTTTCGAGAAGCAAAGCATTTGTTGAGCATTGTTGATGAGATTATTACAAAGAATAATGCATGAGCTATAGCTTTCAAAGTAAAACCAAGTACACAAGGCACTGGTGCAGACATTTAGTCATGGTTGTCAAAAAAAGAAAAAAATACTACTAAACCAATCAATTCTAAAACTAACATTGAAACTAGATTCTCGTTCGAACAAGTACCGATACAGGAAAAAAAAAAATCACATAAATAAGGCAAAACTTTCCTGAATATTTTAGAATAGTCTAGAGTTATATCAGATCTATTTTAGAAATATATTCTAATATTAAAGAAACAACCATTATTTTGTGATGAAAATTACATTGCATTGCATGAAAAAATAAGTTTTTATTATCACTCTGGTATAGAGTTATCACAATACTAAAATTTCAAACTCAGTTGCAATACTAAGGCCAAGACTTGATGCTCAAAGCCACACTGATAATAAAAAAAAAGCTTCCTACATTAAATTGTAGCCTTTTATTTTACCATGCAGCCTTATATCTGTGTAATCCTTCAGTCTATGTGGTCTTATACTTATTCTGAAACAGCTCAAGATCATTCTAAAGCTATTCAGGAAAGGTTCATTTCTATTTTGTGAATGTGACTTTTTTAGTATTGATACTTGTTCAAATGAATATCTAGTTTTGATACTAGTGTTAATAACAATTAGTCGTTACTTTTGAGAACCCTACTCGGGTATCAAAATCAGAATTACGACAACACTACAAAATTGAACTGAATAGGTCTTTTGTGATTGAATAAGATTTTTTATTGTGCCTCAAAGTGATGAAGATCTACTAAAACAACTTCTTTTATTGAGCTGTTAGGGCTGAAGTGTCTAAGTATGTCCTGTCCTTGGTGGAGAAATATCATCTTTCATCAACACCTTAAAAGAATTTCCTCCTTAGTCAATATTAGTAATTAGAGAAAAACATGACATTCCTCATAGGTATCATTAAAGAATTCAAAACACATTCAAAAATTGTTTTTAACTGAAGAAAACAAGCAATCATGTAATGAACCTTAACTTCCAAAATCTACAAGACATTTTGGAGGGAAAAAATATAAGAGAAATCGGTGGCTTTAATGAAATAAATTAATTAATCAACCATTTCCTGAATACCACCTCTTAAATGCCCTGGAAAAGTTCTTCCTAATTAAGTTTTTAACTAGCCAGTATTAGTACTATTGTTACAACAGATGTTAATTGGCTTAGTGTTAAAAAAAAAAAAAAAGGTTTTAAAATAAAAGGTACCAAGAGGAACAGAAAAGAAACAGCTGACAGAGGAACAGCTAAAAACTGAAAGAGGTAAATGTAATTAATTAAAGGTATACCGTTTCATTTTTCAGGTGTGGGGCTCACAACCTCTTTGTCTCCATAGAGATGTTATTGCTCTGCCATGTTCCACATTATAACAAAAAAACATTTTTTCAATTCCAGATTTTTTTACAGGTCAAAAATACTTTGACGTCTTTTGACAAATCTGACCTGTAATGGAGATAAAGAAGTCAATGTAATGTAAAAAAAAAAAAAAAAACTAATAGTAATGCCAAACTGCGGAACCAGGCAAAGTAATTAGGACTGTAAACGAGCTTTAATGCCCTTTCTTATATCTTTTTATCTGTCTTGTTTATCTATCCTTTCATCTGTCCTATCCTTTCATCTGTTTATCTAGATGCACCTTTAAATCATATTAAGAACTGAGAATAACTGTAACAAAGCTAGCACATATAACCAGCATATGAATAACTGTTAAATAATCACATTAATTATCATATATAAATATGTAATGTTCTGATGCTAATTTACATCACAATTAAAGAAAAAATTAGATCAATATTTACAAACCCACCTCCATCATAGACGCAGACTTAGACAGGTTAAAAGGTAATGATCTGACGCTACAGCAGTTAGGCTAGCAGTAACAGTGTTACCACGGTGCCTGTAACAGCATTACCATGGTACTCCCAAGGACCCCTGAGCTGCCTAGGAATGCCTCAACTAAATAAACTGTTACTGAACTAGCAGTTGTACTGGGGAATAATAGCACAGCTATTATGTAAAACTTGCTAAATTCCCTAAGGTGAAACTACTGTCCATGCAGAGGAGTCATCACATCATCAGGAATGGCTGGCAGCTGACCGGACACAGTTGTTGCTCTGGATCATCTGTACAATAGACCGCTGGGCTCTTGGAAGCTCGGGGTCGATGATTGTGATGACCGTGTTGTGGTTGTGAACTGCGGAAGAGTCCTGCCGCCCCATGAAGAGGGTGTTTGGTGCTGCAGGGTTGGGAAGTACACATTGGCCCTTGAGGATTAAACTCCATTTCTTCCTTCTGCACCGTCCAACCTTCGCAGTTCCTGATGCAGAATACAGGAAGGGCTTGAGAAACTGCAGGTGAATAGCTTTGACCAATTTCTCCTGAGAGTTGGACAGAGAGATATCTGGCCACGAAGCTGGTGGTTGTGTCTGAATGGAGTCACAGGCTGTGCTCTGTCTGAGCTCCGAAGTCTCTGTGGTATCTGTAGAAGGCCCTTCTTTATGTGGGCTGCAGAGCAATAGCAGGTTGTTGACCTGCCGGGTTGGGACTGTATGCTCTGTGCAGAGGGTAGGACCACTTCAGGAGTAGTAGTGAGTGCTCCTGTACAGTTAAGGCAATGCAAAGGAGTGTCCCCAACCTGAACTCCCTCAGCTGTGGTCTCATCAGTGTTCACAACCACTTGGTCCAGATGTTTGACATGCTGGACAAGGTCATCTGGTACTGAAGGGTCAGAGGTGAAGTGAGTTCTGTCATCACAAATCAGCTTTGCTTACTCAGGTACTGGAATTGGGGGATCGGGAAGATGAAAGCCAGATGGAGACTGCTGCTGTGCAGACTGGTGCTGGTGGTGCTGAGGCACATTAGGTGATGCCGTGGTAGATTTTGGAATGGTGTATGGTGTGCTTGGGGCTGGTACACTGGTGCTGTCACAACTGGCGTAGGTTGTTGCACTGGAAAAGCGAGGCCAACCGATGTGGCCTGGTAATGGACTGGCATAGATGCTGTTGTGCCATCATGCTCAATATTCACAGTGGCATGGACAAGCTGGATCACGTCATAGGCAGGCTGGTAGAAGGCTGTCGTTGAGACGTCTGGCATAATCGCACTTACAGCATAGTAGGCAGCTGCATAAGTATTGGAATGTTAACTGGCTGAACCATATAGGCAACATGGTGTGACTGGTTTTGGATGCTGTATCCACTTGGGCTAGGTGATGAGGACCCTCCACACACCACTGGAAAGCTGGGTTGGGTGTTGTGTTCCATTGGCTCACATTATAGACTGCAGCAAGGGAGGAGTGTAAGCAAGAGAGCCCGAGCGCTGTAGGTAGCTGGCCATCATTTGTTGCAGACTCAGTCTGTATATTAAGTGACTGCAGCTGCTGAACGCTGGCTTTTGTGCAGTCATTCCAATGAGAGGCAGTATAAGGCATGAGGGAATAAGGAAGCCTGACCTGGTTGATCTGGAGGGGCATTGGAAACTGTTGCAACCATCCTATTGGTCCTCTGTCTGTTACTGCTCTTCTGGTGTCCACTTTGATGCTTGGGTGAAATAATCTGGCTAGAAGGACCATTATTGGAGATATCTTAAGACTGTAGACTGTATGCGTTGTATGCTGGGACACTTCATCCAAACAATACTCCGGTCAGAGAGTGAAGACGGACACTTGAATGTATTTGAGGAGCTTTATTGTATCTTTATCTTTGTCTGTTTATCTATCCTTTTGGCTGTAAATCCTTTCATCTGGTTATCTATAAGCACATTTAAATCATATTAAGAATTGAGAATAGCTGTCACAGAGCTAGCACATATAATCAGCATATGAATAACTGTTAAACAATCACATTAACTATCACATATAAATATGTAAATTAGCATCAGATCATTACATGACAATTAAAGAAACAATTAGAAAAATATTTACAAACCCACCTCTATCATAGACACAGACAGGTTAAAAGGTAATGATCTGAAGCTACAGCAGTTAAGCTACCAGTAACAGTGTTACCATGGTGCCAGTAACAGTGTTACCACGGTGCTAGTAACAGCGTTACCATGGTGCCAGTAACAGTGTTACCATGGTACTCCCAAGGACCCCTGAGCTGCCTAGGAATGCCTGAATTAATAAACTGTTACTGAACTAGCAGTTATACTGGGGAATTTACAACAGGTACCTCAAGGGAGACAAGCAGGTGGCAGACCCTCCACTAAAAAGTTACATGATGCATCTTTAATAGACATAATAAAATCGCATTCGAACAGAACACATTACTGTGCCATTAAATAAAAGTACTTTATATACATCTATTCATTTCTTACATTAAGGCTCCCAGGGTGATATAGCCATCCAACATGTAAAACTCTCCTAGGATATGTGTGGTTAACGACACCAACGGCAAGATGAAGACAAACGATGTGTCAGAAAGTGTAGCTGGGGAAGTTGTCATTTTACTGCTACACCTGACAGCCCATACACACACTGCATACACAAAAACACAATGTCCACTGAGCTGTTTGCAGAGAGGCAAGAGAGGGGACACTGCTCTCATTTCCTGTCCGTAATAACCATAAAGAGCTCGACAAGAGTGACTACAAATGAATCACTCAGATGTTGGCTAGCAGTAACCGCAGAAAATGACTTGGCGCATTAATGACTGTTAGGAGTTTTAGTGCCGAACAGAAGATGGCGAGACACTAAATTCAAGACCATTAATAGTGAGAAATTGATGTGTGATTTCTAAGACGGGTGAAGATAGAATAGAACAGCCATCTTTCCCTGCCTGCACCTATTTTTATTCCATTTTGTCTCCTCATCCCGCCTCCCATCCCCAGTGTACCCGCGTTACCCCTTCACCTCTTTGTAAATACCACTCTTCAATTATTGACAGTGGATTGTTGCAGATATAAAGACCAGGCAGGGCCACCTCGCCACCTTCAGAGCTATTCTGGAGAAAAAGGGGGAAAAGAAGGAGACATGGACAAACACATACAAATGCCATGGCGACCTACCACGAGGAAAGTACCGGACTGTCAAGTGTGACCTCATCAAAGTGTTCCATATACACAAACAGCAGAAACAGGGACTTTGCCAGATGACATAAAGACAGATTAGGAGACACAGTTTCCCTCTAAATAACATCAAGTGGTGAACATTTCTTTCACTTTTAGTTTTAAGTCTGGACTTATAATGCCTTTTTTTTTTTTCTTTTTTGCAAATTTGCAAATGTCTTTAAACCACACCTACTCAGATTTACAAGTGCATGTAACTGTAGTGAGTTATTCATCATAAATCACGTCAACATATTTACATTTTGACAGTTAAAAGCCATTTACGACCTCAGAACTCTCACCTGCACCCAGCTCAGCTCAACACATGAACTAGGTGATATGACAAAAAATTGGCCTCACACTTTTCTTGGAGGGAGATCCCAATTTTGATTTTATCATATTCATGCAGTTACTATCTATTGCGTTTAAGAGGTAACTAAAACTATGCATTGCTGCTGAAAGTTCACAGTACACTGCTATTGGTTAAATCCATCAGTCACTCACTCAGAGCATGATCAAGGCAGACCAATAAGACAAATGGATGGAGAAAAGTGTCTGTATTTGTTCACAGAGCTGCATTATACAGTAAAACTAAACCTAGCATCAAACTAGATACCCATTTGAGCAGGTATCAATACTAAAGAAGTCACATTCACAGGACTGAAATAAACCTTTCCTGAATGATTCCCAGGAAGTAGATCGTCACATGGACCCAACATGGACTATAGGCACACAGAGCATGTTTACCTCATATTCTTCCACCTCGATGAGCAGTTTGGCCGTCGTGATGCGAGACTCATAGGGAGGGATCTCAATATTCTGTGGGGAGAGGACAACAACATTGGAGCCTGAATGTACACACAAACATCCTCAAACAGGGTTCCTCCTTTGTCTGGTGATAACAGCATCTAATTTCAAGCTACAAAATGTGCTCTGGCGATGTGGCTGTTAATCATAGTGGAAGTGTCAAGGCCTTGGATTCAGATCAAGCTGCGCAGAAAGATAAGAGTCATACCAGCGGCAGCAGTGGGAATTCTGTGTGCTATCATCACCCATCCAAAATCTTTGTGTAATCCCAATACCATTTATTCATTGAAACCTCATCCTCACCTTGACAAAAAGCAATTTATGTCAAATTCTTCCTGTTAGCATCTACTTCCTTGTCCTTTACAAACTTTGCAGTACTCTTTGGGTTTTAAAATGAACAACTATTGTGCATCTAGGTGTCAAATGCAAGGGCCCATATTACACCGTTTTATGATCTATGTTAAAATGTTGTTTCCTCACCACAAACACAAACCAGAGTTGTGTTTTGTTTCATTCACATATGTTTAATACTCAAATCTTCTCTCACACAGAAAAATCTTGATTCCACCTTGTGATGTCAGGTGGTAATACAGGAAGTGCTCCATACCTTCACTAAAATTATTTGGATGATTTAAACCCTGGAATTGCCAGTTTCTAGTGAACAAAATGTAAAAGCTGTTAACTTGAAAACTACTACATGGCATCACAAGGTGGAACAGAGCATTTTGAGCTTTGGAGATGTAGACAAACTAATAATAAAGGGTTACTCAAACATGTGTAAATGAAACAAAACACAAGTCCACATATGTTTTGTGTAATATAGGACCATTAAAAGGGGAGATATTATGGAGGACAATACAGGAGGAAACTCATTTCGGCCATTTGTATCCATGATCTTGTTCATTCGGTCATTACCCAAAGCTCATGACCATAGGTGAGGGTAGGAACGTAGACTGACCGATAAATCGAGAGCTTTGCCTTTTGGCTCAGCTCCCTCTTCACCACAACGGTCCGGTACAGCGACCACATCACTGCCGACGCTGCACCGATCCGCCTGTCAATCTCACGCTCCATCCTCCCCTCACTCGTGAACAAGAACCCAAGATATTTGAACTCCTCCACTTGAGGCAAGGACTCTCCACCCACCTGGAGAGGGCAAGCCACCTTTTTCCGGTCAAGAACAATGGCCTCGGATTTGAAGGAGTTGATCTTCATCCCAGCCGCTTCACACTCGGCTGCAAACTGCCCCAGTGCATGTTGGAGGACCTGGTCCGATGAAGCCATCAGGACAACATCATCTGCAAACGGCAGAGATGAGATCCAGTGGTCCCCAAACCGGATCCCCTCCGGCCCCTGACTGCACCTAGAAATTCTGTCCATAAATACAATGAACAGAACCGGTGACAAAGGACAGCCCTGGCGGAGTCCAACATGCACCGGAAACAGGTCCGACTTACTGCTGGCAATGCGAACACAGCTCCTTCTCCGGTCATACAGGGACCGGACAGCCTTTAGCAAAGAGCCCCGGACCCCATACTTCCAGAGCACTCCCCACAGGACCCCACGAGGGACACGGTCGAATGCCTTCTCCAGATCCACAAAACACATGTGGACTGGTTGGGCAAACTCCTATGAACCCTCGAGCACCCGATGGAGAGTATAGAGCTGGTCCAGTGTTCCGCGGCCGGGACAAAAATCACACTGCTCCTCCTCAATCTGAGGTTCGACCATCGGTCAGATTCTCCTCTCCAGTACTCTGGAACAGACCTAACCAGGGAGGCTGAGGAGTGTGATTCCCCTGTAGTTGGAACACACCCTCCGGTCCCCCTTCTTAAACAGAGGGACCACTACATGGGAGGAGCTCGGAGTAGAGCCGCTGCTCCTCCACGTCGAGAGGTGCCAGCTGAGGTGGCTTGGGCATCTGTTCTGGATGCCTCCTGGACGCCTCCCTCGGGAAGTGTTCCGGGCATGTCCCATCGGAAGGAGGCCCCGGGGAAGACCCAGGACACGCTGGAGGGACTAGGTCTCTCAGTTGGCCTGGGAACACCTTGGGGTCCCCTCGGAGGAGCTGGAGTAAGTGTCTGGGGTGAAGGAAGTCTGGGAGTCCTTGCTTAGACTGTTGCCCCCGCGACCTGGCCCCGGATAAGCGGAAGAAAATGGATGGATGGACATTCTCCATTCAGAAAATGTCACCTTCTCCACCTTCTCCCAGTCCCCGCCCACTGCTCCAGGCTTAAATAGGTACTAATTAACACAAAATTGTCTCTTGTGAGCTTTTAGAAATATTAGAATGTGGTTACCTCCTCAAAAACATACCTGGATTTATGTTTTGTTTCATTCACACATGTTTGAGTAATCCTTCATTATTAATCTGTTAACATCTCTAAAGCTCAAAATGCTCTGTTCCAACACAGACCCATTGCCTGTTATGGTGAAATGCCACTATGAATCACTGGGGTCTATTGGTACTGCAGTTTTGAACAGGGAGTGGCTAGACCAGTTTCTTTTCTACCTGTGTTAATACTAAATAACCACGAAAAAGCACTGTATGTCTTCTTTAATTTGCTCATATTTTACAATGCCCTGCTTCCTTGTGTATATTCTGGTGTTTTATTTGCTGAACCCAACACTAAAAGAATCAATTTATCTGCATATATTTTCAAACTCTAGGAGAGAAAGAAAGACATAGCATACCTGTAAATCCTCTTCTAAGCCTGATGCAGCTTTCTGAGAAGGTAACCATCCAGCCACACTTTTTAACAAGTATTCTTTGCCTTCCTGAAAAAAATCCAATACAAATATTTAAGCAGATATATTGCATGCATCTTATAAAACATTTGCACATTTCTCTCCTGTTTCCTTTTAGTTTCTTTTGACAGCTGCAAACCTACATGCAGAATCTCCAGGCATTGAAATGTTGAGGTATTTTTGAACATGTACCAAACTGGAGTCAGGCTGCCCCCTAGAGTACTTATTACAGTTTACACTTTTTACACTTTTTACACAAACATCACATAACAAGGGAAGTCACATTATTCAGTTTTACACAATCTAATTTAACAGACGGCCTTATATATTATCACCATGACGGTCCTCCGTGGTTTTTATGATGATAGCCCATCATAAAGTGTAACCCTGAATCTGGGTTTGTCAGGAGGTTGCATTCACAAGATCAATACATTCTAGAATCACTATAGCTTAAAGATAATCGTTTAACTGCAGATTTGTTGCCCTGGATTATGTTTAATATCTCTGCAATTACAGGGTCTATCCATGTAACAAAATCTGGCATAAAGGTTAAAGTCCTCTCTGTCGGCATAAATTAACAAAGATGTTTTTCTAAATATAATTTTTCAAAATAGCTTCAGAAAGGGGTGGCATTATTAAACTGTAAAGGCATGATTATCGTCAGATGAAAGGACTTTAAAAAATAAGATTACAATGGTGGGTTTGTGGACCCAATCCCTAACAAATAATGATGTAAGATTCATTTTGTCTGTTATCCAAAACTTGGATCAAAACCTGTCTAAAATTGTACAATAATTATGAATAGACTAATAAAAATAAATGGCAGACACTAACAGTTTGGACTGCCAGAAAAGTACAATCCTTGCACTGAAATTTTCCCACTTTTTGGATGGAATGTTTTACAACTCACAGCTCTTATATTCTTGTGCTTTTCTCAAATTTCTCACCAGCTGCCACCTGACTAATGTAAAACTATGATAAATATATTATTTACCACAGGTACTATCCCACCAAACCAAGTAATAATTAGAAAAAAAAAATGAAAACCTGGCATATGCACTTTAAAGGTGCACTCCATCACATTTCCAGTGCAAGGTCCGCCACCTGCTTGTCTCCATGGAAATGTTATTGCTGTCCAGAATGTTCCACAGCACAGATTAAATCTATACCTATACGAGTCGTCCTTATTCACAGGAACTATTCTGTTTTTGAGCAATAGAAACACCTGTAATGACTGAATGCTAGATGGATATGTTTAATGTTATATGATGGAACATTCCAGAGGAAGTCAGCAGAGAGACAGCAGACAAAAGAAAAGTTGCTACTCATTTTAGCTTATAAACTTTTTTCACCAACTTCATAGAACTTATAACTTTAAAGAAGATAACAAATGGAAGACATCACTGTAATTTTCATATCAGATTTGAGGATCCCTGGTCCTTCTCACCATCCCTGTGTCAAACAGATCTGGAGGACTGGGACTATTCTGAACTTTTGCTCTCTCCGATGACGACTTAGCAAAGACAGATATGAATGTGTGTGTCCAAGACAGAAAATACCAAGACAATTCCAGTGAGGTCCCCAAACTGACCCACAACTTCACTAAATACGCAGGGCTGGTCACGTCTAAGATCAGAGAAGGGCTGCAGAAAAAGAGTTACAGCGCCTTAAAGGGGAGAAGAGCTTGGAGAGTTTAGCCAGGAGACCCAAGGTGATATGATGGACCTCCAAATGATACATGCTAATCACAAGGGAAGTCATAAATGTTTTGAACCAAGATTCAAAAATCCGAAAAGAGAAATATGAAGCAGAAATTGATTAGCTTGAAGAAGCATTGTGTGAATCTCAAAGGTGGAATTCACAGCTGAGGAAGGTGGTCCACAATCTTCAGGTGACAGAAGACAACTGTAAACGTAACCACAGGGACATCAACAAAGTGGATGTTCGGGATCTGGAAGAAAAACTCCAGCGGCAATAAGAGAAAACTGAGCTGCTCAAATTGACCAAGCAGAGCCTCTGTGCAGCCAAATCTTCACTTGAAAATGAAACGGGTCTTCTAAAAAAAGAACTGCAAGAAACAAAAAAATGAAAAGCTGAAGGTTTTAGTTGGTATGGATTTAAATAATCAAATCCAGCAAAATTAGGTGCATACTGTGAACAATAATGTTATTATATTAATTTCATACTTAATGCTTGCTACATTTGAAGTTCAAAATGTTCTGTTCAGTAACCTTGAATGATGAATGCTACTCTGTTTTATGATACAAACTGCAGATGCTCCGGAACCATCCCAGGGTAAAACTATGAGCTAAAGATAACATTTATAATTGAACAATACAAAAGCTTTGGACTCAAACCCTAGACTCTCAGAAACTCTCTGGTAGAAGCTTGTAGACTTTCAGAAACCTCGGCTAGATGCTGATAGACTCTGATATTTTTTTGTCTGTGTGTCACCCTGATGCTGTGAATCCATGCTGTAACATCATTAAAGGTACTGTAGAACAATCTCCGTGCCTCTGCCCTTTTTATTTTTGCAAGAAACAACAGAAATCAACAATACCATCGTCCAACAAGAGAGTACTCCTGGAGAACTAGAGCAACTGCAATTGGTATATCATGATCTCCAGAAAAATTTGTCTGACTTTGAAAGACAAACTGTAGCTTTTCAAGAAATAACTGTGCGTCTTAAGAAAAGTCAAATCAAGATCACATTTATAAGATTTATCAACTAAAAAACACCAATATTCAAAATAAAATCTCAAACCTGAAAGATCAAGTGAGAATCAAAAATTAGAAAAATTAAGCTTGTGCAAAAGAGACTTTCGTAAACTTTGAAAGAGAAAGTTTCACAGTTATAGAAGAGCTGGAGGACAAGTTGGCAGCACAATTACTGAAAAGTCTTGATTATGCTGACGAAAATGCACAGCTGAAATCGGAAAACACCAGACTTCGAAATGCCAAAATTTTGGAGCATCCTATAAGACTGCAAAGTAAGAAGAATTGGACTTCTAATGAGAACATGTACCTCGGGGTGACAAATGCTGAGCTACAAATGCTAAGAAACTATAGCCTGTCTCTTAAAGCAGATGGCTTACCTAAAGAAAGATTTTGACATTGTCACAAAACTACTGGAAGAAAGACTAGAAAGAAACTATTGTTATATGTAAAGGAGAAAAAATGTGTCCTTGGGCAAAACACTTCCATCTCAATCATCACAATCACTCAAATGACTGTGATACAGATGTGGCAAATTTTGCTGCCTCTCCAACCACCTCCAATCGCTGGCTTTGTACATATGCACACTGATTATTATCGGATTTGATTTAAATGACATGCAAACCACAAAATCTTTGGGTAGTCAGAGAGACCATGATCAGAAAAACAATGCTGTTTACATGTTATTTTAATAGTCTTATAACTCCAGAAATCTGATCATCTGATTTTGCCTACCAGTATGCTGCATTATGAATGGAAAATTGGGAGGGGGTTCTCCAAAATCTAAATTGATAAATTGATGTAAAGATCAACCTGATCCTTGGATTGGCTCAAATATTGACTTAGATTTTGTGTGTCTTCAAATAACTGTATTATGTATGTGTAGGTATTATGTGCACACACTGTATTTTCCATATGTTCATACATATGTGTATCACTGCTCAGAATCAAAGACACTTATTGTGCAACGTTCCTGTGCCTTTTAGCTTTACAGTGTTGTGTTTTTTAGTTGATTGTAAATACTTATTATTTATCTTGATTTTGATGCTCTTATTTTCCTACTGTTTCTGAAACTTGCGTTGTGACACTGCAATTTCCCCATTGTGGGACAAATAAAGGATTATCTTATCTTACTTATAATATATCTCATTTGACATTATTATTATTTTCCTTCTACAAAGCATTGATAAAAATGTGCTACATCCAGTAACATTACAGTGAAGTCTGTATCCATATAGGACTACATTAGGATTTAGGAATAATTTGAACATAGCTATAAACCACATTCCTTCAATAAAATAAAAAACTATAGCAACATTTGGCAGCTCAGTGTAAAGAAATTGGATTCCTATATAGACTTGTTTTTAGCCATTTTAGCCGTAAACATGGAAACACAACATCTGGGATGAAATAAGCAAAATAGTACATGAAAATAAATACAAAAACCAATAAAATGCAAAAGATATTTCCATTATTAGTCAGTGCTTCACACTATAACTAGCTGCTCGTCTCCTTTGCCACACAGATGACCTTAAAGATTGACCCAATAATTGACTTCCTTTCAGGCAATCTCTCTGTGTGTGCATGTTAATGTAAGGGCTCATCTGTTAATAAAGTGCATACAATCCAATTTGCTCAGAATAATTAAGTCAGCAGAATCCAGCTCTAATGTGGAGGAAGTGTGTGTCCTGACCTGGTTTCTCTCAGCGCTGAACAGGTAACTCGCCATGAGCTGCAGAGCCTCTGGGTTGTCATGGTGATAGTGTAAAGCTTGCTCAATGAACTCCTTACATTTGTCCGCTGCACCATCCTCCATGCTGGAATGCACAAAGCAACTTACAACTAGGCCTGTCACAATAAGTTTATAGTGTCAGTGGTATAGTTATGCAATCATCGCAATCATAATAATTTTGTATCTTTATATAAAAGCGCAATATGCTCAACCATGGAGACAGCTATACATACAATTATTCAACTCTCTAATACTGACTATTAATAAAACCTCAAAAATGTTCCCCATTAGTGCATTAAAAGGACACTTGCAAATTTTTAACAAAAAAATCTGGGCCAATTTACAACAGATGTCATGAGGTAACAAGGAGTCAAAGTAAAGTACCAAAGGTCTGTCAGGTAAATTTCAGCGATGGAGCAGTACGCCACGCTCACATCTCTCTTTGTTGGCAGGTCTGTGTCCTCCTCTGGGAAGGCTGAAGCTCCAAGGGGCCCCTAAATCACCCCAGCAACAAAAAATGTGATTACATTGAATATAAATGCAGCAAAAGAGCAATAGAAACAGAATTACTTATTAACTTGTCTACTTTATTCCAATGCAGTTTACAACTAGACTAGTACATCAGTAAAAACCTTATTTGGACAGTTTAATATACGTTTCAACATTGCCCCCTAGTGACAATGTTATGTTGTTACATTATAATGTAAAAGAAATATACATGAGAGTGGATATATAAATGCATATATGAACCTACTGTTGTCTTTTCTTGCTTTTCCAGTGCAGAAAGCAGAACTCGTATTCCTTTTAGATATAAGTCCACAGCCTCTTGTCCCATGTGTATCTGTCCCAAAGACATGTACTTCCTGTGGCCGATGTCGGGGCTCAACTCAACTGCTCTTTGAAAGACCTGGATGTTAGTTAGGGTTTTCTGTTTCCAGATGATGAAAATTATGACTGCTAATTTTAACTGTTCAATAAAGTATTATGACTGTAACAACTAACTGAAGAAATCAATTAGAAAAGTATTTGAATAATCACCATATTTTCCACATATTTATAACTTTGACCTGATATCACAAAAAACTGTCAAATTAATTAATTGCAGCATAAATTAAAAACCTATAGTTGATAGCACCCAACAGACATGCAAAAGGATACTTCCTTAGCTTTTAGTGTAGCCCCCATTTCTGAATAGATATGTCCGAGCATGTCCAGAGCGTGAAGATTGGTGGCTTCCAGGTCCAGAGCCCGTTGACAAAATAGTGAGGCCATCTCAAAGTCAAAGCTGTCCATGTATTCCTCTGTCTGAAGAGGTCAAGCATACATTGTTTGTTTGAGAAACATTTAACAACTTTAAACTTCGGGTTTAATGAGCACTATAAAATGCATTGAATCCAAGGGCTTGGAATTGTATTACATTGCAGACACTGACAATTTATTTGGGAAAATGCAATTATTAGTGAAAGATCCAATCTGTTGAGTTAGTCTAGTCAAGTATATTATATTGTTGAATTCATAATACATCAGTCCAATCATTTAGGGTACAGTGATATTTCAACATTATGTCCAGAACAACAAGTATGTATTACCTTTTCCAAAAGTTGTTGCACAGAGTACTTCTCAGCTGTCTTCTTCTTGGCTTTCACATGCATCCTTACTTTCATCCTTTCTTGAGGTGACAACCCAACTATTGCTGGATCTGTGTTGATGAGAAAACATTACACATTTCACATAGTAAATTGTCCCAAACAATAAACTAATAAATGCAAACACTGGGTTCAGTCTCTCAGTCTGTTATAACTTATGAACACTGCGTTGAAAATTGCAGGAATTACCCCTGTTAGGCCGGTTCTCTTTCTTCTTAGGTTTGTTTTTCTTCTTGCCTTTTGCCTGCCCTCCCATAGTGATGGATGGAAATTATTTAAATTCAATATTTCACTGCTTACAATGTGTAATTACAGTTCCAAACACCAACACGCGTGCTAACGCAGGGCCACAAGTGCGCATGCTCAGAGACGAAAGACATAGCGGCTTCTACGGATAGCATTTGCGGACATAACTCATAGACAGCACGGTTTTAATTGAAAACAAAAAAAAAACTTGTTCGGTTTGGCTGCTCTTTATTCTTGTGAAATGAACATTTGGTTCGTAATAAAATTCCAATTTTATAGGTGTATGTGTGATTTTTTTGGAGAGGTTTTTTTGTGAACTACATGAATGGTACTCGAGCGTTCTTTCTGTGGGCGGGCTCTTTGATTGACACAAACAGAAGCCAATGAGATGGCAGGAAAAACCGCTACCCCCGTGACGTATTTGGAACATTCTAGATTTTAACCAATGAGCGTGTACGTCACGTTGTACGCACCGTTTTTTGTAAATCTGATGTAAATAAACGAATGACAGAGACGCTGATGATAGTGAAATTGCTACAAAATACCGATCAAATCAATAGCGATTTGAAGAACCAAGGTCCTTTCAGGTGATTATTGTGTTCCAATTTCCTACTAGCTTATAGATAGCATGTGTGAGCATATTAGCATCTTCCGAGGCGGATGAATAAGAGGTAAATGAATCAAAGAATGCAATGAATCATTAGCTGCTAGTTATGCTAAAGCTAGCTAAGTGCTGGCATGGGGAACAGTTGTACAACCTAAATAGTTTTTACTACGATTCAGTTGCACCTATATAAGATTAACGCATAGACAAAGGCTAAGCCATCTTTTGTGTAGAGGTCGTATCGAGCAACATACGATTCAAGGCTACATGAGTTACAAATGTGGACAATTTTATCATTAACCCCTGTCCCATAATTCATATTTGGAGTACTTTATTTGAAGGTATTTTTCCGCTTGACATAATCGTCAAACTACGTTAATATCCCATTCCATTATAGTTGCTACATTGATGAGCACCCTTGCCGCCAGTTTATCGCCAACTCCTACTGTCAGACTGAATCGTCCCACGCTGAAAGCTCGTGGCCAATGCCGCAGGATCGGTCTGCCGAGAGAAGTGGTCGGTCACCCCCTGAAAGTCCCTGCAGGTCTCATCAGAGCTCTGCTGTCCGCTCGTGGCGTTCACTCTGAAGCATCTGTGGACCTGCCACTGGTGAAAGACCATGTCTGAGGTGAATAAAGAAGTGGTGGATTTGGTTTGGGGGAAGCAGTCTAATGGAGTAGTGTCTGCATCCATCTTTCGGAGATGGACCCAAGGTATGTGTAGGTCAAACATGGTATTTTTTCCAACTTTAAGGTGACTGAAAATGTTTGGAAATATTCAGCAACTGTCACTAATAACTGTCATTATTAACACATTACTAATTTTTAGCTTCTGAGATATCCATGTGCTTTTCTGATGTTGTCACCACAGGATTTGTTTTCAGTGAGCATGAGCCCACAGCACTGGAGCAGTTTGAAGGAGGTCCATGTGCTGTCATTGCACCTGTTCAGGTTTGATATTATATTATTTATCTACATATTATTTAACTTTAAACTATATGTAAGTAATGCATGTGTATTTGTTGCAGGCATTCCTTCTAAAGAACATTCTATTCAACCGCGAAAGTCCCAATTGGAGACAGATGTCCAGTAAATAATTTGAAAAGCTTCCAAAATATTAACCATGATTTTCATAAAACCGTTTTTTTTTTTCCTTTTTTAGAGGAAGAACAGAAAACCGCACTGTGTTCAACGCTAACAGAGATCTTGGAATCCGCTTGCTCCAGTCCCTCCACAGGCTACTGCTTAGTGACGTGGGCCAAGGGACAGAGCCCACATGCTAGCAGCACACACACAAACACACAAGAACAAACCCAGCCAAACTCACAGGATGTACCAGAGCCAGAGAGCAGCCAGCCAGCACAAGAACAGCCCTGTAAGTCTAAAATGTGCCATATTCATATCCCACTGTGTTTGTTACTGTCAGCGATTCTAAACTGTGTGTGTTTTCTCCCTGAAGCTGCTTTGGCTGTTGAAGAGTTTGGCTTTGAAAGATTTCACAGTGTGCTCCAGTAAGTTTTACCTGTGTGTCATGTTTCATTATTACTGTCATGATTTACCTTTTCTTATAACGTACAGCCCATGGCAATCCTATTATAAATATATATTTGTGAGCAAGTAGATGCTGACTTTGCACTGATTGCTTAACCCAAATATAAGTCTTAGCTTTCCAACTGTGTGTCACACAAACAAAATGAATGCAGTTGCGTCTGCCAGAGGAGTATTGAACTTTCATTGCGCAGAATACCAACTGTCAGCAAAAAGTTACTGCTGACTCACAGGAATATGTACCATGGTTATAAATAAAGACAGTTTCACAACAATGGAAACAACCAGAGGAATATATTATAGATCTCAAATTACTTGTACTTAAGAAAATGTTTTGAATTCTTATCTGTTCTGTTTTTGCAGTAAACGATCTATCATGTCAGTAGCTGATCTCAGAGAGGAGGTGCTGTCTCTTTACCACACCTGGAGGGGGTGCTGTGGAGTCTTGCTTTTCCTTTACTCTGTGATTTTCACCAAGGTAAAGTTAGTTCTGTTAAGTGGTTGAAATGAACTTTATGTTGCAATGATTTAATTTAAATCCTGTCATATTTTGTAATACAGGGAATAGAGAATATACGGAATGAAATCCAGGACACATTGGAGCCTCTAATAGACCCGGTGCATGGCCATGGCAGGTATATAATGTTCTTTACCAATTTATTTCAGAGATGTTTGTTAGAAAAACAAATACTAATATTGTAAAATTTGTTGTACCCTATTTCTATTTTTGTAGCCAAAGCCTGGTTAACCTTCTTGTTACTGGCCATGCTGTTTCAAATGTGTGGGATGGAGACAGGGAATGTTCTGGCATGAGTAAGAATAAAATTACATTACACACCACGCTTGCTCTCAAATGTTGTACAAAACAGAGATTAGATCAGAAATCTCACAGATCATTTTGAGGCATTAAATCTCTGTAATATCCACCAGATACTATAAATCCTACACGCTGCTTAGTCATACAAATCAATGCCATTTGTGTATAACTCTGCAGTGAGTGTTACTTCAAGTCCTTTTCCTCTTTTGCAGAACTACATGGAATACACAAGCAGGCAATGGTTGGTTTCCTAACCCTCATGGAATCTCTTCGCTACTGCAAGGTAAAGCTGTACTATCAATGCATACCAGATAAATCCAGTTTTAAAGTGGCATAATTATAGATGTCTCTTGCTATTTGCAGAGGTGGAGAGAGTTAATGAAAATTATACTCAATACTTTTAGACTAAAGTATTTTGAGCAGCTCATGTATGTGTAATTATAAGAATAACAGGAGAATAACTGGATTACCATTATAAATTAAAAAAAGTCATTCAAAATATTTAAACGTAAGTGAGTTCTCATGTGAAAATGTGTTTTGGTTTGGATTCACAATGGATAAATAAACCTTCCTGTTTATTCTCACTACATATTCTGGCATATGCAATCACTTGCATTTTAGAAATAATATAATAAAACACGGGATGATTAAACGCATATTTTGCATGAATGATTTGCTAGTACATTAACATTCAGTCACTTTAAACCTAACTCATTTGTGTAGGTTGGGGCATTTCTCAAATCTCCAAAATACCCTATTTGGATCCTTGGCAGTGAAACTCACCTCTCAGTGTTCTTCACCAAGGTAAGTATAGCTCAGTCATCCAAAAGTATATTTCAGACACTAGGACCTTGTGTGGAACATAATCCAGACTTCCCTGCAGGTTAGGGAAACCAAAATATGGAATGTGCTTCAAAGCTTTAATATAGAGCAGGTCAGATATCGATGTGTGGAGAAAAGGGGGGGTTGCACAAGTGTCAGATAGTCATATATGGTTAGTCTGAAACCTAGCTTTAGAAATGTTCACTACTTCAGAGATATCATTCACTTTATATATTTTTTGTTTGTTAATCTGTAAAATTGTATTAACTGAAATTCATGTTGGCTGTAATGTAAACAGGTTCAGAATGACTTCCATACATAGTTTGTACTCATTGGATCATATGGATTCTATATTTGTTTCTGTTGGCTAACAAATTCCAGAAAAAGAATGAAAAACAGCACAGGAAGTAGAGCTAATTCTCTAACAACAAAATCATGGCAAAACATCTGATAACATTACATCGAGTTTGCAGACTTTTTTCGCCAGCAATTTGTTTTGCTATGTTATATGTGTAATAAATACGGCACCAACTTAACAGGGTCAAATCAGTGTGACCCTGGGTGTATGCGGTTATTATTGTCATTGAATACATTTTTCTGGTCACCAGATGATGTCTTGGTACTTGGAAAATACCCATATCTTCATTCAGCAAACCAACATGCAAATGCAATTATGCACACAGAAACATACGGGACAACCCTGAGCTAGAATGCATACCATGAGGTCAACTCTACTCCAGGAGACACTTTGAAGTATGAGTCATCAGATGGCTGTGCTTGTGTCAGTTGGTGCTTGCTCTCCAGTTTGCATTCAAACAAGCCTGTTTATCATCGCAGAAATTTACCGTAATTTAATCCATTACTTCAGCTGGTATAGTGAGAGTAAATCGATTCTCCCTGCTGTTGTAGAAATGGCACTGAAGAGGCCAAAAAATCCCCAGCAATCATTTTCATTATAAAGCAATGCCCTTAATACGCCATTGATTAAAGCTCGGTTACACGTGTAGCTGTGTGCAGGGCGCGTGGATCATATGTTGGTCCTCTGATGAACGTCGTCATGCGTGCTGATGACCCCCCCCCCTCCCCTGGCAACGGTGACATGTTCACATATACACAGATGCATAGTTTAACTCTTACAAGTGCATTCCTCAGAACAGGGAACCTAATCCTGATTAGCATTAGCTTTGTATGTGTGTCTTCAGGTGGATGACTTCCTGTAGGGAATGTGAGTCTGTAGTTCCCATCTGGTTCCATTTGTGCTACAGCAGAGTGGGAACTGTCTGTGTTACACACATCCACGCATTTAGCCATGCGCAGGCTTCACACTATAGGCACTAATGGCCTCCACCACTTTGAAACAGAGTATGTAACACAATGGCATCTGCTCACAGGCTTCACTCAGCCACCTCTTGTCTTTGAAAGGAGCAGCTATTTTGAAGCACACTAAGGGAAAAAAGATTTCCCATGCTTCAACACAAAAATGCACCTTACCTGGTTATACAGCTTTTAGATGTGATATCGAGCCACAAAAGCAGTAAACCTGATCCCGTCCTCTGATGTGTCTGGGGACCACTGTGTGTATTCTGTTCCCCTGAGTCCTCATCAGTGTGTGACCACTGCTTTTAGACCATCACTGTAATAGTATTAGTGTTTTTATCTAATCTACCCAAACAAAGGCCATTCCACTTTCTCTGACTGCTCCCAAACACACGGCTGTGATAATGTGTGTATTCAAGTGCAGAGGTTGGCGTGCAATGAATTTTAAAGTTTCTGAGATGCCGGAGAAAAGGGCAGATGTTGAATGAAAGATGCATTTGGTCAAACTAGAGGCGGGTAATATATCGAAAAATAGATTATATCGCAGTTGTTGTTTGGTAAATATGCAAAATTTAAATATTGAATATTTAAAAAAATACTAAATGAGCTGATTACAATAAAAAAAAATCATAATAACAACAAAGAACAAATTGTAGTTGTTCAAATAGGGATTTAATGTGATATTTCTGCACATTAATGGATAGCTTTACAGTCATTTTACAGACCAAGACACAACCAAGAGATTTACAGACACATTTTAGCACATTTCTGATGGTTGTTTTAATATTATGTGAATATTGTCATCTGGATAATCAAAAATATATATGAGATGTATATTCTTTTTTGTCAATATTATCCACTCCAGGGTCGTACATAAGGTTTATAGTCTTGCATTTGAAGTAGGTTTCCAATTTGCTCAAGTCAGATATTTCCAGTGCTTCCCTGTTCACTGCTTATAGGCCCCCATGGGAATGTAAAGGGGGCAGAGAAAATGAAGGATGCATTAGTGCAGTGTGGTGGTCAGTCTGGAAAAGAATCACAGGGCCTCCTCCTCGTCCAGCTTTGCTGAGTGATGAGGTTTGCAGGCTGCTTGTCAGACTCTCTGGGGAACTTTGTGTGAGTTTTTGTGTGCAAATGTCTGCTGTTGTGTGAACTGATGTGTAGTCGTGGTGTGGGTCAGATTTAGGGAGAGGAGCACCTGTGGCACACCGAGCCTATGAAGACACCCGCTCATGTCTGGACACTTAGAAATGTCCTTCAGTGTCTGCTATAGGTCAGACACTTTCAAGCACGCTTGGCTCCAGCTGTGTTAATTATAAAGACCCAGAATTACAGTTAGACCATATTGCTGAAGTTGAACTCGTCATGAAAGGATGATAGGCCCGCTATGGCAAATTTGACTTATCAATTGAATTCAGATATAATCTACTACTAAAATAATTATTGTTTATTTTTAAAGTATTCACATTTTGTGAATACTTACTGTAACATAAGGCAAAAGCATGGATTTTTATGAAAAGTTTTTGACACTAACTTGTAAAAATCTCAAGTGTACAATATAATTTTACTCATCGCTAAAAACATTAATTGCAGATTTGGTTTAACTATTAACAATGACAGCAATTAATATTATATTATTAATATATTTACACTACCTGTCAAACCTTTGGAGACATACAGAAGACATCAGATACATGATAGAAGATATAAGGAATTATATAGCAAAGAAAAAAAAAATTAAATAACTCAAATAAATCTTTTTATATTTTATATTCAATTCCTCAATGTAGCCATCCCTTGCTTTGTCAACACCTTCTCTCAGTGATGAAGTCACATGTGACTTAGACTAAAGGGCGCCACACACTACATGAGAATTTGCCCAATTTTGGCTGCGATTTCTTCTCCCCGAGTTCGGGGAGGCGTGACTTGACTTTTTGTCTTCGTCTGCGATTTTGAAGCCACTGCGCTCCTCATGTGTGGTGTCAGTGTCAGATTGTAAGCACCAAACATCAGCAACGCTACAGTGCTATTAATCTAGTTTGAGGCGTTCTTTAAAAGTAAAAGGCGAGATAGTTCCTCACATGTGTCTGTTTACATCCACACAGCGCGCGGATCGAGGTAAAGCTGCAGATTGGCGATAGTGACTCTACTTCCTGTGGACTTTATTGCCAATCTTTTATGCTTTAAAAATCATGTGTCTGAAGTATTGCACCACATTTCACAATTAATAGTAACACTCAATATAACACAGAAAAAGTGCTTTCTGCCATCTGGATCTTTTTGATTACAAGATTAAAGTGCCTGTTTTTGCCAAAGCTAATAATATATTTCTGCTGAGTAACTATTCAAGATAAATCCCAAAATGTAATAATGGAATAAATGAGGCATTCAAGCAAGTAGGAGCTAATTTAACCATACTTGGTACAGTCTAAAACTCAACATGATGCAAGTTGCTCTGTAACCATGAACAACTTTAATAATGCCTAGAATAGGTTATAAAAATGTTCTCACAATCAAAGTGTACGTGCCGCTTATCTACACAATTTACAAAGCGTTGTACATCAAGTCATTAATAACTTTTGACAGGTAGGACTAAAGAGCATTGTAATCTTGTGAAAACCAGCCCATGTTTCTGTGTGTGTGTTATATTGTTGTAGTGGTCCCTGGTGCGCTGTTCAACCATTAGCGTACTGTACAAGTATCCTCTGGTGTCATGTCTCCCTTTCTGTGGAGACACTGCCTTTCAGATCTGTGACAGTCTCATCAATCACTACTTTGTTGTAAGTCATCCCTGGAACATATCAGATATAATGGATAAAGCCTATTCCTGATACAAGTTCAGCTATTGTTCACTGTCATCATAAAGGATGTAGGCTACTTTAGGTGAAACAAAAAAACAAGCAAGCATACATACACATCTAGATTGACTTCAAGGCCCTATTCTATACTCAACTGACCTTTACAGCTTTTAATCATGTTATATCTTATTTTCATTATTCGCAATTTCAACATGCCTGAACTGGACTTTCATTCACACACTGTTCAGTAATCTAACATATTTGGTCAGTCTCCATCTCTAAATTTGATGATGAGTTCCATTGTTCCAAGGTTTACTATGTAACTCTTTTAGGTCTGGTGGAGGCATGTTAATGCTTTGTCTGGAATGTTTCATAGTATGGCATTACACTAATATAACATCATGGTTTTTAGCATGTAACTTCACCAGGCCAAACAACAGTTCAGATCTGCAGAGACACTCAAAACACGAATGAATGTTTTTCAAGATATATTTGAGCAATAAAAACAGCAGTAATAACTGACTGTGGAACATTCCAGGCAAAGGAGTTACATCTCCATGGTAACAATGAGGCGACTGACCCTCCATTAGAAAGGTTACATTGTGCACCTATTTTAACCATTGTTTTAGCTTCTTATAAACTACTCCACCTTTCACTGCGTTGCCAGATGCAGTCCTTGTACTCATCCTTCCATGACTCATTGTTTTGAGGAAAGGCTAGCTGTCTGAAATAGTTTAAAAGTCTGACTAGTGTATAATGGACTTTTTAAAATGAATAACTTTTGATTGTTGTGTTGTTGTGTTTAAGGGATGTCATTACTCAGTAGGTACAAGACAGGACACACAGACCCAAGACCTCTGCTTTGTCGCTCAGAAAACTGATCTCCACAGACGCACTCTATGGCCACTCAGAAGCTCTCAGCTCAAACAAAAGTCCTTTGGAAGAATCAGAAAGGGTAACTCTAGTAAAGCATGTCTATCTGTCCTGTAGCTTTTCTTTGCTAATGTAGGGACTGGACCAGAAGATAAAAGAATGAATGGAGAAACCAGTATTGACGATAAAGACGAAGGAGGGAGCAGGGGAAGTACTCCAAAAATAAAGAAAGCATTTAGAATAGGTTCAAAGGAAGAAGCCGGGAGGAAATCTGTGGAGCAGGAAAAGGACATTGTTGTTCTTGTACTACAATGATGAGAGGGAAAAAGTCATGGGACACTCAATATGGTTCTATGTTGCAAGAAAAGTGTAGTTTCAAACACGAAAACTGCTTACTATTTGAAATTTAGCACTTAAAATTGTTGGCTCCAAAACTAAGACATGCTTCAATGCTTTTCAAAATGGTTAAAATCAAGATCGCGTAGTTGTTAAATTTTTTGGAGTGCGTGTATCCTGGTGTGTTGTTTTTACCATGTTGTTGCAGTGGGAAGGGAGGGGGGGTCAATGATGTGTGCACAAAACTTGGACTCCAGAGATTGCAATTTGCAACTGAAGAAATGAAAACATGGCAAGAGTACAATCGTCATTTAGTGCTGAATTTAACCAAATCACAGTGAAAGGTGAACTCTATAAAATTTAAAGGCATGAAATGATCCTTGTGACAATATGCTATTTGAATGATTCTGATTCAGTGTCTTTGAGCATAGAGCTGCATTGAACAGAAAAACGGATACATAACTCAGACACGCCTTGTATTGATCAGCGTCTGTCATGCTCTGAATAAGTGACAGGTGTATTTAACCAATCACAGTGAAGCTTGAACTCTCTGAAGAAGAATCTAGTCGTAATTATCTCTTTAATGTCTGAATATTGTTTTGAATACCTTTTTATGTTCGATACTTATTAAGTGTTCCTGAAAGTGTTCCTAAACTAGTAACTTGTTACTTGTTACCTAGACAGCTCAGAAAATCATGAAATATTTTTTCCCTTTTTTTCCCACCACTTCGCAAGTCAGTGGACAGAAACATAAATTCAGCATTCGACATTCCCTGTTTTTGACACAAACTCACAAAAACCCTACAGGTTAAAGAGCGGACACACACACCTCCCCTGTGGAGCACCCCGGCCCCACGACATGTTTTCCAACTCCACAGCATCTTCCTCGGGCCTCTAATAAAACACAGATGAAAGGCAGCCGGGCAGACCTGTCATCACACCCACCGACAACACGCCGGCATTATGTCAAAATCTGGATCTTCTATGACTCACTATTCTTCTCTCTGCGCTCATTAGGCCTATGTTAGAGCACATGAGCTGCAGCTAATCATATGCTTTGTTCATGTGTGTGTGAGGAGGACCACTTACCAGTCTGCCGCTTTGTTGGCATCCTGGAACCAGGTGATTTACACAGAACAAGCTCATTTTGCACATTGTAAACCGCGGGGTTGTGGCCCACGTGCACCTCAGGAATGTGAACCCATATATGCGGACTTCATCTGGCAGCTCAAGATCAATTAACCTATTCGTCAGTGTAAGAGAAACACATTGTCTTCACTTGAAATGAAGACATCTCGTTTTTCAAAGTGTGTAGCTTATGCTAAATCTCATTTACAGTGTCATTCATCAACATTGTGACTCCTATGAGACACTTTTAACACTTAACTCCTCCTGAGACAATACAGTGACCCCTGTCCACCCCTATAAGTGCAACATTGCCCTGTCAAACTAGTGACAAATTTTCACACTAATTTATGGAGCTGTAGTGTTCACATATCCAGTGATGCAGAGTGCGAGTGCGTTCTTTCACCTCTCTGTTTTTCTTTGCATATGAAGAGGCAGCAGCTGGGAGTCATCTCTTGTCTTCTTCTCATAGTTAGCCCCCAGTACAGTAATAAGCATGAAACCCAAGCAGTCCGTGTGGATCTGCAGGCTCAAGCTTTAATAAAGGCCAGCTAAAGGAGATGAGCAGGCTTCACTGGCTCTCCAAAAACAGGTCGTGTTTGTCCAGCACTTGGTTGTCATAAATACAGGTTCCCCTCCCTCATTTTTATGGAGAGGCAGTGTGAACCTTTTGACTGGCTACACATGTGGCCAGACAATGCTCTGAACTCAAATTGTTAGTTACGTCTCGATTTCATTTGATAAATATACAAGTTTAATATTTTCTGAACCTAATATGAAGCTCTAAGCTACTATAATGTTATCCTTTCAAAATCCATATCTCAGAAGTTGGTAAAAAATGTTTGTTTTTTTTTGTTTGTTTGGGGTTTTTTTTATGATGTACCGTGTTCTTTCATGTGCACCTCTTTTGTGTAGTGCTTTGACATTTGTGCGTGTTAAGTGTGTTGTAAATTAAAAACATTATTATATAAATTAAAATGAGTATTTTGGATTGTGCTCACTTTAATGGAAGTCAACTGACAAATTCCATAGGCTCATTTTAAAGAAATGTGATGTGTTTTGCCTATTACATATGTGTCAAGTTACAGCTGTTTTAGTTGCCCCACTTTTCTTATGTTTTAAAGTCTTCTATGAGAATGTTGCTTCAACTGAAATAGTTCATGAGTGTACCTATGGGATTGATTGCCATACATTAATAATATTCCTTCTGTTTTAATTTACATTCTTCACTATTAAAACGCTTTGGCCTTACATTTTTTTTCTATGCTTGACTAAATAGCTTTGCCCAGACTCTTATTAGAATCTGATGACTGATTAAATAAACTTAGGAAAACAACTTTGTGGGAGTTCTGGTCAGCCTGCCTGTCGCATTGCATTTACAGCAAAGACATGGGCTCTACAGCAGGCTATAAGTCCAGTCAGGCCTGTTTCATTGTGTAATCAAACAGCATCAGAAAGCATCACCATAATTTATGTATATATGCCATCATTGCTCTTTCTAAAATTCCCTCACTAACACTGTACAGCTTGTCATGAGTCACACCAAGACTGGATTTCCTGATTGCATGTTTTGAATAAAAACAAACTGTCAACTTTATCAGCAGATCAGTTAATAACACTAAGGATTGCGGTGATTGCTATGCACAAAGCTATGAACTGATAAAAACGCACAATGTCTTTTGTTTGCAGGAGATGTCCCTGGTGGGTCCTGAGTCACCTTCTGAACAAGCGAGGAGGGTCTTCCAGTCATTTGATCCTGAAGGTAATAAAAGTGTACTGTATTTACCGTATGGCAAACATATGATCATTACTCATTTCATTCACGTTTTTATAGGCCATTATGGTTTATTTGACTATTAATGTGGCGGCTATACCAAACATGCTACACAGATGTGGTATAATTAATCCAAATATTTCTCTAGCACAAATTTTTAAATGGGTCTTTTCATTCTCCACAAGAGGAACCAAGCTCTGTTTCAGCCCTCTCACATCTTGACTGTTGTTGTTTTGCTTGGTGAGATCAGATCCTTAAACAGCTGAATCAACTGTCCCTCTCTTTTCTTCTTTCTCCATTGTTTTTTCCCCCATTTTGTTCTTGTCACTTCAAGGTGACTGGGCTAAAGGTAAAGGGGAAGTTCACAAAGCGTGACACAATGACGACATTAGGACTAAACTGAGGGTCCACTGTGAGGGTCAAAGATGTTTATGTAGTTGCAGAATGTAGGTCACTGCTTGACTGCTGATGCTGCAGTTCCATACAGTTTAAATATCTCCCAAATTGATATGAAAGTCTGTGATTGCTCCTCCCCTAAGGTGACTCTAGGTTTTGTTGCACCAGTACATACATAACATTACATTGCTGTCAGTATTACATAATTTCAAGCTATAATAAACTCATTGAATCAAATTGAATACCATACAGTGGAACATTCAAAAGGACGCAATAACATCTCTATGGAGACATACAGATGGTGTACACTTCTCCAGAAAAGTTACAAGTTGCACATAGGAAAATCTGAAGACATTTAATTCTTCTATCATTTTGTTCTTGTTCTAAAAAAAAAAAACTCCTTCCCAGGTACTATATTTACAGTGTAAGATCCCAGCCACTTAAGTCATCCAAATTGAAAAATTTGATTCCCATGAACCACCTCTTCGCTCAAACTACATTTCCCATTATATCTGATTGTGGGTTATGATTAGGTTAGAATTTTATTAAAATATATAAATGTCTTGTTAAACGAACTTTTTTCTTTTGTAATTAATTTATCAGGCTCTTCTTAGTCTTATTAGGTTTTGCATTTGCGAGGCACATGCTTGTCCTGAAGTGAACATTGATTGAATTAGCCCAAATTAGCTGCACTTGAACCATAACATCAAGAGTTTATGAGGAGTTTGTTGGACTTGGATGATACTTGAACCCAGTTTGTCCCCACAAACAACAATATTCATTCAGTGGCTCCAAGACAAGAATGCATATTTGTTTATATTATGATGTCCAGCTGTTATTTTTGTTGTCCAAAATAGTAATTACAACCATGGAATTCCTTATGGACAGAGCAAAAATGTGTACGTTGTTGTTCAGTTTTTGTCATCTGTTAGTCAATATGGTCCATATGGTCCTCCTCCTCACACACGTCTGGTATTTATTGTATGCTTATTCCTGGAGCATGTATTGACACACAGTGTAGTACACAAGCTCACACCGCGTTGTATAAAAGCATCATAAATCTCTTGGAGTTGCACATGAACTCATCACCACTCACGTTGTTATAGATTCAGGGCGCCAGACACTCACAAGTGGATCCTCTCTTTCTCCTCCATCTACACACATGTCTTTAATATCTGCTCACTGTCACTGTTTTGTCTGTGCTGTATTCCTATCTCTACGGTCTGTCCCTTGTAACTATGGATAGGCTCCAAGGTGGGGTATTTCATAGCGTGAAACTCGAGTACGTGCACTGCAAGTTCATTCAGGGTTTTCCCAAAGTCTTAGTATAGTAGGTTAAAGTTGCCTTATCTGAAATTTCAACCATGAAATGAGGTAGAAGGTATTTAAGCTTATCTAACTAGTTCCTAGCTCTCACAAACACAGGGTGAATCGGCAATGATCAGTGAATCTATGCGATGCATATGGTTCTTCCTTCAGGATTTGGAGTTGATAAAATACTATTTATTATGTGCTGTCATCACAAACTGATGTAATTTGTTAAAAAGTGAGGCTTTTACATGATGAAAGTAAAAGAATTAACCAGAGGGTCCTAACTTGGACCTAGTGAATCTTGCTGGGGTGAAACACTTACACCCACATTGTCTTCATTGTAATTGGGTGGTTGCTACAGGAAGGACATGAGGTGAAATAGAGAGAGAGATCTGATGTTGCAATAAAAGCAGCTGCTGAAGGAAAATACAATTTGCCAGTGCCATCAAATTAACGGACACTCGGGTATTAAATTTTGTAAATGTAGGTATTTAAAAGTATATTTCAGATTATTGTGCAGTTAGTTATGTTTTAATGTCAATTTGGCAAGCAGCTGTGATTCAAAATAAACTGAAAAACTCAGTTTTACCTGTAAATGTTGGAGATCCCTGTAATATTAGCCTGGTGCATCATGAGGACATTAAGACAGTAGCCCACACAGAGACAAGTGCAAATGAAAGTGAAACAGTATGTGCCCCGACAGACACATGGGTCCTGTTTGGTCTCCACACATTTGGGTGTTTAAAGCGCCTCTCGTTCAGGTAAAGCAATCATCATACCAAAGGAATGTAGGTCAGAAAATACAGGACAAGGTGCATGTGTGAGTGTAGTGTCCAGATGAGCAGAGTCCCAGGACGGAGACACAGTAAATCCCCCAGATGTTGTGTGGATGTGGGTGAAGGCTGTGGTTTATGTTCTGTGCTCTGTCTCTGTCTTTTCCAGATAATGGTTTCATCCCTGAGTCTCTCCTGGAGGATGTGATGAAAGCCCTCGACCTGGTGTCCGAGCCAGAGTAGTAAGTTAACGTTTTTGTGTTTTTTAGGGGTTTTGCAATATGTCAAGATAATACTGAATATGGAATGATCAAATGTTTACTGTAATACTAAAGGTGCGCTACTTTTTCTGATGAAAGGTACACCACCTGCTTGTTTCTATGGAGATTTCATTGTTTTGCCTAGAAATGTTCCAAGGCATGGCATTAAACTTCTTTATTTGCATTTGTTCAATAACAGGTATTTTTATTGCTTAAAAAATACCTTGAAAACATACATTCTTAAAGGAGGATGGGGTCTCCTCTCCACAGATCCAGCCTGGTGGTGTTGGCTAATTGTTTCCATGGAGATAAATTACCTAACTAATTAAGAAAAAAAGAAAATCTTGAAATGTGATTTCCAAAAACGTTACAAAAGGTTCTGTCTTTCTATAGTTGATTTTATAAATTCATTATTATTATTAATTTATGAATTCATTCACATTTGTGCCATACTTGAATCACAACCAAGAGGTTTGACTGAAACATCTGATTTTTATAATCGCTCACCCTTAAAACATTTGCATATTTGTATATTTTAGAATGTGTGTGTCTGTGTGGCACCTGGAGTACGTTTCAAGTTCTAGCTCCTAAGTCACGGCCAGGCCAGGTCACCAGCCCCTTGCTCGTATTTCACTACCACGCTGCTATAAAGTAAGACCATTATAAAATCCCAGGAAGAAACTAAGAACCCAGAAAGCGAGTCTGAAACATGGGCTTAGGGCGAGATCATTAACAGCAGGAAGAAAGAGTGAGAGAAGGCGGAAATCTCTTTAAAGTGCCGCTTTACACAGGAGCACTTTCCCATTGAAGGAACCCTGAAGCCTCAGAGTGCATAGGACCAGACTGCAGACTACCAGATGGCCAATGCATCACAACAGAGAAGGACAATCCCACCACAAACAGCTGAATGTAGTGCCACACAACATGAACTTGACTGTTGCAAAACATGATTCATTGAATGGAATGGTACAGGAGGTCAGACTTTAAGGTTATATAGAGGATGTTCCAAAGAACGAGAAATCCAGCGACTGTTTGTCCTTTTTCAAATGTTGCGCATGCGTGAAACCACCCCCCCCCCCCCCCCTCCACCGCTCTCTAAGTAAAAATGCCTCCTCCCCCCTCCTCCTTGTTTATAGCCGGTGCGCGTTCAGAATCGCTGTTACTGCTGTAACTATACTGTATGTTTTCAAATGATAAGCAGAAGTTTCCTGTCCAGAAGTAATTTAGCAACCAACGCGTCAGTCTTTAGACCTTCTGCTTCAGTGCACGCCATCGCTGGAAGGAATCTCCGAGAATCTCCTTAGTTTAGCTTCGCTCCTTTTCCCCTTCTCTTCTTCTTTCAGCGACCTCAAAAACGGTCTTTCTTTTGCGGCTAACTGGTAGTGGATTCTTTTCTGCCATCGCAACAAACTTTGTGCAAACTGCGATGAAGCTACAGTTGGAAAAAGCCGCTAAGAACTGCTGCGTTGGTTGAGTAAACAGCATCTTGCGTCTGTGGAATGTGTGAGAGATGCATGGAAATCACGAAATCCCAGCACGCCGCAAGTCAGTTACGCTAGAAACGTAGGGAGTTTGATTGACAACCTAACAGCCAATAGATAACGAGCTAGCCTCGTTATCTATTGACTGTCTGTCTATTCTATCTATGTTTATCTGGCCTCACCACATCCACAGTTGATGGATTTTCTTTTTTTTTTGTTTTTTTTTGTTTTGGTCATCATAATTACAAGGCTGCTACATCTCTATAATGCTATCATTGACAATTTCAAACAAAAAAAATCCTCCATACAACCTTTTAGGTATGGTATATGCAATGTAGGGCTATAAGATCAATATCTAAGATAAATTAAATCTAAATCAGTATTTAAATGGACGCCCTTAGCAACTTGCAAAGTCTGCAGTTAACGCAATATATTCTCTATTTTCTCAAACAACAAAATTTAACTCCTCCTTTGGGCCTGATTATGTATATAAGCCTCCAACCGTGTAGCTTCTCTAGCTTGTTAATGCTCTTGGATGTGTTTGGGATGTGCACTGTGAACTGTATGTGGGATTCCAAAATGGAAGATTTTCAACCTATGTTAATGAAATCGGTTCAGTTTGACATCTGATTTGTGATGTATTCTTGCTCTAGTGCCAAAATCTGCCAACGTTTGTCCTAATTATCTTTTCTTTAGCATGTACAAGACACGATTTTTGTTGTTCTAAATGATTACAGACAAACATCCACTCTATTATTTAATACAGTCATATGCAGTTACATTGGGCCTGCAGCCTGGACAAACCTCAGCTAACTCATTTTTAACAAAGGCTACACACTTTTTCTACTGTGTATGCCACAAAAGCTCTGGATTTGGTCTGGTAAAGTGAATAAGCTGAAAGGTGGTCACACTTTCACCTCTTTAGTCTTGGCATGAACCAGGCAGCTCTCCACAACACCTTAAAAGGACAATCTGATCTGCCTATTTTTTTATCAGTGAAATAATAATGAAACGTATCCAACGCGTAGGAATGTCTGACAGAGGTATATTTAGTTGTACCACAGTATTCTTAAGATATGCACACACACACACACACACACACACACACTTTAAAGCTCCAGACTGACTGATGATATTGTAGTCTTAAGATAGTTCTACCAACTCCAACTAAGGTCAAAACATTTTTTTGCTATTACTTATTTATTCAATTATTTAATTACCCTAAAGTTGAACCATGACTGAGAATGAACTGTCTGGGATAGGCATTTGTTTCAAGGCATACGCCAATCCAGCTTTTTCAGTTTTTTTAAGTATCTGCCAATATCCAATATTAACAGATACCAGTGTAGTGTTTGAAATTGGCATTTTTAAGTTATAAAATCTAATTGCATTATGTACTTGTTGTTTATCCTGCAAATAGCAGCTAAACAGCTTTGTATCAATTAAAGTTAAAACATTATGAGAAGTCCTGGGCCTACATCAGCCAGTAAATGTTTTTATTACGTTCAGTTAAGGGTACATCCAATCAGTGGCGGCTAGTGATATATTTTTTTGGGGGTTGCTTAGGCCAAAATTATATATTATAAATATATGTATTATATACAGGCTATAAAGCATTATAACAAATGCCAGAGACAGACAGTCATTTGGTCACTATTGGCTGAACTATCTTGAATGAAAATAAATAATTTGTCTAATATTTCATCAGTCCTCTGTCCTATGCTTGCACTGTATTTGGCTATCACAATTGGAACACAGATTCACAGCCAAACATAAAGTTCATGCAGCAGCACAACGTGATCCACTGCTCACACCCATCCCCAACAACCAGCCCCAACAACACAACATGATCCACTGCTCACAACCAGCCCCAACAACACATGGATACACTCTGCTTCAGACTGAAGCAGAGTGTATTCTCTATCCACTGTCCTGTTGGTTCTGTCTACAAAAG
Organism: Taenioides sp. WSHXM2023; assembly: GCA_029959045.1. Taxonomy (NCBI): domain Eukaryota; kingdom Metazoa; phylum Chordata; class Actinopteri; order Gobiiformes; family Gobiidae; genus Taenioides; species Taenioides sp. WSHXM2023. The sequence continues at coordinate 24,935,013 of CM057088.1, read as the reverse complement.
TGTATTATTGTCCAAAATGAAGAGATGAAACTGGTCCAAGTCCCAGTCCAGTCAGGTCCACGACGTGAGGTCCAGAAGCCGAGTGCACGAGCTGGTCGTAAAACTGGTCTTAATACTACTTCCCACTTAAATCTGAAAGTTACACCAGCCCATATTAGCACTAGGGCACCAGGTAGAGCAGCGAGCGCCTTGGGTCCCGCGGCAGGTCTGTGTCAGTGTGTTCACTGCTCTGGGTCTGATGAGCAGTGTCTCCCTCGTATGTGTGTCTCCTGTGTGGAGGTTTAGGCGAAAGTAACTAGCTGCCACATTAAATTTTAAACAAAATATTAAACATATAGCCTAATACAAAACAACGACTTAATACATTTTTAATCTAGGTCAAGTTAGGGAGTGCGGTGCACTTGCACCCTGTATTGACCAGCTGCAACTGCATCCAATTCAATATGTACTGAACCAATATCATAGAATCGATCATTTTCCTGGATTAGCGCCGACATTCATTATCAGTATTGTTGCATCGCTAGTTATTTCCACATACAGTAGTTCTCATCTAACAAGGTGTCTGATTTAACAAAAGTAGCATCCCTGGTAGTTTCTTCCATATGGTTTTCTTCCAACAAAAGGTTTTTATGATGCATAGGGGGAATCCTTTGGCCTCATTTTCCAGAGCCTTTAAAGTTACCCAGTTATGGAAAGAAAACTGTTATTATGATTTTCTAATTCATAAATGAAAACACAATTATCTGAAACAATTATTTGTATGCTGTCCAAGACTAACCTGCTTGAGATTAATCTTTCAAAGGCCTCTGTGCTTTAGAAGGATAAAATGTGAGGCCATATCATTCAGAACATAATTATGTTTATTTTACATTTTTTCATGGAATAATGCAAATGTGCCACCTCCAGAATGTTATATGGCATTGCTTTAAGGAATTATTCTCTGTTCTGCTACATAAAAGCTTGTGTGCACCTATCCCCATTTTATGTTATGTTTAAAATACAGAAGACATGTCTGCATACTTTTTATAGAAATGTATCTGTATCTGCATCTTTTCAGTGTCAGTTTGGTGAAGACAAAGTTGGATCCAGAGAGTTTGGGTGTAATTCTTCTGGGGCCATTTCTGCTGGAGTTCTTCCCTGATCAGGTATGTGTTTAAAATTACACCCGCTTTGTCATTCTCCACAATTATAACACACACTTGGAGTTGAACGCACACTAAAAACTGTTTCCAGAGTCTATGGGTTGCACTCTTTTTGTAAATCAAAGAGTTTTATGTCAAAGCGCATTCCTGTGGTGTCTCATGTGAAATCTGCGAATGTGAGATTGCTGTTTTTTTTATGATCGGGAATCATAGACAGAATAGTAAGACACCTTTTATGAGAAGTGCATATAAGGAGATGGAGGGAGATTGTATGTATTGAAAGAGACAGAGGAAAGAAGAGAGATGACAGGAAGATGTACAATATTTACAAAAATATTCCAAGTATTTGCATATATACACACACACACACACACACTATTTACAAAAAAAAACCATGAACTGCCCAAGCCCACCCCAAACCCTCAGCAGTCCTCATAGCCCTTCAATTGGCACAGAGGGAGAGAGAATCAGAAAGGGATATACAAACACACACAAAGGAGGAGAGAGAGGGGGAGACAGAGACACAGATGGGGGTTAGAGAAGGATATAGACCTGGAGGGGGAGAGAGAGAGAGACAGACAGGGAGAGACATGGAGAGAGGGAGAGGGGAGAGATAAAGATTGGGGGGGGGGGGGGGGTTGTGTTAAAGTGATCAGGGCTTTAGGGACAATGCAGAGGAACAAGCCTGGAGCTGCAAAGAAATTATACAACCATTAGCCAACTGGACACACACACACACAGGGAGGGAGCGAGGGCTTGGGTTTCACATAAAAGAGCATAAACTTAGACCGGCCACGCTCTCAGACATCACACTGTTAGCATTAGCACCTCGGAGCCAAACCTACGGGAAGTGTTTAAGCTCAGTGTCATTGTCAGGACATGTCAATAAAGAATGATCAATTTGCAATTTTCAGTAATGTGTTTTATTTGTAAACATTCTCTATATAGAAGCCTTCAGTCATTATATAGCATGTACATGTATGTACACACAAAGTTTTATTTTAACAGAGATAATTGCAAACACTGTGTGCAAACACAGCTCTCTTATAGGTTTATGGTAAAAAATATTTGCTGAGTAGTTGACTGCTAAAATAACTGTTAGTTGTAACCTTAATATATGTGATATTCTAACTGCATTCCTTCAAAACTACAATGCTGATATCATACTGTGGATGATTAATTGCCCATGCACTCACAAACATTGTCACATACTTTTCAATTTCACAGAAGATTTAACCTGAAGCGTTGGTCATGGGCAGAGACCTCCTGTAGGTTTCCATGTTCTTTCTGTGTTGGTCTTACCTCCATCTCTGTAAGAAAAACTTGTTCCAAAGCCTTTCAACAACATGCATGTTTTTCACTCTGTTTCAGGATTCAGGAATCCCAGACTCATTTCCCGTCTTCCACTACAATGGGCTCAAACAGTCCAACCACAACGAGAGGGTAAGGACCAGGGATTTTCACGTTTTTCACTGTAACTAATGTTGGCTTTTTGGGTTATCCCTGTGTTTCGTCCCAATATTTCCAGTCTGCTCCGGCCATCACTCATTCACAGACGCACACATGCTCCTACAGAATAAACAGTAGCTATTACAAGCCTAATAGCTCGTCCATCCATCCAAAAAGCCTGGCTTAGCCTCCTGTTTCTGCAGCGTTTCAGCTCAGGGGCCGATGTCAGCGGCTCTGTGATGAATGGTCCCATACAGGTCATTAGGAGAGCCCAGTGTGATGGAGAAATGTCACATGGCCCGTACTCAGGAATATCAAGTTCTGCTTTGAGCTGCCTGAAATTTAAGTGATTGTTTTTTGACCTTTGTTTTAAGACAAATTTGAATTATTTATTTGCTAATTTATATAGTTCATTTTCAGTTAAAAAAATATATGTATTCTTGCATGCCATTAGATGGCCTGCAGGTCCGATAATATTCCTTCTGGGAGTATTTTAAAAAATACTCTCAGGTCTTAGGTGACATGAAATGTATCTAAACAAAGTGAAAACCATGCAAACTCCACACAGAAAGGCATGGGCGCCCTGTTAGTCAAACCCGGATCCTTAGATTAGATACATTAGAGTATTGTAGGTCGGATTAGCAAAATATCTCTTCAAAAAAGTTGCCACCAGCTGGAATTAGGCTTAAATAGTTTAATTATTTTCAAATTGTTATTGGATAAGTTGTTACAGCTCGGAGCACCTCCAGGTGCCAAGTGGAAAACATGAGTGCTTATAAGGTCATGATGGCATTTCCATTCCCATAGTTTGTAATGGGAAAAGCAGACCATGCACATAGCTGGTATGTATTTGTGAGCGTCCGCTCCATGCCCTCCTCCAGGCCCCCTCTCAGGACGGGCTGGAAAACAGATTAATAGAGTTGAAGCCTGTCAAAGCCTGCAGAAAGTGCTGATGTTTGTGTATTTGTTTAACCATACAAACTGTGCATTAACACACTTGTATTATATACTCTGCTGGCTCAGGTGGAGTACGTGGAGGGGACAGCTGTGGTGCTAGGGTTCGAGGACCCCATGGTTCGGACAGACGACACTCCGGTGAAGCGCTGTCTACAAACCAAGTGGCCCTACATCGAGCTGCTGTGGACCACCGACCGATCCCCCTCCCTCAACTGAACTGGCACTGACTCTGGGCACAGTGACTGCAAAGGTCCAGCACATGACAAAGACTTAAGCTCACAAAATGTTAATTAAGACACAACTGTACACGAGACATTCATGGACGAAGCATTATCGCACGCACACATTCCACTGAAAATCTCACCTTTGCCATTCCACTGTTTCCAAGGATGTTAACAGACCAGGCATTTCAATATTTATTGTTCATAGGCTGTGTTCATGTTGCGTTCAAACATGTGATGAGTTCCAAATAAGGTGGGCAGCTAGCTAATAATTCTATGGTAACATACTTTATTTAAATGTCAAAATGCAAACATCTGGACATGGTCTATGGCTAAATTCTCTGTAATTACTGGACCACATGAAACAAAAACTGACATAAAACATCTGTGTAAAAAAGGTTAGGTTGAGCATTTGCAGATATCTTTCAAAAAATGAGAATCACCAATTAAAAAAATAAGACAACATAAAATTCTATAGTGAACCAAACCTATTTTCAAAACATCTGCCAGGTGCATCATGTAACTTTTATAGTTGATGGGCCGCCACCTGTTCCATGGAAATATTGTTGCTTTGCTTTGCCTAGAATATTCCACTGTATGGCATTAAATGTACCTATCTTGCTTTTAATAAATGACAGGTGTTTTGTGGCTAAAAATACCTTGAAAACCATGCATTCTCACTGTGAAAGGGCTGACTTCTCCACAGATCAGGCCTGTAACTTGTCCTGGTGATGTCTTTATGGAGATAGATATAAGACATTTATCTTTTTTGGTAAAATAAAGGTTAAGTAAAAATAAATGTCATACTTTTGAACATTCCAGGTAAAGCAGTAACAATGGAGACAAGAAAAGTTACACAGTACGCCTTTAAGTGGTAGACGGATAGGTATTGTTAAATAGGGAGTGCATGCCATGGATATCAGATAATACACAAGACTCATTTAGCTACAGCACTGTTCAAGGGAAAACTTACCAAAGCCTTTCACACTTGGGACCGTTATAAAGTGAAGCGTTTACAGCGTTCGGGACCAGCCCACACGCACTCTGCTGGACATTCTACAGTGATCCTCAGCCAGCATCCGGGTGGTGGGACTTGTACCTTTCCATCTGGCTGCAAAGTTATGAATTTATTATCACTCTGAGAAGGCTCTGTAATAAATACTTTTTGGTTTGACTGATGTGCTTTGTTGGTTGTTTTGTGCTCCAGTTTTGAGCTCCTCCATGTCCCTCGCTTCTTAAATATCACATCTTTTGTCACCTTGGGTTTCAGGATGTCTAAGGTCTGTCTGGGGCAAGTCCATTCTAAATCACCAGTGATGGTCCAGCGTCGCTAAATCACAGAGATACTAAATCTTGAAGACGTATTTGCTCAGGGTAACTCAAAACTATACAAACAGATACAATGTTAAAACACAACAGAACACGTAACAATAGGACAAGAGTTTGAGATGATTTAAAATTTTATTAAATATTCGAATTTCAAAACTCGATTTTGATATTAATGAATGCACTTGATACTCGATAGAGTTTCTGATACTGTGATGATTAAAAAAAACTCTCTTTAGACAGTATGTCATTTTCAACATTAAGTTATAGTACTTTTTTATATTACCATGTGGCGTTAAGTCTGAGTAATCCCTCAATTGTCCAGTTAGGTTCTATAGTGGTTAATGAGTTCAAGATCATCCTAAAGCTATTCAGGAAAGGTTCATGTGTTTTTTTTTAGTATTGACACCTACTCAAATGAGAATTTACTTACACTACAATTTTTGGTATAGATTTTTCACACTTTTGACAACCCTGGTGCACCTTAAGTATTCAATTTTAGTCTGTTGCCTGGATATACTGATGTAAGTACCACCATATTGGCTAAAGAAGTTTTTTTAACAAAAGTTGCACTAATTCAGTTAAAGCAGTAGTGCATTATGTTGCATACATTTGCTTTGGGCCAATTGGCTTGCCTTTTTACTGTTTGTCCCCTGCGATATGTTTGGACTGTGTTCACCCATGACTTCAGTATAGTAGTAAACAAACATACAACTAGAATGCAATGATCTGATCTGGCGGAGATCGGACTGGCTAACCTCTGGTTCACAGACAAATACTGAGCCTAAAAATGACTGGACTTTGCATGGTTGACTGATTTAAAAGCACTCCACATTGTTTAAATATTTAGCAATGATTTCTATGCCTTAGCCTGTCTGTATCCATACTGTGGAGTTATTGTAGTATTGGCAGGGGAGTGTGTGTTTAATGGATTCCTCTAATGGATCAAGGATGTGGGCCTAATCTGGCATAACAGTGCGCGGTACAGTCTCATTATGAGTTTGTAAAAGTGATGGAGGCTGCAGTGTGTAAAAGCAGCACTGTGTTGTGTCTTACAGAGATGTGTGCTTTAATCAATGCGGAAAGACCTGCTGTAAATCTGCAGATCTGAAAACACAGAGTGACTTAGAACCGCGTAACCTGAACAGTATGCGATTTAATGTGTGTATTTGTAGGAAACTCAATATCTGTGTGAAATGTATCTGATTTAGGACAGTGAGAAAAATGATTACGAGCAACAATCACATGCATAATGTCCATACATACTTTATACATACCAACACAAGAACAGCCATTCAGAGATTCAGTGCAGCTATTGCCAGTGTTGTTTATAAAGTCAGTAGGGCAAGAGTATGCTGTCTATTCTCAAACTTGATACTCTTTCTATGTATTAGGCACATTTACATAGAATTCTGCCAAAAGTCAGCTCCAGGTCCCAAAATGATTAGCTCAAATCAGTGAACTCTCTCGGGCGTGACATCAGGCTGTTCAGACAGTGCAGTACTGACTATGGGGCCCACACTGACGTTTGATTCATCCCTGTATATTTGTGCCGTCAAGGTTATCACACTTTCATGATGAATTAATCAGCCTTGTTCATTCTAATAATAATTGCCTGCCTTTTGTTCCAGTGAATAATTGCACATGTATGCACGCTACAAAAAGGGCCCAGTAGCAAAGATTGCATTGACCATGGCCACTACATTATACGCCACTGCTAACTCTAGTATGTTTGCATTGCTTTGTGTGTGTTTTTTTTAATTGATCTGCATTTTCCTATCTCAAATACATAAAGAAAAAGAGGAAGAATGTTCCCTTTTGATCCCTGTACTGACTATATAAAAGCTTTATCTACAAACCTCCTCCAGCATATCTCAGTCAGGGATAAGCTCTCTACTACTGCCCTTGGCCTGGACAGACTGACAGCTGTAGACAGATACCATTTGACAATGCACGTGAGAAGTATAGCATTTACATTTTTGAACAACTTATTGTCTCTGGTCCTGGACTCCTGGTTTGGTCCTGGTTTGAGCTAGGTTTTGTCCTTGACTGTTGTGGCTTTTCATCATAAAGTGTATCTGTTCTTTGGATTTAGGTAAAATCCACTGAAGAAGAACAGACCAGTTTTACTTGAACCTTTTATATTGAGACTTGTCAAAAAGCAATAAAGAATGGGACGTCATTCAAAGAAAGTCTTTTGTGAATGGAAAGATGAGTGAAGGACAGAGGAGGGGAAAGTTTTCCTTTTGGCAAGTCAGGGCTCTGTCACGAGGTGGTATTATCCATTCTTTTGACACAAAGCATAAACCAAATAGCAAAAATTCAAATAAGTCTGCTACTTTATTCCCCATAAATGGAAAAACATAAAACTTTCTGTTTTAATTGACATTGACTTGAATACAGAGTTTGACAAATCTAAGGCTTGGGTGTCCAAAATGTCTTAAAAAACAATGGTATGTCCAAGTTAATAACGGGTAAACGTGTTTTGTCAGTGAACGATATAACACGTTTATTCTTATTATTTGCAGTTAACAGCACCATTTTATAACCTTTTGGTTGGTTAGATTTGCCAAGATAACAGAATACAACCAATCTAATACACTGTGGAGCAATCCTGGAACATATCACGTGAGAAGTTCAGTCTCAAAACGAGGGAAACTCATCATCTACTATCAGGGAGTCCGAAACGTGCACGCAAAGTTACAGTTTCGCCGGGCGCTCGTTCAAAAATGTGTATTTAGTAGCCTCTCGTGACCCGGTTGTCACGTCTTCATCACGTATGAGATTATTTTCAACATAAACGACGTGCGTTACCTCAAACGTTTCGAGGGAAATCGCTTGGTGATGAGTGAAATGGTAAACTAAGCCAAACTGCTACGGGCTTCAGATTTTTCCCTCTCCGCCGACATAATAATTAGTGACACAATTACACGCAGTTATTCACGAGGGAAGGAGGCAGTGGTTTAATAATTGAGGAAGGAACTCGCCAATCTTACACCCGAAGATTTAGCGAGTGATATTGTACATTATGCATCAATAAATTAACTCTTAATTTGATAGTAACTACGATTACAAAAAAAAAAGATGCTGAACCGTGCGCAAACCAAAATCAAAGCCAAATTATTGCATCACTCATGATTAAAATATGCTAAATGACTGCATTGATCGTCATATTCCTGGTTAACAATGGTAACCTATTCTATTTTCATTTAATATGTTTGGGATTGTTGCCAAAATAGTTCCAGAAACTCCGTCGCCTGTGCCCTAAAAGGAGCCGTGACGCGCCAGGCTCATTGCGCGCTCAGATGTGGTTTGTGCCTGCTTGTGTGTGAGAGAGAGGGGGGTAAAGTTTTGTACAGAGGGCGGGGGCGAGGCTGTGTAGTGTAGTCTGGCTCTGGACAGACCTGGTGCTGCGACCGGTTCAAGGAGGCTGTCAGAAGTAGCCTACGGTTCAGGGGAGAGCTCGGGGTAGGCGCACCAGTAACGCACGGCTCGGGACAGAACTACCTCACCTGCGCGGAGGAGGGGGGCACACTCTCATCCACTACTACTTCTCTCATTGGAAATAGTCTGCAGAAAGCTGAGGATGGAGTGCACGCGGGACTTTATTTCCTCCGCTGGGATGTTTATTCTCGGATTGGTAGCGCTGCTTTCCCCGGCGCCAAAAGCAGTGTGGAGTTTTAACCTTTACGCACAGCATCCTAGCGTTTATAAGGGACCCGATGGAAGTTATTTTGGTTATTCTGTGGACTTCTATCAACCTACTACGGACAGCAACACGTGAGTACTAACTTATAGCTTAATGTTATTACAACTCTGGCCTCCCATTCAAACTTCTTACCCTCTCAAAAGGCATTTGAATACACACATGAATTTGTGTTGTAGCCTGCTTATAGGTCTCCATCATTTGCTATTAAACTATTCCACTGCTTGGGCCATATCCTGGCATGGGGCAAAGAAAGCATGGACCACTCGGATTACCACAGCACTCACAGCTAATCATTATTAAAACAGAAGGAAAGCGATCTGAATGACTTAGCCACAATTTGCGCACATGTTACGGATGGATTGGATATGAGAATGTATGGCTTGCATTGCATACTACTTCTGCATGCTTTTTCTTGTCTTTTCCTCCCAATTAGGGTAAGTGTGCTGGTGGGGGCTCCCAAGGCAAACACATCCCAGCCGGGGATAGTGGAGGCAGGGGCTGTCTACTACTGCCCTTGGCCTGGACAGACTGACAGCTGCAGACAAATACCTTTTGACAATGCAAGTGAGTAGTGCAACATTTTAATTAACCATTTTGACCAACTTTTTACGGTTTCTATGGGCACTTTCTGGTTTGAGCCTGATTCTGTCATAGCATAGACTTGTTTTGGTCCTGTTCTAGTCCTGGTTTAGTCACATATTTAGTCCCTGTTCAGTCTCAATTTTGGGACTGTGTGCAAAAAAGAACAGCATTAAATTGCCGTGGGTTTTGCACCCCAGATGCCCTTCCTCATGCATCTCTCTCCATATTTAGGCTTGGGACTGGCACAATTGGTACTCTGGTCTCTTGTGATCCCTTGCTGCTTTTTATTTTGGCCAATCTTTGTTCTTCAATCACCTGGATATAATAGTTTAGCAATATATAAGATTTGAGAGAGATTTGAGTGCTTTATTGGAAAAAACAGCCATAAAATTTTATTGGTTTACTCTTGGTTTTGGTCTATAAACTCTAAAGATGGATCATGCCCAAAATGTCTGTCTGGTATGTTCAAGTATATGTGTTAATATTAGTATCATGTAAAGTTGGCAGACACAATGACTGAGATAAAACATATGGGGCTCTTTAACTTCATCTCATAAAAAGGTGCTTAGTTTTGTGTTGATTACGGCTGTCTATTTATTATCATCAGTGTCTCTCACGCACTCCTTTCCATGTAAATGTGTGTATGAGATAGAGGGAGGGAGAAGGAGATAGAGGGAGAGAGAAAAAGAGAGACAGAGGGAGAGAGAGTAGGGAGACAATGGTGAGACCAGAAGGGGGGTAACTGTATGCACATGGGAATTTAGTCCCCTTTAGATGAAAAAGGGGTGAGGTCTGCTTTTTATTAGATGCTGCAAAATGCATCTGCGTCTCTGTTTCTTTCTCTGTTCTCCATCTTTCCATTTTTGTCATTTTCTATAGACTTTTAAGACTAAAACTTTCTCTGTCCCACAGTTCATACTGTATGTTGTCATGTTGTATGTTGTTTGTTGTTAGTTGACAGAAGTGTCTTCGCTCTCTGATGGGAACCTTACTAGCTCCAAGACTTCTGCCAAGGAAACATATTGGTGACATATTGTCAGTAAACGCCAATAAATCAGATATGTGTAGAGTAGTAAGAACAGGTTTCAGATGTTGAATTTGCTATCGCAGCAGACTCTGGTGACAACAGTAGCCAGTAAGTATTTGAAACAAGTGAAGATGTTTAGTATTTCTATAGAATTTCTTCAGAGATGTTTTTAAAGTTGTAATCTCTGCCTTTTGTGTACAATGATTTACATATTGATTTAGTGTTCTTTTTACATCAGATGCCCTGTTGCATCGTTGTGCTGTGTTGAAATAAAAGTTAGAGTTAGCTTAAAGTTAAAGGTGCCCTGTTACTTTTCTGCTGGTGACCAAGCAGGCCAGATCTGTGCAGAGTTAAGCATCACATGAAGAACACACATTTTTTAAGGCATTATAAACAATATAACAAACAAATAAACAATAATAAAACTATGGATTATTCCAGGTATCTCAATGGGGACAACAGGTGGCAGACCCTCTACTGGAATAGTTAACAGGAATAGTAATAATGAATCCATAGCATCAAGGTCAAAGTAGTGTCAGCAGTTATTCCTAACTTTGACCAGTTTCTCTTTTCTTTTTTACTTTCTCTCTTGATGTAAAGTGCTCATACTATATTGGCAGCTTTAGTAGACCAAGGACTAAACACTAAATATGTGAGAATGAAAAGCGCAGGAGGTGCTGGATGATTGATGATAGTGGCCACACTGGTTTTGTCTACAGTTTCACAGAGCCATTAAAACAGGTAGATGTATTCATTGTTGTAAAAATGTGCAGGACTGGTGACCATCTGTGCGTACTGTAGTGCCTCAGCTGCGTGTGTCAGCTTCACGTGGGTCCAATTATGTGAGCTGGCGTACCTGAGGGGTGCGCGGCTACAGTGACGTTAGGCAGAAGCCATGCCAGTCTGAGCTGCTGGGGGTGGGGGGAGGGGTATAAACGCCACACCTCCGAAAAGGGGCCAGATAGATTTCACATGGATCATAGAGAGATCTGAGGCTTGTGCTGTACGTTCTGACTTAGTTGCTTTCAATAAATGGTATTTAGTGGTGTACCAGTGTATTCAGATCCTGAAGTGAGACAGATGGAATGTGTTGCTCAAAGGCACGTATACATACCAGTGCTGATCTGTTGTTTCTGATCATTTTTGCACTTCTCCCCATTATGTTTTATATGCTTTTTTAGCGAGCAGTGTTTCATCCAGTGGAGATTTTACATCAGATGCCCTTCCACTTGCATCCCTCTACATTTATCTACACGTCTTTATCCAAGGACTAAGTATGATGTGAACGGATAAAAATGGCTTTACATACAAAATAACCACCCCAAAAAAACAAATCAATAATGAAATTTTGATGTTTTTGTTTTTGTTTTTTTTTGTGCATGAATCAGTTAAGGCATCTATGAGGAGAGCGCCCCTATCCAACAGGAAGTGAGTCCATTTGTGCAAATTAAGTGTTTATTGGTGAACGCTCTCTGTAGCAACAACATCACCTGTCAAGGATTTAAAGACACTGGAAAATCTCTCCAACAAACTGAAGACACATTGAAACGGGCCAAACGTGACACTTTATTGTGGAGTGTTTGTGGATATGGACTTCATGTGTGCGCTGGATGCTGGAAAAGTTTAGGGCTGCAGGTTCTTTTAGGTTTAGTGTTGTTCTATTTTATGAGAAAGTTCCAAAACTCGTATCCCCAACAAATGCCTGTCTCTGGGGGGCATATGTTGTTTTGATGTTTGTTGCACACAGACCTCTTTAAAGATGTTTTGCTATGCCTTATCGGGGACAACTGTTTTCCATCTAAACTGCTCTGTCTCTCCTCCAGGCCACAGTCAATATCAGCTTTTATAGGCTCTATTATGAAATGTCTGTTTTTATTGTGCTTGTTTCCGCTCTGTGTGTCTGCAGATAACCGAATGATAAAGGTAAACGGCACTCGGGAGCCACTGGAATTCAAGTCTCATCAGTGGTTTGGGGCTTCGGTCAGGACGCACAGAGAGAAAGTAGTGGTGAGTAGATTTGGATCTCATATTACAGTTATTCTAGGTCACTATTAAAATTGTATTACCTTTCAAGTACCTTCATGTTGTTTTCAAAAGGTAACTTATTCTGAAAGTTCACTTCATGATTGTTGAATCCACCTGTCACTCAATTGCAACATGGCAGAGATAGGCCAAAAGGAGGACTGGGATGCTTTTGTTTGAGCATGGAGCTACAACCCTGAATCTAGGGTATCAACAACATCAATTCAATCAATGTATTGATCTCGCATAGGCTGGATCTGCTTTACTTTGAATTTGTAAATAATTCCTTCCTGGTTTGAAGGTTTTTGTGAGGACCTTTCCCCACTGAAAAGATAATATTTTGATAGCCATAGCTTGAAATACATGAATAGTTTCCATGAGATTAAAAAAAGCATTATTTTGATTCTTGTCCTTTTAAACATACAACCAGCTATTGCCTGGCTGACTGTTTAACTCTCTGCTACAGTGATATATATATATACTAAATGCATGTGTGTTGTCTGTTTCTAGGCCTGTGCCCCTCTGTACCACTGGCGCACGGTGAAGCTGAGCGGGGAGCAGGACCCGGTGGGGACCTGTTATGTGGCGGTGCAGAACTTCAGCGCCTACGCAGAATATTCCCCCTGCAGAACCAGTCAGTCTACGTCTGCCTCGTCTCAAATTCTCTGCCCCCTTTCCTCTCTGTTCTCAGCTGCAAATACCATCTCTCAGTCTGAATTATGCAATACACTTACCTAAGCCCCCAAATCATATTCAAACAAAGTGTATAGTCATAATAGAAGTCATATGTAGGGTAGTTAGAATCAATAATGACTCATTATGACTCAAGATTTGTTCATTCTTTGATTCTATATTCCATCTTTAAAGGTCCTATTTAACATAAAATTGACTCTTGTGAGCTTTAAGCCATGTTAAAATGCTGTTACCTCCTTAAAAACATACCTGCACTGTTTTTCTGTTTTGTTTCATTCACACATGTTTGAGTAATTCTTTATTTTTTAGTCTGTCTGCATCTCCAAAGCTCAAAATGCTCTATTCCACCTTGTTAGTCGGTAGTTTTCAAGTTAACAGGTTACCTTTGAGTACAGATGGGCAATTTCAGGGCAGAAATCATTCAACTGATTCTAGTGAAGGTGTATGGAGTTTAAAAACTCAGTGGAGGACTTCCTGACAAGGTGGAGCAGATTTCTGTTTGAAAGAAAAACTAAATATGCAGGGTTTGTGTGTTAAACATGTGTGGATGAAATAAAACACAACTCCAGGTACAACATTATAATGTAGATCAGAAAATAGTGTGAATTATTATTCTTAAGATATTTAACAAATTTTCTGAAAGTAGTCTGCATTATTCATTATCTCTTGTACTTGTTTAATTACTGCCTCATGCACATCCCATCTCTTCTTGTTATGCTCTTGTGACTCCAATATAGTCCACTTTGTTACCCAATTAAGTCATTTGCAAAACGACATTTTCATTTACAGTCTTGTATATTTGACATACATTTACTTTATCAACAAGGAATCTGTTATAGAAATCCTAAACCGGGATTAAACTTAAAAAGTTGAGGTCGCACTGCATAACTGCATTACTTTCAGTTACTTACCTCTATAACTGTCTCCCACTATATTTCTACACATACCATACAGTAAATATTTATATAAAAGCACTAGTTTGGAGTTTGAAAGAGTGGACTAAATAGTTTACCTTCCCTCCATTCTGTTTACAGGGGAATTGATTTTATAAGCTAATATCATAAACTGTTAGAATATTTTATTTTAGTTGGCGTTGATGTTGTATTTCACTGCCCGGTGTCATGCGTTGCTATGGCGGCTGTGGGATAATTTGTCAGTCTGACACTTAATCTCTCCCCCTCTATGGTCCTCTTCATGTTGTTCATCAGTTCTCTAAAGAGGACCCCTTTTTTCTCTCTGTGATTTTTATCTTTCTCTCTCTCTTTCCTCGACCCCTCTCACCCCTGCCACTGATACAGGGATTCCTCCAAAATTGCGATAAGGGAAAATGTGTGTTATCAAGTTGCACATCATAAACGGCACTTCAAAAGACAGGGAATTATCGTTTAAACTATGGTCTACTTTGTGCCAAAAATCCCCTACTGCCCAAACACACTCACTCCAGACATTATAAAAGTGTTTATGTCAGTGCAGACTAATCAAGCCAAGAGTAACTGAGTTGTAAACTGGATTGTTCTCAGGAGTATAAACTGCCTGACATAATAACACTGTGAACTACAATATAAAGTTAAGCTGCAGAAGTTGGTGGAGTAAAGGGCCCATATTACGCTATTTTATGATCCGTGTTATAATGCTATTTTCTCATCACCGCCATATCTGGAGCTGGGTTTTGTTTTCATTCACACATGTTTAATACAAACCCTGCATATTTAGGCCAAGTGCTTCTTTAAACAGAAAACACGCCACTGTGTTTTTAAACTCCATACACCTTCACTAGAATCAGCTGGATGATTCTAGTAATCAGCCCTGTAATTGACAATCTCTGCTGAACAAAAAGTAGCTGTTAACTTGAAAACTACTTCTTCACGACATCACAAGGTGGAACAGAGCTTTTTGATCTTTGGAGATGTAGACAGACAAATAATAAAGGATTACTCAAACATTTGAATGAAGCAAAAAACAACTCCAGATATGCTTTTGATAAGGTAACAACATTAACACCTTTAGCCTTTAAGTAATATTATTATGCCTGTAATTTCACAAATTTATGACACTGATACTGCATAGAGCATGATAAAGACACACTATGTGACTTTTATGGTGATGGGTCCACCACCTACTTGTTTTCATGGAGATGCTGCTGCTTTGTTTGTATGTTCCACAGTATAGTATTTGTTCAATTTACAGGTGTTTCTTATACTCAAAAACATGTATTCCATGATTGGGCTTGCCTCTCCACAGATCTGATTTGTAATTAGGGGTGTTGATGTCACACAGAGAGTTTAATGGCATACTCTGGAACATTCTAGACAAATATGGAAACATAGCAGACCCTTCACTAGAAAAGTTTCATAGAACACTTGTACTAAACTGTGCAAACAGTTGCAGTAAAGATTATCCCCCCAAAAATGTGGATCTTAAATATTTTTAACAATTAGTCCATATTTGAATTATTGTGTCAGGTCTACTCAAGGGCAAAGTACTTTTCCAGAGATCTTAATACAGCACTTATCACACGTATGGTCTTTTATAGTGAAAACCTACTGAGAATACATGCTGTAGCTCCTAACTGTGTTTATGTATGTATATATCGAGTCACGCATCATTAAGCCTCACCTCGGGCTGGCTCTCAGACAACGCCGGAGACCAGCCAGTGTTTGTAAAGAGCTATACAGTCAGATGAAGTCACTTAAACAGAAACACACCTAAGCATATTTGGTGTAAAGCTTGTTTTGTTAGGTGTCAAACACAACTGGGATATTAAACTTAATATGAAACACACTTTTAGTTTCAGAGCTCATTAGGAGCATTTTAATCTTGCTTTTGAACTGCTACTCATTACACGTTTATGGTACTTTATTTTTTTATTATATTATATATTATTATTATTATTTTATTTAAAAGGGACAGTGCATATTGATGAACAAAAATGCTAATTTCCATCTGTAGTCCCTCGGCAGGTGACACCACAGCAAAAACAATAACAAGTGACAATAGCAACAGTTAAACACTAAAAGTGTCCACAAGTCTGGTTTTCCTTTAGCCAAGTGTGATTTGAATGTGGCCAGTGTTGGAGTCTCTCTTATTGATAATGGGAGAGTGTTACAGAACTTAGTGCCTCTGACTGAGAGCACACTTTGTCCAAATGTGGTGCGTCTGTGTGGGACCTCACAGTTCCCCGGGCCATGGGCATCGTTCCCATCCCACTGACAGTCTTTGTTTTAATAAAATCCTGTAACAGAGGGGGGGCAAGGCCATGCAGAAGTTTATATACAAAACATCCATATTTGAAATGAACAAAATTATTAAAATTAAGCAAATTGTACTTTTCTAAAATAGTGCAGTGGTGAAATGAGAATGGTTTCTTGTCCAATATTTTTACAGCTTTTTTAAAAAGTGATTCAACTGGTTTGAGCAAGTGACCATGTGGTTATGCAATACTCTATGAGACAGAATCATGGAGTGTAAAAACATTTGTTTGACTGGAAATCACATGTTACAAATATTTAACATCTCAGTCCTGATTGGTGAATGGCCCTTGTCTGTGATTGGGCAGTTATGGAGGCAGCAGTGGCATCAGTCATCAGCTATGGCACTGTTTATCCCTGCACATTTGACACTTGCCCCAAACAAAGGCCTACATTTTTCTGGTTATATCACAGCTAATCCATCACAAAAGGTGCTAGAAAATACTCTGTTAAAGATAATGGGGTTTATATGTGTAGTTATTAATAACTGCTGGCCTGTCTCCTGCTTTATGTTCGAATGTAGGTGGATGTGGAAAAGACCATAAAGAGCATCAAACTATCGTCCATATTTGGGACAGTCCAGCCACAGCCACCAGCTTGTAGCACGTGTCTCTCAAATGAGGAAGACATCCCCTGCTGAATATTCTCTTATCGCTCAAAACAAATATAACTTCTTTTACCTCAGATAAATAAGAGTTTAGTGCTTCACTTCACGCCCATCGGAAACTGGGGAGAGAAGATATGACCCACACATCTTTGTAAAAGCGTTTGGTTTTGGCGACCTGTTGTTACTTGATGCAGTGACAATAAATCCTTGAATCTAGCCAGGCAAAATAATTGATAGATGAGGTTTTAGTTAAATAAAATATAGATAATAATATTCATACATTAGACTTCTGTTGCACTTACTCAACTTAAAACTGTGATTTTTTTTGTGTTTTTTCAGATGACCCAGATCCGGAGGGACAGGGCTTCTGCCAGGCCGGCTTCAGCGTGGACTTCACAAAGGTAAACATGAAACAAACTCTTTGTCAAATCCATGTTCCTACAGGACCACAGCACACATGTCCTCTCTTAAGTGCACACACAATCCTCCCTTTTGAGATTTATGGACCACCTCGAGATGACAGAGAGTTTGTCCCCTGAGACTCCTCCTTTTCTGACGTGACCCATCGGCTGAAAACACAATAGAGAAGAGACACATCCACATGAACGCATTCTTTCACTGTACGCTCGCTCTCACCTTTGACCTCTGAACCCCAAATCCAACTTTACCCTTGTGTACAGGAAACGCTCCTTCTTCTCAGGACGATAACAAGCTAAACTGTATACGCACTTATACATACTGAACACCACCTTGAACAAGATCAGTGCATTAAATGACAAATACTTATATGTTGTCGATCTATGTACCTCATTCTATATATTTAAATACCATTTCTTTAAGTTTCAGTTCTGTGTTGTCATTTCTTTTGTTTGAACAAGACTTTTTTTTTTTCTTATAGTTAGTGATAAACCAACTAAAATATATGTAGATCATTATTTTACATGCAGTTCATTGTAAACCGCAATATTGATGTTAAATTGCCTAACAGCAGATTTTATATTTGCACATGTTTATTTTTGAAAACATTTTTGTCGATGTATGCCCTGAAAGTCCTTTTTTTTGTTTTTTCTAAGTACAGAGAAGGGGGCGAGGATAGGGAATAGGTGAAGCACTCGAGTCTCAATTACGTTGCAAAATAGGATTACTCAAATACTGAAATATTATCTCATGGATTTCCACCTAATGACATCACACGGTGGATCAAAGGGTTTTGAGTTCTGGAGAGGGAGATCTCTTAAATGCAGGATTTCTGTAGCACGGATGAATTTACAACACTGTATGTTTTTGATTATGAATAGGAAACACATTATGAGATTGCAAAGACGTATTTTTAGCATGATATAGGACCTTTAAGCATCAAATGTTCTGTACATCAATAACTTTACCTTATTATTTATTTCAGGAAGGAACGCTGGTGGTGGGTGGACCTGGGAGCTTTTACTGGCAAGGTAATTATGCTATATTAAACCCATATCTTTTATGCATGTCACAGTAAGTTCTTTGTTGGAAAATGTTCAAATATAAGATACATTTAATGGCATGATAAAGTGTAGGAGAAGTTAAGTTTAAGAAGCCCCCAACTTTGGTCTTGACTTCATACTTTTTGCCCTGTGTAACAGTGAAGCAGGAAGCCAGTGTTTGGGCTCGGTAATGAACTGATCAGAGTGTAATGGAGTGGAGAGGAACTGCCCCTCTGCCCCTGTACGATAGAGCACAGAGCGGCTTGGAAAGGGAAAGAAAAAGTTCTCAAACGTTAGGAAAGTTGCCAAAAAAAAAAAAGTCACACATAAACAGGTAAAGAAAACACAAAGGACAATGCGGACAGCTTGAATTGATTGAGATTTCAAAACAGGTTGGCCAAGTCAGGGATCAAAAGTTGAAGAGGTACGTTTGAGATAAAGACAATAAGATGGATATGCTGCTTGATAAAAACTGCACTCAGGTTGGCTGGTTTGCACTGGACATTTAAGTGACTTAATAAATGTAGCATAGCGAGGATTCAGCTGGTGAAGACAAGGATTTTAACTCCCCCGTTTCGGTGTGAAGGTAGACGAGTGTGATTTAAAACAACAATCTCTACAACAGCTGGGTTAGCTTAGAAACAGTTTTCAATGAAGATTGCCATGTTTGCAATTTATGTTAATCTTTGCCAGCTCATTAGAGAGGATAGCAGAAATGTCAGGTTGTGTGATTGCTACTAAGGCTGCAGGTTAGTGCTCCCAGATATTATCCTCTGGAGGGACACGCAGCTGTTTTTGCATTAGGAAAATGACTAAGGTTAGGGTTGGTTTAGAAACAAGTTTGAGTTATCACTTCTGTCACACCTGAGGTGACTAACTAGTGCTAACTCTGGACTATTTATCACAATCAAGGCATATTATTAGCAAATTCCAAAAGGTGTTATTCATTTAGATAATATAAAGTCTCCATGCAAAAAACGCAATATCTCATTTCAATGGGAACTTGTAACTTGATTTAAACTAACTAATCTTCTTACGATATGATGTTGGTATCGGATATTGGTTCAGTCAATATTCCATTTTGGTCTCTAAACTGGTGTAATAAGACAATTTACTGGCCATTGTTGGCTCTAAACTCATATTAAAATTATATTTTTACAAAACTGTTCTGCAATTGCTTTAAGTGATAAATTACAGTTACAAAACATGTGGATAATTTTTTTACCGTATACTGTTTGTGTTTAAAAGAAATTATATCTCATTGATATTGGAACAGAAAACATTGGATCGTGCATTAATTGAATCCATACAAAAGTTCATACATTTGTGATGCTTGTATTTGTTTAGCAGTTTGTATTTCTGTTTTGTTTTAAATGTTTCAACTGAACTGCAATTG
This sequence comes from Taenioides sp. WSHXM2023, assembly GCA_029959045.1. NCBI lineage: Eukaryota > Metazoa > Chordata > Actinopteri > Gobiiformes > Gobiidae > Taenioides > Taenioides sp. WSHXM2023. The sequence goes on along the minus strand of CM057088.1, from coordinate 24,915,174 downwards.
TAATCATTTACTGAAAGTTGCTCGAAACATCACAATGCTATTTTCCAAAATCATTCAAGCATATTTAATCATACCTGCCTTCATGCCTTATTTGTCTAATTACGGCCTAGCCTGTTTGCAGATTGTAGTCAAACTTCAAAACAAACCAAAGAAGATTACATTTAAAGATGGCTAAAATGATGCTGCTTCTTCCACTGTGCGAAAAGTTATAATCCAGATGTTACTAAACCTGCTATTTCAATTCTGTGAGATGTTTGTTATAGCCCTCACAATGCCCATATTGTTCTGATGTAGAAGATAAAAAAGCAAAAAACAAGGGGCCAGGATAAACCTTATTTTACTTTGTACGTAATGATGCTTTGTCAGACTGTGTTTCTTAAGGCTCTGAAAATCAAGACCACACGTACATCCTAAACTAATAATAGAGATCCTGTTGCTTTTATGTCGTCTTGCTGAAGTTTTGCCATCTAACTTCACCGGCCAGACTGGCTAAAAGTATATGGGTCTGTCTGGGCTGCCAATTTCTAATTCATTCTAATCTCCCAGGGACTGGTGAAAAGGCTCTGTTATTGGCCAGACAGTGGAAAGAGTTTATCAGGGATCCAGAATACACACTTCTCCAATATTTTATGAAGATGCGAGTCTGGTCACCGCTGAATCCCTCTGTTTCCAGGTGGACATGATTGACAGGTGGATTAGCCAATCAGGGACATGCATGGTCTGTCCATTCTGGGGCTTAAAACTTCAAAATTGTATTGATGTCGAGATGCATATAAGAATCGTAAGGAATCTGTATTGGTGCAGCCCTTCCTGAGAGACAGGATAACAGTTGTTAAATGATTCACAATAGGGCTACAACAAATAATCAATAATAGATTTGACAACTATTTTAGCTAGCCACAACATAATTATCCAGCACCACGAGTCACATATATTATAACAAAATAGCAGACAAAAGCGCAGTATGTCTTCTTTAAATGTTGCATTAGTTGCATAGATACATTATACTACTTTCAAGCATTTTCTTTCCCTTGTCCTAACCACTTAATTGAATACAGTCCTGTTTTTATTTACATTTTGCACAATATCAGGTCTCTTGCTTAGGGTTAGAAGAGTAGAGTGCCCCAGACTGTCTAATGCACATTCGGTCTCCATGCCCCTTGTTAAAACACTTTCCTGAATGTTTTAAAGGCACTTCGGCTGGACTTTACAAGCTCTAGTACACAAAATTATCTGTGGGAATCTTGTTGAGAAATCCCCTATAACTTGTTATCGCACAGTGAAAAATGCATTCAAATTAGACACGGCTTTGAATGATGCATCCGCAGCAACACTCTGGGACAGTGGGTCTCATTCATCAGATACAGCCTTCGTATGGTGATCTATTATTGCAGAGATAACTCACGACTCGGAGTTAGAGACAAGAGCAGAGTTTGGGGCAGAGTTGAGGGGGTCTTAAGAGGGCGCGTTTCCCTCCCTGTCAGTCCACACATGCGCTCGCACATAAAGGAGAATTTATCGAAGGTTGGGGCAGTTGGCTGATAAAATCATTTGTTTGTTTGACCCCCCCGTTCAACAGCAGAGGATTACTGTTGTTTGTGTGTCAGCGTGAGGGCGCAGCTGTAATTCACAAAGCTCTCTGCAAAGGACACGGATATTTTCTTTGGAGTATTTTTCCAGTTATTCCTCTGGTAACGATGTGTTTTAGCTTTCCTCTGGGAGAAATTGGACGCGCTGTTGGGCACTTGCATGTTTGAACCGGTCAAGATATGCCCAGAGGCTTCAGCTATAGGGTTCAGTACCATTAAAAACTACTACTGTGGTACCAAATAAAAGAAAAAAAAATGTTTAAGTACAACAGAGAGAAGATTTTTTTTTATAAAAAATGGTACTGACAAACCATTTTTTCTTCAGATGGCAAGTTTGGGTCCTAGGAGAACACAAAGTTACTACCATTAGTTGTAAAAACGACAGTTTCAGAGTATTCAGTTCAATTTATGAACATTGTTATTCTGTCATGATCATGATTTAATACAGGAATATAGCAGACATCCAGGCCTGCATCTAAGTAGGACTGGGTGATATGACAAAAAATGTATCACAGTGTTTTTCCTCAGCAAATGAACAGTCTTTGAGTCAAGTTTATTTTGTCTTATTATATGCAGAACAACAACTTTTGAGATTCATTTCCTGAACATAAACTTTCATTTAAAACATTTAAAAACAAAGGTATTGTCACATTTCTTTCTCCAAAGTCTGAACCACATGCTTTTACTGTCAGAGGATTGGCTGTAGACTTCTCAATTAAAAATCCCCTAGCTGATCACTAACAATTAGAAATGACTCAATTTTAATTGCCCAACCCTACTTCTAACCTTCTTACACATTACTGTATATTAAAGATAATGCATGAATATGCTGTGTGGGGCCTGCAGAGTTACTTTTTTATGATTGTCTTGGGAAAAAGTGTGTCCAAGCAGCAGCAATTGCTCATATCTAGATGTGTTTCGCTCATGTTTGTTTGTGCGGTCTGTATCTGGTGCGCAGGTCAGGTGATGACAGCTGGGATAGCAGAGATACTGAACGGCTACTCACTGAAGGCGGTGCTCAGACGGGTGCCGGGAGAGAAGACCACTCGGGCTGTGGAGGAAACCCATGACGACAGCTATCTGGGTAATCTGCATTCACATGATAGACTATTGACTATGTGTATTTCCCTCAGGATCAATAAAGTCTCTCTAAAACTGTGCAAAATCTAGGCAGATAGGTCTATCAAAGGGAGTATCACTAACAAACAGTCCGTATCAGTGTGACAAGGTTTGAGTAAATAAATACAAATTAAAATGTAAAAACTACTAGAAGCCTAAAAAACAAGATAATAGTCCAATCTCACAATGCAGACATAGTTCCCAGACTCGTATAAAATCGTAGATTGAAGTTAATTGTTGCCATTACAATACCCTTATGTAGTAAGTTACAACGCAAAAACAATTTTACAAAAACGTTTCATACTTGTGAGTTGGTAACTCAAAATGGATCGAACAGGTTTTGTCCTTGGTTTATCCTTACTAACATATATTACAAAAAATCATGGCAAAAATCCATGAATTAATTAAAACTGGTGGTTCGAGATTCGAGAATGCAATCACATTCTCTTTGCATCTTTAGCCTATACAGTTATATTGAAGACAAGTCCTATTATCCCATTGTATTTATCCTACACCATAAAAATATTCACATTAACAATAGTGGCTTTCTCTGATCCCCATTTAACACCAAGTCATCTTAAACACAATAAAATATATGTATGCAGTCTGAAATATGCTTTATGATCACCTATTTTCCACACTTCATATGTTCAGTCAAAGTCTATTTTTATTCTAATCCTTTATTTATTATTCATTGTTTTATGTTGTACCATATTGTTTGTGAATTTGGAAATGGAAATACAACTGTTTCTAATTGTGATTAACTGAAGTTTTTGCACGCTATGTTTATGTATCATTATTACAGTTGACCCAGAGCCTTACATAACATTCTTCTTTCACCTTCAGGTTACTCCGTGGCAGTGGGAGAGTTCACAGGAGACTCGATACAAGGTGAGAAGACATAACCACCGTTTCCCAATCTTTGAACGGGCCGGGCGAGGACAGAGGGTGCACATCTGGGGTGCCGAGTTCAGACATAGGCCTAAACGTTATAATGAAAACCATCTTTGTGGGTTGGGGTCATGACCTTAAAGGGACAGCACATCAGGAGCGACTGATAAAGGAAGTTCCTGTCCTGCTTTTTCAATGATAATGATTAGTGGCAGACTCCTTTGGCTTCTCTAGGTAAAGTCAAGTCTGTACACATGAAATATTAGGTGGTTAAAACAAATCTGCACTAAAAATCATCACATGCAGGTGGACAAGAGTGATCCTGAGTTCGCTTTTGACTGGAGAAACTCGGTAAGATCCAAATAGGCTAAAATTACACAAATAAAACACAGATCATTGCATTTACATTGGTTGTATTTTATGCACGCTGGTGATTTGCCATTTTAGTCTGGTGTGTTTTATTCCAATCTTAGAGCGCTTTCGGGCTGAGCTCTGAAGTCCAATGAAAAGCATGTGTGACAAGCCATCAGTTTTCAGGACCACAAATGAAACACATAAGCACTTTTAACAAAACACTGTTCTTTTATTTAAAATACAGAATACCAAAACAAAATGTGTTCCCACCACAGTCATGCTGCCCGCACTTTTAACCAGCTTTATTGCTTCCTCCTCAAGCTCAAGTCATTGCGCATTTTTGTTCAGTTAATTAAGGGAATAATCACAACTAATGTATTTAAATTATAGTCAGTTACTGTAATATTGGGATGTGTGGATAATACACAAACTCAGACATGCAGTGCTCTGAGTAAATTCATGTTTTGGAGGAAAAACCTCTCTAAGTATTAAGTTGGGGCAGCAGTGGCAGTGGTCCTTCAACTCAAAAGTCAGAGGATCGATTCCTGGACCAAATTCTGTTGTTGTGTCTTAGGCAAAACACTTCACCCACGTTGCCTAGTATGAAAGTGGTGTTTGTGTGTAATTAGTTTCAGCCCTTTCGAAGACGTTTTTAACTGTCATCCAAGAGCCTTTGACAATTCTCAGGAAACACTGGGACCTGAATTTATACTGCAAAGAGGGGAGGAATTTGCACTGAGATTCCACATCTAGTTAAGTTAAGTCCCACTTAGAGGTTTTGGGAACTACTTTTTGAAACCTTTGTTATTATGGCATAAACACGCCTGGATGACTGACACCCTACCTCTTATTGTTACTGTAACCCTCACAGCTTTTCCTTGCTAATTCCTCGTTAATTGCATCTTTACGAGTTACCCTAGACATACCCTCAGACTAACCCAACAAAGGCCCTTGCCCCCAGTGTCAGATAGTCTTAAACAAGGACTTAAGAGCTTACACATGCCACTTGATGAGTTGTGTTGTGGTGCGGAGCTTATTGTGGTCTTGTTCCTCAAAGCTCAAAGGACTAGCTGTAACTGTGATTAAAGTTCGAGCTATGAGGCATTATTTGTGGTGAGCGCATTGGTTAAGACTATGTGCAGTGAGAATAGAGGGGCTACCATGTCTTCTTCTCTCTGGGTGGGACCCTCAGATTGTCGTCCTAAATGTTCTCAGCACTGCACTCATCAATCACACCCATGCCAAGTTGATCACTCTGTGCGTTGTCACTAGCACTGGTCCGGGCTGACAGGGTGGGCTCAGACTCTGCACTGGGATTCAGTTTGTGTCAATGCACTGTTGACATGTTTTATCTCAAATGTTCCCATGCATATATACAGTCTTTTTTCTGTTTTTAGAGCTGATTGCTGGAGTCCCCAGAGGAGCGCAGAATTTTGGATATGTGAGTACATTTTAACCAAACAAAGCAACAATATCGCAAGTGGTAGATGAATATCTATATTATAAATGGTGATTATGTAGGGCTGCATGCTGTCACCCAAGTCTGATTGTTACAGCAATACATTTACTATTTTATCAAATCGTATTTGTGAATGGCATCAGGTGCAAACTCATACAAAAATAACATGGTCAACAATGTACCCAGATCAGCTTTGTAAACAACAATTTGTGATCATCTGTATGGTAGCATTCAGTTTATTCTACGTTAGAAGTGTGATTGAGATTTGAAACTTATTTATACAAGAGTTCAGAGTACAATATACAATAAAACATAAAATGCATGAATGGAATGTATTAGCTGAACTAGTTGTCCAAAAACACGTTTGTTTGTTTGTTTGTTTGAATTAATTCCAGGGCATTACACTATAAAATGAGTTTTCCATTAATGTTGTATATTACGCCGTGAAGGGTTGAGAATTTATGCTGTCATCATTGTTAAATATAATTCAGTACTGCTAAAAAGTTCAAGTGAAAAAAATGTTTGTGATCCTGTAAATTCTAAGTAGTACCTAAGTACTAAAGGATGTTACTGCACTATCCTAAAGAAACATGCACTGACCCCAAACACTTGTCCAAATACATTGCAAAGCCCTACACCTGGAGGTGGCTACAGTCTGAGCTCCTGTGTGTGCTCTGGTTTATCTGTGCTGTTCTCTTCTTGGGAACATGTCCCCAGGGCGGGCTGTGTCAATCCACTTAACTGACACACAGCTTCCGCCGCATGTGGAGGCCACTGACCCTCCCGACCTCCCCTAACCCTCTCCACACACAGTGACCCCTACCACTCTCTCACCACTGGGCCTGCAACATCACACATATATTTCATAATGTGGACTACAACTGCAAGTTTCACTGCAGCTGAATCAAACATTTGAATGGTTGCAACTGGCAAAGTACAAAGGCTACAGTTATTTTGATAAATATAAATAAATATATATTGATAAATGAAGCCATCTCCTCTGCAGACAACAAGGAATGTTTCCATGAAGTCTTATTGTATGAACCTGCACCTGCCCTTGTAGTTTACAGTAAACCTTACTTTACTTCTGAAATGCATTAGTTTGTGTCGGTGTATTAGTGTTACTGAACAGTTGTCCTCAAACATTTCACAACATGTACCACCTAAGATAATATTTGCCTTTCCGAGTACCATCAGATCTAAACTTAGACTTAATCAGGACACAGTTTTCTAAACTAACTAACTAACTCTTAAACGAAACAAAACCATAGGCATGTATACCACAGTAACACTGGCTTAGAAATTGATTTTTAATTCTTCTTTTTATTGCCAATCTCCCTGGACATGTTTTAAATGTCCATAGTGAACTAAATCTTGATTTTAACACACAAATCTTATCTCAATCCAATACTTTTCAGAAAAAAAATGCAAATCAATGTTTTTCCGTGATTGTTCAGCCATCATACGGACTGCTACTTCCGCTTTAGATGCCGCCATACAGCACATATGTCACAATAGCGAGGCTGAATTGTCCTGTCAAGTCTGATCAGGTTTCATCTGTGACCCATCTGACAACTCCAAGTCCAGAAAAGTTAACATTTAAGCAAGTTATTTAATATTCGTGTTTACACATCTTCAAGCATCTGTGTTCGTAAGTCTATCCCTATTTAGTGCTTCTTTGAGACATCTGTGAACAGGTCAGCATATATGTGTGTGAGTGTGTGTGTGTGTGTGTTAGCATGTAGCCCACGGCTGTCTCCATGTGGTTGTTATTTTAGGTCTTATGAAGGAATTCTCAGCCTCCCCCCTCTCTTTCCCTCTCTCCCCCTCTCTCCATCGCCCCATCTCCCCCCCAGACCAGGGTTAGGATGGGGGGATGAGGGGAAAACGTTAAAAGACCCAGAGTGTATGCCGATGGGGGAGGCTATTGAAAAAGTTCCAGTTGGATAAAATTTCCTATGTGGTTTGGTTTATTTTCTGTGCATTCTTTGAGCGCCTGTTTGTCAGATTTCTTCAAGTACAAAGCTTTTCAAATTAATTGAATAGACCTTTGTGCTGTGAATGATCTGAAGTCTGTATCTGCTTGTTGTAGGTGGCCATGATTAACTCTACCAACATGACCTTCCTCATGAACTTCTCTGGGGAACAGGTATGTAATTAAGCATATTTAGACTGAAGGACTGGTAGCAGGCCAAGGCTGCAGCCGCGACCTCTATAAATGACTTTATATTCTGGCGTGAGAAAAATTGGTGTGAATTTTTATAAACATACTTTTTTCATCATCCACTAGAGTTTTATTCAATTGCCCATGATTGTAAAGTTACTCTTAGTTGTATTTTCAATCTAATCGATATAGTTTCAATCAGTTTCATTGAAAAATACCTGTAGGGTAGAATATATCTAACTAAAAGAAATAACACTAAATGTTTTCTGAAGATGAAAAGAAAAGAGTTCAATGGGCACAGTTATTGGTGTTGGGCTGTTTCACTTCAAGAAGGTTATGTGTATGATAATGTTTTGCTTTCTTTCTGTTTTCAGATGGCATCTTATTTTGGTTATTCTGTGGCTGTCACTGATCTCAATGCAGATGGGTAAGTCTCACACCTGTCTATGTAAATACACTTGTTCAATAAAAATGGGAAATGTATTTAAGCACCAGCTTTTTCCTTAATTGCTCCTCTAGATATAGTTACATTTTTTAAAAGTCTATTATGGTCTATTGCTATTGTGATTTTTCTTATTTGAATAGATTCCCCAAATACTCTTGCTTGAGTAATTTGTTAAACCAATTTGTTGTACTTTTACTTGAGTAATATTATCTTAAAGTAACAGTTCTCTTACTTAAGTACCATTTTTGGCTACTCTGCCTCTGGAGACTGGACAGGACTGGTCTTGTATTGTGAGCTTTGTCTTTGTTTCTCCTCAGGATGGATGATGTGTTAGTGGGAGCCCCCCTGTACATGGAGAGAGAGATGGAGAGTAAGCCCAGAGAGGTTGGCCGAGTTTACCTGTATCTGCAGCTGGGCCCTCTCACATTCAGCAGCTCTGTGGCCCTCACAGGGACATACACGTTTGGGCGCTTCGGCACGGCTATAGCGCCCATGGGAGACGTCAACCAGGATGGATACAATGGTAAGTTACCCAAATATCGTCTTATTATTATATATTATTTTGAACATTTATTATTTTGAACATTTATTTATTAACAAATGTTTTTTTTCTGTAATTAATTGGAGCCCCTTTTAAATCACGATTAAAAAGGGGCTAATTGCACAGCACCTCTTTGTGCCGACTTTGGCACTGTGAGATTGATTGATTGTTTCACGCAGTTTTGTAACTGGCTTCGTTAAAGATAAACTACACTATATTGGCAAAAGTATTCACTCACCCATCCAAATAATCAAGATCAGGTATTCCAATCACGTCCATGATCACAGGTGTATAAAACCAAACACCTAGGCCTGCGGACTGTTTCTACAAACATTTGTGAAAGAATGGGTCGCTCTCAGGAGCCTGGTGAATTCCAGTGTGGTACTGTGATAGGATGCCACCTGTGCAACAAGTCCAGTAATGAAATGTCCTCACTCCTAAATATTCCACAGTCAACTGTCAGTGGGATTATAACAAAGTGGAAGTGATTGGGAACGACAGCAAGTCAGCCACAAAGTGGCAGAGTCAGCAGATTGTGAGGCGCATAGTGCGCAGAGATCATCAACTTTCTCCAGAGTCAATCGCTACAGACGTCCAAACTTCATGTGGCCTTCAGATTAGTTTAAGAACAGAGCGTAGAGAGCTTCATGGAATGGGTTTTAATGGTCGAGCAGCTGCATCCAAGCCATACATCACCAAGTGCAAGCAAAGCGCTGGATGCAGTGGTGTAAAGCACGCCACCACTGAACTCTAGAGCAGTGGAGAAGCGTTCTCTGGACGAATCGCGATTCTCTGTCTGGAAATCTGATGGATGAGTCTGAGTTTGCCTGTTGCCAGGAAAAGGATACTTGTTTGACCGCACTGAGCCAAGTGTAAAGTTTGGTGGAGGGGGGATTATGGTGTGGGGTTGTTTTTCAGGGGCTGGGCTTGGCCCCTTAGTTCCAGTGAAAGGAAATACTTCAGCATACCAAGAGATTTTGGACAATTCCATGTTCCCAACTTTGTGGGAACAGTTTGGAGATGGCCTCTTCCTCTTCCAACATGACTGTGCACCAGTGCACAAAGCAAGGCCCATAAAGACATAGATGAGAGAGTTTGGTGTGGATGAACTTGACTGGCCTGCACAGACCTCAGGCTGACCTTTGGGATGAATTAGAGCAGAGACTGAGAGCCAGGCCTTCTTGTCCAACATCAGTGTGTGACCTCACAAATGCGCTTCTGGAAGAGTGGTCAAAAATTCCTTAAACACACTTCTAAACCTTGTGGACAGCCTTCCCAGAAGAGTTAAAGCTGTTATAGCGGCAAAGGGTGGACCGACGTCATATTAAACCCTATGGATTAAGAATGAGATGTCACTTAAGTTCATATGCGAGTCAAGGCAGGTGAGCGAATACTTTTGGCAATATAGTTTATATGTAACTTTTCTGGTGGGGGTTGCACCATCTGCTTGTCTCAAAAGAAATGTTTTTGTTTGGCTGGAATGTTCCATAAATGCATGGAATTAAACGTATCTATTACATGCCTTCAGGCCAAGTTACAGGTCTGATCTGTGGAGATGATCCTACTCACAGTAATGACTCAGTGACAAGCTGGAGGCAGACACTCCACCAGAAAAACATATATTATACGTTATAGTGCACCTTTAGACATGTAAACAAAGAAATCCTTAATTATCATCCATTGGGAAATTAGTTAAAATGATTACAGATGAGAAAGAGCTCCATGTAAATTGCTGTGGCCACATGGATAGTGTTTTGAACTGACAAGAGACTAATCTTTGGCTGTGTTTCCTGCAATGTCGGCGTCTGTTTTGTCTTGGGCTGAGGAAATCCTATCAGATGCTCCTGTGCTGAAAAACACTAACCCTCTTCAGCCAATCAGGAAGTGCGGCGATGAAAGCTCTGTCTGTGTGAACTCCTCTTTCTCCTGTGATCACCGGGTTTAAGGCCACATGTGCTCTGTGCTGTGAGTTATTTTTAACTAACCAGATGTTGGCCAAGATAAAATCATCTGGGAGCCTGCAGCCTGACTTCATTTCTCTGTTTGTATTTTCCTCAATTGATTGGAAGAATGGACACGCACATATGTCGACAAACTGCATCCTGCCAGCCAAATGCTTCACGGAGTTAAAAATAAATGACTGCTTTAGGTCAGTGCACATCTGGTGATCTTTTGACCAATCGATTTATTATTTTTTAATGGGCTGGGTGTTGTCACGTGTTGTGTCTCACCTCGTTAAAGGCTTTAATCGTATAATCAATAACCACTGGATCAATAGGGAGGCTATTTAAGGACAAAAGCATCAATCATCTCTATGTAAAGCTGTCAGAAAAGTGGCATGTCCCTTAGGATTGGCTGTTCTCTTAAGAGTTAATAGACAAACCACAAATAAACAGTAAGTCTACAAAGGTTGAGTTTTTAACTAAGGTTGTGATCCAAGACAGGAGTTCCTTACCTTTTCTGACCATGACTGCCAAATTAACCATGAAAACATCCTGGGACAAAAGCAATCTGAGTTTGTAATAGTTAACAAAATCTACTAAACCAGATTAGTTATTTCAGAACACTTATATCATGCTTCATATCTGTCCCATTACAGCAGCAAGTTTTTAGCATTCAAGTTAGAGGTGTGATAAAATATCAATACATCATGATACTAAATTTATACAGTATCGTTATCGTGGGCTGCTGTATCAATATATCGGTATATATTCTTATAAATTATTTTGTGACAGTGCTACAATTTTAATATTTGAAAGGAAACTTGCTTATTCAATAAACTTGACATATTTGTTCTTTTAATGGTTTAATGGTTACAAGTTTATTCACTGACTTTGCAGAAGAAGTGGTTTAACAAATTAATACTGTTGTTAAATGTATGTGGTTCTTAAAACTAGTGATATTTGACAGAATATCATGTGCAATATATCGATTATCATATTGCCATATCGTGATATTATTGTATTGTGGGCCATGTATTGAGTATTGAATCGAATCGTGAGGGACCCTGTGATTCCCAGCCCTAATCAAATTGAGATCCAATTAATTCAAATGCAAATTATATGACTGTTGCTTTTTTACACTCAATTTCTTTTTCACTTAAAGTATGTGTTTTGGAGCACAGTTCAGACTTTGGATGAATAAATGTTGTGTTGCATGGAACTGATAAAAAGTTATTTTCAGAAAGATACATGTATTTACAGTGGGAGCCATTTCCATGTGTTTTTGATATGGAAAATTTAAATTGGATTAAAATGTGATTCTATTTTTGCCATATTACTCAGCCCTAGTGCAGGTGTATGTCAGATTTTCTTCATGTTGTAACTATTGTATTTAAATGAATGCATACACCTCTCCTACAGTGCATGAGGTCACCTTTGCAGCACTGGGCTTTGACTTTTCAGCAGTTTTTTAAATATCCGTTTGCCTGCCCATTCTTTGAGTCCAGGAACCATCGCTGACAGACACAACTGTATGTGATGACGCTGAACTGCTCTCGTCTGTGTCATCACCTCCAGCTCAAAAATATCCTCAAAGCAAAAGCCCATTTCCTCTGCTTCATCTTTGTATTGACTGTGAACCGAGCCTCCTGTCACTTAAGATGATTTAATTTGGTACATGGCTCTTTATGTGCTTAAATTTTAATCAGCTTCCCTAATGCATTTTGTCTTATGAGTGGAGTAGTAGTTGTTTCTTGTAGAAAGTCTGCAGGATTAACGGCTAGAGAATCAAAAGTTTGAATCAGAGCTGTGCACTTAATCAAATAATAAACAAATCAAGAAATATTTGTTACATAATGTTAATTTGGTCATTGTTTTTTATCGAGAGGTTTACAGCCAATTCAATCCCTGTAAGCGCATATGATTTAGAGCAGAATTTAGACTTTGTAGGAGACAGCTGGACACTTTTTGTGTTAAATGGTTTAATCATTTAAAGTTTGTCTTTTTCTGTTCATTAAATTAATATTAAAAGCCATTAGTTTTTAATAGAATAGATTATAAGATCTAATTGTGACTATGAAGATTCAAGATTTTATTGTCATTGTCATAGAAAAAAAATAAAATTACGTTTAGGGTTAGTTTTAGGGTTTGTTTTTGAGCAGCCCTAATTTGAATAGTTATAATTAATAAATGTATCAAACCAGCTAACCCTATTGTTTAGTCCTCTACAAATATGTTATGAAATACATAGCATACTTGTATTAGTTAATGCTCCTGGATGCCTCTAAATTAAAATGTGTGCATATTTATCTGTATACTAAATGTATTGTGATCTAAATTTTCATGTTAATTGCGAATCTAATCTCAGTTGCAAGACTTGTCAGAAAAGTTGGAAAAAAGGAATACAACATTTTTGGTGTTACTGGTCAGTCGCAGTGGGTGATCCTATCTGCTTGCATTGCATAGGTAGTTTTTAGCCATGACTTTCACATTATTTGAAGATGTTTTTGACCTCTACATCCCCACACATAAATCGGTCTAGCTTATCGGCTCTTGTATACACTTGTAGAGACACATGGTTGCAGTTATCCTCACTCTACCCCTCAATCTGCTTCATGTGGAACCAGTTGTTTGGGTCCAGAGAGACAGAGTCCCGGGACAAACAGGATGTCTAGAGGTGTTTGTAGAGATGCAGTTCTGAAGCACAAAAACGTGATGTAGCACAGTGTGGTGCTCGGATATGAGATCGTAAACAGCTAAATAAATACGCTCATTGTACGATGGGTGTGCGTTGCTTCATATAGTGGCAGGTGATGTATTTCACTGTAGTTGTGTTGTCTGTGACTCATTGTGCGTCTGGGTACTGTTTATGTGGACATTAACCAAAGCAGTTTTTTCAGAGTCAACTGTTGAGAGCTGATTTGGACAACTAGCCCCTTTATCGCAATCATTTGGCATTAGGAATTGTGAGCAGGATGGAGTTTAGTGATAGCAGGTTGTAGGTTAAATCTTCACAAACTATTTGCTAAAGTTGCAGGTTTTCATTGGTTAGTGTTGTTTTTTTGTCATTCAAAACATGCATGTGTTTAGATGGAGAAAAGTTATTATGAAAAAGTTATATGGTGAGTGGATATTAGGTAAAATATAAGGTGTAACCTTATATAAGGCTACACCTTATATTATACCTAATAATATATAGGTTTATACCTAATAATATATTATACCTAATAATATAAGGTGTAGCCTTAAATGCATACAAGATTCACAAAAAAGCTTTATGAAATCATTGTCCAGTGTGCTCAAGGCAGACAAAACCATTTCAAAACTGATTAGATAGTTGAAATGCTTTTAATCATATTTTTAAGTTTGCAACTTGTCTGTGGTGTCCATTGGTAACGTACAATATTTTGAAGTTAAACAGTAATTAACACATATCTCATACTGCCAGTGACAAAGATGATTTACAAAATAAATGAAACAGATGATGGACCAAAATGTTCCTCCCCAGAGCAGTTGTAAATAAAGGTCAAGTTCTTTCCCATCTTGTGTGACTGCTGCTGCCTGTTGCTTCCTGCTCCTGCCTCTACGGGACCTTAACTGTCTGATGTCCAAACCATCTCTCTCTCGCTTTCCTCCAGACGTGGCGGTGGGATGTCCCTTTGGCGGAGACGACCGAGGAGGACGAGTTTTCATTTTCAACGGGAACAAAGACGCCGCATCTCAAGGTCTGACCATGAGCCAAGAGCTGAGGTCCAGAATGCACAGTGGAGGCCTATCTGGGTTTGGGTTCACTCTACGAGGAGGACAGGATCTGGACAAGAATCAGTATCCTGGTAAATACTACTACAACAACTACTGTTACTATGTTCAGCTATACCACATATTTCACATGATACACGAGTCATTGTGCTCAAATGCAAAAATAGACAAACAAATGCAAAAAAAAAAAAAAAAAAAGAAATCAGCTAAAATTTTGAAGTTGTTTAGTGTCTCTTTAGAAAATGAAATAAAAAATAAATCCCTGCAAAACATGCATTCTTACTATGAATGTGGAATGTAGGTTTAATGTCATACTATGGGTCAGTCTAGGCAAAACATTAGCATCTCCATGAGAAAAGCAGGTGGCAGAAACTCAAGTAGAAAAGTTACATTGTGAACCTTTAAGACTTTAAGATCAGTTTCAGAAAGTCTCTACACTAGTACGAGTTAGCAACACGTGATGGCAGTCACTCAAAAGCAGTGAAAAAGCTGAATCGGTACATGTCTAGGTAAAAAGATGAAAAGCTACTAAACAAATGTTCAAATCAGCTTCTTTGCGCATTCCTCCACTCCTCTGCTATATAACACATCTTTTTATCGTCTCAAAACATTTCTTGAAACCTCCCTTTGTCTGTTAAAGTCATCAAGAAGAAAGCGTGTAGGAATCAGCGCCAATGTACCGACGCTTTGTCCATTCTCTGGAGATTTATATTACTCAAGAAACAGCTAAATAATAGATTATCCTTATGTTCACAGTCTGCCAGATACCTTAGCCCAAACCAGATCCTTCTAACAGCGCAGACAAAGCAAACCTTCAATCTAATTACACGCAGCGAGCCTATGCGTTACACCACCTACCGACTTTTCCACGCACCTCTGACTTCTGATTTTACAAAATATTACCCCAACATGCTCTTAGCCCAGCGTCCAGAAGAGATTTTTAATATGTGTGAAACAGTGTATGCCCAGGAGAATTCCCATCTAAAAAGTCCACTGGAAAACTAGAAGGCAGGCGAAACCACTTTTACAACCTCTTTTTCCAAAGCATTCAGCCACCATCTATTACACAGGCTTTGTTTCTGTTTTGAGGAGATAAATGAGATGCTTTAACGAATTATTTCCCTTTGGCCCCACTCCCGTTGTGCAAACATGACACAAAAATACAGGTTAACATATGGGGCTTTCAGAAGTGGAGAAAGTGGTTTTATATTGAAGAAAATGATCTGTTATTTTAACTTAACATACTCAAGAAGAATTTGAAGATTTTTCATTCAGCGTTTTTGTCAGCAGTTGCCAAAACAAACCAGTTGCATGGTGATTAGGTAGATTAGAGAGCCAAATTGCTGTGACCGGAGTGAGCAATGGGGGTTAAGTGTCTTACCCAGGGACGCACAACAACAGTATGTGCTTGGGTGGGAATTGAGCCTGTTACTCTCTGGTTTATTGACAAATGCTTTACCCTCTATCATTGGCTGTGGTTCCATTATCGTGAGCCCTCTGATTACTCATCAGATTTTGCAGTTTACATGTCATTTAAGCAATTTTAAAGGTCCAGAAATCAGATTATTATCAGATTTTGATGTGCATGTGAACAAAGCCACGGTCACCCCACACTGAGTTTATCTGGAAGTACTAATCACGAAAAGCATCATTTGAGTGATGGAGAAAAAGTATTGTTCTGCTTTTTTCCTGCTTTTACTTAAGTGACATTGTTACGCCATTCAGTGTTCATAATACTATGGATTACTGACTATATTTTAATTCCTACTGGGGTGGTAACAGTGGTGTAGTGGGTGAAGCATTTGTATACTGTAAGAACCAGGGTATGTCCAGTTTGAATCCTGTCCAGCACAAATCATGGCTGTATTTCTGTTTAAAGACAATTACTACCATTCATCACTCCAATCACAGTAATGTAGATAGTTAAGTTAGGAGGGGCATCTGATGTAAAAATGTCAAATCACCATACCACTAGTTCTAGTTCTAGTGAGAAGCACAAAAGCACAAAAATCTGTAACATCAACACAATTAAAACTACTTAACTTTACATTAAAGACACTAAATAATTACTAATTAGGGCATTTTAAAACATTAGTCAAAAAGCCATGGGAATCTTGGTCTTTAATTTCCTTAAAAAGTCATTCAAATGTTTAAAAATACAGATGGACGCACGGATGTAAGTTAATTACCAAAGTAAATGTCACAACTTCCCACCACTGTCCAATGGAAATCCTTTAATTGCGTTAGGGCCTGGTCCCATTATAAACCCTAGTAGTAGTAGTGGAGTGGTTACAGGTTGTTGAGTGCTATATTTGGGTTTTTGTTGAGGAAGTGAAAACTGGAGGGTGGCACAGAGGTACGCACAGTGCCTTTAAACCCACACAACGCGCAGGTCGTCTGTCATTAAAGAGCGCGGAGCAGCGGAAGTGCGACACGAGCGTCTGGTGTGTCATTACTGAGGTAGTAAAGTCACACGGTTCAAAGGGAGCAGCACGGTTTGATCAGCCCCATGAAAGAGCACTCGTCTGGGGTCTGCTACTGCCGCCATATGCCCCTGTCAACAGTCAATGTCATTACTGCAGCACCACACACTTAACTACCAAACCAGCTCCTGTTCTTAATAAGTGGAGAATCACACAGGATCAGGGCTGACAGTGTTTCCTACTGAGACTATAGTTGTCCTTCAAAGTCTACATTTTATCAAACTTATTAAATGGTTAATCAAAGTATACTTTTTGTTTACCATTTAGAGCCATGACAACTTTTAGAAGTTCAAGTCTATTGTTTTGGTTAAATACACACAAGTCAGTATCACACGGCTGGCAAAAAGAAATATACAACATTAATTCAGTTATATCTGATAAGTATAAAAAATATGCTAGATTATTGTTCAAAATGAAAAAAAGTGAATATTTTTGTGAAATGTTGGGGTCAGATCTGAATTTAAAGGGGTTACATTGCCAAAAAGTGAATTAAGGCTCCAACCAAAAGGTCAAAGGTCGAAGTGACACGGTGTTCCCTGTCAATCACCTGGTCTGGCAGTGAGAGTTGCAGACAAAGGGGTGTGTCCAGGGCCGTGGTCAGGACGTGTGCAGTGGAGGGGGTCATTAAGGAGCTCATTTGGGCTTCTAAAAAAGGTGTTAAAGGCTTTTTATTAGTCTTATTGAAGTATCCTAACTACAAGCTTAAGCTTAACTGGTGCACTATGCAATGTTTTCAGTGGTCTCCTGCTGGTCTCCATGGAGATTTTATTGCTTTACCTGGAATGTTCCCTAGTATTGCTTTAAAACTGTCTCCATGGTAATATGAAGTTGATGCCAGCAGGCCACATTACAGATCAGATCTGTGAAGAGGTTACCCCGCTAAAGTATGAATGCATGTTTTCCCATGATGCAATAAAAAGCTGTAATTGAATAAATACTAGATAAGATATGTTTAATACCATGCTGTGAAAAATTCTATCTTTAAGCTGCTGTGACACAGTTTGTGCTGCTCTTGTGGTCAAAAGACATTTCCATTGACCAAGAAATTATAACCGTGTTATTGGAAATCTCTCACTGTAAAACTTTGCATATACATTTTATTCTGTGAGTTTGTCCGTTTCTTTCAAAAAGACCGTAAACAATATCTAAATGTTTCCCCAGCTTTGAGTTAAGGCTGATATGTGGTTTGGCAATAGAAGTCAGATTTATAGCTCAGTGTAATGTTTGTTTTAAAGTAGGACTTAAATTATGGGGCAAGACAAACTATATTAGCTAGGCCTGTATAAGGCTGCCACTTAGAGAAACGTAAACATTGTCCAAAATGGTTTACATTATAGTCCACTTAAACCAATTTGTACAAAGACATGCCATAGTAACGTTTGATTCATCTCTACGACCTCTTAAAATTTTGGACTACTTTCAGGCTTATAATGTACCATATATTTGCTGCGGGCAAAATAGCAGGGCAAAATCAGGCTGTGTTTTTTCAACCTTTTAACAGTAATCTGATTATATATTAAAGGGCCCATATTACAATGTTTTCTGATCTGTGTTATAATCCTCATCATAATTCCTCATCAGAAACATACCTGTGTGTTGTGTTGTGTTTCATTCACACATGTTTAACACACAAATCCTGCATATTTACACTGAGTTCTTCTCTCAAACAGAAAACACAGTTCCACCTTGTGATGTCATGTGGCAATACAGGAAGTGATCCACTGTGTTTTTAAATTCCATACACCTTCACTAGAGGCCCTGGAATTTCCAATCTCTATGAAACTAAATGTAGCTGTTAACTTGAAAACTACCACTACATGACATCACAAGGTTGAACTGAGCATTTTGAGATGTAGATTACTCAAACATGTGTAAAGTATAACATGGATAAAGCTCATAAAAGTCAAATTACGTAATATAAGACCCTTCACAATCCATCAGAAATGTCTCAAATTAGCTAAGACAAGGTTAAAGTACCATAAGTATTTTTGCATAACATCAAAACAACTACTTCCATATAATTTTGTTACGTTTATATCAGCCACCTAAAATCAGTCTCTTAAAAAACCATCAAAACACCAAGTAGCCTTTCTTTCTTTTTTTAAAATCAACACCCTTTTCCACAGAGTGCCATTGAACTTTGACCTTTAGTCATTGAGGCGAGTCCCCAAACAGAGAGTTGGGAGCGTGGGGCCAGTGACACTTTGACAGTCTGTCTAAACTGTGCGTAGAGCCTATGTTTTCACAGCAGACACACACAGGTAGAGCAGATCAGTTACCCAGCCTAGTTTTACTGTGACCATTTAAGTCAACTATCTTATGTTGGGTTTAAGTGGTGTCGTAACATTCTAATCACACAACTGTTCAGAAATGTTAGAATTGGGTCTGAAGGCAAGTTAGGAGTTTATGGTAGAAGAATGAACTGGTTTACTCTTAATATACTAACTAGGCCGATGGAGCTGTTGTGGATTTCTCTAAGCTGCAAAGTATAAAAATGGAAAGTTGTCTTGAACAGCCCTGCCCACTTAGAAGCCCACTCTGGTTCTAGAGAAGAGTTTCCCATTCATATTTCCCATAGACATTTTGAAACATTCAAGAACTAAAAGTTTAAATGTGGTAATTAATATCCACAGTGCGATTGTTTTTGGCCCAAAAACTACATTTAAAACTTAAAATTCAGCTAAATTTTTCAACAAGCTGGCGGTTTATAAAGATTAATATTACAGGTCTTGTGTCCATTTGTTACTACATGACATACCCAAAGTCTATGGAAAAATGAATGGTGAACTATTGAGCACCATCACTCTAAAGCTCCATTAACATGATGCAAAAACTACCAGAAACTCAGTATACATGGTGGTATCATTTAATCATCACTCTTGATAGTTCTCAATAGACAGGAGAGTATCCTACTGATCAGGTCAGCGAGTTAATCAAGAGCAAATATTAACATAATGCAAACATACTTGTATATTAATAGCCTAGCCTATTTTGCTACTTTACTCACTCACTTTACTATTTTCATTCTTTTTCTATTTGCTTTTTACTAATGTTTTTAATATTGATTTGAATTTCTATTATCGTTATCAGATTTTAAAAGTAAGTCGAAACTTCATTCACATTTGTGGGTTTTAATTTCCTTACCTCTTTATTTAGTATTATTGTCTCATATGACATCAAATTCTACCACATAAACATATTGAGAAGTGCCTGTCAGTCTTTGGTTTGTGGCTCTACAGCTCAATATGTCTGAGCACATTTGTACTAACCTCAAATCAACAGTGGCAGGCGACCTTTTCCTGTGTGTAAGGAAATCAGATTGACATGAGAGGAAAACGCGGTGGATGTTATTTGAATTAGCCTCTGCACTCATTCACACACACTCTCAGACATGCCAGAATGGTTAGTAAGTAAGTAAGTTCTACCTGACGAATGGACGTTCTCATGTAAAATGTAAATGACTGAATAGCTGCAGTGTGAGTTTTAATATGATCTGAGATATTTCATAATAAATAGTAAAAAGATGAAAATGACTAGAGATGAATCGATACTGGCATAAGGTATCTTGGACATTTTAGTGGTTGGGGTATTGATTACAGAATATTGATTAAGTCTATAAATTGAGGTATTTACTCTCCATTGTTGGCTCAGAACAGTTGCATAACACATATAGAACAATTCTGTCTTATGGTAATTGTGTTTTAAGGAAAGAAATGCTATTTTCAGTCTCTGGAATACTATTTTCAGTCTCTGTCCTTGCTGTGATTGGGTGTTGACAAATGGTATTAGAAGTGAAACGCTGGATCGATCTAAAAACTAGAACTTCATACGAAAATAAAGAGAAAAACTATGCCCAATACTTTGTCACAAAACATCACACTTTTGAAATCATTAGGCTACATAGGTAAAATTTAATAATTTAATGTTAATATTGGTTTGAAGTAAGAATATATTTACTTAAAAATACAACAAAACATAACTCATTACAAGCCCACCATCCATCGCCAATTATACACAGTGCATGCATTTGCCTTTAACCTTATCCTGGCCCTCCCTTTGCGAATACACTTTTGGCATCTACAGCAAACCCAAGTGTGAAATGCAAACCGCTGTATCGGACACACACCGAGACGCCAAAGTAGGTTACATTTTTGACTCCTAAACTTGAAGCGAATCAGGAATTTCAGAGCAGGAGCGAGGTATTCCCAGTGCGCCTGTCTCTCTGTGCTGCCAGAAACACACCTTGCCATTGATTATCTTTACAGACTGCAGTTTACAAGCCAAGTATACAACCTCCACCCCTCTTTCTTCCCAATTTTTCCTTTAGCCCTCCCCCTTTAACCCAATCTTCCTCACTTCTGTTTTCCCATCTTTCTTACCTCTCTAACAGCACCACAAAAGCCACATCTTTAGGGGTCTTCCAGTCATATGCTTTCCTATATGCCCACATCCACTTCACAGCGTAGCGACATACAGGGGACGGGGGGCTAAATGTTTAATGTTGTGGTTTGGGGGGGACTCCGCGACGCTGGGGCCAAGGCAGAAACAGATGTTGTAGTCTCAGTTTCAATTAGTCTCTTTCTTTTTAAATACACCGAAGAGGAAAAGACACACAAAGATTCAAATAGATTAGTCTGGCAGGTTATAGCTGCTTAAACAAGTCAGCGTTTAGCCACTATGTTTTAAATTGTAATCATCACATGCGATCATAAACATACGTGGTTACAAAGTTAGAACTGGTTGCATTCATGAAATTCTAGACATTTGTGTCTTAATTTCAGATGGAAGGCTGGGGTCTAGTCGTGGGTTTCAACTTCCTGTTTATTGGCAACATTTTAGGACATTTTACCGTTCAAAAGATATAACATATAGTTTTGAATCATTAAAGGTCCATTATGTAACTTTTCTGGTAGGGGCTTATCTACCTGCTTGTCTCCATTGCTCAAAAATATTATATATATATTACTGTAAGTGGGGTTGCCTCTCCACAGATCTGACTTGGAACATGGTTTGTTGGGTTCACTTGCTTGTCTACATAGAGATATAAAAGTTTAATACTGTGGTGCATTCCAGGCATTGCAATAACGTCTGCATGGAAACAAGTGGGTTTCCATGAAAGGTCCACCAGAAAAGTTGCATAGTGCAGCTTAATTGCTATGGCAACCATGCTATTTTGATCACTCTGAAACCAGTGGATAGCTATAGCTCTATGGGCAATTGCCTGATTTTAATTGTAATTTTTTATTTTAGTTTTGAGTTATTTTATCTACATTTGTTTACATATTGTTCATTTTCGCTGAAGACATTGAACTTGCAGCTTTTTTTTTATGTGAATACGCCCAGGTCAAAACATGTGATATGACTATTAACAGGCAAATTCTATTTCAGTATTAAATGGCTATATCTTTACAGCTTTATAATGTCATATGAAGACAGCCTATAGACATTAAAAGGCTTGTTTATGGAGCACAGCATTGGAGCATCTGGTAGCGACGCCTTGTATTCATTAAGCGACTCTCTCCAGTTTCACATTGTTTTAATCAATGCTTGTGTGTTTTTCCCTGTGTCTATGCGCACACACATATAACTGGTATGTATCCCCCCAACCACAACCATTAAATGCCCCAGCTCTATTTAAAAACTCACAGTGCCAGTTAAAAGAGCGCATTCATCACATAAAAAAAAACCCAAAAAAATAAATCACATTTAGGAGAAAAAGTCTGTTGCTGCTTACAATTAAGAGTTGTTGGGAAACGATGTGATTGGACTATTGAGAAATTTACTAATGGCAATGGAATGCAATGTGGCGTTCTCATCCTTCACCACACGCGTTCAGCCATGTCGTGAATCAATACAAGGGGTGAGAAAAGTGAAAAAAGTCTACTCAACATTTTCAAGACAAGACAAGCGGGTATTAGTTCATAGTTCACATTTAATGAACTTCCGCAAAACCTGAGCATGTGGTGTTCATGTTTTCAATTTCCTTTTTATTGAACAGTTTAATTTCTGAATCAGTAACAATTGCACACATTGGTAACACATTGGTTGGAATGTCATCGTATTACATTTTAGTGTTATGATTATTTTGAGAAAAAACAGAACTATTTGTGATTATTGACTCCAGGGCCAAACAGCAGTGACATCCTTGATTTTCTTGATAAAATGCACATGTAGGTCATCTTTTTTTAGAGTAGAATACATGGTCTTGGAATGGCTTGATTTGAATTTCCTTCTGGATCAATAATCTGTCTAGTGTCCATCTATCTAGACTGTTTCTAAAATTGTTCTTTCTTTATTCACTCATAATTATAGTGTGACCTTAAAAATCCTGACATTCTTAGTTGCAGATTGGTGTCATACAAGATATCTTTGGCGTTTTTGGTCTTCCAAGATATGATACACAATCTCTTCCAGTTCCTATTAAATACACCCTGAGGTTTAATATAGTTGGATTTAGTTTGAAACATGTTATGTGTGGAAAAGCGATACATCCAAAAGGCCAATGAGACAACCGTGTTCCTGGGAACGTATATTAAGAAGTCTGTGTTTGATGAGGCTGGAGACCTAGAAATCAGTCCCATCTGTCTCTGTCTTTGAAGCTCTACACAACTTCCAGTCCCTTTGTCTCACTCATTTCACGTTGTTTAATTTCTCCTTTTATCTCCTTCCAGATCTTATTGTGGGGGCGTTTGGTGCAGGTGAAGTGTCTGTGTACAGGTAAGAGAAAGTTTAAGTATTGTACCTTTCACCAGCTATAACTTGTAATGTAATCGAAAATATATTCTCTTCAGTGCAATACATTACCAGTGCAAGATGTGACTGGTCTTGTGTTTGTTTTAAAAGAGTTCGTAATGAAGTTGTACTGAATTGAAAAGCTGAATTAAATTGAATATAGTGTGATGTATCTGTCTACAGAGCTCAAGCTGTGATCTCGGTTGAGGCTCACATGGTCCTGACTCCAAGAATCCTGAACCCTGAAGACAGACAGTGTCACCTGCCTCGCACAAATGTTATGGTCACGTGGTAAGATGTGATATAAATTCTAATACATTACATTCTAAGCAAGACAACTTTAAATCTACGTTGTACCTTCACTAACATAAAGAACAACCAATAACAATCTGCTTGCTGTTTCATTGTACCCAACATATGTGAGTCTGTTAGGAACATGACACTGAAAGTTGACAATTCATCTCAACCCCAACAAGTGCAGTTTGCTGTTGTGCCTATGGGCAAGACACCTCACCCCCCTTGCCTGTGTATGAATGTTGTAGCCCCAGGGCAGATCTTTTTACAAAAAAGCTTGCGATCATAGAGTATTGAATGAATGAGTATTTTTAGTTTAGTTTTAGTTTTAATTCATCATCACATAAAGAAAAACGTTCGTCTTTATAAATACATCTGTACGTATGGAAAGTATGGCCTGCTATAGCACTTCATAAAACACAATATAAATCAAAGCCATTATAATATCTGAAAACAACATCTGCATCCAAAATGTAAGTTATTTATTCCATATCCAAGAAAATGGGTTACGAGTCAAAGGAACTAAAGCTATTGCCTGAGAACAAGATGTACTTAGACACAAATCCATGTTTCTACCATTACAATGTTCATTAATGCCAATCACTGTGCACTAGCTTGACCTTATTTTCTTACATTCTTAGTTTTAAAACTTACTATATATTCTCTTACACTATAAAACGCTGTTAAACCCAGTGTTTGGCAGAACATTTGAATAAAAACATAGCTGCAGTGGTTCATGTAAGGAAACTCGTCAATTTTATGCATTGTCATAAAAAATATGCAATAAAAGCCCATTCAGAAATACATATTGTAAATTACACATTCCTTAAGACTTGTGACCCGTACTTTACCTTCACTCCAGAGACGACTGCCATTATGCATGAACTGCCTTTTTGTTAGCGTTTTATATAACTCAGAGTGCAAGTTCTCTTATATCCTTCAAACCCAGATCCACTCAGATTTGAAATTAATTTGAAACTGCATAATGGTGTTTAGATTGTATTATTGTTCCAGTGGGATGGCTTTGGGCTTTGAATGGTCTGGGTTTTGAGTCTTGTTAGGGGGGAAAGGCTACGGTCCCCTGCTGTTCTGCCACATATCATTGTAGCTCTTGAATTATTGGATCTGTATGTCTTTAGGGCTGCTTGGACAGAAGAAGTGTGCACAGCTAGTCTCAATCATGGCATCTGCATATGTAGTTGAGAGTAGCGGTTTGCAGTACTTTTCAACTTAATACCATTGGTTCAGATTGACAGCCACTGCTAAATTGTGTAAACCGCATTTAAGTTATTTAAATAAACCGTATACTTGAGGACGGAATATGAAATTTGATATTACACCACAAATGCAGTTGTAAGACAAGGTTGTTTGAAAGTCGCACAGTTGTTTGACAAGAAAGTCAAAAATTTCAATTATATAATTAATTGCAAAACTGATTATTTATGCATATTAATATAGATCTGAAATTTGGATGTATCCAGTTGGAAGTCAAGGTTGTTAAATCATCTTAAATGGTTTGGGAAACTGCTCAATAAAGTGGTTCGACTGGAAAGTAAAATGTAAATATGAAGTGGACTACAGGGTGCAAAACTGAGACATATGTTCAGCAGTTTTTTGAAGGAAATATATGAAGTTATATATTATTACACATCTGAGATTAAGACACATCCAAGGTTATTTAAAGGCTTAAAGTCCAAAAGCAACACTTGAAGTTGCAAGGTTATAAAAAAGTTTAATGGCTACTTTTAAATTGAATTCTAAGGAGACTCCTGGGTTAAAAACTGAAACTTATTTATGCAAGTTTAACAGTATGATTACAACATCTGCAGTTGTATTCATATCCAAGGTTGTTTAAAATTGATGGACACTGTTAAGTTGCAAAATGGGATGACAAGAATGTAAATGTTTTAAATGAAATGCAGAGTCAACCCCCTGGGAGCAAAAGTGAGACTTATTTATGCATATTTGGTTTGCCGAGAGGGCTAAACAGCTGTGTGTTGGGTGTTAAAACACAGATGCATTCTGGGGGTAAATTACATACAGTAATCACTAACTTGGACCAGGGCTGTTCAGTAAAATGGTCATTTCCGCACTGGATACTGTTAAGTCTGACGTACAGTGCTTATTATGAACCCTAACACTTGTGCACACCCCACTAAACATGTATTAAAGACACATGAAACCACCTGTATGGGTCAAAATGACTTAAGGGAACAATTTTAAACATTTTATCACACACACAGAGACGGTTCGACTCCCATCTGTACTGCACACTTTGTTATAACTACCTTACGATTATTTTGTCATCTAATAATGCCCATAATTGTTAACAAACAGCCATCTACAACATCTGCATTTGCACTTCAGGGAATTGGACCAAACAAACAAAAATAAAATTGAGGTCATTCACTGTTTTATGGAGCACTGGGTCTGCAGGCTTCCTTAAATTAGTCAATATTAAGTGCTCAGGGTTGCACGTGTGGGCGTTACTATCCTGTACGTGATTTTTGTTACGATAAAGGCGCACAAGTGTTCTTAATAAGCACATAAGTGGAGGAAGTGCTGAAAAGTTTCTCAGTCTTCCATGTCTGTGTGCACGACCAAGCCCCAAGAGATGCTCCAATCTGGGGTAAAGAAATGAACCATGCCTTGCTAACACATAATGATTTTAGATTTATTGTTTTTGTTTGATTTGGTTACAAAATACACACTCATTTAGACGTCCAAACAGCTCTACGTGTTTATGTTGAGTTTTTCGGTCATGGCAATTTTTCGACTGTTTGTAACTTTGAAATGTCAAACTTTTCATGAATTAATTTATCATTATAAAACTACTTAACAAGATGTCAACACTAGCTTTCTAAATCTTTAAAAAAATAGTAAAAATGTTAACAACTCTAGTGCTTAAATTTATTGAAGTATATAAGCTGACCATTTGAATCTTGGAGGATAGAAATCTCCAACATTTAATTGGGAACATTCTCATAGAGATGGTTAAATAAGGATGTATTTACTAACTATGGTATGAAATCAATCATTTGACTACAATAGCAAACACAACATGTAAACACTACGTTTAGAATCTACAATTATACTGATTCCAGCTGAGAAACCGTAGTTTTCAGAGTGATGAAAAAAATAGCACCATTGTCATAGCAATTAATAATTCAAAACAACAATATTCTGTCTTTTAATGCCCTTGAAATCTTGCTTTTCATAGCAAACTAAACCCTATGAATAATGACTTCTCTTGCTATGTTTATTTTTTCTCTCTACGGTAACATACAGTAATAATAACATTTCTTCCTCTGTTCTTTCCCTTCCACCTCCGTATTTCCTCTGCAGCCTAAAGGTGGACGTCTGCGCGGCCGTGAGTGGAGTGGGCATCCCCAGCTCAGTGGGTAAGCAGCTGTGTGCAGTGAGACAAACCGCAGTCTGTGGGTGGGATGGAGTCTGAGCCAGGACCAGTGTTTGGCTCATTACAAAGACCTGCTGAGAGACTGTAGCTCTGCCAGCGCCATCAGAAAGGAGAGCAACAGGAGCAATAAGAACAATACAAACTTTATAGTTTATTTATATAGAAGAGTCTAGAAGAGTGATACAGGTGGCAGGTGGAGTTCTCCATAGTTTAATGTAGGGTTGGCAAAATAATATCCAGAAGATACTAATTGACACTAATACAAGTATTGAAAAAAGGTACACATTTGGAACTTTCTTGAATCTGGATCTTTTTCAGAGCTGGTATAAGACAACACAACACTATATCAATATCAATACAATATTAAAGAAACAATTATTATCCTATGCTGAAAATTACATTTGGGCAGTTTTTTATTATCACTGTCAATCAAAACCGGAACTGAGTATCAAGTGTTTCCTTAGAATTGAATTGGAGTTAGAATTTTTAGTATAACTCAAATTTAAGGTTGTGATCACCTTTACACATAACCAATATTAAAATCAGGATTCCAAAATCCAAAATTAAACCTGGATTCAACCATGACTGAGGTAAGACTAGAACAGGACCAAACCAGGTCTACCTCAAGACAATAAAATCAGAAACAAACCACAACTGTGAATGCAACTTAGATTAGTGGTTGGGGTGGGGTTCACTACAATTCTGTTTTTTAGTTTAAAATTAATTGTGTTTGTGTTTTTGTTCTTCGCTGAGTTGATTCTAAATTGCAGCTGCTGTAGTCATGGTATAGTCATTTCAACCTGGTTATACACGACAAGAAGGTCCTGGGAGGTGCAGGGCCTTTCTGTGTGAAGTTTGCATGTGTCTGCGTAGGTTTCCTCCATGTAACTCTAGTTTGGTCGTGATAATCATTTTATCATGACTGCATGTGTTCAGACCTGAGGGCCGAGCTGCACCTGGATTGGCTGAAAGGCGGCAGAGGCGGAGTCAAGCGAGTCCTGTTCACAGACACACAGCAGCCACAGCGCACGGGCGTCTTGACACTGGGCCAACACAAACCACGAGCATGCATCACCTACACTATTTACCTCAGGGTAAGTTAAGAGTACACTGTTGTAGAGTTTGATGTTATTGGAAATATAAAATTGTCCTTTTTTCTGGCCAGTTATGTGATTCTGATTCTGTGGAATATTCCTGCTAACATTAAAGAGAAAATGTCTAATTTGTTATGTGATTTTCTGATGCAAATTATGAAAGTATGGAGCCGAAACACAGATAAATGATGCAAGAAAGCAAATTACTGAACATGTTTATATCTAAACTGTGGAAAAAAAAAACAGTGGAATCGTGATTTACCATTTGTCAAGTCATCCATTCCTACACTAAACTGTACATAACTAAAGTCTAAATAAGACTTTTGTTTTCATTCTTTTTCAATGTTTTTATAGGAAGAGGATGAATTCAGGGACAAGCTGACCCCCATAGCTTTGGCTTTGAACTACAGTTTGTCTCCTTTTGCCCAAAGCAAAGAACTGCCCCCTGTCCTCAACCACTACAGCAGCACCTTCCTCCAAGAGCACGTACGTAACCACATCTAGACGATCCACAAGTTTATTTTTTGGACACGAATTTGTTTCACATGGGGATTTGAGCGTCTCATATGGAATTTGTCGGTTATTTGCCAAGTAAATTTAAAAATAAACAACTGGGCAAAGATGAAAATGTGAGCCTTATCGAAAAGCGAGCCCTAGAGAAAAAACTAGAGCGACCATGATTTTTTCCACATGGGGTGAGCAGTATTGACTAAAATAAACACTGAAATTTCCCATGATAATTATAATCAGATTAATTCAATATTTTTGCAATCCATCAGAAATGTAGCAAAAAATGTTACACTTTATTTACAATATACTCAGGATCCTAATTTGGCATATCTAGTAATATACTAATATAGCTCATCTCCTACCTGGTGTTGCCACAATACTAAAAAACTGGAAATTTACTGATTTATAAGATAATTAATAGAATGTATTTTTCAGCATAACAAACATTTGGTGACTGTTGGTAGATTCACTGCACTATGATTAGCTTGTCATGAAAGCAAATTTTGAAGTAGGATAAGAAGTCCCTGTGATAAATATTGACCCCCAAATATAATTGTTTCATCTGTTATGTATTGAATGACGTCGATATCATGACAGGCCTACACTATGATCTAAAAAGTAACAATGCATGTGAATATAAACATGTGTAGAGCATGTGAGCTACAGCAGTACGTTTTCTATTTTGGGTACCATGCCTGGAGTAAATCTTTCCTTATGGTCTTTCTCCATTCACTCCTCTCCTTTGCCTTGCAGGCCTACATTCTCCTGGACTGTGGTGACGACAACATCTGTATCCCGGAGCTGCAGATCTCTGCGGCGATGTAAGCCCTGACATAGCCACGCCCTCTGACCTCAACCTGTAAACACTCTCCGCGTCACACACCAAAACACAACCAGAAACGCCATCTGCCATTTGTCACACTATATACCATATGTCGTACTGCTGTTGTGTGAGAATCCACCTTTTTATAGTGTTCCCAGCTGTAAGGTAACGCCATAGCAACATTATGTAAACATCCTGTCAGCCTCAACACAATGGTATTCATCTCCAAACACAAGCACGAGAATGAGGGGCGAGAGCTGGGGTCAGGACGAAGTCACCTCTCTCAGAAGTGCAAAAATGAGAAGATGTTGTGCTCAGTGTTTTACTTATGACCCTACACCTTTTTATGAAATCTATTCAGTGTTTCTTTTTGTTGATTTACTAAACTTGAACTTGAAAGGCAATCAGAAATAATACTGACAATACGGAAGTTGTGATGGCACCGCAAAACTTCATATAGCTGTTGCACCTGAGCCGCGATTCACGAGTAAAGCCGGCCTTGTCAAATTCAAGCATAGGTTGTGCTTAGTACACGGTTAAAACATCCAAAAACATATTCTTAAATGTCCACTCTGGTTAAAAAGTTGTGTAAGCTAAAGTTGTGGCCATTGTATCTATAGAGATCGACCAATATGTTGTTTTTTTTCATAGTGGTACCAATATTGATTGTTTAGAATCCAGAGAAATCAATGGCCAATCAGTTGTGCCTATATTTTTGTACGGCCAATTTAGATTTTTCCCAAGTTTGTATTTTAAATTTACTACAAAATCAGCCACAGCCCTTTTTACCACAAACTTATAGGAGAGCTGTGTAGTCACGTTTTGTGCAGTTATCTCTTCAAATTAAAGTGTTCAAATGGAGCTTTATGTTTATTCTTTAGACAGCAGATGTATGTAGAATCCTTCAGTCGTCCAGGTAGAATCCATAGCAAAAGGAGAAATTTAATTTGACAAATTTAAATTAAATTTCTCCTTTTGCTTTAGACAGCAGGTTAGCAAAAACAAAATATCAGCCTCTGCTGGAGATTTAGGGCCAACAGCCAAAACGCTGAATATTGATCCAATATATCGGCCTGTAGGCTAATGTTTATATGTCACACTATTTAACACATATTATACTTTTTGTCATGCTCACAGGGACCACTCAGAGTTGGTAATTGGAGACGACAACCTTCTCACGCTAACTGTAAATGCAGCTAACCTTGGAGAAGGAGCCTATGAGACCGAGCTACACGTCCTTCTCCCTCCTGAGGCAGACTACATCGGAGTGGAGCGACGTGTGGAGGTTAATAATACACACTCAAACACATACAGAGCTACAAAAGTGTCTGAAATCAATTACACAAGTTAAAAGTAAAGCCCAAAAGGATGTATAATGGAAATGGACTTACAGGCTTATCAAGGAATGATCTAATGGATTTAGCTGTAATTTCATCACTTGAGTGACGCCGTTGCATCCTCGGGATCCAAAACAGGAAGTTAGCCATGATCAGTATTTATAATCAAAGCAAGAGGTGGGTAGTGTAGCCATAAATGTAATAAGAATACTGTTCATTTAAAATCATACTTTTCAAATAAAAGTAAAAAGATGGGATGTCATAATGTGCAATGGGACCATGAAAAAGTATTTGCCTAAAATACTGCAAAGTAAGTAATTATATGATTAGCCCTGGATGTAACATCTAACTTATAATTTGTTAACAGACAAAACAGCCAAAACTTTTAAGCCCAATTTTTTTTTTTTATTTGGTTGTTTATTTCACTGAAGAACTAATCCTGATTTATTCTTACCAAACTATTTATTAGTTATTATAAAGTGTTACTTATGCCAAAATGAAAATGTTACTGAAACTACAGCTGAATTCTGACCATAGCTTACAGTACGACATCACATCCTGTTTTGTCTTTAGAGCGTGTTCATCATGAGTGATTGAGGCGAAGCTATCAACAGAATATGCTCCACTGGCAACTACCCAAAAGCTCCAATTATGACTTACAAGCTGCATTAGTGACCACGGGAATGGATGGGGTCAACTGCCATGTGTGTCCAAGCGTGTGTGTGTCTATGTGTGTGTGTACATGCATGTTGTGTGTGCTAATGAGTGTGTAATAGGGCTGTTTGATTGATGAGGTTGTTACTGTCATACTCCCCCCTCCTCGCCCCTCTGTGCCTCCCTTCTCCCTTCCCCCTTTGATGGTGGGTCCTCCCTTGTTCTTGGCTTTTCTCTCTCATCTCTTTTTGCAGGCTATTTGTCACATGCCCTCTTTCATTCATTCATTTGTTCATTCATTCGTTCAGTGACACCCTCTCTCCTCCTCCAGGCGCTGTCTCAGTTGAATTGTGAGTACAAGATGGTCAATGAGTCCAGAATGGTCGTGTGTGACATGGGCAACCCGATGGTGGCGGGTACACGGGTGAGATTTTAAACAAATTTTATGTTGAAAAAATTGCAACTTTCAACCCTCACATTTATAAGATGAAAGAAGACATGGGGAAAGTATGGTGTTCCAACTCACAGTTAAAGAACCACGAGAGAATAGAAATAATTACTCAAAAATCAAGATGAATAATTATTAGAAAATAGCCTTAGCAAATAGACACAACACCGTGCAAGTAATAATAAAAAATAAAATGA
Organism: Taenioides sp. WSHXM2023; assembly: GCA_029959045.1. NCBI lineage: Eukaryota > Metazoa > Chordata > Actinopteri > Gobiiformes > Gobiidae > Taenioides > Taenioides sp. WSHXM2023. Next base: position 24,882,923 of record CM057088.1, on the reverse strand, counting down.
AGGGCAACACCACTATGCAATAAGTGGCTTTAATTACTGATGCTTTGTAGCTGATGTCATCAACATCACCCTGGGAGTGTAAAGCTAACTGTAAGCACTGCTCTGTCTGAAGCTCTGTTACTTAAGTTATACTTAATCTGAGCTTTGTTTTAACACAATCTGACCAGAAAGAGCTGACGTGGTGGGACTTGAGCAGGTGAGCTGATTTGTCTGTTAAACAAGTCTCTCACACATTAAATTACAGTCACAAGCTTCACTCTTGTCACTCTCACATTTTTGTTGAAAATCAAACACCTAAACAGGACCATGAACGCTCGTGTTGATCACAGGCTCATGCAAATGTGTTATTTAAATCCATTTAGTGTTTTTTATACTTCTTATCTGTGTTTGCTAATGTGTGCATTGTGTCACCATGGTAACTTCCGCACATTCTGCCAATAGAGATAAATGTAGAACACACTGCAAAGTATCATTTTTTATGTATATTGCAGCATATGGACAGGATAAAAAGCAGGTAGAATGACTTCAGTGTATTAAACAGATGATGATTCACATTATGTTTCAGTATTGCACATGGTTACTACAGGTCGATGACACATTTATAAAATAAATTGAATAAATATAAATACATTGGATTTATATAGACACCCAATGCACTTTACATTGCCTTATTTGTTCACAGCTTCCCTGGGGTACACTGACATACGCAAGCCCATCTGTGCCAATCACTCAGACATACAGAATTCTTTAAAAATAAACAGATAAAAAAAATCTGCTGCTTACTATAGTGAAATGCCACCATGAAGAGACGGGGCTTCCCAGTTCTGGAGGAAGTTAATGGTCCTAAGCCATTTTAGATCACCTTATGTTGCAGTTTAATATTAAGTACCAGTACCGGTCTTATTTAAGTCAGGTGGTGGGCGCAGCAGATTTGAGTGTTATCACCTTGACTCACAAAAACGTGTACAGTGTAATTATTAGTTTTTACCTTTCTAAACACTACGTAACAAAGCGTGTCACATATGTTTTACCATAAGACAGTTTTATGTATTTGTAGTTTAAAAGTGCCAAGGCCAAAGAAGTGGTGTTTTAGGCCTGGAGGTGACACATGGCATTCTGATAAATCAATTATGTGGTCATGTTTCAACGTTTGGGGAGGGGGGTATGAAGAGGAGAGGAGCAGGGTGCACCTCAGCCCTCCAGATGTTTCCCATATTTAACTCTCCTTTGCCCCGCTGGACGCTCAGGAATCCATGAGCTTATGCAGAACATGCCTCCACAGACCTCATGCAGACTGCTTTATATTGAGCTGCTAAATGATTCTCATCACTGGAGTTCTCAGTGGAGCCCTTTGACACAGTTCCTTAGAAAGAAGAAGGGAAGCTGCGAATGGTTTAGATTTCATTGAGGTATTTCTCTCTATAGTTGGTACTTGATAACAGTTGGATTTTAATGTTTGTACAGTAGTAGTAGCTACTCAGTTAGTGCTGGTTAAAGGAAATATTGAAGAAACTTTTTTTTGTCTTGTAATTTACATTCTATTGTATTTAAGATTTGGGTTTTTTTCACTCAGGTATTGAAGTATTAAAGATGCTTTTTAGTTTGATTTAAATGATAGTATCATGACAACATTATTATTTGCAGTAGTAATAGTACTTGCAGTAGTAGCGAATAAGCACTCAATTCTATATCTTCTATAGCTCAGGATATCTTCTGCTACTCTGAGGCCAAGTATCAGTTATTTCGATTTATGTGTTGAAAACACATAAATCGAAATAACTGATATTTAATTTGTTGTAATAAATTTTGTACATAATTCTAAACCATTTTACCATGATTCCACAAAGTTTTGTGTATAATTAATGAGTACTAAGCAGAAAAAGAAACAAAACAGATTTTGTGGTCACCCCGCATGACAAAGTCCACTGAAATGTGTGAAACCAGTTGTCCTTGTCCTCTTTGACAGTACCCCTTTAAGGCTCATACTATTCTTAACTAACTCCACTGTCTGGGGATAGTTAAGGGTTTGTACAAGGTCTTTCCAACTTTGACTGACACTGAATGCATTGCCCTATTTGTTAATACAAAGTGTGGCTAGTTGCACGATCCATATAAATTCATCTATATAGTTTTGGTGTTTGCACAAAAAAGATGAGCCAGCTATGTGATGTACAAGAGAATCTGACAAAACATCTGAAAAAATAGGTCTACTGGTTTTGATTAAAGAAATAGAATAAGCATATAAGAACCAAAAAGTATTCTTAACCTAGTAATCTTAACGTTCCAGTACCAAATGAACAGTATCCAGCCCCACATATGTCTTTTAGCAAATGTTGATACTTCAATCATGGTCAATTTGTTCTGGCCATTTTAAAATGATTCACACTTGTATTTGTGAGTGATTTTACTCAACCATGATAAATTACTTCCTTGGATCATTTTTTCGGTCTTTTGAAATCCTCTGACCAATGTCCCTGTTTGCCTGTGATGTCTTCCTCTCCAAATAACTTGTTCTTGATCTTTCTGTTGTGTACCCTTGAAGATGTCTACAGCTCCACCAGTCTCTCTCACTCCCCCAGGGCACCATGTTACACTGACTGCATGCTGTCATACCCTCCTTTGACCGTGTGTCTGACCTATTAGCTACATATAACCACACAAGGGCATAAGCAAGCTACATTGTTTTGCGGAAATGATGATGAAGAACCAAAAACACCCCATGTGTTTTGGATTAAACTGGAGGGCAGGGGATTTAAACTGAAGAGAGACGAGAAACTTAACTGTAGCTTTTAACAGTACATCTGTCTGGACTTTGTCAGGTTTGATATTGCTGTTGACCCTTTCTCATACCTGGTCCTCAGCCCATAACTGAACCTGCAGTTTACGTGACGCGTTTACTGACTCATAGTGAACTCTAAAGACCGTATGGCTTTGAAGAACAGATGCATCTCCCCTGCCCCCTGTCATCTTTTTGCAGTCACTCCTTTTCGTTTAACCCTTTCTTCTGTCTTTCTTTTTGTGTGCAGCTTTCTGTTGGTTTGAGGTTTTCCGTCCAAAGGCTGAACGATGCAGGACCGACAATCAGCTTTGACCTCCAGATCCACAGGTAATTCACCAGCCCATTCGTATTCCATGGGTCCCAGAATAAAAAAAATAAGACCCTTGCCGTAGCAATTAATAATTTAAAATTACATTACATCTTAAATGGTCAACAGATGTTAAAATGCACCATATCACAGGAAGCTGAAACACATGATAATCACTGGATGTGTTGAGATTCTATAGTATGATGATGTCACTGTCACATTGGGGAGAAAGTTACAGTTTTTCTGTTTTTCACATAGTTTCTTACAGTTGCTTTTTACGGTAGTTAAGTGTTAATTGCTAATTGAAAGTTGAAACCCATGGATTGACTACTAGTACATCTTTCAGTGTAGCTGGGGGAACCTGTCAGGAGAAGTGGGTACCCATCTCCAGATCTTGAGCTGGGCTTGGTGTCAGGACTACTTTAGCTGCCACTGTGACGCCAAGAAATAAGAAATATCCACAAATGATTACCATTATCATATTAGTGATCGGATCCTGGATATCACCATATGCCACCAAAAACTGGACAATAACAAAAGTCCTTGTCCTGTCCTGATCTCAACTGAAAACAATGTCTATAAATCCATAAAATATTGCTCTGTCATCTAAAATCCAGTAATTCTTTATGTACAAAATTCCCTGCATGGGGTCTCTCACAAAGAACAAGTTGTAGTCCGTGTAAATATGTTCAGTGTGTTTCCCAATGCTGTCTGTATCTGTGGTGTGATGAAGCTAACCGCGCAGGCAGGAACAGACAGATGGCCTAGAGGAAGTGCACAGCCAATACAAGCGCCGCACAACATGTCTATTGTTTTTCTGTTCTTGTAGTGATCGTGGTACAGAAAATCATAAGACTAAGACCCAACTGTTACCAATGGCAGGGTATTTCTCACTGTAGATTTACGATGGGAACAACAAGGATGGATAGAATTAGGAGTGAGTACATCACAGGGTTATCTCATGTTAGAGGAGTTATTGTCAGAGGCCAGATTAATGCACTGATAAAATGATGCTGAGGTTAGAGCTACCAGACAGGAGGCCTACAGGGCGAATAAAGAGGAGATTTATGATTAGAGTAGAAGAGAGAATGTAGTTAGCTGGTATGTTACTTATCAGCTGAAAAAGGGAAATCTGCTGAAATGTGTCCTTAACCTTATATAACCTGAGTTTGCATGTTCTCCCTGTGTCTGATACGCCTATGCGAGCATTAAGCATCAGCTATATTTTACTGTTGCTTTATAGTTAATAATGCTGTCTATTTTTTAAAGGTACTATATTACACAAAACTGACTCTTGTGAGCTTTAAACCATGTTAGAATGTTGTTACCTCTTCAAAAACATACCTATTTTGTTTCATTCACACGTTTAAGTAATTCTGCATTATTAGTCTGGCTACATCTCCAAAGCTCAAAATGCTCTGTTCCACCTTGTGATGTCATGAAGTGGTAGTTTTCAAATTAATAGCGACCTTTTACTTTTTGTTCAGTGAAGATTGGCAATTCCAAATCATCCAAATGATTCTAGTGAAGGTGTATGGAGTTTAAAAACAATGGAGCACTTCCTGTATTACCACATGACATCACAAGGTGGAACAGAGTATTTTCTGTTTGAGAGAAGAACTGAACCCTGAATAAGCAGGGTTTGTGTGCTGAACATGTGTGATTGAAACAAAATACAACTCCGGGTATGTTTCTGATGAGGAAACACCATTATAACAGATCGGAAAATAGCGTAATATGGATCATTTAACATGAAATATTTAGGTTAGAGTTAACATTTATCATCCATTTGTCTCTCTTTTGCAGCTCCAACAAAGATAACCCTGACAGTAACAGCGTAACTCTGGATCTTTCCATTGTTGCCAAAGCACAGCTGGATTTACGTGGGTAAGGCAGACTTGTTTGCATCTCAAAGTGTTGCGTCTTTTCCATGAGGCAGTGACAAATTCTCCTGTGGCGTGACTACCTACCAACCATACGATCTGGTTTCACTCAAAGGTTTTCAGGGTCCGCGGGATATTACAGATGCCTTTATATTGTTTGAACTGGTGGTTGGTGTTTATACACAGAGGAGAACAACAGGGTAACACATTTCTCAGAATAAACTAATCATTTGGGATAGCTGTCAGAGTATGACATGATCGCAGATGTACCCAGTCACTCTCAGTCACTTCAAAGATGCAGCTCATGTGGCCCTGTTTGGGTGTGGTCTACTGAACACATAAACACAGCATGACCTATGAAGAGAGAGAGGAAGACCTTTGACTAAATAACTAAACAAGGTTATAGCAATTATTTACATGTGACTTTGTATATTTTTATTCTGGCCTCCAGTAGTGAGTTATGTTAGTGGAGATTTTAATATAAGTATGTAAGTAGTAATAGTAATAGTAGGAGTGAAAAGTCTAGGCCAGAGTTGACCATCTTAGAGCTGTGAAATGAATCTAGTTTTAAACGAGAAAGAGATTCAGTCATGTCCAGTTGTCAATGATTATTCTCTGTTAGTAAAATCTGGCTTGTTTATCTGTTTAGGAAATTTAAAATCTAAAATATACTTAAAAAAAATGAAATAGAAAAGCTTGAAATTATTTGAAAACTTTGATACTATGGAATACTCCTATATGAATGAATCAGAAATATTGTCTAAAGTTTTGCCTAATCAATGAATTAAATATTCATATTTACAGTAAATAAAACACATCAAAAGGAACAGTCATCTTTACCTTCTAACAGTAGCAAAGCATTTCACAACAAATCTGAGCCTTAAGCTGTGATATTTGTGTTATTTGTTGTAAATTTACTAATAATTTATCACTATTTCTAAAGCACTTTGAATTAGGCTGCTTTCACACTTGTTTGGTCCTGGTTTTACCCCAGTTTAGCCCCGATGTAGATTTGGTCCTGTCCTGGTTTAGTCCTGCTTTAGTCCTGGTTAAGTTTATTTCCAGTTTAGCCACAATTTAGATGTGGGGTGTATGGAAATGAAATCCAAATCCAGTGGTACTGAGAGACGGACAGGAATACAAGGAGGACATGACCTTTGTGCTAAAATGAAGCAGTCATAAGCTCCCCAAACGCCCCAGGACATACCATATTTATATGAGTTAAAGACATGCCAGTACAAAATTATGCAACAAAGTTATATAATCTGACGGTCAGGTATTAACAACTAGTGACTTTGAAAATCCTCCACAGATTTAAAGGGAATGTGGGAAAGAATGATAACATTGTAATATTACATTAAGTTAAACATGTCAGAATAAATATCCCCAGACACATTTCACTCTAACACAAGTCTCCTCTGTGCAGGGTGTCTCATCCCTCTCAAGTGGTGCTGCCGTTTCCACGCTGGGAGCCCAAGAAGAAACCTGTGAAGGAAGATGATCTAGGCCCTCAAGTTACACACATCTATGAGGTAAATGTTACTATCACACAGCTTTTGTAAACAGCTTTTTTAACTGTGAGAAATCTTATCAAATACTCTATGCAGTATGAATCTATGTTGTGAGATGATGGCTGGCAAGAAAGTGATAAGAAGAATTTGGATAAAACAGACTATTTGAGATTTTGTACAGGAAATATTTCATAGAAAAAATACTTAATAATAATAATAATACATGCTTAATATTTAAAGATGCATTGTGTAACTTTGCAACGTTTCTGGTGGAGGGCCTGCCACTTGCTTGTCTCCATGGAGATGTTATTGTTTGGTCTTAAATGTTCCACAGTATGGCTTTAAACTTTTCTGCCAACCAGCAGGTGATGTCACCATGGCAAGTTCCAAAGTACAAAAACTTTATTAAACAGTAGTCAGATATTTAGTTTCTACTTCTACAGACAAGATGAAAGAGGCCCAGAATTAGAAGGGGAAGTTGTAAATCAAAATGTTTTCTTCAGCCGTTCTTCACAGACTAGCTCCAGTAGCTCCATAAAGACGGGAGCTCTGGCTGATCAAAGGTCTCCAGCTAAGGACTAATTACTGCAGTAAAAGTAGGAACGAGAGGAGAGGAAACTGGAAGGAAAAGGTGGAAAGTCAAAAGAGGAGGGAACTTCACTGGGCCCTGTGTAATGACTTATAACTGCAAGGTCAAGCAGAGGTACAGTCAAATAGATAGGTGGAAGGACATAACAGACAGGCTGGCGACGTTTACAATAGGGGCTGTTAGGGTGCATACATAGTATGTTTAAAATTATGGTTTACATTTGCACCCACATCTCATCAGAATTGGGACTAAACAGAATCTAAACCTGGACTAGACTAGAACAGGACCAAACCAAGTCTAGATGAGTAAATAGGCTCAAACCAGGTCCTAAACACATGAAGGAGTCCTAAGACAAACATACAAAACACAAACACTAGGAAAATGATTTGGACACCGTAGCTCAAAAATGCAATATAAAGCCTCTGTTTGTTTATTTCAAACATGTGTCTTTAACATATAATGCATCTTAACAAGGTGAAAAAGACAAGGACAATGCCTATCATGTAAAATCACTTTTGAGGTTTTAGCCATGTCAAAACAATGTTCCCTCATCATTAGCTTACTTGCGATGTGTGTGTTTGCGCAATCATGTCTTGCAAGGCAAGGCAAACTTATTTGTGTAGCACAATTTGTACACAAAGTAATTCAAAGTGCTTTACAGAATAAGAAAGACATTAGACATTATTTTTGCTGTTGCAATCGAGGCTTGAGTGCTCTGAAAAAATCTGTTTTCACCTTCCCCTTATCTCCACCCATTGTGTTGTCCTTGCTTCTTGCATTGCATACTTATTCATAAAAGTCTCTCATAGTCTCATGTGTAGGGTTCAAACATGCCGTAGTCACTTTTCAACAATAAAAACAAATAAAATCTTGCCACAGTGAAATGCCGTCATGAAGAGGCAGCCCCTATCAGTTCTGCAGGTTTGAAGTGGGTCAGTGGATCTGTTCCCGTTATTATATTGCACATTGCTTCAAATTATGTATGTTATTGATTAAATAATATAGTAAATGCCCAAAAAAAGCATAATATGTTTTCTTCAAGGTCAACACGAGGTACAGTCAAATAGATAGGAGGGCAGACAGGTTGACGACAGTTTACAATAGCAGCCGTAAGTGTGCATGTGATTTCTTGTGCTTTTAAAAAGGACTGCTGGCTCATTGGACCAAAGTACAGCGGTGTCCGGCCTGTCCTGCAGCTGATAATGATTTTCATTTGCAGAACTTTTTCCAGTTGGCAGCTGCTTCTACTTAAAGCGGACGCTGTTTTTGCACTCACAGAATTCCTGCCCCTCGGCACTTCAGTCCTGTTTTAACGCTAATGACCATGTCTATAAGTGCAGCGTGTAACAGACAGTGAGAACCCGCAAAGAGGATTTATTGAATTGATGGTTCATTTAGGCCTATCTTTCTTTTATCCCCTCTGATGAGCAGGTGAAGGACGAGGTTTAGCTTGTCTCTTGTTTCAATCCCCAGTGGAGAACGACTGCATTAGGATCAGTTTAACCCCATTGCAGGTGGCTTGTGTCTTCATGCCGCAGTTATGATAACCTAATTGTAGCCCAAGTCACTAGAGACAGCGCCAATAAAGACAAAGGGAAAATCAAAACTAACATCCACGCCATGTTTTGTCTCCCTTAATTTCTTTATTGTAGTGAGGGAATGCGCAAGATGGTGCTGCCTGGAGAGAATAAAGAAGTCATAAATACATGGAGTGATTAGGCTGTACTCTCATGGTAGTGTATAGGTATTTATGGGGACTGAAATCTATACAAAGTTAGTTTACAGGGACCTTGTGCTTTTTGGAGACTGAATGAATCATTAGTTCAGTTTAGTTTAGAAAATCGGTTCCCCATATTAGATCAGCAAAATGGTTTAGTGTTGTTTAAATGGTTTAATGAAGACATTGGTGTAGGTTATAGTTAAGGTTAAGGTTAAGGTTAAGGTTAAGGTTAAGGTTAAGGTTAAGGTTAAGGTTAGGCAAGTAGTAATTCTGAACTTATTTTGTACGTGCAAGTCAATGCAATGCAATGTATTTTTAATGCACAAACCCTACTCTGTTCCACCTTGTGATGTATTGTGGTAATACAGCAAGTGCTCCACTGTGTCTTTAAACTCAACTTGTTTAACATAGGACTTTAAACAGCTGAATAAAAGCCATGTAAGTCTAACATTATTGCTCATCCTTGCTAATGTCATTATCATTTGATGTAATGGATTTAATTGTAGTGGCAGTTTTGTACGTTCGCATATATATTTCTGTATATTTATATGTATCACAACTGTTTTTTGTCTCTGTCTTTCTTTTGTGTAGCTGCATAACTGGGGTCCCAGCAGTATTCAGGAGGCTGAGCTGCAGGTTGGCTGGCCGGCCCGTTTCCGCGATGAGAACCTGTTGTATGCTATGGAGATTCAAACTGACGGACCAATTAGCTGCCGGACAAATACCAGCCTCAACCCCCTCGGCCTCCAGGTAAAAACATATCTACCAACTCATTTGAACAGACATGCACTCACAACACTGTACTGTATTTTAGTATTAAGAGGCTGCTGTTTAGAGGATCTGCCCAGTCAGTCGTAAAGACAGCTGACCGCTAATCTACCTTTCCATTCTTGCCAAAACCTCTGATTGAAAGATATTTATGACATTATACTCCTGGTTTATCCATTAGTGGCTCATTGATTGTTCCAACTGCTGCCCAGGCCTTTGCCAGTTGGTTTTTAGAGTCAGCAACAACAAGCCTAATAGTGGACATTATATACTGTAGTTTCCAGAGAGCAGTTGGAAAGAAAACATGGAAAAAAGGCATGATTATGTTTTAAGTGCGATGTAATGACTAAGCAATTCATCAAGAATGTTTTAAACCTTGTCCGTCAAATGAGGTGCTTAATGAGCTACTGTGGGCTCTGTGTGTTAAGAGAACTCACTCATCTAAGTTGCTGATGGTAAATTATGTAATATTATGTGTTAGCCCTATAACTAACTGAATTAGATCAATAAAAAGTTCAAGCATTACTCGTACATCAGTAATGGCATGTTTATAATAATTAGAGCCTAAAGAAACCCATATTTTGTCTGTAGATCTCCACTGCTCAAGACACACCTGAACTTCTGGGATTTCTGAGGAACACCAGTGGCCCTCACCATCGCAGCAAACGGGCCATCTCCTCTCATAGTTATACAGGCAAAACTCTGGTATGTTTTATATTATTTTTGTATCATTTTTAGAAGCAAAATTATTAGAAAAGGCTAGTTGCCAAAACATTGTTAGATGAAAAAAAAAAAAAAAGACATCTGTTGCTTTTCCGCCTCTATAAGTTTATTGTTGTGTTTTATTGTTTCATTTTAAACAAAATAAAAAAGTTTTTTCAAGCTATACACATACAGAGAAAATTATGTTGAAATTTCTCTTTCTGTTTTGCAGTGTAAACTAATCATTTATTTAGACGGCAAGTTTATATTTTGCTCATGTGGTCAAAATAAATTATATACAGTCAATTAACATGTTGCTTTTGAAGTTCAACCAGGACCAATTTATGATGATTTAGGATTATGGTGAACAGGAAACCTAAAATACGTCTAAATATGATCTAAACCATGAATAAATGAACCAATGAACCAACTCTAGTCCAAACAGGACATAAATAAAAAAGAGTTTAAATAAAACTACAGAGGACCTTGAGTACCACCGGAAGAAACTACCCATAGTTCCCATACCACAGTTTGCGTACCATTGCACCAGTGTGTTTTCTAAATCCACTTCTAAGCCTTGGCTTGGTCTCTGCTGCAGAACTGCACAAACATCTCCTGCTTGAGGATCCAGTGTGTGGTGGGGAGACTGGACCGAGGACAGAGCGCTGTGGTTAAAATCCGCTCCCGAATGTGGGCAGACACGTTTCTCCAGGTCAGTGCTGCGTTTAATAACATACAACAGACTGCAAAAAGGAATAGTTTGTAAAATTACTGTATTATTCTTGTTTTTGAGTATTTGTGCAAATTCACATTTAGAAATACAATTATATAGTTTGTTTACATTATGTTTTTGGTTAGTTCAAGTTTTTACATTTCAAACTAGATCATCTGTTAGTCGGATAAGAAAAATGTGCTTTTGTGGATAAAGCACTAGAAATAAGAAATATATATATTAAAATCAATGAAAATACAAAAAAAAAAAATACAAATATAAAATTCTTATCCTAGTAGTGAAAGGTGAAAGTGAGGAGGCAGTATTTTAAGTAGAGGACTGACTATTCAGTTGCTTATATTACACACATCTATACACACTGCTGTACTGAAAGACGCTTCTCCCATCTTATATGTTTGATTGTGGCGCGCGAGTGATTGGTGGTGGTTAGGAGTTACATCATTTTCAGTATTAGAAAAGCTGTAGCCATCAAGTAGGGAGTAAGTGAATAGTGATATAGACCTTTGAAAAGCTTATAAAGTCCATCCATTGGTTATAGTAATGGTAAAAAACTAGCCTACTTGAAATAAAATAAATATTCTGAATTCAAGTAATTTTACCCAGATATCCTATTTAAGAGCAAAATTAAGTACAGAAATAGACCCCTTTGCAAAGAAAGTGGTCTTATGAATTGAATTGCTTGGATGACAAATGCTACACAAATGTTATCTTCAACCTTTATCTACTCCTCCATGTTTCCACTTCATACATTTACGTTTGTATAGTAGATCAGTCATTCTCTTAACTAGCTTCCATTCCCAAATGAAGTCCTGGCCCCTGTATGCACTCAATTACTCTTTGTAAATAACATGTGTTTTCAATGCGGCATTTAACCACCAATTGTTGTGTTTACAGCGACATAATGACCCCTACATTCTCAACTCCACTGTGTCCTTCTTGGTCACCGCTATGCCTTACCGCGTCCAGCCCACGTCTTTACCTCAGCACACTACTTCGGTAAGATCACAACACTAAATGAATGAATACTTAAGACTGTTTGCTGCAAGTTAACCTATAAGTTATGCACCATATAGGTTTTATTGTTGTCGTTAATAATATGTGATTTTGATACTAAGCAAAAGACTCAATACACCTTTTTAAACAAGTGATATTTTCAGATAATAAACACAATAATAGTTATACGCATGGTGTTAAAATAGTTCTAAAACAATTCAGGAAAGGCACATTTCTTATATAGATCATTTTTTAAGTATAAAAATCAAGCATCTAGTTTCAATACTAGTTTTAATATCATTAATATCATTATCGGTTGTGTTCGCCTGATACCACATTTTAAGAAGACCATGGCTTAAACTATATCTATGTGCAATACTGAAGACCTCTGGTACAATTCACTCATGTCACTTTACTGATATGTACATAAACATAGTCATTACTGTAAATAACATAATATACTGAAGTCACTTTACTGAGATTTACTCTGTTCATATGCTGCACTGTTACTTTTATTGTACATAATAGTTTTTTTGGTATTTTATATTTTATATTTTATATTTTGTATTTTATATTTTTGCTCCACCGGAACAAAATTAGAGTCTATCTTTAAGTCTATTTCTAAATTATAATTTTTTAGCCATTATCTGTTATCTTGTTTTATTGCATGTTCCATTGTCCTGCTGTTCTTGAACTGTGCGTTGCAACACTGGAATTTCCCCACTGTGGGACTAATAAAGGCATATCTTATCTTATCTTATCTTATCTTATCTTATCTTAAACTTGAGATGGATAACAGGTCAATTTTCTGAAATTGAGTGCCAAAACGCAGATGTTGTGAAATTAATCAAAAACTGGTACAAAAATTTTCTTGTCAACTTTCTTCAGAAGTGTAAGTATTCATAATACTCATAATAGTTGAATAGTTCTTTAATAGTGGTCAGTTCATATGATTGGGCCAAAAATGAAAATAGCAACATTTCTGAGTTGTCTCTTTGCCTGATTACTTTACTAGTGAAATTTTACTTTATCTCTTCTTTTTCTTTGTGTCTAGATGGGTACTCACGTATTATGGGGCACTCCAGATGTGTCCTTTGCAGTTCCACTTTGGGTCATCATCCTTGCCATTTTGTTGGGGCTGCTAGTGCTTGCGATGCTAACGTTAGCCATGTGGAAGGTAAGACTCTTGCTGTATATATACTGCCCCTTTATTTCTTATACCAAACTCTTTAAACATCTGTTTTTGTATGTGTAGTGTGGTTTCTTTGACCGGGCACGACCACCAGCCAACGATGACGTTTCTGACCAGGAGCAGCTCACCTCTGATCACACGGGGGATGCCTAAGACTTTACTTCTCAAATACGGACAATAATTTGGGAAGAAATGTGCACCTTCTGCGTAACTTAAATCTGTTGACACTGAACAACAGATGTTTGGGTTCGCGTGAACCCTTCTAACAATCGGAGGGCTGTTGCACCAATGAACAAAGTCTGGATGTGGAGCTCCATTTGATAATCTGTCTATTCTGACAAAGCAGCCGAACTGAACCGAATACAAAGGGCTGTTGTGGAGGCAAACCATTACAGGTTTTATAACAGTTAAAATGGTTTTGCATGTGAAGTCGGAAGACACAGTAAAACTTCAGAACAAAGCTAGAGGAGGGAGATATTGACAATATTAACAATTAATATCTCAATTATTTTTGCATCTGGATAACAATATTCAGTCCATATATAACGCTGCATCAGGAATGTGCTAAATTGTGCCTGTAAATGTCTTGGTTGAGGTTCAAGTATGGCACAAAATGTGAATGGACCATATAAATAATTGTGGAAATATCACATTATACCCTTGTTTGGAAGATTACTCTCATTTTGAGCATGATAATCGACTACAGACTATAAAACACACGCCAAGAGACCTGCATTATTAAATCTAAATGTCAAACAAATAATGAACAATTTCTGATTTTCATCTTGAACTTCTTTTATAAATATATCCAGAGGCATTCAGTCACCATAAATCAGCCTTTATTTAAAAATGTATTTATTGATACTTTGCAGTTGATGTCATCAGCATTCCCTAAGGGGGTGATGCTAACTGAAGGTACTACTCTGTCTGAAGCTCTGTGACTCAAGTTAGACTTTAATCTGACAGGTGAAATGAGTTGTGTTTTTAAAGAAGTCTCACACCTAAAATTACTGTCACAAGCTAGCTAGCATTAGCCAACAGTTTTTCAGTTAGTCTCTCATTTTTGTCAAGTCATTTTGTTGAAAATCAAACACCTAAACAGGACCATGAACGCTCGTGTTGATCACAGGCTCCAGAAAATGTGTTGTTTATATAAATTGTGTATGTTTTTAGACTACCTTAAAGCATTTTTGTCTGTGTTTCCTAATGTGTGCATTGTGTCTCCATAACTACTGAACATTCAACCATAGAGATACATGGAGAACACCCCCGGCGCAATGTCACTGCAAAGTATCAATAAAATCAAATTTGAATGTACTAAACATTTCATAACTAATCAAAAAAATAATTGCTGACTAGTCAATTACTAAAATAATTGTTAAATGCATTCATGTTAGAGATAGATACACTACATATTGAATCTCCAAAACATCAATTGCGATATTAATTTTTTGTCGTATCTCCCAACTCTAATCAAGGCACATGGGACGTAATGTGAGTGTGTGGCTCTTGTGTTCCCTTGTATTGAACTGGGCGGCGTCTTGATCTAATTTATCCTCATTGTCTCACCACAGCGGACCTACACACCAAACATGGAAGCAGCCACATGCGTAAACATATAGGGCACACAGCTGATGTATATTTATGAATGTATGTGCAATATTGTTGATACTGAAGCTTGTTTACACTGGCATAATTTTATTGTTTTCATTGTCTCTGTATATAAGTGGTATTTTATTAGTGTAAATGAAAAACAGTTGTCTTGAATTGAGCACCATGTAACGTTTGAAAGCAAAAAAGTAAATTATTGTTATAAGAGAATGAATGAGTTTTATCTGCTAAAAATGTTTGTCCAATGCAATTCCTGTCTTGCCTCTTTTACAAATGTTTATGTTTAATCACCACGGCAGCCAAAACTCTAGGCATAAATATTTCATATCAAAAGCACAACCTAATATGAGGCATTCTGTGGGACAATGTGGATTTTATCAGTGTGCTGGACTGATAGTAACCAGAGCTGAGACCAGTTTGAAGGAGTCTTTTATGCTTGAGTTATAGTTGTGTTTTGTATCATGTGTGAACTTTATCAGAATAAAGTGGTGTTGGAGAACTCTTGTCTACCTCACATTCTTTCATATATACTAATATTTCTTCAGTTTTTCATTCTAGTGAGGAGTATAGACCCCTCTTGTGGTGAAAACTATGGCCTACACATGTGTTATTGGAGGATAAACAGTGACCTCTTGTGGCGTGTAGGTGGTACTACAACTACATTTGAGTTACATTTGGTACTGAGCCTTGATAAAATGACTACAACGACTACTCGGGTTAATCGTGACTAGTCGATTATTAAAAACAATTTTATTTTAATGCTGATAATGGTAATTGTTATCTGGACCAAAAATCAAACAAAATAGAAGACAACTGATCTCCATCACTAATACACTTCATTCGTAAATATTCTGTATCATGAAGTAATTAGTCACATCACCATATAGCAGCTTTTATTTGGTTAAGAATGTAATTAAAAATCTCAGTGTACAATAGAAATTATTGTTTGACTAGTTGATTCATTCAATAAAAAAATCATGGCTGACAAGTTGATAAGTTGTTTTTGTGTGTGTGTGTGTGTGTGTGTGTGTGTGTGTGTGTGTGTGTGTGTATAATTATGCTTGTTAGAGAATACGTTGTTATATTGTGTTGTGTGTAACAAACAACTGATAACTACAACTTTCTTTATATTCTTTATTTTAATATATTTGATCAAAACCAAACATCTGAAGTAAAGATTTAACAGTTTCTGACTAGTAAACCTCGACACCATCAACATAAGGGAACATCATTGATACTTACAACATACTGTACGTTACATGGTAAAACATACATGTATGCTAAGCTTCAGATTTATCAGATAAACAGATCTCAATTACAAATCCCCTGATGGGCAGAGCTGGTGAAAGAAAACATTTGAGTGAAGCTGTAGTTTGTCAAAGAAACAATGATAACAATTCACTTTGATGATCTGTACAAACATTATAATGGAAGACTTTGGCTATTTACAATTAGTCGTGCTGTACAATAAACAATAAACTCCATTACCCACAATTCAAAGTGCAATTCCAACACTCACTTCCTTTAGAGTGGCCACCTCCGAACAACGTTACTTAAAGTCTAGAAAACTGAATTACTTTTACAACTTTCAACCACTGTGTTTCCAATCATTTGTAATGACCTTTTCCTATTCTGGTGTGTGCAAAACCTTCACTTCAAACCATCTTTACCCATCTCTTTACTTAGGATTGGGCAAAATGACAAAGAATTAATACTCCCAGAACCTTAACTAAAAACACAATCTTTTCTTGAAAGTTGTGATTGGTTAAATCCACCTGTCACTCACACATAGCATGGCAGAGTGACCAATGGTAAATGTCGATTTCACCAAAATGGTATATTTTTACAGGGATCAGATCATTATTAGATTTTTATCATCATATTACCCAGCCCTATCATGAAAAAGGGCACTATGTAACTTTTCCGATGCAGGGTCTACCAGCCCAATGCCTGTAAATATATATATATATATATACTTTATTTTTCTGGAATGTTCCAAAGAATTACATTAAACTTCTCCAGGGAAATAAGCAGTGACGGCACCAGGCCAAGTTACAGTCAGTTCTGTCAAGCCATCTTACTGTAACAATAGATGTTTTTCATATATTACTTGGCAAAAAAAATGTAATCGAACAACAGCAAGACAGACAGACCTTTAATACCAGACTGTGGAACATTCCAGGCAAAGCAGGTCACCAGAAAAGTTACATAGTGTACCTTTAACGCATTTCAACTTTTCCACCAAACTTAACTAAGACATAGAAAATACATTGTGATGAGGCATTGGTTTTACATTGTAACAACAACCTAAGAGCTAAGAGGAAAACAGTCACGGGGCAGTGTTTAGCCTGAGCAGTTCCACACAAACAGGAAACAGTCGGGTTCACAATAAAACACATTTGAGAGAAAGGGATTGTGGGTAATATTTGGGCTAATGATATCTTTACATTGTGTGGTTTAAATGGACATGTTCCCAAGAGACATTCATGATAAAGTGAGATCAATACACATAGAAGTGCAGAGTTCATTTCTGAATTGTGATGGAATGATTGAAGAAGTCACTGTTACATAAACAGTACATAGGCTACATAAAGGTTAGAATATCTATACAAAGTAATGCTATACACTTTAAACAATCAATTCACTGTACAATATCAACACACTCTGGCTAGTTAGCTCTACAAATTTCCCATTTTCTTTCAAAACTAGCTCTAACCTTCATCAAAAATAAAAAATAGTTTGCCCAATAGTTTACATTCCCTGTCCTGGTTTATAATGCTTCTAAATGGACCCGCAGAAGGACGTAGTGGTAAAGTGAATTCAAACAGTCTTAAGAGCTGAGGAGAAGGGACATCGCTGCCATTTTATTTTTGACTCTCTACCACCAACGACAAAGTGCTGCTGCTCAGAAAACGCACAAACTCACACACAAATGCACACACAAACGTACTCTATTCCTGAGTATGAACTGTAGGAGATTTTTGGTGCTACTCTACTTGATAAAAAGACCTCAGTACGAACTGAAACATAAAGATACCAAGCTGAGAAAACAGGCGTGAACTTGAGAAATGTATGCCACAATTGAGGATGTGAGTGTTTCCTGATCAGCCAGTCCGTACTTACTTTCTGTCTTTGTAAAGTATTGTAAAAGCATGATGTTTTGACTGGTCAGGCAAATATGAAGGTAGTTTAAAAAACCTACCCAAAAACCCGGAGTAATTGTAAAAGACATTATTAAGGCTATATTCTGTAAATAAAGAAACTAAATGACAACATGATTAACTCACACACTTCAGGAATTTATGAATATTTGCCAGTCAGCCAAATACAGTATAATCAGTCCAGCTAATACAAATAGGATTGTTTTCCTTTAGTCCAGTTTTGGATACAGTACATGTAACTGAATTATACCTGCCTATGTCTAAAAAGCTGGGATATAACGTTTAACATTACCAGCGCCAGCTTTGGTGCAACAAACTGAATTCATTATTCCTTTTGATTTGTGGTATTAGCTGAGACTGAAGCTACCAGAGGTTGACCGATATGTTTTTGTGTTTTGTTTTGTTTTGTCATTACTAACTGCAGATTTTTATAGAGCAGTCACTCAGAACATTACATTTTGGAAACAACATTATGGCTGATTATGATATTTCTTCCCTAATTATGTGATAAAATTACTATAATCTCAGTAACATTTGATCAGTTTTGCATTAGACAAGTAGTCTAATAGTCTAGTAGGCCTATTAGGAAAAATATTGCAAATATTGATAATTCGGTCTCTTTCTAGAAGCTACATCCTTTGACCTGTCGAACTGCATACAACATAATACACACACACATACATTACACAGCATAGACCAGGTGCTCCTAAAAATTATGAGAAATGAAAAATTCAAAATGAGTCAGCAGTCTCCAACCTCCACTCTTCATAAGCCAAAGAAACATGAACTAAGAGTATGTTTTCTGCATTGGTCAGCTGGTTTGTAAGGTTTGAACCACAACACCACTTGAATAACAATATAAAATTATTAACATAGCTTCTCCAGAGCACAAGATCCACTCAAACATTCACTCTGCTTCCATTTCCCATTGATTGCACTGATCTCGAGTATAATATATCTCCATTAGAGTCACACCAGTATACTTCACCACTGATATTTGATTTTTAGGAAAGAAAGAGGTGTTCTGTATGTCTATGGTACATACAGTTTATATTACAGTAGTCTGGAAAGTCAATGAAAAAAGCAAAAATTCCATCAGCGTTCACTTCCTGTACTGGAGTGTCCCTCGATGCTGATTTTGACGTCATGGGGGATGAAGGAGGGTTTGGGCAGAGAGGGGGGTGGTCCATTCTCCCCTTTTTCAGTTTGGTCTCGTTCAGGAGCTGACCAACGTCTTTTTCGGACAGTCTGTCTCTGTGGGGTCCCATTTGTGTCATTTTGAACCACTTCCTCCCTTAGATCATGCCCAGGACTGTTTCTTGTTGTAGGTTCAGGGTTCAGACAGGATACGGGGAGATCCATGCTCTTGAGTTTTGCCCCTAAAATCGGCCCGTCTTCTGGGAGTGCCCCGTTCCTGAGTCCGCGAAGGGTGAGAGACACACACACGTCGCCCACACACAGTTTAGCGCAGGACAGTTCAAACAGCTGGGTGGTCCGGTCTGGGCAGCAAGAAGACCAGCCCTGTCCGAATACAAAGAAAGGGTACTCCACCAGGACCTCTACACACACCTGGAGAACAGACAAAGGGCAAAAGTCAAAATTTATACAATGCAGGTCATCGGAATAAATAGTTTTCCTACTGTGTAAACTCTGGAGTGGACAATGGATAATTAGTCAAAGAGCTGATGGAGAACAGTAAAACTAGGCTATTTCTAGCATTCTTTTGTATTGCTTGGAATGTTTCAGAGTAGCAATTAACTTATTTATTTTACATTAGTTACTGTTGTTTATATTGCTAAAAAGCTACTTTGAAATCATGTTTTCTTACTGTCTGACCTCTAATTTGACCAGGTAGCATCACCCGCATGTCTGTGGGACATTAAGGCAAGACAAAAACATCTCATGCAGAAAAGCAGGTGGTGGACCCTCTACCCTCTCAGAAAAGTTATGTAGTGCAACTTTAATTATTATCTGGGTAATATTTTATCAGCACAAAATCATTTAAATATCTTTTCTATGTTGCCATGTTTGTTTCTATGTTCCAAACTTTAAATTTCCTTCGGGACCAATAAAGTATGTATTCTCTATCCATAAAAAGTGGAACTAAGGGACAAATACCTAAATGTGTATGCAGCATGTCCACCTGCCACATTCATAATTCTCGTAATTCATGACTTGCCATGGCAAAATGAGTTACCTGTGCTTTGAGCTCTCCCACTGAAAACTGTATGACCACAGCGTTGGGCGTTTGTCCACTGTCGATGCGCTCCACAGTACTGGAGTCGATCTTGAGCTCACTGCTGATCTCTGCGCTTTGAATGAAGTCTTCTGTCTTCAAGTCCTCTACTCTCTTCAACTCCCCGTCCGCCAACTGAATGATGGACCCTCGCATGAAGAAGGGAGGGAGGGGCACGGGTGAGGAGGGAGAGGAGATGGAGGGAGAGGCCTGGATGGACACGGGTGCAGGAGAAGGTGTGGGTGAGGGGGTAGGGTTAGTGGGTGGAGCTGGCAGTGCGGGGGCCTGGGTCACAGGTGGCACAGCTTGGCTCCCGTCTGGTGCTAGCGCTTCACACTTGGACAGCGCCGTGGCGAGATAGGCGTGGGGCATGGCGGTGGATATCTGCGGGGTTGTGGTAGCAGTCAGGGCAGTTACAGCACGGCTAACCTCCATCTCTGTACCGTTATTTGCGCTACTGACTGGAATGAGGAGAGACTGTCCGCTCGGGATGACCACATGTTGGGGTAGAGCTGTGTGGTAGCTTACGGCATGCTGATTGCCGCTGGTGATGTAGCCGATGATGGGCGGCTGTGCGTTGGAGTAAATGTTAGCCGGTATCTCCTCATGGGGGAGGGTAGTTTGGATGACAGCGTGTGGAGCAACAGATTTCACCACCTCACTGGATGGGAGGGGAGTGAATGAAGAAGTCCTGGCCACTGGTTTTCCTAAACAAATTCCGCCCTTGTCAGTCTGGACTATTGAGATCTTGTTTGGTTCATGATCAGTGGCGTGGTTGGGCTGAGCGACCAGCACTAGAGATGTCTGCAGTCCTGATGAGTTTTGGCCATACTCCGCAGGCAAGAGGATGTGTCTGGCTTCATAACTCTGAACCGGCTGGTGGTTTATTGGCTGACTAGTAACTTTGGGGTGCTTAACCACTTCTATCTCCCCATTCAGCATCGCCTTTCCCTCCAGCTTCTTTCCATCTGTATACTGGACGACAAGCTGAGAGGGGGCAAGGGTAAGAGTTTGGGGCAGAACAGCTGTGTGCGGGTGGAGCTGGAGATGCGTTGTGGGTGAAGTGACTGCATTTCCACTCACAGTTAGTGGGGCACGGCTGTCCAGATGGATGTACTGATTGGGGACTTGTGGGCTACTGGACAGGGTCACAGGTGTAAGCTCTGAGGGGGAGAGACCCATCTGAAACTGGTGCTCTGCTTTGGTGTTTGAAGAGATGATGGCGGTTGTGTAGCCATCCACTTGAGGGCGCTGCTGCTGTCCCACTGAGCTGTTTGGCACTGTGTTAGCGTTGGTAGTGATAATATGTGAAGAGATGTAGCCAGCGTATGGCCCAGAGCTGATGAACTGGACATTGGGCGCTAGTTGGGCTAATTGGATTGCTCCAGCCTGTTGTGGGAGGGCAGCGGGGTAAACTGTAGGCAGGGAGGCTAAAGGGACCGCAGCCAGAGCAGTGGAGGATATAGAAGAGGATGGAGAGGCTGAGGAGGCAGACGACACAACACATTTGGGGCTTTCTGCGTCTCTGGATTTGCAGCGTTCACTTGCGACGCTGGCCAGCCACGCTAGGTTCTCTGTGTGCAAACTCTCAGCGACCACTGCGGCGGCTGGGGGTGCCGCTGCTGCCATGACAACAGGACGCTGCTCCAGGGCCAGGATCTCACGCTTCTTTGGCGGCAGGCATCCATTACTCCGCTCCTGGTTGGATTTCATTGTGCCAAAGAACTTGAAGTTGAGGTTGAAGAACGCTCCTCTGAAAATAAAGTGTTCTCTAACACTGGTTTTATGCACAAGCCAGTCTTTGAAAAAGAGAGTAACTTTAGTGTGCACACAAGTGGACAGGCACAGGACCACAGCTCAAGCTCACAAGAGGAGCTCTGGTGTCTTCATGGGGAATCATCTCTGGACAAAGTGTCCCCTTCACAAAGACAACTGGAATCTGTAACACAGAAAAACAGAATAATTGTTGCAACAGTTAAACAATTAAATTAATCATTTTTTATATAAGGACACAAATGATAGTAAAGATGGATGCTATTTCTTTTATAAAGCTGTATTACAAATATTTAGTATAAAATAATTTAAAGTAATTCATTGTTTAGCCACTAAGTGGTATCCTGTGTTACTTTTGACACATCACATCACTCAGTGCGTACCTATTTTTGCCATAACATATACACCCTGAGGAGAGGGCTGTCAAAACTTTTAAATCAAGTATAACTTGGCCACTCCAGTGCAATAGAAATAAAATAAGTGGCTAAACACAGTAAATTCTTTTTTTTTTCTTCAATATTTATTAATTAATTACAATATTTATTAATTAATTACAATTATTTTGTTATCCTATTTACTGAATTGTGCCCTTAACATATATTAAGGTGCACCTGCATAGCAAACTAAAATATAATATATATATATGGTCCTCAGTCCATAGAGAGAGAGAGAGAAGGGTATGTACAAATATTTTAAAGAAATTATGAAACGTGTTGAATAACGTCTTGATAGTTGCTGTGTCTATAGCCAGTGTCTGAGTGACACAGGCTTATCTTTGGATCACTGGACTCTCATAGCTCATTAGCCAAAAGCACCACACATCTGACATTCATTCATATTTTGGTGGAAGTTTCCTATAGCTGCAGTTACAGACATTACATAAAAGCCCATGAGGACAATACAGAGGTCAATATTTGGTCAGTACATCAGATGCCCCGAAAGAGATGATTTAGTCAAGGTCACTGTATTAACTTAACATGGGTCTATTTTTCCTCTCACGAGGCTAATACAAAAACAATGAGCTGGACACAGGTGTGTCGAAATAATAACCACATGATTTAAGGTCTTTTTTTAATCATTATTTATCTTGCATATTTTTCATACATACTCTACTGCTGTTGTACTCTGTCATTGCATAACTGAAATCTTCCCATAGTGGGACAAACAAAGCTCTTATTATACGATGTTCCTTATAAATTGTAACGTATGGTAATACATAAGGAGGTGGCTAAAGGAATAAATGAGAAATGACAGATGGAGGATTTGAGGAAAAAGAGGAGTGAGAATTGATCAACAACAATAGAGCATTGCTTCTCCTGACCCACATTGAGCAGAGCCTGCAGCATCGGAGCGCCATAGCCCCCTCCACACCATACCGAGAGATCCCCCGATCAGCAACACAGCCCTGGCTACGCTGTGCACCAACCCCACCTCAACCATATATTGTGTCTACACTGTAATGACATCACTTCTTCGGAGTACAACCTGGGTGCGCAGTTCAAGTGATTCTAGTAGCAGCAGCAGCAGCAGGCGTTCAAATACTACATAACAAATGCTCTTGAGGCATCTTTCCCTCATTTGACCTGGACAAACCCACTGACATAACGTAAAATGACCTCACAATCACACCTTAGCCTTTTTTAAGTAACATATTATTACACAGAAGCAACTAGAGGACTGTGTTGATGAAGGGAGGGATAAGATTTAAAGGCATGCAACCCCCCATACATTCGCTCACTAGCAATATATTGTCACCTCTGAGACCTATCATGCAGTGGAAGAGACAGGCTACTCTCTGTTCACAGCGATGCTTTTCAACAGCCAATGACAGAGCCAGCCTCACATGTGTTCCTCTTTCATACTCCCACACACAAAAAAAAATCCACAGAAATAGGTCTATGTCTATAGTCAATGTGTATCTCAGACGATGGTGTCATTAATCTAAGATGACCCCAGTTATATACAGCCTGTACTATCAGCCCATCATATTGACTCATTTCTATCATTACTAGTAGTCAGCATTGGCAATAATCTACTGGAGCCATAAAACCTTACCTAAGCAACCAGATTATTACTGGTTAATCCACATAGTCTTGTGGTTATGTTACTATGCAAACACTTTGTACCAACAGTCTACTTCAGGCTGTTGTCATTGCTGTTATAGCAATCTGTTCCAGTCAAGGATATATTCTAGATACAGTGCACAGCATACGGCTAAATTTAGAAAACAAAAACTTCATTATCAATGTGAGGCACTGAACAGTAGGGGAGGTAGGGTGAAATAGTCATATGCATGCGTACATTTATTCTACCCTGCATATGAGCATAGTCTAACCTCAATCCTATGACAAACATCGCAGCTTAACGCACACAGCAAATCAATACAGTACGCGGCTGTTTCTATCACCCCTGAGAGCTGTTTTACTGGCCTTTCCTCAGTACAACATTGGTGCGTGTCTCTTTAAGAGGCGGACCAACCGTGTAGCAGACCCAAGCAGACAGTAAGAGCAGGCAGCGGGTTAAAGCTGTTCTTTACAATGACTCTTGAGTTCTGCATCACATATCAATCCCAAAGTGCGACCCCAACGTGCCTCTGGGCAAAACACCTCATGCAAAAGGTTGAGTGTTGCAGTTGAATTCCTTGCACCACCGTCTCTTCTGAAAGATGCTGTGACTATTGCCTCTGGGGGCTACGGAATGACACCAAGAGAGTGGAGAGAGAGTGTAGTAGCAGGGCAGAAAATACTACTATGCCACAAATCAAGCACAAAAGATAGGACCCCCTCCTCCCCTCCTCCAGTAGCAGAACTAAGAATAGCTCACCAGTCTCTCCACAGCCACTGCTTGTAGAGCATGTCCAAGGATTCTTCTTGCCTCCCGGAGCGTGCATGAGTGCGTAATGTGTATGTGATGAACGTGTCTCCTCTCACTCTCTTCCTGGATCTGCCTCCTCTTTGTGCTGCTGCTTTCCAGTCCAGTCCTCTTCTGGTTGTTGTTGTTGCCAATGCACCTTAGCCTTCTTGCTGTAGGTTTTCCGCTTTTCTGCAATGGGTATGCAATGGTGAAGGAGGTCCCCCACTTGCTGTAGCTCCAAGTCCTGCGAGAAAGAGAGAGAGAGACTGCTCCAACGTGTGTTATGCAAGGCCACCAGACCGCCAGCTTCTTCTCTGCCTGGCTACTTTGCTTCGCTCTGCCTCTCTCCCTCCCTCCCCTCTCCTTTCTCTCTCTGTACTCCACTGACAGCTCCTCCCCCAGCCAGCCTCATCAGCCGCATCAGGTATTCATTCAAAAAAACACACTCCACTTGGCTCAGTGCCCAGACTACGCTCACACAGAGAAAGAGCAAGAGCAAGGGAGAGAGAGAGAGAGGAAAGGAGGGGGAGGGAGCAGCAGACGAAGGAGGGAGGGAGGGAGAGCAGCCAATTTTGGAGAGGGTTTGCTCAGAAAGGTTGCATGTTGTGGAAATATGAATATGCATTTACAATGCTATAAGTATTACATACAAAGACACTCATATCTCATACCATGGATTATAATATAACATCAAAGCTGTTCTAATGCACGTTCATTTTCATACAGTATACCACAAGAGGCAAATCTCCTCCTAATCTGCCCATGCAAGCTGCTGGCTGCCCCACTATTACCACTACAGCCTTTCAAACAGAGCTGCATATTTTTGTTGTTGTTTTTTGTTACTAACTACAATTAACTGACAAACTAAGACAAGGATACAATTAATTTCAGAATATGTTTGTAGAGATAGGTAAACTACAGGTACACAGGATATTTTGATATATTGCATCTCTCTGGGGGTGTGATGTTGAAGTTAAACTTCAATCTGAGTTTTATTTTAACACAACCTGACTATAAAGAACTAACTTAGTTGGCGCTACTACAGGAGAGAGTTACACAAGTGCCTCTCAAATAACATTACAGTCACAAGCTAGCTAGCATTAGTCAACAGTTTTTCAGTTAGTCACT
The DNA here is from genome assembly GCA_029959045.1 of Taenioides sp. WSHXM2023. NCBI lineage: Eukaryota > Metazoa > Chordata > Actinopteri > Gobiiformes > Gobiidae > Taenioides > Taenioides sp. WSHXM2023. Next base: position 24,856,984 of record CM057088.1, on the reverse strand, counting down.
CTCACCTTTTCTGAGGAAAAAAATATACCTAAACAGGACCATGAATGCTCGCATTGATCACAGGCTGTTTAAATCTATTTTGTATTTTTTCTTCAGTTTTCAGACTGATCTTAAAACTTGCCTGCATTTTGTCACCATGGTAACTTCCGTATTCTGCCACAGACATACATGTAGAACCCCCCACCCACGCTCTACTCTCAGCTGTAAAGCAACCATGAGCACACCTGTCCTGCTCAAGATCTTAAGGCCTCACATCTTAGAGATACTTCAATTATTAATGATAAACAACTCCACCCTCGCTCTAGGCACTTAAGGTAGCACTGCACTTATGACCAAACAAGTGTCACATTTTAGCTGGCTTGTGTTTCTGGTAAAAAGCTCATTTCATTTGATAATATATTTCTTTGTCATTATCATGCCATTCTATTCTATTCATTATTCATTTTTTTCTATGGAGAAGATTTATAGTATATTTAATTAGTCTAGCACAACAGCATATTCTCCAGATGGGTACTCCTGATCAGCTCAAGTTCTGGAAAAGGGTCCCCAGGTGCTCAATGCTCCTGACAGGTTGACCCAGGTGTACTGAAGGATGGGTCAAATGCAAACATTATTACGGGGACAATAAAATGGGCTTTTACTGTAACCTAGTAGGCTTATGGATGTTTTCTCAAATAAGGCTACTTCATACTTCATGGAGTTGTTGTAAGCAGTAGAAATGAAAAATTGAGAGACTGAAAAAACAGCAGAATGTCAGTGTCAACACAGAACAAAATGAGGTTTCTCTAACTTATAATAGGCTTAGAATAGGCTCACTGTAATATTGAGATCTGTAATAATGCCGCCTCAGTAAGCAATAATAAAATAAAGTGAGGGGAACAACATTGAAACAGACAACACTGATTGTTGGATATCTCTGTTTCTGTCTGTTCTAAACGTGTCTAAATGTATTATCATTTATTTTGTTGGCCTACACTTTCTGACATGGACAACAGAAATTTAACAATAGACTAAAGAATCAAACTGTCATTTTGTATAGCAGGCATAATAGGCCAGCTATTTTCTTCACTGAGCACAAACCTTCTCCAGCTAAGTCTCAACTTATAACAATGTAACATAACAATGTAACTGTCTACTGCCTACTGACTCAAAAATAGCCCGCAAAATGTTGTATTTACCTTGTTGCAGAATCCCCTCTGCACGGTGCAGCTGTGCGCGTTGGAGTTCAGAAAAACAGAGAAATATGTCCAGGCATGTTACAAACACATGGTCCATGAACGCATAGGCGGGACCAGGAGTAACACGACGAAGACAGACACTACTAGGCCTACTTGTAACAAATACAAGTATTACTCATAAGAACACGTGACCTTTTTTGAGTCATAGGCTTGTTGTTAGTTTCCTGGCTGCACGCTTTGCTGCAAACTGACGAGGCTATTGTTTTTTAAAAGCTTTAAGAACTATCTATCTATAATTTAAGTAGTAAAAAACACACCAACTGAGCTAAAAATGGATCGTTCATAGGTTAATATTTGAGGCAAGTTTAACTTTGGCGAAAGCAGCAAACTTTCTATGTAGCCATGCGCGTTCGCGCTCATGTGGAGGTTACAGCGACGTGCGCGCTCCAGACGCTGCGTGGGGAGAATGGGAAAGCGCTTGCTGCCATGGCAACAGGGCAGCTCCACAGTCTCTGGTCCCCATTAAGAAAGATGGTTGGCAACATCATGGGTCTCCAAACTGTGCAGTAGCATCACATTAAAAGGACCTATTGAAAACCATTGAATCCAGCAGCTAATTAAACTGAGCTAATCTCCCAGACAGGTGAGACAAACTCCACTCCTGTTTGGCCTTTGTCTCAATATGATTTACATGCACTCCACTGCACTGACCGCAACAGGCAGCACACAATGGGCACTAACTGATACAAAACCACTGGTTTATTTGTTTTTAATAGTCTCACTATTGGTCACTATAGTTTGTAAAGCCATTGGTCATAGCCTAGTTAAATAAGAAGGGAGCTGACTTGATTTGAAGATGTTATAAGAGCAATGCAGCAAGCAGCAATGTTTTCTCTGAGGACCTGAGCCCATAACATGCAAATGAGAATGCCTCCTTGCAGACATTAAAAAAGCATGTGTAGGATTATATTTAATGCACATTTTGAAAAAGATAAACTTTTATTTTTAAATGTTTATGTTGTTTACTGTCCATACCCTCTACACCTTTACTGGGACCATAAAATCTAGCAGAGCAAAACCGATTTCAGACGTAGAGCCAATAGCCTGTTCATTGAGCTGTAAATAGCAGACTTCTGCTTACGCACATCACCAGAACAGAGTTTAGGCAACCAAAGGATTGGTGGGAGTGATTTGTGGAGGAGGAATGCAGCCACCAAAGAAAGTACCAGGAAAAAATACAAGAATCAAACGCAGATGATGATGTCACAATTGAATAAGGCACAGGCGTTAGTTGCAGGCCAAATTGTTCACATTGTACATACCTAATATTTATAATAAAAGTAGTTGAATGGCGGGGCTCAAATCATTTGCAATCAGTGTTGTAATGACCTCAGTGACCTCTGCTCAACTACCAACTGCAGTGCAATTTCCACCGAAGACATTGGGGGGCAGTATTTGGGCTTTTTATTTATGTCACTCTAAATATCCTAACTTTTGCTGTTATATTTTTCAATGTTTTCTGGCCTGCGTAGATAATTATACATTATGAAATGCAGATTTTCTTTTCATAGCAGGGTATAGCTTGTTTTGCTCAAAAGTCAGCATGCTGTGTCTTCGCCAACGGAGTTCTTCATTCAGGCAGTGCCCAGCAGCCTGTAATTACTTGAGAGGAATATCAACAGGCAAAGTCACACTGGGAGGTGAAGGGCAAGCATCGAGCTCTGCACTTATAACCAATGTCTGCAGCTGATGCTAAGGACTTAATAATTTACACAGATCTTGGTGTCAGACAGGTTCTGTTCAAACTGTCAATGGAAACATGTCTTTGTTTTTTCCTAGGTTACAAATAGGGTCTGGATTATATGTGCTCCCAGGTCACAGTGGCTATACTCTTCATAAATTACTTGTAACAATAGTTTTTACTTCTCATATAGGTGCACACATTTAGAATACAATCTAATAGCATGCTCAGTTATAACATTTTGTTGAAGTTGATTTTTAAGTCTGGACAGAGATCAAGCAAAAATGTGACTTGCATTGCTTAACAGATCTTCTAACCATACATACTAGTATTTCTTGCATTTCAACCTATTTACAAATTTGGTGACACTCAATATGCAAATAAATAAACCTGCCGAAGTGGCTTATGGGACAATATGTGTTATGTAATATGTAAACCTATCAGTATTTGGCTGAATAAAGAGTCAAAGTAAAAAATAAATACAAAATCAAGTAGGGCAGAAAAGATGTGGGTTTTGGTTTCTCATCACAACAGTCAAGCAGCTTCATCAGACGTCTAATATGCCTACATGGTGAAACTGCACTGGTTCAGTGATGGAGAGGGGCGCACAGCAGCAAAGAGGTCTTGGCTCTATAATCTGAAGTGCCATCTGTGATTGTCAGCTGAAACTGCCATTTAGAGGACCAGCCTCAGCCACTCTGTCAACACTTGCCAGATTATTAGACAGTCAACTGCAGGTGTGAAAACCTCCTAGTCTGATGGATATAGAGAAGTTTTCCAGTAGTGTCACCAAATACCACATACCTTCCAGACTGAACATAAATGTAAAATTTCAGCAGAAATGTGCTTTCAAAGGCCACCCCTGTACAATACTAATTGTGGTGTAGTAAAATGATAACTAGGTATGACATGTATGGGGCTGTTAATAACTGTAATTTGTAAACTTCCAGGTCTAGTGGAATTCCAGCGTCATTCCCTTTAATGCAATTTTGACAGAATTTCACCTGCTCCAGGTATAGTGTTGTTTATCAATGTACTTTGGTTTTCCTCTAGAGGTGACATACATAATTTAATAAACTATTTTTGCTGTTCCAAATCTAAGACTCAACTGTCAGTTTTGTTGGAAAACTAGAAACACTAAGGTAATTATAATTATTTTGCATTATTTAGGTATTTTTACAATCCATATTTATGAATTGTGTCTATGGAAATCAGAACATTTAGACCAAATAAGCTGTGATGATGTTACACTTAACAGTATCACTCAGTTCTGATATGAGGAATAGAGATGTGCTTTGCATACAAGAAAAGCACAGCTTACACCAACAGTAGGGTCAAATCAAAATTAACTAAAACCCTGTAAAGGTTAAACTTATGAATAGTCAAATATGTAAACAGTATTAACCTAATTACTACAGTTATAATTTCTTTAATTAATGTTTGGGTGTGAGTGTTCAAATTATCATTGAGGTTACATTTAGTTACATACATTCTGGAAACAGAATTCTGATTATAATACATCTGAGCAACACAACTTTTTAGTGAAATATTCTGTTTCTATTCTACAGAAATGTAGTATTTTTTTTTAAAATACAGACAAATTATATTATAGTGAAACTGAATGCAATTAGAAACACTGATACATTAATCTTTCCGTGTAAATAAATTAATGGTTTTTAATAACACATACTGTACACTGCAATTTGAAATAATCATCCATGCATGAATACTGTCCAAGATCAACCAAATCAACATAAAAAAATGCAAATAACCTTTTCCAAACTTTTAAATAACCCCCTTTTATATAACAAAGTAGTGTTTGTAAAGCACTTTTAACACTTATTGACTGCACATTTGTGTTGCAGAAACATCTTTGGTTAGTGCCGTCATCTTACTCTTGAGCGTTTAACAACAATCGTACCAGCAACCATGTCATAGACAGTCCTGTTGTGCTGGAAGAAAAGTAGCGTTATGAAGGCTGGGAAAAAGAAGGCAATCGAAAAGTTTTTGTTCAAGGCTCGAACAGTTGATCTGAAAAACAAAGCCAAGACAAACAGACTCAGTGGCTATGCTAAAATTCACACCAAAATCTGATTATCTGATTTCTGGGCCTTTAAGATGATTTAAATGACTGCAAAATTTGATGTAATTAAAAAGAGATCAGAAAATTCTAATTCAAATGTACAAAAGTTGTAAAATGTGATAATAATGAGATAATGCACTCACGCTGAAAAAGACACATTGGTTGCAGGTACAACAAACACTCTGTTCGGCTGAACCAGGACTGAAGAGTCGCATGTTACGACCCTGAGGCCAACAAGAAACTTCCCTGGAGTGGCTCCACCAGCCCCCCATATGCACACAATCTGAGGGGATAAAACCAACAAGCAGAATGAATATGTAATTTGTGCAGTTGTCTTCACAGTGGAACTTACCTCATAAAAGCAAACTAATATCCGGTAAACAAGTGCAACCAGCATCATTTTCTGTAGCTCCTCCATGGATGTGTCTTCATCTATTTCTTCTACTATAAAATGCATGGCAAACTTTGACACATCCCTGAAACAGTAATAATAAAATGTTTAAAATCAAATTGTTATCGGCATGGACAGAGTCTAAAGTCTGCTACTCACTTTATTCCACTTAAGTGCATAATACTGATAATAATTGTTGCTTTGATGAAGAACAAGATGAAGAAATCAACCATTTCTGCAAATAGTCTTTGCAAAGGTGAGGGAATACTGTATTCTCGGCCTTTAGGGAGAAAAAAACATCTTGGTTTTAGACACAGGTCATTGATGTGCTATTATTTTGAGGTGTACCTGGTCTTTGGACGTTTCCCTCCTCCTGCGGCCGCTGCGTAGGCGCTGCTGCCCCGGGAGCAGCTTCACCTGCGCGGCTGGTGGAGGACGGGGCCCCCTGGGTGTAAGGTGAAAGACCAAGCCCAGGGCCGCTGTGCCAGGTGTGGGTGTTCAGATCCATGTGTGGCATCGACATACTGTTGGGTAAGTGCATGGAGTAAGGGTACATGGCTGTAGCAGCGAGCCAGCTCTGCCAGTGGACATATCCGGAGTAGTACTGCCACATCCACGCCTGCAGTCTCTCGCAGTATTCTGTGGTAGAGCAGTTGTCGGCGGGATCAGTTTTGTTTTCCGCATTGCTTTGGCCGCCTATTCTTCTTAAAACTTCATCTATAAGAGGCTTAACTGTCTTAGAAAAAGGCTCGTCTTTTCCCTTCTCGACACCCATGTTTGGGTTTTCCTTATCCGCCATATTTAATGGCGGCAGTTCCCGTGTCGTGGACGTAATACGTCATTACGGCGCAATCACGATGCATTGAGCGGATTAGTTTAACGATATAAATCAAACTACAACTTGGGCACGATGCTAGTCTGCCGAATTCAAGTATGAAATTAAAGCGATTATCCTATAAAAATGACTTGTACTTTTATGGCAAAAGTATGCGACATTCTTCCACTAGAGGGAGACAAAGCTACATTAATAAGGTTGCACGTCATTTAGGCAACGAATCATGGAAATTGCAGAGTAATATCTTGTTTTGTTTTATCTTACACACCCGTTAAACTAGAGTAGGTCCAATACCATAATGGCACCAAGCTGTGGTCCCCTCATTACTGAACCCAATTAAATTTAATCATGTTCACTTGCTTCACCTCCATGTCCGAGACAAAGGCTCTGGCACAAATGGGGTCACTGGCCTAACCCCTCACAGGGATTTGCCCTAATGCACTCAGCCACCCCTTGTCATAAGGCTGCCACTATACCAGTCAGAACAAAGGGGCTTTGAGCCACCATCTGTAATCTTTAACAAAGTCGTTCCAATTTCCAGACCGATACTTTACCATATTAAAATGACATCCACTCCAAATTAGTTTTATTTTTTTATTGAAGACAAGTATCGTGAGACAAGACATCTGCAGTACAATTTATGCCTCCTTCTCATAGGTCCTTACTGCAACAACATTGTCCATGGTGCATTTCTGCGGAGAAAAAAAATAAAAAATAAAAATTAGACAGACATGCAAAGCAAAACTAGGTGCAATGCTAGACGTGCAAAGCAATAGGTGAATAGCTGCAACAGATGGAGCAGAGTTTGACAAACTTAATGGTGAATCCAGTTTAACTTACAGCCACTAGTTTTCCCTCCTGAATGTCACGTTCAAGAACTGTAGTTTTTCCGTCCCACGTCTGTTTTTGCACGAGCTTGCCGTTCTCCAATGTGAAAATTGTCTACAAAGTAAACTGCATATTATAGCATTGCCATGAAGCCAATTAGGGGGTCTCAAAACAAGATTAGGAGTCTCAAAACTCGCCTTAGTCTTTCGGTCGTCTGCTGTGGTTTCATCAAACTCCTCATTTAGTTTGAAGGAGATCTCTGTGTTCTTGAAAGTGCTTTGCGCCTTCATGGAGATGACCCCATCATTCACACTAAACACAAGGTTAGGCTTGGCCATGTTGCCCATTTCACGAGTTGCAAAGCCCACACCTGCAGTTGCATCACACAAACAGTAAATTGTATCTTTTAGCAGTGTTCCATAATTTAACACATTAAAAACACGCATTACTTACCGATTGCCTTCATATATTCGTCGAAGTTGTCGCTGGACGTGAGCTTCCAGGTCCCAACAAACTGTTCAACCATGGTGAAGTTTTAGGAGTTTGTTGTACAAAAACCGGGATGGGTCCTCAGTCGGCAGCAAGACGGGGATCTGAACGCACCAAAAACTCCTTATTTGAGGCCGTTTTAAACACGTGCTTAATCCTGACCCACCAATCAAGAGCGAGATCACGGCGTTTCAATGGAGATCAGACTATGACGGGGCGTGTCTTTCAATTAGGTCTGCATTGATGTCAGGGATGATGGATGCGTGTGTCAGTGAAGGCGATGGAGCGGAGAACCAGCATGAATAGAACCCGATTCAAATTAGGTATTTGCACTAAATCAGAGGGGAACTGAAAATAAAATATATTGGTTAGAATGGGTTCAGTTGAATTGCACACAAACAATTGCTTCTTTTGGGTGTTATGTGGAGACGTTTCACCAGAATGTAGGCTAGAAATAATAACATTTAACTTGGCAATTTTAGACATGCATAATATTTAGGTTAGTAAGATAAAACATAAAACGGACACACTACCGTTGCAGCATGACTAGTGATGCTTGTGTGCACCATAAGATGGCGCTATAAAATTACCAATAAGATTAATCGCGTCTTCCTATCACTAAGACTATGTTTGCTATATATATGGAAGTCTTTTTTTTTTTTTTATTAAACCATATTGTTTCAAATTGAGTTTGGTTTGATAAAATTGGGATTACAAAAAATATTATATTGACCAGTAGGATGACCACCACATTTGCCTGCATTGTTATTTAGGCCTTGATGTTGTTCAGCGAATTTCGGGGAAAATTTGGGGTATAACAATATATTTAAATTTCTGAGTGCATCTCAAATTTTTAATATAATTGGTTGGCAATGGTAATAATATTGCAGCTGCATTCAAGTCTGTGTGTATTAAACTACTACATTTAAATATTAGGCATTTATATATCTCAGGTCTTTCTCACCAAGTTGTATATCCTATATTTTTGAGGTGATAAACTCAGAGATGGCCTACTGACAAATGCATGTGTTATTTTTATTCAGAATACTCAGTTTAATGAACAGTGATGGAATATGCCCACTAAATTTTAACTGTAAACTCACGGACCTTTATTTTAACTAGACTTATACCACTGGACTGTTTTGGGCTTTGTTTTGACTCTTCTTGTTTTGACTCTTCTTACAAAGTCACTGTTTCTGTCTAGGCTCACCTAACTGTTGCTCATCACTGACAAATGTTTAGGGATGGGATAAGATCTCATGAGGCAGATGTAAGTGCTGGTGATCTGAGTTACATTTTTATAAGTCAGAAGAAAAAAAAAATGCAAGGCCAAAATTGTGAACTTAAGTGCATAATGTGTATATTATAAATTATATCAAAATCTTGCCTAGTGGGAAATGAGTCTTGCCCCACCCCTATTGCAGATGTTTTGGTAAATATAAATTAATTTAATTTAATCAAAAATCAGCTTGACTTGCCTTAATCGAGTTACAGACCTACAGCGAAAGCAGTTGGAGCACATATATCATGAAATGCCCCTATCCCAACCCAGTAAGCCGATTAGTTGTTGTTCTGTCGCCCGGTGCTGCTCTGCCCACATGCAGATGCCATGGGACAGGCCTCGGAGCCCCTCTAATGAACATGAACTCTCCGTGGCAGCTCCAGAGAAGACTTTTCCTCATGGTTTTCATCAACACTTCAGCCTCCATTGATGGGAGAACAGTGGCCATGCACAAAAGCTGTATATACTGTACAAACACGGGGCCGAGCGGCTGCACACTGACTCATTCTTCGGTGTGTGTGAGAACGGAGGGGGACCTCTTTCAGCTCTTTTGTGCCGGTGTCTGTCAACAGTGTAGTTGGAGGCAGATCCCATTGTAGCGGCCAGTGTTTCGTATTGACACAGGGCCCCGCTCAGCTTGTTCCCAGGGTCCAACCTGAGCACTCATGAATAATGGAGAGAGGATGCTCAGGCCAAGAGGGAGTTTGCTAGTTTTTGGCTCCTTAAAATGCATACTGTTTGTAAACCAGCAGGTAGAAAATGGAGGCTGTTAATTGAGATCACAGCTGCATCACTTCTGTCTTGTTGAACTTGTCTTGAGACGGCAATACCACTGTTTAAATAGAGCACCTTTTACTCAACGTTGTCCAAGTATAGAGAACTTGTAGCAAAAAATCTGAACCTTTTCTTTTTGCTGTCTTTATTTATTAGGTGCCCTCCAGTTTGCACTTGGATGTTGATTTTATATCAGATGTCCTGCATGGTGCAACTCTCTTCATTTGCCCACGTTTGGAACTGACACAAGAGAGTACAGCCCCATGGCCGAATCAGGTGAATAATGCAACTTCATGCACAAATCCTTTAAAATATAGAAAATGCATTTATAAACACTGACCCACTTGACTGACCTACTGACCTGTTTCAAGGCATTCTGGCTAGTTTCACTATATGTACTTAACATGTCACTTAAGAAAGAAATCTGTTGAAACCAGCCCAAATATTGAAAAAATAGACTAGACTTAGTAGATAAAATAAAACATGCCAAAATATATTCAAAACAAGATAAGTTAAGTGTAACTAAGTTTGGAGTGTAGGATCACCCTATGCGGGTGGGTTCACACTAGGCATGATATAATCTTGAAATTTGGTGTCATGATTATCATTGTTAAAATAATTGCGATTAATGATTATATAATTATTAAAGGTGCACTGTGTGACTTTCGGATGGGGGTCCATTACCTCCTTATCTCTATGGATATGTCATTGTTCTGCTTGGAATGTTCCACAGTATCATATTAAACAGATCTACCTTGCATTTATGAAATTACAGGTGGTTTAATTGCTCAAAAATATCTAGAAAAACGAGCATTCTGACTGTGAGCAGGGTTGCCTCTCCACAGATCTGACCTGTAACTTGGTCTGGTTTGGTCTTCATGAAGACAGAGAGGTTTAATATCATACTGTGAAACATTCCATACAAAGCAATAGCATCTCCATGGAGGAAAGTATTTGATGGACCCTCCACCAGAAAAGTTGCTGACAGTGTAAAAAATGTATGTATATGATAAATTATACATTAAATTTTATGAATAAGTTAGATATTTAAACAACTGGAACTGTCCTTTGTTATAGGTGAAAGCAACAATAATCTAGAAGAAAACATCAAGGATAAGTATTTTTTTCTGGTTATAAAATGATGATTATCGATAAACAATATTATTGTTTATTGTCCCATCCCTAGTTCACACTCCACATCAAAACTGGGGCTAAACTATAACTAAACGTGGACTAAACCAGGACTAGACCAGTACCAACTGACCACTAGAGCACTGGCCCGTGGGAACTTCTACTAGAAATCATTAATTCCCACCAAACCTGAACTGGAACAGGCCAAGACCATGTCTGCATTAGGACTGAACTCAAGCCAGTAAGAACTCCTCCTTAACTGATAACCATTTATTATGAACTATATGAAAACACCAGTTCACGCCAACAGGGGGCAACATTAAGATAATCGCTCTGAACATATTTCAAACATCTGCTGTATGACTCTTCTCACATGCCCTAAGTGCTCTGCCCTCTGATGCTGTATGGCGGGATGCTCTGGAGGCCCGGTTCTCCTCTCCAGCCCCTGCTCTGTGTGTGTGGCAGGGGTCAGAGAGGTGCCTCCCGCTTGTGTGTGTTGAGCTTTTTTATGCTTCCCTGCTTTGATGTTCTCTCTTATCCCTTCATCCCACATGCTCCCTGAGCCCAAGGCGCCTGGTCCGCAGCAGCATCCTGATGGCAGTACAAGAGGGGCCCGCACAGAGACATTCATTCATATACAGAGGGGAGAGGTGGAGGCAGTGCCCGTGGGCTACAGCTACCTCCAGACGGGGGTGCTATACTGTATATTGTCCTCCGTGTGGCTTTTATGCTTTCTCTGATCCAGAACAGTGGGCTGGATCTTCTGTGAAAAACAACTGCCTCTGTGCTTTGAGTGTGGCCTCTCACTCAACCCCTTACAACATGGGAAAGTGCCCCTCTCAGCTGGTAGTTATATAAAGCTCTCCAAAGTCATGAGAATCCACAATAATCATTTGACTTGAGGCTCACAAAGTCTTTATCCAAGTATTGTCTATGGGCCATAATAATCATGTGCACTTGATTATTTATGTGTACATTTGTTATAGAGACAATTAGAAGTGTATGAGTTAGGAAGAAAACATATGTATTTGTGAAGGCCTAAACTCTGTAACACACTCTCTAACCATATTACACTGCACCAGCTGAGCCCAGGCAGGATAGCAGTCACAGAGGCACGTAAATATGATGAACAGATGAATCTGAGGAGTACTTTACACATGTGCTGCATTTTACACCATAGCAACAGACTGTGATCACTTTAATATTTAATGATAGATACTAATGGACAAGGTCACAAGGACTGTATCTGATCCTTAATGTCCAATTATTAAAGGAGCTTGGTAGCATTTCTGAAAGGGGACTGTCATATGTCTGTCTCCATAGAGATAGACATGTTTATGCCATACTCTGGAACATTCTTGGCAAAGCCATAACATCTCTATAGAGACTATCAGACGCTGCACCAGAAAAGTTACACCTGCACCTTTAATGTCATGTACTTACTGTACATGCGTACATAATATAAAATATACATATTTTCTATAAACCAGCAGCTCTGACTGACTGTGTTTGTGAAGTTGTATGGGGCAGTATAAAGGGCCAGTGCTAAGCGGCCTCTGCAGATCACTGGCAGTTTGACTGCACTGGAGAGTAATGGGGCTGGCAGGGCGGAATCAATTACTGGCCACAACAGATTTTCCCACAGGTCGGAGCTTGGGAACGCAGTACTTTACTTTAGCACAGACAGCTGGCACAGAGCAGCCCCTGAGAGGAGCTGAGAGAGCTCAAAGTTTTTGATAAACTTGTAAAACATCGTCCAACAGTCTGGCTGAAAATATCACTGTGTGCTGCATTATCTCTCCTACAATGTGAGCAGGTGCACAGAGACATTGCTGAACTATTTCATATGTATTTGTATTCAACTGTCAGTGAAACTGGATGAATTATTAGAAAAAGAAGCCATATAATTTGCCACTTGGATATACAAATGATGTGGTTTCCTGTAGCAACACAATGTGTGGCATTGCCAGTGCCTCTCACTGTGGTCCTTGTGGACATTACGTGCTACAGTCTCCTGTGGAGCTATTTAGGAGCTAGTCTTGTGATCTGCCTTCCTTCCATTGTGGCCCTACACAAGTTAGCTGGTAATGGGCTGTGTGATGGTAAACCAGCTGAACAATACTATTGTTTGTGCTGTGGGTAAAAAGAGCTCGCCTTGTTGTTTGCACTGTTGTGTTTACTTTAAGCAGTGCAGGTCATTGTTGTCATTTTTGTGCCGTTTGCACCATCAAAGTCTTTCATCATTCACAATCAAGACCTGTAAATACTACCCCGTGCAAAGAGCTTTGGCCCAAAGATTTGCTGTTCTTTATCAGTTTCCAGAATGAAACAGGGAAGTAAACATATCCTCCTGGCTTTACCTATCCAAAAGCTCACATGAATGCCAACAAAGACAGGAAAGTACTGAATGACTGGGTGTATTATGGTCAGACAGTGTGAATGAGACACTGGTCTGGTCCCTACCCAATATAGCGCCTGGGTGCTGACTGAGGCTGCAAGGAACAAGCAGGAAGCTGTGGCCCATAGGATAACATTGTTGTATGGAAGCTGCCAGGGGGACATTTCCTTACGGCTATTTGAGACCAAGCTTAATGGGTGGCCCTCTTTCTTGCATAATGTCTCATTTTGGTGTTGTGTTTGTGCAAACATTTTTTTAAGAATGCTGGAAGTGGACCTCATATTGAATACACTTCTACTGCTTTACTCCAGTGCGCTCATAGATGGTAAAACATATCAGCGTGGGGTGCACACAGGATGCAGGAGCGGCTGTGAGCGTTGCTACTGCAGACAGCCCTAACGGTTGACATAGTAAATCAATCCGGATGGGAGGGGTCAGCACAGAGGAGGTGGAGGGTGAGGAGGGGGTCTGGGCGGGTGAGGAGGGGGTCTGGGCGGGTGAGGAGGGGTCTGCTGGGCTCTAGTGGGACTGTCAGACACACTCATGTACTCAGGTGGCCGCGGAGAGATGGTGCACGGGCGGGAGAACACTGGACGGGCAGCGCTCACACGGAGATTGAGTTACCACAGAATTAGATCGAGGCTGTGGGAAACGGCACCTCCGACACACTCTGTGCCGCACACAAACACACACGCACACAGCCCTATGCACACTCCACCGAGAACACAAAGAGTCACCAGGGGAAACCTCAGGGAAGATTGAGGAAGGCAGCTGGGCACACGCCAGGTTCAAACAAATACTTGCTTATACCTCTCTGCTTTCTGCACTACAGACTGGTGCCGGGTGAGCCTCCTGGTCAACAAGCACTCTACAACAACTGAATTCAATGGGAAGAGGATTAAGTGAAGAATCTTTGTGGAAAAATAGTGCCATGGAATTTTGTGTAAAAAGAAACCATACAAAAAATGTGAATGTTTTGACTATAACATTATTAGATTAGACTCAGTTGGTGGTTCAAATCTCGTTCTATTCTATCATCATTACATCCTTGGTTCAGACACTGCACCTTGCTTATAGGAATGTAGTGTGTGATTTAAGGGGCCATTGGCACAGATCAGCAGCCATGTCTCTTGCAGTCAGTCCCAGGGCAGCTGCACACCCAGTACCACAGTTTGAGAGCCACAATATTAATGTATATTGCATTGCATACCACAGTCTTCTTAACCCTATTATCATAAATAATACAAAGTTGCTTTTGAAAAGGTTGTGAAAAAATGCATTCAAGGTGCACTGTGTAACTTTGGGGATATTTGTTTCTATTACACTTATCTATCTTGGATGTATGCATTTCAGGGAAAATACAAACACAACAGAAAATATTAAAATTTTCAAAAAAACAAAAAACATACATTCTTACCGTGAGTGGGGTCACCTGTAACATGGAGTGGTGGTATCACCTGCTTTTCCTTATGGAGATGGATAAATTTAATGCAAATTACATTCCAGGCTAATAAATAACACCCCAATGGAGACAAAGAGGTGGTGGGCCACCCACCAAAAAGTCACATAGTGCACCTTTAAAATAAAAATATGACAGATTTCCAAATAACTTGAGTGCCACATTATCACTTTAATTAAGTGATCATTATCTCAAACTTTCTCACTTATACGAAGACCAGCCTGAGGAGAAGTACCCGTATACTTCTTTTGATTATGAACAGCCTGTGTCTCATCACTGGGTCTTTGGAACTGTGGAAAGCCTAGAATGTGTGGCGGAAATGCATGAAATCGCTAAAGATGGTCGTGATTTTGAGTGAGAGCGTGTGTTGACAGGGCCAAAGGGAGGTTATGTATGTGTCAGGGATGGTGTCAAAGTTCATAGTGCCTGTATTCACTCCACTCTGGACTGGGGCTTGCATGTTGTATCTGTCACCAGTGCTACTTTGACATTCTGGGAACAGCATTTTGGCCTGCAGTTGCTCTCTCTCCCAGCGCACCACATTAACAGCTGACCTCAGGGACAGAGGACACAGACAGCTGCGCACAGACTGGGCACAGTAATAGGCAACACTCTCACTGACAGCCTAAGCAGACACGCAACAGGAAGTAACAAGAGGGGTCCCGTTCCCAAGTGGTTTGTGCCAGAAAATGAGAAACCTTCTTCTAAAACTGTATCATTTCATAAGGGAAATTACTTGTTCACAGTTGCTCAAATGTACAATAATTACAATATTAATTCTAGTTGAAGGCAAATAAATTAAAATATGAAATAGGCTTAATGAGCAGAGATGAATAGATTCTGTTATAGAAGATTTATGGTTATATACACTGAATCAGTCTGCATTATATTGTTTATATTCCCAAACAACAAATAGTCCACATGCAGACAGTTTTCCTATTAATTTCACATATGTCCACCAACATGGGTTTGCTCTGCTATGATTATTATGAAATTGTAAGCAGGAAAAAAAATTTCTGTACCTATTGTGAATAATTGTGCATAAAATGGTTTAGCATCTGTTATATCTTCATTGCAAAAATACCAGTAATATAATTAAATCTAGTAAATAAAGACACTGATAACTCCTCCTTAAGAGTGTAATCTAGGCCACTTTCTCTTGTCCGTGTTTTTAAGTTATTCAGTTGTTGCTGCAAGTAAAATATTTCTGCTCTTCTCTCCATCTCCCCAGGATGAATGGATCCATGGGAAGTGGCCTCGGTGCCAGTCAGTTGACCAGTTTGTGTCGTGTAAAAAGGGGGTTTCCAAGGAGCGCCTGGCAACTCAGAGCGCTGCGTATTGGGCCTCCCGGCTGATCCGTGCTGTTGTGGAGCCTCACAGCTGACAGCCACAATGAACAACACACTCTGCTAATAGGCCATGTGTCCCTGAGAGCTGAACACCAGGGGAGAGTCAGAGCCACAATAGGACCTGCTGCACATGAACTGGGCTCACAGCGGGATACAAGGAGAGAGGCCCGAGGAGCACCAGTCAGACACAAACCAGAAGAAGTTATATATATACTTGAGACAGTGTGTGTACTGATACTGCTGTTGATACTTTGCAGTGACATCTCACTGGGGGGGTTCTACATGTATGTCCATTGTGGAATGTTCATCAGCAACCATGGTGACACAGTGCAAACATTAGCAAACACTGCCTGATAAAGTTCTGAGATGGTCTAAAAAAAATACTAAACTAATTTAAACATTTTTGGGAGCCTGTGATCAATACAAGCATTCATGGACAAATTTTTTGTGGTCAAAAATGATGCTGCCAATCTGCACCATCATCCCCTCCAACCACCACCAATCACTCACATTCATACTAAGGCAAGGTGGGGGGAGTGTCTTGCCAAAAGACACAACAACAATATGCACTGGTCCATGTGGAGATCAAGTTGCCAACTCTTGCTAGACTTCCAGGATCAGACAAGATCAGGCATTGCCAATGCATCTATTTATGCATTTTTGTAGGCCTACATAATTCATACAAAATACACAAAAATACATAACGTGTGTTTGCATTTCCCAACTTTTTTCTATCTTGTGAGTGATTATTGTACAGTTAAGAAACTTGGTTAAAAAATAAAGGTCTAAAGTGTGTATTTACAATACTTCTACTAATACTTGCAATTGCTACCACTCCTGCTACTACTCCTGCTACTACTCCTAATACTAATAGTCTACTGCTTTGGCACTGGCACAACTCATTTTGCCACTGAGAGATTATACCCACATGTACTCACTAGGCTATATTGGCTACTTGATTTAGGCTACATTAAGTTAGACACACATTTTTCACATTTGCATATCACTTCTTTTTTTTCCGCTCTCTCTCTCGCCAGCTTTAAAACAGACTTCACTCTTTTGCCACTTTGATTTCAGCAGGTCTAAACCCCCCCGGGAGCCCCGCCCCCGTCACGCCCCCTCGCGCACGGAGGAGTGAAGTGAAACAAATCTGGGTTTAAACTGATGCTCCGAGACCCTCCGCTCTCACTGCGCCCCGGGACGCACGCACTTCTCCAAGACGCTCTTTTACGCGGGTCTGACATGAAGCGAAGCCACAATTACAGCTCCTCGGACAGTGACCTTGATGATAATGTGGAGGTGGAGAAAGACAGTGGCGATGAGACTTGGTTGGTACTTTTTTATAAGAGTATGTTTTTTTTATATTTTGTACGTTTTTGCGTGTACGTACGTATTTAGATTCGTTTATTTTTGTGTGATTGAAATACAATACTAAGCTACTTGCATTTTCTCTTACAACTCTACAGTCATTTGGATTCGCATGACTCGGTGTCACCAACCACCACCACGCAGGTTCAAGCCAGAAAAAGACGCAGAGGGGTAAGGCAATCTATCTTTGTCTCTAAAGTTTCCATCTGCTGTAGTTGTGTTAATTATATGGTAAAATTAAGGGGGGTCTTTCTCTTTTCAGATTATTGAGAAAAGACGACGTGACCGAATCAATAACAGCCTGTCAGAACTGAGAAGACTGGTGCCAAGTGCCTTTGAGAAACAGGTAAATGGAACATGGCCTAATGTACATTATCAAAACTGTACAAGTGTGAACAAACGGTGAACAAAACTGGGGTCCTTTATTTTAGGGGTCGGCTAAACTGGAAAAAGCTGAAATCCTGCAGATGACTGTGGACCATCTGAAGATGCTTCATGCTTCCGGTGGGAAAGGTAACTACCAGTGTATTAACTGAATAATGAGAACTGCATAATACGGTCACTGCTTGTCACTAAGGACTGTTTCTGTGGCAGGTTACTTTGAGGCGTACGCGCTGGCTAAAGACTATCACAGTCTGGGCTTCAGGGAGTGCTTGGCAGAGACAGCCCGTTACCTGAGCATCATGGAGGGACGGGACAGCGCAGACCCTCTGAGAATACGACTGGTGTCCCACCTTAGTAACTATGCCTCACAGAGAGAGGTGCACTCTGGACTGGAACACTTGGCCTGGGGCCCTTATGGCTCAGCCCATTCACATCAGCTCATGCTGCAGGGCAGGACTCTGGCCCCCAGGAGCAGCAGCAGCTCGCCTTCTTCCTCCTCATCCTCACCCTCTTCGTCCTCTGAGGCGTCCCCAGTGTCCAGCCTGACTGTCCTGTCCCACACAGACTCTCTGAGGGTGCCTCCAAATGGGGCCTTGCCGCTCGCCCTCACTGTCCCAGGGTCTAAGCTCTCTCCTCCCCTGCTGTCGTCGCTGTCCTCCCTCACATTCCCACTGTCCATCGGGGCTCTGCCTCTGGTGGCCCCTGCCGCTCTGAGCTCCAGCTCCACTCTGTCTAAGCCGTACCGGCCGTGGGGTACAGAGATCGGAGCCTTCTGAAGTGATCCAAGGACTGAAGGCAGCAGAGCCGGGCCATAACCACACACAAGAAAACACAGGATTTATGAACTGCTCTTTTGTGAAGTGTGAATGGCTGTTAAAAGATAAAAGTGTATTTTATTTTGTTGTGACGAAATGAAGTGAACATGCCTTTATTCTAATGAATGAAACATGATTTATGGCCCACGAATAAGTAGAAGTGCTGATCAGATTTGTATAGATTAAGTAGTTTTGCCTTCAACATTTGTCAAGCACACTTCTGAACTTGTTTCAGTGAAGTTTGAAAGAAATACCCCACAGAATGAACAAGATCCCGCTGACAGGGTGATGCTAATAATTCAAATGTATTTTTGTACCAATAAACACAAAACTGCTCAATGTAAATGTGGGTTACTGTATGCGTGTTTACTCTTAAGACCAGTCTCATGATGGTGTTCTCTGATAGGACTTCATATTCACATGGAGGCTGAACAAAGGGTAATAAGAACCTGTCGAAATCTACAATTTATGGGCTCCAATGCCACCCCCTGATGATGTGCCAGGTAGGTAACTGAATCCGACTACATTGTTGCCCTTTTGAATACCCAGGAAATCATTAAGCGCTAGAGGAAATCCTTTACAATGTTGGCCTGACCTCACCAGATTGGGTTGTTCTGAAATAAAGACAATAGTGTGAACAGGATGGGGACACTGGACTAAAAGGTAAGGGACAACAATAAACCCTCAACTCAATGTGTGGCAATAATTTTTCATTTAATGTTATCCCAAAGCTATCGTAGAAGAAAGACAAAAGGTGTGTTTTTTTAATTAATGAATCTTGCTTGTGGTCAATGTTATGAACGTGAACTATTGTGTAGGCCATTCAGCAATGTTATTAGTTAACAAACACCGCCATCTGCTGGACAAATAGGATAGCCTTGATTATTTGTTATTATCAGTGTGACCCACATTCATTGATCACAATAGATGAATGAAAATCAGGAGCCCTTTCTTTTCAAGATGTTTATATAACTTGTCATTTTATTAGCTGTTACATTTTCCCTTTAAGCACAGAAAATAACCCAAATTTGCATGCCAGATTTACAGAACTGATTGCTTTTTTTCATCAAAGGTTTAACAGAGCGAGTTTATGAAGGGGGAAATACAAGCAGCAGTGTGTTCATACCAGTGAATTTCAAAAGAGCCTAGTTCAGAGTGCCTCTATCCCTTTGTAAGCCCCTGACTGGAGCAGACACAAATACAGGTGCGCCATGGATAATTCACATTCAGAAAGCCAGACCAGACATAATTATTTTCACTAATACTGATACCAAGATTGGAGCAAAAAGCACATTCCATTGTCCAAGACTATTCAGAGAACTTTAGTGTGGCATAACAATCCATCAATGAGCTCCCAAATACTGTGTAGCCTATTTTACAAAATTATTGAGCAAAATGACAAAGGATGGTGAAAATAACAGGTGTACAAAGAGCTGCTCCAGTTGGGCAGAAACATTCTTGATTCTAATAAAGCACCTCAAGGTCTATCTATAGAGAAAGTGGACGTTTCAATGTGTGTTTGGCATTTTTGTTTCTATGTAAGTGTGGGGATATGGATGAAAACAGTGAGAAAAGTCTGTTATCTACAATTCACCAACCATCGTTCTGCACAAAAGACACAAACACATGATCATACATTATCATGACATAACACACTCAGTCTAGAACTAACTCACCCATCAAAGGCCTTTCAATAAATTAAATAAATATCCACAAAGTAAAAAATACTGTGTTGTACATTTAATGCACTTCACTCAGATATGAATAAATCAGTCAAGATAAATACTCAATAATACTCTCTACTCTAATCAGTTGAATTTATTGTTACTGTAGTTGTATCCATAAATAAGACTGAAAGTGTCTGTACTAGTGACGCTGTGTGGAGGAGGTGATGTTCAGGACTCAGGGAGATGGAGTTTCACTGTAGAAGCACTGGGCTCATGCTGTCAGCTCCTCCCGAATCTCTTTGTTCCTGCGCACCTCCGCGGCGTGTCTTTCCTGCAAAAAACAAGGTTAAACAATGTCAGAGTGTGAATCTAGGGCTGTAACTAACAATTATTTCAGTATTTTTTATTAGTCAATTAGTATTAGTATTAGTTGTATACAATATGGTGACTGAAGGCTTTTAGATAGAGAATATTTAATTGTTCATTTGAAATTTTGACAATTTGATTCAATAATGTCACTATGTTATAAAAAGGTATTTTCGTATGTGTTTCTGAGTCTGTATAGTCCAAATAACAATTATCATTATCAAAATACTCCCGTTTAGTCAATTAATCATTGCAGCCCAAAGTGAATATTATGATTGTCCTTATTATCTGTCCATAAGCAGCACTTTGTCTTTACCTTCTCCTGTAAACGCTCCATCATGGCGGCCAGGTGGGCTTCGCGGTTCTCCCTGATCTGGTCCATCTTCATCATAAGCTTCTCCTCAGCCATTCGGCTGAAGTTACTGTTCTCCTCCATGGCCTTGAGCAGCACGTCCCGCTCGTGCTCCCTCTTCTCAGCCAACACCCTCAGCACATGGGCCTCCTGGGACTGGAAAACAAGGCAAACAATGCTCCTATTCATGGGGTTGACAAAGATTGAACTTTAGGACCATTGCAATAAGCAAATTAAAACAAAATATTATATCTTTTGAATTTTGAAAAGTCCTCAAAACGTCACCTATAATGGAAAGCCCATAGATATGTGTGTATAAAAGTATACACCAGAGGAAGAATGCAACCTTAACACTGTAACATCATAAAAGACCTATTTCATGACACTGTCTCAATCTGACAAAGGCAAAGCTCAGACTTTCTGAAGTAAATGCTCTGTCATTGGAGCTTATCGGTTGGCGGGATATTTGGTTCTGGAAGTAAAAATTATATTTTCACCAGACATACTGTCCATGTTGAAAATAAAAAAAGATAATCAACAAGTAAAATGTTTAAGTATGTTTGGCTTTGCAGTTTCAAAGTTTTAACTGATGAAATGAAATAACATGTTTTATGAAGTTACTAATCATTACCTTATTAGCTTATTAGTCAACAAGCTTGTAATATTTTATTCAGAGATTCATTTAGATTGAAAGATTGAAAATGTAAGTTTCTCCAACAACTCCAACAACACTAAATTACATTATATTCTATTAAGGTTGAGGTTAAGGTTGAAAATATTGTCTCTGTGGAAAAATCTATTTTTAGCATTTGACCCATCCTTCAGTGTCAGGAGCAGTGGGCCACTGCAGTGCAGCTTCTGTGCTTTAATTCAAAATGGGGAAGACTCCCTCGAAACACTTCTGGATTTTAACAGGGAGTTGGAGCCATTAAAATACAGTCCCTGGCAGATTTATAACACTGCAAATTCCTTATAACCAAAATAAAAATAGTAATTCTAGATTTCTATGAAGGGCTATCTAATAGTGGCTCTTTCCTCACACCTGCCTGAAACTTTTGCACAGTTTTGTACCTCGTTAACTCGTACTATTTGGAGCATCTCACCTTCCTCCGCTCTTCTGCTGCCTCCAGTTTCTTCTCGATGTCCTCCAGTGAGATGTCCCTCTTGGGTGGAGAGGGCAGACCGGGGGACACCTCTGACACCGGAGATAAGGGCTTAAGAATCACCTCAAAAGCCTGTCCAGATGCTCGTTTGTCTATTGGTTTCACCTCCATGTCTGTAAATGACACAGTGACAACACCCCAAAAATCAATCTCCAATCAATTAAATCAATCAGTATATTAGTAAAAAGGGAATAGGCAAAAATAATGGATCAATATACCTTCAAATTCGCACATGAGGTTGTTTTTACCCCGAATCTCGGGGTAAAAACAGGAACAGATGAGGGAGAAGACGGACAACTCCTTCATCTTTTCTTTGTAGGCTGTAGGTAAATAACACAACATCACATATAGATGAGACTTTGAAACTGTGGCACGTGGACTGATTAATAAGTCTCTGTGTTCACAAAAATCTCTGCATTTATGTCAAGGAAATTTTGTCAATAAACCAGTTAATCAGTCATCTCTCAATATTCTTTAGGAACCAAAGGAAACAGAGTTGTTGAATAATTAATATGGTGAACAAAACAGATTTCATCAGGCTAAAAGAGCTTGCATCTCTCAAATGACTGAGAAATCGTAGTTTCTGGCACAAATTATTATTCCTTATTCGTGCTTACGAGGGTGGGTGGGGTATTCTAGAAACTTGCCCGAAGTACTTTTTAAACAGTGCCCAAGACATCTATTTTGAATCAAAGAATATGATCCAACATTATCATTTTTATTTGGGTTATAGTTTTCAGGTATTTAGCTTTTGGCATGTTTCCTCACTGTGCATATGCTAATAAATATTATGAGTTCGCAGCACTAGTGTTGCAGAAAGCCTCTTGCAGTGACGGCTTGCCTCCCACCTTGCCATGCATCTGTTTCCTTTGCATTTGACCATTCAGAGCTACATTTAATGCAAAAGACAGGTTATTTTATATGGCCACTTATTATAAGGAATCATTTGAAGGGAATGCAAACTGATCCACCAGCCACAATGATACAGAAGGCTCGTCCTAAGGCCTAAAATAGCCTATTGTAAATCATGAAAGACTGACTATCAACAAAAAGATAAATTCATATTTAATAACATCCAGGTTTGTGTGAAATGTGTTTAGGTTATTGTAGTTTTGAGTAGAGGGATGACTGATAAAACGCCCCTCGCTTGTATGAGGGCTAAACGCTCGCATCCTCGCGTCTTGGGTGGGGTCCGTCTGCATTATGCTGCATGTCAGACCGCTGTAGCTTCAACTGCAGGTGTAAATAAAGAAACCTCTAGCAAAACCAACAATGTAAGCGAACTAAACAATGGTATAATATGAAATAATATCATAGATTATCCAAATTATTCAATCAAGGAAAGAGAAGAAAGCCCAAAGCAAGCACACATGGGTTGTTAACACACTGGCTAATTACCTAGACTGAGACATTCCAAAGCGCACACAGACGCACCAAAAACAATTGACTAAACGTGCTGACAGAAAATTAAACTCCATATATATTATATTAATGTTACACTTTTGGAAAAGGCGTACCACATACATCAGGCCGAAAAGATGAAATAATAACCTACGTTCATGTGCGCAATGCTACGCCTACGCATTGGTTAGGAATAGGTTATGAAGGTTTACCTGCTGCTGTTTTGGCCATGCTGGATGGTATTTCACCGCAGAGGACTGTGGAGCTGTATTCGGGTGAACAGGGATGTTGCTTAAGGCACTGAGTCAGCGAACACAGCGAGTCCAGATCGGATGGATGGTAGGAGGCAAGAGCGCGTGCACACGGACACTCCTCTTACGCGCAGACGCAGTCCAGCTCTATGCGACCAGCACTGGGCCAGTGTACAGCGATATCCTCATCCCACAGTTAGATTATTTCTGGGAACAGGCTGCAGAATTTCAATAACTCAGCACCATTACTTCAGGACCGGTCACCAGGCACATTAGCGTCATCAGTGACTCATGGAGATGAAGCTGTGACTGTATTAACTGCACAGTAAATAGGCCAACTAAAAGAAAAAAAAATATGAAACTCTATCGTCTTAAACTAATTGCAAAATTTAAGACAGCGGCTATGTATATGCCTAAATCAGATTTTATTACTGGGTTATCTTATTAGTCTAGTTATCTGGTCATATGTATGAAGTATATAGGCCTACAGTGTTTATAGTCAAGCACCAGGCTTGGACTGTGCTGATATGCAAATATTTCATAATGGAAAGCTACATTAAACATATAAATTAATGTTCATACTGTGTCATAACATTACAGAATATGTTCATAGAAATAAAAGTGACATGAGGACAGTGTTTACAGTATTTTATTTGTATCTATCAAATTGTCTGTGACATAGATACACATACCTTTTTATTTAAATTGGTCAAATTATGTAAGAACCTGAGAGTTAAATAAATGAATCATACATTTATAATTTACCACCAAAATATAATATAAGCAATAATATAAGTATATATATATCTTATTTTGTGGAGCAATATTTAAGAACATCATTCATGTTATGCAGCTATAGGATTAAGACCACAGTGTGAAAGGAAAGGCAGACAAACAAAATATTTAAAAACAAAACCGTGATCTATAATATCTTTAAATGTACTATTTGCACTTTGGTGTTAACTGTCTTTCTTATTGGTGAGGTGCTTCTTGATGTAGTGGCCGACCAGGATCTGCGGCCGCTGTTGGTAACTGTTGAGGATGTCATGAGAGCTTGAGACCTGATCTCCTTTAAGACGGTCCAGTAATGTGACACACACCACAGCCGCTAGACAAACACAAATACATAAACATAAGATAACATTGTTATAACATTCAGTGTTATACAGGACTTGAACAGTTTCTTACCACGCAGGCCACTCA
The DNA here is from genome assembly GCA_029959045.1 of Taenioides sp. WSHXM2023. Classification (NCBI taxonomy): domain Eukaryota; kingdom Metazoa; phylum Chordata; class Actinopteri; order Gobiiformes; family Gobiidae; genus Taenioides; species Taenioides sp. WSHXM2023. The sequence continues at coordinate 24,832,076 of CM057088.1, read as the reverse complement.
TCTTGCACATAGCCGCAAACACAGAAGACTCCATTTCAATGTTACAGACTCCAGCTTTTTGAGCTTTATGGAGATATTCTTGTTTATCTTCCTCAGTGTATGAGCAGAAAGCACCATCCAGACGGGCTTGACCTAAGCAGAGTGTATAATATACTCTGTCAGTAACACCATTTTAGCTTCTGATCTAGGATCACAATGAGTGGATTTACCTTCATAGAAGTCCATGGTACACATGGTGTTTCCCAACTGTGTGTTAAACTGGTTTAACTCATTGCTGCACTCCAGTAACTCCTGGGCCAGCCCTGAGTCCAGATCTGTGTTACGTATGACAGTCTTACCAAGTATCACCTGCTCAAACTTTGGTAGAAAATTGGGATCAACTGACTGTTTGGTGACAACAACAGAGCCGGGCTCAAGTCCTAAAAACAGAGAAAAAAGAACAAATGTAGAATGGCAGAAGTTGTATTTGTGGTTATAATGTACTCATAAATGTACCTACCTATCCCACCAGAGGTCCCAATGCGGAAAATTGTAACATCAGTGCAGTGTGCATGGTGAAGTAGCTTTATTAGCTCATGTAACATTATGGAGATAGAGGGAATCCCCATCCCATGCTAGAAAACAAACAGGTTACCCCTTTTGATGTGTGTTGTAAACAAATAACTGATAACAATTAATATATTAAATTAAATAACTTATAACTGTTGTGATTTTAATGTCATTGCTGCTACTATAATATCATAATAGATAAGACCATCATGGAGTGTACACACCCTCCCCCACACATTCATCATGTCTTTGTCTATGACTGTTTGTTAAGGGTATTTTGTGTCAAAAAAAGGGTAAAAATATATTAAATTATTAACTTACACTAACTGAAAGTACAGGTCCAATCTTGTACATAGCATAGCGGTCAGTTCCAGCACAGATATTTGGATACTCTGCTTTCGGGTCCTCCAGTCCAAGTATACTGGCAATGTATTCGATGAAAGATTTCATTCTCCATGGGCTGCCGCCGACACAAACAAACTGAAACGTACACAAGACATTAATGATGATAATAACATAATATAAATGAGACAAGAACATAAGGCAAAATCTTAGTGTGTCTTACTTTTACATCGCCAAACATAGCAGGGAGATCATGGGTTTCTGTTCCAAGACTGAAGTGATAGAGAACGTCATTTTTCATTCCATCCAGGTAAGGGTTATGCACAAGTACAGGCCTATGTGAACAGACAGACGCGTTTACAACAACTTAACCCTGGACATAATCACATTGTAAAGCACCTGTCACTGGATTTATATTGTTTTATTATGTTACAAAAAGTATTATTTTATTACAGTGGTGTGTGGAAATAAAACTGTATGTTGAAGAGTAAGCTCAGAGCTGTGTGCACAAATGATTTACAAAAATCTATTGTATTGGGTGTGGGTCAGTCACGTCTAATTCTAGTCTAATTTAGTCTAAAAGCGTTTTGTTGGACTTTAACAACGATTCAGTGTTCATATGGCAAGACTGACAGCTGTTTTTTTTAATGATGAATACGTTGTTAATTAAAAACATCCTTTGAAAAAAATAAATCAATAGACACGGAAGAGAATTTTGATAACTACGTGACAGGAAATCCTTACGCAGTACATGACGGTGGTCGCTGTCCGCTTCTTCCGCTCATCTTCTTGAAAATATTCAACAAATCAACCAGATAAATTTTTATCTCTAGAGATAAAATAGAATCAATCAATAACAGTTTGTCGACGGTGGAAAGAATAGGCAATCCTGTCAGAATAGACGAGGCAATGGATAGGTGGCTATTTTTCTCCAAATTGTCTGGATCAAACACAACAGGTTGGCTTTACGCACCTACAGCCTACACCAAAACACATTACACTGACTGAGGTAAATAAAACAAGATGTCTAAGAAGAATGACCTCTATTGCCTTCGCTATTGAAATTAATTTCGCTTACTGGGCACGTAGCCCCTCCCACATCGTGACGTCAGCCCCTCCATGAGCACGCGGTCCCCACCTTTGTCCCTCCTCCTCCCAGCTGATACACACCCTTTATAAAATACCATATACCAGTATTAAAATATGAACGACACATTTGAACATTTCCTAAACCCGTTTTATTTGCTGTATTTGTATTTTTATTTGGATGTAGGCCAACTCAGAGCATCTAAGCATACACTCAACACTTCCAGTCGCACTTTAAGGCAACGGAATGGTGAGTGTCCTTGCAACTGGAAATAAATGACTAACCCCCAGTAGAGAGTGTTGAGATAGGTAATATAAGATTTAATTAAATTTATCATCTCATTTTAGATTATGGTCATGAAGCTGTTGAATGAAACCAAGAGAAAACAGTAGAATTTGCTGTACATAAAGACTATAGTGAATTTGACAGTATGTAAGAATGAAGATCAAACAAACCAAAATGAGAGCACACACGTTTATTTTGCATCTTTGCAAATAACCACATCATTACAATTTCTTTCAAGTTAAGTTCTTTCCACTAATTACATAGGTTTTCTCTGAGCAAACCTATTCCTATTCCTAAACCTATCCTATTTTTTTGGAATATAAGATGCATCCAGGTACATCCTTGTTGATTGGAGAAACACACAGCACACATATCAACAAAAATAAACAAAAGGTTTAACACAGTTGTTTAAGATAAAACAAAACAAACATGACTCTTTTGTACTTCTTCTTCAAACTGTTTTTAGATAAATAAAAATAAACATGCACATTTTACATAAAGAGAGATTAGAAAAAGGAGTGGGGGGACCTTAAGGGATGGCTATCCAAAGGCTACATCTTTGACTTGGGTGAAGTACTTTCCTGAAAACAGCATGTTCACAATATCATTTTGCAGTACACAAAATCAGATTAAAAGTGTTACTCAAATCATTTGCATGAAAAATTAGCAAACGTTCCCCACAAATGCAAAGTAAATGTACACATGATAAATATTGATCGTCAGGCCAACAAATACAAAATAAGATCAGAAAAATCAAACAACTCACATCTGTTCAATGTTCACTCCAATTTTTGTCAGATCCGCAGGTACTCAGGTTCTCTCTGGTAAAACAATATACATACAGCATGTATTCTATAAATGAACAACTTATATAAACCTTTGTTTTAGTGCATTTAAACTTACAGCAGTCGATAAGACAATAGGGTGGTCAGGTAAAAACTCTGGTCTCTTTCTAGACTCAGGACAATTTGCTAGACTAATTAAAAAGTCCCTTGAGTAAGCAATCCGTTCTGGTATAAGAAGAACACATTAAGATGAGAACAGTGTCCTTATCAAAGGATACACATTGCTTTTATAATTTAAAGCATACCTTCTTTCTTTTTGTGAAGGTTAAGAATCTTGTAGAACTGCTCAATGCCAATGTAGGGCTGTAAATAACATTAGACATAGAGCATCATAATATTAGGCATAGTTCATAGGACCTTTAAGTTAGATGAACAACACAGCTCGGGACCTTGTCATAACGCATCATAAAATTGTTAGCATAATGTTAAACCTACAGAGATTTTATGATACTAAATATTGCCATTCACTCAAAAGTGTTTGACATAGTGCTAAATCTGTTTACCATCAGTGTCCCAGCAGCCAGTGCATCTCAATGGAAGTTTTGCACTGTGGCTTGTGGCTTGTAAACGTTTGGTACCGAGCTCTGTTGGCATTTTTGTCAATGGGGGCACAGTATGTGTATATATATATATATATGACTTTTACCTCTTGACTTGCCTCAATCGTTGCTTGCGCTTGTGTGCATGTGACAGAGTGGATTGTGGGCTCTGCGATGATAGCGGAGGCACAATAGGTAACTTTAATATTCTGGTGTTGTCCTATACCTCAAACGGTGAAATACTTACCAATATTAATATGAAAGCACCGACGAAGGGGCCTTGCAGGTTCTAGATGCTTTTGCAGAATACTTCTTCTTCTTGAAATCTCCATTCTGTAGGCTCACATTTTATACATTCAATAAATAAACCATAAACCATTTCAAATCTAATGTACTGGCTTGGTGTATCCATCTGTGCTTTTCAAACTTAACTTACATTATTACCACAAACACTATTTGGCACTGTTATACATCTGAACCTTAAGTAGTTGTTTGCAACTGGCAATAGAACAATTGAATTTACACATATGCTAGCCATTGTAAAGCTTAAAAACGTCAATGTCACAATGAAAAACACACTTTGTTATTAAAGATTCATAAGATTTCATAAGTTTAAATAAGTTGTATGCCATAAAGTGAAAGATGGAGGAGCCCCGGGCTAAGAGTCCGTTTTTTTAATGCAATAAATCAAAACCAAAAATTATTCCGATTCTAATGTGGGGAGGAAAAGGCGTTTGTTTGTTTGTATGTTTGTTTGGTTGTTTGGGGTAAAATGTTATACTGTGGCTTTAACTAGCTACCGTAGATAAACTCAGATTTTCAAGTAACGAGTGGGGTGTATGCAACGTTATTTTCTTTTTATTGTGCAATCGATATGCAGAAGTATTTATATAAACTTGAACTAAAAAGTTCAAACATCTCAGTGCTCCAAAATTTAACAGGTATGTTATTTTTTAAATTCCAAAAAACAATTACGTACAAACTTTTGTTTTAGCTTTAGCTATATTTACTCTTAAGATAAAAACGTTCAAATACAGTTGTTTCATAGTTTAAATCAAGTTAGAAATATGTAATTTAGTATTCACCTGTTGTACAAACTTTGTCGGCGTGGTTTTCAATGAAGGTCTTGTCGTCGTGCCAGCGAAAAAATAAAACTACTTCCTGTTAGTAACTGCCAAAATAAAACTTCGGAAGAACTATTCAGGAAGTTCAAATCCCAACAAAACACAGGCCCCATAACTGTATACATGTACATACATGTACATACATGTACATACATGTACATACGTGTACATACATGTACATACATGTACATACATGTACATACACACACACACACACGCGCGCGCACACACACACGTAATCGGTATACTTTGAGATATCGTAATATATGGCTTTGTTGATTTTCATTAAAAATAAATGCCTTGCCATAGGTATGTTCTTTCCTTTTCTTCCCTTATGTAATTATGAAAAAAAAAAAATGAAACTTTCAGAACTTAATGATTTATTTACATTTATTTACTTCTTTATTTCAAAACAATTTCACAGAATCATTTATTTTACAAAAGAAAAGCATGTTGCATAAATCCATAAATGGCACACTTGTCTACTTAAGACACTGTCAGAATATTATGTTGTAATGTATGTAACATTATAGAAATACAAGTTGAATTTTTCTTTGGCCAATTGGTCTACCAGTAAGATCATCAATGGCTGTAAGAGCCTCCTGTCGGGATTCAAACACCACAGTTGCAGTGCCTTTTGAAGCCCCATTCTTGTCATACTGCAGTGAAACAGACCCAGGGATTATTTTATAGCCATAGCAAAAGTCATAAACCTCTTCTACTTTACTGTTAAATGGTAAATTGATTATCTTTATACAGGTAGGACCATCATGACCGGAGAGCCTGGTTCCGCCACGTGTACTCTCTCTGCCTTCACTATGTGAGCCTCTAGAGACACGAGAGCGCTCTTCTCTCAGTGGTCTTTTTGGAACAAAGTCCCTCTCCTGGACAAAGGATGCTTCAGAGTTCCTCTCCGGATAGTGATCTTCCCTCAAAGACAACTTTGGGTTAATCAAGTCCTGCACTTCTGACTGTGAAACTCCCCGTAGTCGAACCTCCGACCCCAGAAACCTTCGTCCGTTGAGTGAGAGGGCCTCCATAGCCTCCTCTTCAGTCTGAAAAGAAACTATAGCCTCACCAAGGCCATTTCCTTTATGATCACGCAGGAGAATAACATCATCTTCTGCCACATTAAATCCAATTAAGAAGTCCATGACCTCAACTTTCCTCACATCAAATGGAAGGGACCTTATGTGGATGCTGTTTCTGTCACTGGAAGGATTGAGCTTCTGATCTTCCAGAAGACTGATCATTTTTTCTCTTGAGATTGGACGAACACTAATATTTCGATTCACCATTGTTCGGTTGTCTCGATCCAAAGCATAACGGTAATCCTGCAGACTTCTAAAAAGCACAAATGCACGTCTTGTTCTTGAGTCACTACCATCCAGCAGGTAGAGAATCTGATCACTTCCAAGTCTGGCTCTAGAGAAAAACTTCATGATGTCATGTTTTTCTGCTGCATAGGACAGATTGTCTAAAAGAACACAGTATTCACCATTTGAAGGTGAGGAGCCACGAACTAAAGGGGGGGACCTTGATCTTCCATGATATTGTGAAGTCTCCTGACTGCGAGGCAGTGATTGTTGCTGCCTTTCAGACATACCTGACAGAGCCACACCCAATGGTATCTCCCCAAAAACCTGTTGCCATTCTTTCAGTGTATAAATCTCAACAAATCTTGTACCGATGTATTGCTTGTGCCTTTTTAGCCCATGGTTTGCATCTTCCTTTGATGCAAATGTTACAAGGCCATTCCCATTGTTTTGTCCTCTATTGTTCTGCATAAGTACCACCTTTTCTACAGCCAGACCCTCAAAGAATTTAAGCACATCTTTCTCTGTGACAGAGAAGGGCATCCCTCGCAGCATCAGTTGTCTTTCCTTTCCAAAGCTTGACGCCTTTCTGTGTTGTGTCGGAGAACAGCCCAACCTGCCTGAAGGCCTTCCACGATCAGCTGAACGCCTGGGGCCCCTCATTTCTTCCATCTTCATACGTCTTGGTTTTTCATCCTGCATTTTTCGTTGATCCATGACCAAATTCACAGAGCTTCTTTCCAGAACATTTTGCATTTCTGTTTTACTGCTCAGCAGCAATTTAACAGGTGAACCTTTGATATAATCACCGGATTTAGTCATGGCAATTCTTGCATCCTCATCTGAGCCAAAAATGATGAATGCTTCATCTAACTTGCCTCCAACTATATGCACTCCCCCATCTGGAATTCTAAGGCCACTGAAGAACTTGCGAATGTCCTGAGAACCAGCTGCTATCGACAGTCCCTGTAAACGGATGACGACTGCCATGCTGACCAAGAAACACCTGTAGACACAAGGGTACAGAAAAGCATTAATGCCAACAATTCTTCTCCAAAACTAAGTGAAGAATAAAGTTCCAAATACTGATGATCCATTGGCGGTTTTCAGATTCTAGAATGTGATTAGTCAGTCTGCACAAAAGCCATTGCTTCTATTTGTATCTATTAAGAAACATCCAAAATGGAAATCCACACTTCTTGAACCTGAGCATTAATGGTGTCCAGGCCCTTGAACACACCATATTACAACAAAATCTACACATTAATAAGTATTTTTTCTCATCTCCATTGGATGTTAAATGTGTGAAGACGTCAGGAACCCAACAATACAACTTCAAAAAAGGTTCTCTCTAAAAGAAAAAAATTCCATTCCAAATCTTCAAACATCTGCAGTTAGGGTTCTCCACATGAGAACTCCAATTCTCCAAAGTAAAATTTCACAACACAAAATAAAAACGTCAAGCATCTGGGTTTATAAAGCAATTTCAACACGAGGCCTTCGAAGTGTCCCAATCAACACACAGTTTATAACTTAAATTGCAGGTTTGACAGCCACAAGACAGAATTAATGTAAATCAACACACTTATATCCACTATTGCCTGTTGTGCAACACTTTAAACATCTCTGGTCAGCATCCATTATAAATAAATTTGCACTTGAAATAGGTGGCTCACGTCATGTTTAGGACACATACATTCTTCCCATAGTAAAGATGAAATAAAGCTTCCATTAGTATTTATCATGATCCCCATCAGTTCCAAGGTCAGAAATGAACAGCAAACATATGATGACAAGATCTCAAGATCTGGAGAAAGGTTCCCATGCGCTGCACTGTGGCATCAACTGCTCCGGATAGGTTGCCCCAGCAGCACTGAAGTACAGACCAAGTGCAAAGAACAAATTTCCTTAGAGACAAAAAAAATACACCATGTGACAAACACTACAACCATGTGTAATGTTAGAAGACATTCCCATAAGAAGTTTTTGCAGAGGCTTCTCAAAATTGCATTTCCATTACCAACAAATTCCAAATTTCCCACCTGTAAGCAGCTCTGTGGAATAGCCTTGCAGCAGTGGACAACCATTAATCAAAAACTTTTTTGCAAAAGCAAAAAGTATAGTGGATATGAACAATATACAAAATTGTAAAGCAACTTACTTTGAGCATCAGAAAACTGCAGACATGAAAATTATTATTTGAACAATACTCAGAAAGCAGATATAATCATCACTGATGATTCAATTCAAGGCAATACAAATAAAGTAAGGATTTGTGAGAAATAAAAAGGGGAGCGTCTCCAACTTGAAAATGGTAATTCCAAATCTCTTGCTGCAGATTTAAAACTTATCCTTGTAGAAAAGTATGTTTGACACACATCCCCTTGAAGTGTAGACGTTTTCCAAAATAGTCAAACGCTCAAAAATAACTTCCACATCCATTGTTTGAAATATCATTTAATCATCGATCCACATGGCGTTGAAAAGATACCGGCATCTTACCGCCAAAACAGCTTATTCCGACCAAAATCGATGAATATAATCTCAAATTCCCAATCGAGTAAAACAAATGAACATGCCATTGTTAGCACATAGGCCTCAAAGCAGCCAACAGTGGCTAGCGTCATGACAGGAGATCTAGCTACATGAAAACGAGGAACACATTTGAACTGGCAACATGAAAACCCAATCTTATTCTCAAACAACTCCACTTACTAGAAGCCCAACACACGAATCCAACCAAAGTATCTGTTCGGGAAATAGCGGCAAAAAATAGGTTAAATAAACCAAAAATCGTCGGCCGGTCCTGAGCAATGGAAGACGGCTAAAGCGGAGGCAATGCTTCTTCTGCGCGGGGCTGTGGTGAGTGCGCTTTCGCCCCGTTTCGCCCCCATGCGGTGAGAGTATGAAGGTACAACGATCTGAGGAAAGCTTTTCAAGGAAATACGTAAGGTTTTGTGCGTAACTTTTAATACAGCATGTGCCAACAGACAACTGGATAACCAATATTATTTTAATGCACAGAAATAATACGTAAAACAAACTATATTGAGCGTCACGTGATTGTTGGCATGGTGCTTTCAGGTACCAATACACACCTTGCATTGAATGCTCTCACTAGTTATTATGTTGTGTATTTATCTTTAGGCAGATGACCTGTTTTGTGGATTAAAACACAAATCATAATTAAGAAAATAACAAACTGTTGGATTTGTGCGGTTGAGCTATGTTGCCCGCGCTGGCTCCACTGATCCACGCTGGAGTTGGGGCGCAGCGGAGAGCCGAGCTCCATTTCCTGCAGCCCGGATGGATTTGACGTCCGCTTATTTCGTTGCCTGAGGTTTTCACTCGGTTATCACTAAACTCAAGGATGGAAGGAGCCGGAAAGCAAGAGTATTTGATGAAGTAAGTAGTCGTTTGTCTTGTGTCATCATCCAGTACTTTGTTACCTATATGACAGGACAAATGCTGAACCATAAGGTTTGTGAAGCCGGGTGCCGAGAATCGGCTAGCCTGACCACATGAATCATGTTAGCTCTTAAAATAGACAGGTGAGTACATGCATATCATAGGACAGGCATTAGCAATACACCGGGTCCAAGATGCGGTTTTATTTTCCGTGGATAACTATGCAGAATGGAGGAATGCTAAGCTAGCTGCTGCTGTGTGCAGTGGAAAGGCTATGTTGGGTTAGCCATCCGGGCTAATGCTAATCGAGCCTCTCGGTTCGCTGCTTGCGTGAGAAAAACACCAAATCCAAAGTACATCTGTTGCGTACGCGAGCTAAATTTTAGTAGGTGTCAGAATTTGACACTCTTTGTTGCATTGCAGTATATTAACCAGACCTGCATACAGTCGTAGCTTTGATCTAAGGCCTTTAAAGATGGCACTCCAGTGCTTTTGTAAACGATCAAAGCTCGTTGTGTGTACCGTAGTTATCTAACATTTATGTTTGTTCACTGTATTGCCAGTCCTAATGATAATAAGTAAGAACTTGCAGCTATGCCTTATGACTACAGCACGTACGAATCTAAAATAAAGACATTATCCAATGCACCAAAACAACGAGTTTGAGGCCATGTTTTGGCTGTATTCACACACTGGCCATTTTGGTCATTCTCTTGACTAGACTGCAGACAAATAATGCTACAGTTTTCAGGGTTGAGTTGTTTGAATACAAATTATGTCTACACGATATGCCTCTGTTTTTCACATACAGGCTTCAAGAGCCCATGTTCTTATAAGCCTGGGTAAAAGTGACATTTGTATTGCTACTGTTGCAAACGTAACCACCACCACACGCTGTAGCCTGATAACACTGAGCGGGAATGGCGGTTCCAGAAAACGGACCTAAATCTGTGTTATGCTAATATACTGTATTGTGTCTGTCTCACACACTATGTGATTAGAGCCTTGTTGATGATTCCAGCCTTGGTTCATGAGCCTGTCCTCTTTCTGATCAGGTGTGGCGTCACTTTGGAGTTCCACTTTCTCTGAGTTGGACTATTCATGGCCTCCAGACCCTCCAGGGCTTCCACTACTTGACTTGTTTCTCCATGGACGCTCTGTTCAAGTCAGAAATCAGGTATTTGATCTCAAACAATTTTTAGAACGAACATTCATGTTTTTCAATATTGGTATGTTCCATGCTATGTATTTGATGTTAATGCGCCATAACTGTATTGCCTAATTGCAATATGCTCAAACTTCAGTGCAAATTTTGACAAATTGCTCAGTATTTAACGCTGATAAAATGTGTGTTTCAACACCTGAACTTACCCCACCTACTACCTTTGGCTTCTATTTATGTTTTGTTTCTATATTTACTACTTCTAGTTTAGATGCCCTTGAGATGGTGAATAGATAAAAGTTGTTCTGCAGATGGACCATATTGTTATTTGTATGCATTATTTGCCTCTCTATAATTTTTGATAAAAAAATTCTCCTTTTTCCAGGTTGTTAGTTTGACTTGTTTTCATTTCAAACTTTTGAATATAGTTTGCATGGTATGCTTAAATGCACATAATGCTTTCATAATGTAGTTACTTTTTTCCTTCTTTAATTCGACCTAATGACTCTTTTTTTACTATACAGAACTTTCTTAATATTTTGCAGTTTCTTAATGTTGTGCCATCTGCACTACAACAGTTTTCTGTTTAATTCATAATTTTTAAATACACTCAATTTCAAAGTTATGAACTAATTGGGGTTGTTGTGGCTTATTCAGGTAAACAATAGCAGTACATTAAAAAGATGGAAATGTAATTATAGTTAATTGGATGTTCAGTAGATAATTTGATAAAATGCTGATTGTCAAGTCCTACGTCAGTGCAGCACATATTGTCAGACTGATATATATATTTTTTTTATCTTTCCTTTCCCTTCTCTTCTTATGGTTCTTTGATGTTCTATAATGAAAACACAGAGAAGAGGGAAGTGGTGCCTCAGTAAGTCAAATAAACAAAGTAGTGTACGTTCGTTGGTTTTGCGTTTTTTTGTTTTTTTTTTTGTTTTTTTTATCAGTGGGTGTGACTCTTATGTTAGTTTTCTGAAGTGCAACTGTATTAGAGCTGTTTTTATCTCTCATTCTAGGTTAAGGTGGAGGGTCTCTCTAAGGCAGCCTTAATCAAAAGCCTGTCTCCTAGAGTCCTGTTGTCCAACCATTTGTTGCCTAAAGGAGCCAATATGAAGGTCAACCTGGAAGATCAGAGTCGTCAGAAAGTGTCCTTCAGTTTCTCGCAGACCAAGAAGCCCTTGCAGAGTCTTTTCTTCATTTCGTCCAGCCCTGAAAAGTCTGGAGCGGATCCTGCTACCCCATCACACTCAGGCTCAGGGAAAGGGCATCATGCTGAGTCTAATACTGAGCACAGGTCTGCTTCAACTGTGCAAAAAACAAGAACGAATGCCTCAAGTCAATCTGCAGTTTCCCCAACTAAACTTAAAACAGATTTGTCAAAGACTCATTTTAAGAAGCATATCCTTAATGTCTCTGTGACTGATGAACAACCATTGTCTGTAGAAAGTGACTTGCAAAGTAATGTAAGATCTCCTCAGACTGCAGAGGCTCACAGTGTAGCATCAGAGTCAAGAATTACCGCTATCCTCCAGACACTTGCTGCTGCCTCAGGAAAAGATGGCATCAGTTATAGCCGCTCAGAGTCAAACAGTAAGGGACATAAAAGTACAGCCAGGACTCATTCAGACTGTGCCCCTCCCGGTTTTGAGTCGGATGGAGATTCCGGCCAGTCTTCCACTCGTAAATCATCTGACTCCAAAAGCCAATCAAGCTCAAGTAGTAGGCGAAAAGATGAAAAGAAGCATTCTTCTAGTTCACACTCTGAGGAGAAAGAAAAAAGTTCCTCTAAACGCGCAGACACATACGAACGGTCTTCTAGTCACTCTAAATCTGACCGTGACTCAAGATACACCTCATCACGTTCATCTCGGTCAGATCGCAGAAGGTCAAGGTCGCGATCACGCTCTCGATCACGGGGGTCTCGCACAAGTTCATCTCACTCCAGGCTGGACAGGTCCCGCTGTGACCGAAGCTCGCGGACCGACCGGTCACATTATCATGAATCTGACAGGAGGTCCTATAGGAGCTCCCCACGTAGAGAGAGGAGGCGCTCCCGCTCCCGCACTGAGAGAAATCGGGATAGCTCAGAGTCGGAAGATGACCGCAGGAAAGCAAGAACACGCACAGGTGAATCCAGTCGATCGTCAGCCTATTCTAGTTCGCACAAAGAGTCTAGATCTTCCTCTCATGTGAAGTCCACCTCTAAATCAGTGGACTCTTCTGAGTTGGACAAATCCCATCAGTCGTCAAAATCAGAAAGGTCATCAAGACGCCTGTCAGACACAGATTCCCAGCAGAGGGGCTCTTCTGTTACTGACCATCATAAATCCAGCTCAGGTCACAAGTCGGAGACCAATAATAAATTGAGTTCGCCCAGAGCATACACGCACTCTTATTCATCAGAGAAACACCAGAAAAATGACTCTGAAAGAGAGAAATCCCACACATCTGACAAGCGCTCACGTTCAGATGAATACTCAAAAATATCACATAAAATAAGTAAGTCTGACTCCAAGCATTCAACCTCTTCTGTATCTTCTCATCATGAAGACTCATATAGGACACAGGACAGAAAATCAAATGACACGTTTTATAGCCCACAAAAAGCATCATCTGTCTCCACTGTAGAATCATGTCCAGAAAGTGAAGAAAGACATGAGCAAACAAGCCACAAAATCAAAAAGACAAGTTCAAGGGAAACAAATGACTCCAAATGGACAGAGTATGAAAAAAGGGCAGAAATAAGACATACATCTTTAGACGCAAATGAAAAGTTGAATAAAGTTGATATTGTTGTTGAAACAAATAAGAAAGCCTACAATGATCAGACAGCAATGTCAAATCGAATACCAACATCATGTGAAAGTATTGATGTAATGTGCAATAGATATTTAGTTGACCATTCACCAGAAATGTTACTCAAACCAGCCAGTGTCCCACATGAGGTCCACAACTCAGTAAATGAGGAAACTAAAAAAACAGAAATGGTTGACCCAAGTAGAACCTCAGTGACAAGTAACTACCCTGACAATGTGTCTCAAACCCCCAACTTATTGTTTTTAAACTCTGAAAATCACACATGTATAGAAATTGGTGATGCTGTTAAAAAGAGCAGCATAGCGAACAGAAAGTCTCGGTGGGACATTGTTGGGCAGAATGCAGAAGATCATTCCAATACAATTCACACTTCAGAGACGAAACCTGACAGAGCTGACATGAAAATGGACGTCTCAAAAGATGGTGGCCAAGCAGACACTGATTCAAAAGAAAACATGCATGTAGAGGCAGGAACATATTTTGTAACAAAGGAACAGGTGCTTGAATCAGACAGAGCCCGCGTCTCTGATAACTGTAAACACCAAAGTGCATTGACAGAGGCCGGTCTCGACACAAACCCAAATGAACAAGCGACAAAGAAGCCTTTTTCAAATGATGAAAACACAACGGTGAATGCCAGCAAGAGCAGACATCCACAGTTGAATTTACTGATGGGCAACAGTGGGGCCAGTGACAGTGACAACTCTGAGTATGACTCTGATTGTGGTGAGGCGATTAAACGCCTTCACTCTGTGGTAGTGGTGATGCCAAAACATTCCCTCCCACAGGGTGGTGAAGACACCACACGGCAAAATAATGATGGGCTCCATAGTGATAGTTTCACAGCTGAAAAAATAATAAATTCCCAACAAATTCAGGGGCATAATCCAGCCCATAGTGCCATGTGTCAGTCCCAAAGTAATATGATTGATAGTACCAGTCACTCTGAGAGCTCCCAGTTGAATTTGACTGCACACATGCCAGCAATAAAAAATAGCAGCCTTTTAAATTCATTGGGTCAGCAAGGATACCAACAATATGTTAGTAGTGGAAATGAAATTCCTTTATTACAATACAAGCAAGATAATCTCTCCAGTGCAAATAGATTCAGTGATAAGAATGGATACAATCTTCTTTGGAGCTACACTCAAGCTGAGCAGCCCAGTAGTACTTGTCCACAGCCTGACAGCAGTCATGGGGTACAGGTGATAGATGGTAGATTGACAGGAACTCTCTCCTATTCACAATTACAAAGTAATGAGACTGTTAATGATCCTCCCACTGCTGCACAAATTTGTCAGGACTCAAATGAAATTCACCCAGACTCTCTCACCAATGACCATGGTGTCTACAGTGGCGGAAAGACAGCAGATGAATCCAGTAGGTCTATTCTTTGTCAGGGATTTGTACAAGCTCATGAAATAAGCAGTAACAGCAGAGGTCCAGCAGCAACAGAGTCCACCAAAGAGGATAGTTTTAAGTCACTTAGATCCAGGGGGCCACCAAAGAAAAGGCGTCCCGAATGGGAGTCCGACTCAGACAATGAGGCTGAAGCAGGACCTACAAGTAAAAAGGAGCGGCGCGGAGACACTGTAAAGGATATACCAGTCAAAACTGAGGTGCAGCTTCCATTGCTCAAGTTACGGGACTTTCAAGATGCTACAAAGTGGAAAGACTTGGCAAAGTCTAAGAAGATGCCGCCATATTTCGACTTGATAGAAGAAAACCTTTATCTTACTGAGAGGTCAGTTAATATTCAACAGGTTCATCATCTCGGGTAATTTCTACAAAGATTTACATAAATAATTATTTTAATATGTTTGCAGAAAGAAAAGCAAATCCCATAGAGATATCAAAAGGATGCAATGTGAGTGTCCAATGTTGTCCAGAGAGGAGCGCTCAAAGGGAGTGATGGCGTGTGGAGAGGACTGCTTAAATCGTCTTCTCATGATTGAATGGTATTTCAAATTCTGTGTTAAATAATTAGATTAGTACATACATAATTTCTTGCCAATTTTGTACTGTTGGACAGTTTTTCAAATAATATTTTTCAAACATTTTTCAGTTCATCTCGGTGCCTAAATGGAGCCTACTGCTCTAATCGTCGTTTTCAGATGAAGCAACATGCAGATTTTGAGGTCATTCTTACTGAGGACAAAGGCTGGGGTCTACGAGCTGCTAGAGACCTGCCGGCGTATGTTTTTGATCAAAATGTTTAAATATTAAATAAATCATGCAGCATAATTGAAACAAATGTTGTGCTCATTGTTCCAGAAATACATTTGTCTTGGAGTACTGTGGGGAAGTGTTGGACCATAAAGAGTTTAAGGCCAGAGTGAAGGAATATGCCCGCATGAAGAACATCCACTACTACTTTATGTCTTTGAAGAATAATGAGGTAAGCCTGGACATAATATATGCATTTATAAAGGTTTTACGATCTGTGTGGAGCTTTTAATATAATTTAATGTTTTTGGATTTTTTTTAGATTATTGATGCTACTCTGAAGGGTAATTGTTCCCGCTTCATGAATCACAGCTGCGAACCTAACTGTGAAACACAAAAGGTGCAGTGGACGAAAGAGTTAGAGTTTTAAAATAGAAATGGAATGGGGGGAATATTCCCCCCCCCCCATTCCATTTCTATTTTAAAACTCTAACTTTTTTTTTTTCAGTGGACAGTGAACGGACAACTTCGTGTTGGTTTCTTCACCACTAAGGCAGTTACAGAAGGCACAGAGCTGACCTTTGATTATCAGTTCCAGAGATATGGGTGCACACAATATTTTTATACTATGCTGAAATTAATAAGGAAACGTTTGTTAATTTTGGAGTTTGTCTTTTCCATTTTCTTTCAGCAAAGAAGCCCAGAAATGCTACTGTGGAGCCCCCAACTGCAGAGGCTTCCTTGGAGGGGAAAACCGTGTGAGTGTTCGCGCAGCTGGAGGACGGATGAAGAAAGATCGCAACCGTAAAAGTGCTCTCACTACGGTCAGTTTTTTTTTTTTTTAAATAAATAAATAAAAATTGGTTTTCAAACTCATCACTTGGAATTGGAATGGCAAAAGGCTGTTTTATACAGGATACATCATTTAAAATGTTTTTATAATTCTGAAAAAAATAAAAAAATATCCACATATAATTTTTTTAAATGACCACCCTTTTATATATGTAGTAACAATGTACTTTTGTGTATGTTCCAGGTTGATGAAGAGCTAGAGGCGTTATTGGACAATGGAGAAGGCCTGTATGATGAAAAGCAGGTGGTGGCTCTGTGCAGGCTGATGGTCCGAGTGGAAACTATGGAGCAGAAACTCCTGTGTCTCAAATTGATCCAGGTACAGTGCAGTCTGACAGCTGTAGTGACTGAGGTCATGTTTATCTCAGTCTAATGTACTGAACCCTTGTTTTACAGGACACTCAAAACCCATCGTGCCTCAAACAGTTCCTCGATCACCACGGCCTGTCTCTGCTCTGGATCTTTATGGTGGAACTGTCTGAAGCAAAAGGCAACAGTGCTAACAACATCAAGCTGCAGTTAGAGGTGAGATGGTGTATTTAAGTTACCAAAGTTAAATGATTATTACCTATAGACTGGTATAGCTGTATACAGTATAGATTGTATACAGCTTAAAATGTTTATTCACTTGTATTTAACTAAATTTTAATAGCTTTAAAGGATTAATTTATAATTGCCCAAACTCCAGTAAATTTGACATAATTTTATTTTAATGATTGGGAATCATTTATTGTATGTTAAGTCTACAATTTAAGAAAATGTTTAGGAAAATTTCTATTTCGATTTACATATTATTTTTATTTTTGCAGATTTTGAAGACTTTGGCTGTGCTGCCAATTTCCACTAAGAACATGTTAGAGGAGAGTAAAGTGTTGACTCTGATTCAGCGCTGGGCACAGACCTGCCCTCAGCCCGCAGAGAACGACGGCTACTCCAGTGAGAACACATCCCGAGCTCAAACTCCACTTAACACTCCAGATGGCTCCAACCCAAGAGCAGGGGCCGAAATGGACCACGACTCTGCCAAACCATCTGTGTTTCGCCGCCTTAAAATCATCAGTGAAAATAGTTTGGACAGTGCCATGTCTGATGCCAGCAAAGCATCGGATGGGAAAGAAGATGATGAGGATGATGACGAAGATGATGATGAGTCTTCACGTGCAGGACTGTCCGTACAAGAGAGAAAACCTGAACCAGAGGCAGAGGCTGAAGAACCACTGAAAGAACCCGAGAACAACGTCAAAGAGGAGAAGGAGGAGTCGTCAAATGAGAACTTAGATATTCAAGATGAGTCCAAACCCAGTAATGACCAAAACCACACTGAGATGGTGTTGGAGATGGAGGAGGAGGTCCAGGACACGAGTGAGGCTCTGAAGGAAGAAAGTGGTGACCTAGAAGGGCCACATGAAAAGGAAACGGAACAGGGCAAAAATGAGCCAATAGCTCAAGTCTCTACAGAGGTGCCTGAGCAGGTGACAGGGCAAGACATTGTCCAACATGAGGAGCCCCAGAGTCAGGTGTCCGAGGAAGATGAGCCTACCCCAGCTGCACTTGCCCCATCTGAACCTGTCCCGTCTGCATCTGTCCCGTCTGCACCTGTCCCAGCTGCACCTGTCCCAGCTGATTGTGCTCCATCTGATTTTGCCCCTTTTCAACATGCTCAAACTGAATCTCTCCCCACTATACCTATCCCCACTCCATCTACCCCTATTGCACTTGCCCCAACTGAACCTATCCCAACTGAACCTGCCCCACCTTTATCTGTCCCAAATGAACCTGTCCAAGCTGATTCTTCCCCAACTGAGCCTGACTCAGCTATATCTGATCCTGCAACCTCCGAGCCTGCTCCAGAGCCAATGGAGGTGCAGGCAGAGGCACAGGTGGCAGTACTAGACTCTGAGAAGGCAAACATTGATCAAAACACTGATCAGCCAAATGACTGTGCTGCTCCTGATATGGTGGTGAGCTCTGAAGTCCCTGAAGTGAGTGTCCCATCAGCGGCCGCCTCAGTGGAGCCCTCTGTTGTTGGGACGCCCTCACAGGACGATGACGAGGGTCTCTCTGATGTAGAGAGTGAGAGGAGCCAGGAGCCTCAACTCAGCTCCATGGACATCAGCGGTATGGCGGCCCGGCTTCTGGAGAGCTGGAAAGATTTAAAGGTTTGTTAAATTGGGTCAGGCCACACACATAGCTACACAATATGTTGATTTTTATTTTACTTAAAATTATATTGTTTACAGGAGGTGTACAGAATACCTAAGAAGAGCCAGGTGGAAAAAGAAGGCAGGACAACTGATAGTATTTCAATAGCATTTTAATATTAGTGTTTGTTTATTTCAGACATTAAACTGTATTTTCGTAACAGATCGCAGTCGGGATCGGGACACAGCTCGTCCAGCTTCAGGGAGCCGAGAGAGGGAGCGAGATAAGGAGCGTGACAGAGAGAGAGAGTACGAGCGTGACCGTGAAAGAGAGAAAGACAGAACACCCCGTAGCAGTGAAAGACGCAGGCGGCGCTCCCTCTCTCCTCCCTCGTCTTATGAACGCACCAGCCGCCGCACTGAAGAGAGGTAAGCAATAATGTCCACTCCTCAGCATTGGCCACACTCAGCACAGCGGCTCTTGTTATTGTATAATTTCCATCTCTTTTCAGGTTTGACAATGTCAACAGTAAGACTCCAAGGAGCATTGGAGGAAAGGAGAGAAACAAGCTGTCGACAGAGGAGCGCAGGAAACTCTTTGAGCAGGAAGTGGCTCAGCGCGAGGCTCAAAAGCAGCAGCAGCTTCAGCAGCAACAACAGCAGCAGCTGCATAGTCTGGGCTATGACCCGGCCCTGGCTTATGCCTCCACCTCCGGCTTTATCACATATCCCTCTGGATATCCTGTCCAGGCCTTTGTAGATCCAACCAACCCCAATGCAGGCAAAGTGTTGCTCCCCACCCCTCCAGTGGATGGAGCTCTGACTTACGAACAGACACCTCCTCTGGGACTGTCCTCTCCATCCTCCACTCCTCAGGCTACTCCAGTGTCTAGTATCCCACAGCAGATCAGCACAGAACCCCTCCCCCCTGGGACCTCTCAGCCATACGCCCAGCCCACCGTAGCTCCTCCAGACACTGGGGTGGCTGTTCTCTCTGTCCCGGCCCCCGGGGCACCTCCTGTGCAGGGCCAGAGCTACACTACTCTGTGGGACCCCAGCACACAGCAAACAGTCACAGTGCAAACTGCAGCTCAACAGTACACCACTGCATCAGCTCAGCCTCAGCCACAGACTGCTATATACTACCAGGGCCAGCCCTGTCCTACCATCTACAGTATCCCCACCCCCTACCCACAAGGCAGTGCTCCTGTCATACAGGTGTGGACTTTTGACATACTACTTTTAGTTAAGCCTTTAAGTCATGTAATCAGTATTAAAATCATCATTACCATTCACTTGTTTTTTGTTTTTTTTTTAACAAGGCTTACACTGATCCTGCGGGCAACTATCTGCACAGTCAGCCTGTCTATCCCGGCCAGCAAGGGGTGGTAGTGCAGCAAGGAGGAACTGTCACTACTATTGTCACCTCCCAAACTCAGGTAATACACATGGCTCTCTTTTTTTCTAATCAAAGCATGAATTGTTTATAACCCAGCACTGTATGTTTAACCCTTTCGTCTTTTTTATGGTTTACTTTTTATTCATCAGGAGTTAATTGTACCAAACAACATTGTAGACCTGCCTCCACCCTCTCCCCCCAAACCCAAAACTATTGTTCTACCTCCAAACTGGAAAGTGGCTAGAGACCCTGAGGGCAAAATCTACTACTACCATATTGTCACAAGGTATGGTATTTGTTGTTATTATGGAATCTTAAATCTTACTAAATTAATACAAGTAAGATTAACTGACCTTTTTCTTTTTAGGCAAACACAGTGGGATCCTCCGACCTGGGATGGGACAACTGACGCCACTACCATGGAGCACGAGTCGGAAATGGACTTGGGAACTCCCACCTACGATGAAAATCCATCCAAGGTTGGCTATTAATAATTACATTTTACCACATTTTACCCTATTAAATTCATTATTCTTTGTTCTTTCCTTTTAAATGTCACCAGTGGTATTTTCTAGTATTTCTTTAAGTGATAAGTACATACATATGTTGTTCTTTTTCCAGTTTTCAACAAAGACAGCTGAAGCTGATACATCCAGTGAATTGGCCAAAAGGAGTAAAGAGTCATTCCGTAAAGAGGTGAGCTCTGCTGTTTTTATTGTAATAAAATGTTTACAAGAGTCTCAAATGTATCCGCTCTTGTGTAATACTGTGTGTGTTGTGCTCATTAGATGTCCCAGTTCATTGTACATTGTCTAAATCCTTATCGGAAGCCTGACTGCAAACTGGGACGCATCGTCAACACCGAGGACTTCAAACACCTGGCGAGAAAAGTAAGTGTTCGCTGTATGAAGGATTGGATGAGCCAAACACACTCATTTCCTTTTAATAGACATGTCCTTGGGCAAAGATGTTGTGTGGGAGGAGGAGTGACATACCAGAACAGTGAAGACATGCTCCCAATTAACTGACCCTGTGAGCTTAATGTATGCACTTTATTGGGTAAATGATAGGACACAAGTTGCTAAAAGGAACTGAGCCAAATTGTAACTACATAGGGCTGAGCCATATGCTGAAAAAAAATCTAATCATAATCTGATCAATGTAGGAATTTGCTATTTTGTTGATAGCATAACATTTGGATTAAAGGTCCTATATTATGCAGAATTGACTCTTGTGAGCGTTAAGCCATTTTATAATGTTGTTACCTCATCAAAAACATACATGGAGTTGTGTTTTGTTTCATTCACACATCTTTGAGTAATCCTCTATTAGTCTGTCTACATCTCCAAAGCTCAAAATGCTCTGTACCACCTTGTGATGTCATGAAGCATTAGCTTTGTTTTAGTGAAGGTGTATGGAGTTTAAAAACACGGTGGAGCACTTTTGGTATTATCACACGACATCACAAGGTGGAACTGAGTGTTTTCTGTAGGGTTTTGCAGGGTTTAACATGTGTGAATTAAACAAAACAACTCCAGGTATCTTTTTGATCAGGAAACCATATTATATATCATAGATCAGAAAATAGTGTCGTGTAGTGCTGCAGATGGCTTTAGTTGCCTTATAAAGTTGTATATAACAACTACATGAAAAAGATTAAATCTAAACCATAATATTGTGATAGGACAATAACATTTAAGGTATAGCACAGTATTGAGTCATTATTGATGTTTTTCTGTTTTCATATACGTCTGTCGTGCCTTTTGTTGGCAAGAATGTCGAGGCTGACTTCTATTTCAGTCCATGTACCTACTATAGACCCCATTAATATAGGCACAATCTGCACAGCAAAGTAGGGCATAACCAAGGCGTAATATCACATAAAAACACACTGTGAAATTTTCGTTCCATCCCTACTGTGAATTAGGCAAAAAATTGTGCTATGATATTTTTGGCATGTCACCCACCCCTTCGGTTACATCTGTGCAATGTCCTGATGTTGATGGCCAACATGGTAAGGCCATAAATCACAATGTAACTGTCTTGTTTGATCTCTTCATAGCTAACTCATGGGGTAATGAACAAGGAACTTAAAGCGTGCAAGAATCCTGAGGACCTCGAGTGTAATGAGAATGTGAAGCACAAGACCAAGGAGTACATAAAGAAGTACATGCAGAGGTTTGGCTCAGTCTATCGGCCCAAGGAGGACACCGAGGTGTACTAGACACTAGAAACAAGCCTCAAACTCCAAACTGTGAGCCAGAACTGCTAAATCTTTTATTGTCACTGAATATTGCACTGCTGCTGTTAAGCTCTTTGGGTGAGACTGAGTGAGACCCCTGGGTAGTGGAGCAGCATACGCAATTGGTGACACTGACAGGTGCTACATGGACTTTCAAAGACTGTTTTAGCGTTTATCTTTTTCATGTATGGCTCTTTAAAAGGAGGCTCGCCTCCATTCCATTTTGACCCTGTCCAGCCCAAAATAAGATTGGTTAATCCAGGGGTGTCAAAATGGTGGTGGTAAAGGGTACGTCTTTGCCCAGGCCCCAGTGTTTGAGGAGCCGTCAAAAAACATGTGATGTGCATTTAACTATTGCGGGCCCACCAATGTTTTGTACTAAGAGCCCAAACATTGTGCTACAGCCCTGGGTTAAACTTTTTTCCCATTGGAGCATTCTTGGATCTCCTGGCTCTTTATCTGGTGCTGCTTTAACTGGGCCATGGAGATCCAGACTTCCACAGGTGAACCCCTGCCTTCTTGTCCACTCCTCTGTGGTGGAATTGTCCTTGTTTTATGAATGCATTATATACTGGATAAAACAACTATTTTACGTAAGTTAAAATAAATTAAATTGAGATTTTTTATTTGAGTAGGCTAGATTTTGATAGGTCACCTGCCAATAGCATAAGTCATTTTTACTTTTTCTTATTTTAAGTGCATCACAATATTTGTTATTATCTTACAGGTGCACTGCGCAACTTTTCTAATGGGGTTCACCACCTGCTTATCTCCATGGAGATACTATTGAAGTGCTTGAAATGTTGCACCGTATGGCAGTAAACTTGTATTGTGCATTTATTCAATTACAGGTTTCATTTACTGCTTAAAAAATGCAATGAAAATATGCATTCTAACTGTGATCTGCCTGTCATACAATTATACAAGTTTAATGCAACATTCCAGGCAACGCAATGACATGGAGACAAGCACACTAAGGTTACACACAGCATCTTTAGGCTGAATATGACTTGTTCCATTGGCATTTTCATTTTTTTTCTAACTGGTCAAAATGTACTTCATTCAAGATGGATTCATTCAGGGCATGATAACTTATTGGTCACTTGTGCAGGTGGAGTTTTCCAGGTGTCTCCAAATATCTCCTTGGGGTCAGATTTTACGTGTGTAGGGATCAGTTGTCCACCAGTGTGTCTTTTATCTGTTTGTAAAATAACAGTTACTTAATGTGCCGTCATATAATTTGACACTTTCTTTCTTCCAAAATCTACGTAGATTCCTCTTATAAGATGGACAGGTTTAGGGTGCGAGCTAAGCAATGCAGTTTTAACAGTTTGTGAACACCCTCTTTATTCTATATGCTTTCAGTTTTTATAAGAGCTAGGTTGAGGTTAAAGGTTGGCTATCAACATAAATTATACTTGGATCAATTCAAACTAACTTTATTGTTCTCAGTTCAACACCATTAAGTCACTGCAGTTGAAAAAATGCATTAATGTTTTTCCAATGTGTACATTTGTTATGTGAATATATTGAAAAATAAGTTTTGGAAATGCTAAAACGTAGCAGTCACTTTGTAAGGACTATCATTCATGGTTAATAATGTAAATAGTGATAATGTAAAGTTACCAAAGCTGTACACGAGAGGGCGCTCTTCTCACCAGCTCAGCTCCTGATGCAGTCCATTCACTGAACCCCACAGCCTCACAGCTCTTTGTTTTATTTCAGCTATAATGGGGGAAATTTTTTATGTTGTTTTGTTAATTTCTTTTGTACAAAATATGTTTCACCCTGTTCTACTGTAATTATTGCGTAAGCACATTGTCATACTGCGTGTACAAACATTTTAAAGATAATAAACCTTTTTGTAAACATATTCTTCCTTGATGAATTATTGGAAACTTTGCAGTATCTGAAATGACTGCATAAGGACTGTGATGTGATATGATTAACAACCACCCAACCTGTTTGAGAAAATGTATTTCCTCTATAAGCAGATGTGAGTACTTATAAGTTACATTTGACTTGAGTAGCAAACATTTTGAAACTAGTTTTCGTTGTAGAATTATAAGATTTTTTTTCTTGTAGGCCTACTTGTGCAATTGCTAATTGGTTTGAGATAGCACTACTGTCATTTGAGTAAAAGGTTATTGTTAACTTTATGTTGATAATATTACATTATTTCAGCAAATGCTTGCACCTTGCCTAAAGGCTATGCTTTTTTTCTAAATTACATTTAATTTATTCTTAATAGCCTAATTTGTGCATTTACTTTTAAGATAAGATAAGATAAGATAAGATAAGATAAGATAATCCTTTATTTGTCCCACAATGGGGAAATTGCAGTGTCACAACGCAAGTTACAGAAACAGTAGGAAAATAAGAGCATGCATCAAAATCAAGATAAATAATAATAATAAGTATTTACAATCAACTAAAAAACACAACACTGTAAGCTAAGCTAAAAGGCACAGGAACATTGCACAATAAGTGTTTTTGATTCTGAGATGATTGTGTACAGTGCAGTGATGGACAGTGGTGGGTAAATAAATAATAGCAGGTACAGTGACTTTAAATAATATTGCACATTGTTATTATTACTATGGAGATGACACATGGTTGCTATGGAGATGACACATGACTAGCATTGATCATTGTACAGTCTGACAGCAGCAGGAAGGAAAGACCTGCGAAATCTCTCCTTTACACAGCGAGGGTGAATCAGTCTGTCACTGATGCTGCTCTCCAGAGCAGACAGGGCGTCCTGCAGGGGGTGACATTCATGGTCCAGCATGGACATAAGTTTAGCCAGGACCTTCTTGTCCCCCACCTGCTGCACCGAGTCCAGAGGACAGCCCAGGACTGAGCTGGACTTCTTGATGATCTTGTCCAGTTTCTTCTTCTCCCTCTCTGTGATGCTGCTGCTCCAGCAGACCACACCGTACAGGATGGCTGATGCCACCACAGAGTCATAGAAGGTCCTCAGGAGTGGCCCTCTCACTCCAAAGGACCGCAGTCTCCTCAGGAGATAGAGCCGACTCTGGCCCTTCCTGTACAGTGCATCTGTGTTATGAGTCCAGTCCAGTTTATTGTTCAGATGCACACCCAGGTACTTGTAAGAGTCCACTCTCTCAATGTCTCTTCCCTGGATGTTCACTGGTGAGGGGGCAGTAGAGTGGCGTCTGCGGAAGTCCACCACCATCTCTTAGTTCACCTGAATCTGACTTTGTCTTAGATCTAAACAGCCATAGCCTGATATACTTGGTGAAGTCCTAATAGTAGGCTTCTAGTAATTAATTTGGTTGATAATTATTAATATATTAATATACTAGGCTACTTATGTCTTCTCCAATAGTTTGGGGAGTTTACTCTTTCTTGAGTGGCCGACATTTTAGTGTAGATCTATTTTACTCATCTCTGTTAATGACAACGCACAAGGCACAGTCTGCACAGCACATAGGGAGTGTTGAACCAGATGTTCCCAAATCAAAGTGATCTACTGCGTTCATTAGAGCTGTTGTGTGAAGAGGCGCTGCTCCTCCTCCTCCCCCCGCTGTACCCTCCCCCCGTGTGCGCGCATTCCTCAGCCCCGCGCTCTGCGCGATCCAGACCGCACTTTAAGCAGTCCCGTCTGGAGAGTGTGACTGCATCCAGCGCTCCTCGCCCCGGGCTGTGCAAAGCGCCTGCTCCCACTTAAAATCCACAGGCACAAAGATCATCAGCAGATCTCCGCGAGACAAAGACGAGCGCGACTGGATCAATAGTCCCCAAAAAAGTATGCCTACATAATGTGCCCCAGAATTGGAATATAATATTGAAAACACCAGGTTACACAACTCTGCTCAAGAATTCACCTGTCCATTTTCTATCATCCTTATTAGTAATAGGTGTACTTATTTTGTCATGTTTTTATATAGACAGACTCAACTTGCACGTCATTTCGCATTAAATGTGGAATTTAATTTCCTGTAGAAGGATTCTATATTTTTCAAGTTTTCGGCAATAATGCAAGATAATAGACAGACTACCCTTAATCTCTTTTGATCTAAAGTTGAAATGGTTGCCACAAGGTTTTAAATTCAGTAATTACTCAATTACCCAATTACCCCCAACTGTAAAATACAGTAAATGAATATTTCAGACCACTTTAGAAAAGACAGAACTGTGCATGCTGGATCTTTTTTCTTTTTGTCGTCTTTATTAGATACAAAAATAGGTGTAAATACAGGAGCTGTGTGTTAAATGTGACAGACAAATACTGTTTACTTATTTGTGCACACACACATCAGGGACAAACAAAACAAGTCATATTCATATTTAATATGTTTACAAAGAGCTATTCATATATTTATCATGCGCCAATGTAGATGAATAATTGTGAAATGTTTCATAGCAAACATCAGTGCAGTAAAATGGTTTGGATGATTGTAATCGATACAAAACAGAAATTTTAAGGTGCACTGTGGCACTTTTCAGGTGGAGGGTCTTTTCACCTTCTTCTCTCCACAGGGATGTTATTGCTTTTCCTGGAATGTTCCGCAGTTTGGCATTAAACTTATCTATCTTCATAGACAAGCAGGTGACACATTCATATGTATTCATTCACAGTAAGAATACATGTTTTTGATGCATTGTTGAGCTATTAAAACAACTGTCATTAAATAAATGCACAATAATATGTTTAATGACATACTGTAGAACATTCCAGGCAAACCAGTAACATCTCCATAGAGACAAGCAGGCAGTGGACCCTCCCAGCCAGACAAATTACAATGTGCACCTTTACAGTCTTTGTTTGACTGTGCTTCTCTTAAATATTATGGCAGTTTGTAGAAAAGCAAAGACAGTACCATTGAATAAACAGAGTTTGGAAAATAAAACTGTTCCGTAGTGGTTTGGGTTGTGGCTCGTTAAACAAGGCCATTTAGAGGGTTACAAAGCACACGGAAGGAACTAAAACTGATCACTGTTAAAATCACATGCAAACTGAATCACACTGGTGTGAATTATTTCTGTTTCTTCAGTGTTATGGGCACAGAGCATGCTCCACTGACTTGTACAAGGTCCTCTGCTGTTTTCAAACGAGACAAGAGAATGTTCTCCACAGCGCTGCAGAGTTCAAGCAGCGTCAGTCTGACTTGTTTAAACTGTATTTCCTTTACAGCTTGTTTGTCCATTCAAAGGTGTTGTGTTTTAGTGACAGGTACAGTGGCTCCTGTCAGTGCAGTTCAGTCTCTGCTCTCTCTCGCTCTAGACCAGGGTTTCCCAAACTGTGGTACGTACAACTAGTCCTATGCAGGCTCCCTTTGGTGGTACACAGGGTCCTCTGCAGTATTTTATTTAGAGACAAATTTATGAAAGCTTTTCTCCTCCTTTTGGTAAATAATTTTAGACCTGGTTCAGCCCTAATTCAGACCTGATAAAGTCCATGTTTATCTGGTGGTAGATAAGAGGGCCAAATATGATCTCAGGTGGTAGTTGTGTAAAAAGTTTGAGGAGCACAGTGTTAGACCACTGAGACTCCCTGCGAAGGCGTCATCAGTGCAGTCATCACATCCGCCCGTTCGATCCGGGCCAAAGCCGAGCTCAGGAGTCCCAGGGTGGAGCCCTCCTTCTGGGACCAGTTGGACAGGAGCGTGCGGGCTGGGGCTTCTCCTCGTCCAAACAGCTCCAGTTGGTCACTCTCGTAGCCCAGGGCCACCCCCAGCTCCCTCCAGCCGGGCCCTCCCTCCTGCAGCATGCTCTCTAGCTCCTCCTGTCTGTGCGGGGGAAGGTTCACGTACAGTCGGTTGTCCAGTTTGCTGTCCCTCTTTGTGCCTAGTTGACGAAGGAAAATGTTCAGGAAATGGCACTTCAAAAAAATAGGTTTCAAGATATATCACATTAATCCATGGGTTTCAAGGTAGTAGTTAAAATAAGCAATGTTGCAATAGCAATTAATAATTCAAAACAAAATCTATATTTTTAATCATCAAAAGTCCTCAAAATGGTGCCAATAACAGGCTTTATTATTATAGTGGTAGTCGAGTTTGAAATTTTAGTATGGTGACAAGTTACTACATAACTATTCTATGCCCATTGTCTCATAGCTTTGTCTCACCTTTGCTGGGCAGGTTGTCCATGATGCTGTGCGAATCCAGAAACACTCCACTGTCACTCTGGAGCTTCTCTGCCTCTGTGGACGTCCCCATCTCTGCAGCACGGGCTTTAGTCAGGGCCTTCTTCTGCTTACATGTTCTCCAGCTGCACACGCAGAATAAAATAGAGTTAGACACATTACAAATATACAGGTAAAACACAATAAACACAATTTAAGAATATGTACTTTTCTGTGTGATAAATAAGGCTTCAAAATTAGGCACTAAAATACAAATTACATATAGCAAACACTATCAGGCTACAAAAGTGATTGTGGATACGTACAGTACAACATATGGCCAACAGCAGTGTTCATTGGAAAAGAAAGGGGAAAAAAAAGACTGAAGAGAAGAAGACTAATGAACTTCTCAGGAATGCATTGATAACTCACCATTTATACGCCACGTAGACCAGCAGCCCCAGCACCACAGCAGCCAAGACGGACACATAGGCCAGAATGTTGTTACTGCTATTGCTCTCCTCTTGAGGGGTGAACTTAGGTGACCCGGGGGCTTGGCTGACATCCTCCTCATCCAGAACTTCATTCAAATTCGGCCTGCGGGGGGCGTCGGACTCTGGGCGGGATAAAATGTGCAATTTTCTGTCTGTAAAGATAAAGCAAAGGATATTTTAAGGTAATAAATTTTACGGCCATAAATGTGGTCATTGTAATCACATTGAAGGAGCATAAAATGACAATCTTACATCTCATCTCAATCATTAAAGGTGCTATATTACACAAAATAGATTCTTATGAGCTTTAAACCATGTTAGAACGCTGTTACCTCATCGTAAACATACCCGGGGTTGTTTTTTTGTTGTTGTTGTTGTTTTCACACATTTGAGTAATAATGATAATAACAGAATATAATATAAATGCTTTGTTCCTCCTTGTGATGCCATGAAGCAGTAGTTTTCTTTAGTTAGTAGAGCTTGGCAAATCCAGGGCTGAAATCATCCAAATGATTCTAGTGAAGGTGTGTGGAGTTTAAAAAAAAAAAAACACACAGTGGAGCACTTCCTGTATTACCACATGACATCACACAGTGGAACAGAGTGTTGTCTGTTAGAAAGAAGAACTCTGCCTAAATATGTAGGGTTTGTGTGTTAAAC
This sequence comes from Taenioides sp. WSHXM2023, assembly GCA_029959045.1. NCBI lineage: Eukaryota > Metazoa > Chordata > Actinopteri > Gobiiformes > Gobiidae > Taenioides > Taenioides sp. WSHXM2023. The sequence continues at coordinate 24,802,548 of CM057088.1, read as the reverse complement.
ATGTGTAAATGAAACAAAAACACAACTTCAGGTACATTTTTTATGTATTTTTGATGAGGAAACAATATTATAATATAGACTAGAAAATATCGTAATATGGAACAATAATAACTATATGAAATATTTTATTTTTATATTTATCATCTGTACATTTTATTTGCATCATATCTTTTTTGTAGCATGTTACTCTGTTGATACTAGTATATTATTTGAGTGTTGAAAAATATATATATTTTTGACTATTGATACTAACTACTATAAAGGTGTATTTAAATCATATCTTTGTGTTATTGGGCCAGACTCAGTAGCATGAAGCAGATCCCATGTTATTGTTAATGATAATATTTTCTGTAGAAATATGTAAAACTTCAAAAAATGACTGCAGCATGCCTTATTGAAGCCAAGAGACTCAAACAAACGAACTAATGAATCAATATACTGAAGACCAAATCTCTCAAATTAAGATACATGTGATACTTTCAAGTAATTTTAACCTATAGACATCTATTTATCTGTGTAATAATAACTCTAGCCATGCATCTCCCCTGTGGATTTCAAACAGTCGGTTGCCTCTGTTTCTACACCGATTCTTGCCTCCTGTGGTCAGCCCATTTTAGGATCAAACACTATAAGGAACTCCAATGACCTCCAGGGGTCAATGAAGCATGACCTTTGAACCCAAAGTGTGTGTACACAGATGACTAAAGCAAGTGTAGCCATTTGGGATCAAACAAAACAATCTCTGGACTTTACTTCTTAGTTTGTGTCACTTAAGTATTTTCTTTCTTCTCCTCGAGTTTCACAGGTGGGATGGTCAGTGGATCTGTGAGTGCAGGTGCTGGCCATATGGTGTTTAAGTTATTTACAACAAAGGCTGCACACAATTTTATTTTTTTTATTTAGCAATTTTAGCTCTATAATACAAAAATGCAAATGACTTCATTTGTTCGTCAAACTGATTCACAAGAATTTCCAGAGACTTAAAACTAAGATAAAAGAAAACTGGATTTAGATGAAATAAAGGAAATCTGACTTGTAGTGTTATTGCAATATATCATTTTTAGATATGGCATTGCAAATTCTGAATGTAACCATGTCCAGTTTTAGCTATATGATGACTCACCCTAACCAAACAGCAGTGGATCCTTTAATTCACTTACACACTGTCTAATAGATAACCACTCCTCTTGTATGTGACCAGCTTTGTGAAATCCAACTTTCTGAACGATTAAGTAATGTTAATGTGACACAAACCAAATAAAAGCACTTTACGTTTACTTTTTGTAATGAATTAGATTGAAATGACTTATTTTTTTATACTCACAATTCCTTTCATTAGGTTCTATGATCATACTGTGACCTGAATAATCACAATTATTGATTAACCAAATAATTAATAAGATATTGTGTTATCCAATATCACAGTAATAATAATTTTGTGATATACTGTGGAGCTTTATATGCTACTTGATGTTGGTCAATCTGCTTGTCTTTTATTGACCGGTGACTGTTTGACTGTTTGATTTTCAAATTTTCTGCTGATTTTCTGTATTGAATGCAATACTCACCCATGCACAGAGTGTCCGAAACAGGCAGGCAGGCTCGGATCTCCACCTCGTTCTCAGAGCATGTGGTACAGTTTTGGCATGGCTTGATTCCGGTGTTGTCCTCTATAAAGGTCCCCGGGCCGCACATCTTGCACTCGGTGTCCCCTTGGGGTCCACACTCCCGAACAACGCCCTCCCCACGCAAACATTTGGAGCAAGGAGCGCACAGAGCGTAGTCCCGTAAAAGGAAGTAGCCGCTGTCGCATTCGCACTGAGTGTCTTGAGTGGCCGAACAGACCGCCACAGTTGGGACGCTGGACGGACATTTGGTGCATGGAAGACATGGCTCAAGATTGTCAGATGAAGAAAATGTACCTGAAAAATAAGTTTGCAAGATGTTCAAATGTGAATCAATGCAATGCAATTTTCCTAATTAAACACAAAATGATTGATTGTAATTGATTGTATAATGAAACACACACAAGTGCAGAACTAATATTGTATCTTTGTTTAGAAGTAGGGAAGTCACAAATTCTTGTTTTATGATTATTGTGAGAAGAAATATCACAATATATGAAAATATGGACATAATATGAACAAACAACTGTGAAATCTTAAATGTCCTCTTATAATACATAACTATTCCTCAGTATGTGACTAGCTTTGAGCAATTTTACTTTCTTCATGATTGAGTTAATTCTGTGACAGTGACATAAACAGCCAAACAGCGCTTTACACTGAAGTACTTTTTGGTGTATATATTTAATTGAATTAATTTAAAATTGCTTTTAAAATCGTGACAAATGAATTCATTTTTGTTCAAACTTATTACTTATCAAACTTATTGATTAGCTTTAGCCTTAGCCAGATCTTCTCTATTTGGAAAATCACACTGCAAATCTCTGTTCTTGTTTCTATGGCTTTTACAGTTATTAATTTTGTATGTCTTTAAATATGATATGATAATGCTGACAGCATATTACACACATCTAGTCACAAATCAAGTAAAACACGTTTGGATAGGGTTCAGTAAGGTTATATTCACCCTGTGGACATGGTTGGCACTTGGTATCTTCTTTCCCACATTTCACTGCGACTCCATATCCAGCCGGACACCGACTGCAACACTGACCCGATTCAGTGAATTCACCACTGGCACAGGCATCTCCAAGTGCAACCTACAGTAAAAACATTGTGCGGTTAGATAAACAGGCAGGCTTAAGCATAGCCATTACACGACATTTCATTTAGCCGCTCAAATAGACCAGAAACAGGGCTGGTTTTGGGAGGGACAGTGATAGGAAGGAAATTACACACAAAACCCTTTATCAGTATATCTGCCTAGTCGCTCACCCCTAAAAAGTCTTGGGTCTTACTATCTGAGAGTAAGTACTGGAGAGTTATAAGGGATATACGAGACATTCCTACAGGCTTGTGCAGTGGGGCTGGGTCCTGACAGGAGTGGCTGGCTTTAATCAGCTGGCTTTGACCCAGTGGAAAGTATCAAGACAGAATTTAAGGGGGCAAACGAAAACACAGGAAGAGGCTATAGCTGGAAAAAAAGAAAACAAAATTATAATTGTTTGGGTTATAATTTCATATCATAATCATATCATACTTATTAAAAAAAAAAATACAGGAAAATGCTTAAAACTCTTTTTAATACCACAATGATAATGAAATGTAATTTATGTAGTTTTCAACACAAAAAAAAGTTGTTGTTTTTTTTTTTTTTTTTAATATTACCACATGGTCTTATACTATTACAACAAAAATACAATATTTATACTATATATATATATATATATATATATATATATATATATATATATATATATATATATATATATATATATATATATATATATATATATACACACACACACACACAATATAGGGAAAATACCTAAACAGTTTTAGAATGGACTGAATCTATATTAGAACTCAAAAGTTATGGTATCAGGCCTTTTGTTTAATTTCAAAATTTGGTTTAAGATGTCAGTATAGTGACAATACTACTTTGGATAGACCTGAATGACAATAAGCGTGTGAATGAAGCAAGTGTGTGTAAAACGGGGGAGAAATGGGAGGGTCTACAGGAGGTAAATGCAGCCCAGGGCGAGGGTGTCAGTTAGCTAGGACTTCCCAGCATGAGAGCGTGTGTTTGGGTGAGAGGGCCCTTTGAAGTCCCCCTAACCCTGCAGGTGTGTCTGTGGAGGTCACTATTTCAATAAGGCCCCTCCTTCCTTCTCCAGAGCACGAATTAACGGTATTTTAACCATGCACACGTTTACAAGGCACTGACCCGCTTTGCCCGGGGCCTAACAAGAGCAAACAGATGTCTAACATCTCACCTACAGCAAAGGGCGAAAGTAACAGCTCAAAAGCCTCAATGACGTCTCTCTCTTTGTTAGGGTTAATTCACCAAATACCAGTAACTGATATTTGTCTTTTGGTTGTGGCCGATAATCAATATTTACCAATATAAATATTCTAAAACTGATGGCAGAGCCCCAAATTGTAGTAAATTGACTTTTCTTTTTATCAAAATTCTAACAAAATGTGTTTTCTTTTTATGCTTTAATTCCAGTAGAAATACATTAAATATGTAGAAAAAATGATTAAACTGACACAATAATATATACATTTTATCAACATGGATGCATGAAACCATTCCCTAATATCACTGATACCGGTATTAGCACCAGTATATCACTCATACCGACTCTCAGTCTCTTTGTCTCTCTGACTTCCTGGTAACATGTGGGGGCCTGTATTATAGGGGCTCAAAGAGACAAACCCACCACCAGCGTGCATTCACATATGTCTTGTTTTGTTTTAGTCCTGATGTAGTAGTCCTGGTTGGTCCTGTTCTAATCCTGGAGTCATTTTTTGATGTGTGGTGTGTGAACCCAGGATTAAACACTGAAAATGCCTCAACTTTGAAACTGGACAAGCTCAATTCCAAAAACAACACCAACTTTTATTGCCCTGTGCTGAGACTGGTGGTATCTCAACATCAAAGAGATCGGGGCAACAAGGTTTAAACTACCCCATTATATCTTTCCTCATTGCGTAGCACATAGATCTACTCTGTTTAACATGCTTACTTACATGCTTATTTAATAGCCTGTAATCTGTGTGGTTATGGAACTCCACCACTTGTGCCTAGAGTATAATAAAAGATTTAGACCAGATACCTTAAACGAGCACTTTGTAACAGTTTAGGGTAAATGGTTTGCTACCTGCTTGTCTCCAGAGAGATGTAATTAATTTGCCTAGAATGTTCCAAAATATGGCATTAAACGTGTCTATTTTTATGTTTTCAGTTATGCTTTTATTACGCAAAACAATACCTTGAAAAATATGAGCACAGTTGCTTCTCCACAGATCAGTCCTGCTTGTCTCCAAAGAAATAGATAAGTTTAATAACATTATTGGCAAACAAACATGAGACATGGAGACCAGCTTTTAGCTGGCCCGCCACAAGAAAAGTTTCATAATGCATCTTTCATGGAAACATAGCAGCACAAAGATCTAAGTTGGAAAATTATTGCGCAATTTGGCTACATAAACCCTTTAAAATATGACTTATGATCATCTAACATATCAGTTATAAGCATTGCATCATACTGTTCAGAACCCAGGGGCAAAAGTCTCAGAAAGGTCGGGCTGCAGTTGCCTTTTTCAATTAAGGTAAGAAGCTGCTGCTGCTCATGAAACGATTCCCCAATGAGAACAGAGGGACCACCGAGGAGCGCGGCTTTCAATACGGCTCTGAACTCCACGGCTGTCGGGACCACTCAGTCAACACGGCTCTTTACGCACACACACAAACACACAGAAGTGACTGGATGCCTGAGACATTTTCAGATCTTTTGAAGTGGCCACATTTGAAGCGTATCGGCTGGGATTTCCACAGTTAATCTAATCTGCGTGGAAATACACACACAAAAGGATGCTCTCTCAACTTGGTGACCTATAAGCCGTCACAGTGCGCCGGCCAATCGACTTTTACCAGGCGAAGCTGTCTACAAGAACATCCCAACTGCTCTGATTACAGTCTTTAGAATACAAGAGGCATGAGGAACTAATTAAAGGAGATGGTCCACACTGTACTTTCCACGGAGAATGAATGTTCAAACAACAGTGTCAACAGGGAAATATTTAAATGAATACTCATCAAGCATATTTTGGTAAATTATTTCAAAGCTTTACTATTATCTACTTAAGTTGGTTGTTAAGAAGTCTACTGGAAAGTCACATGACACGCACCACAAAGTAGGAGAAAATGACGATAATTGCCCGGCTCCGGATGTCCAGGCCCCACTAAAACACTGAATGCTGCTAATCCGCATTATCGGCAGGAATTGCCATAAACAAACAATGTGTACAGTAAAAGTCCGTCTAAAAGAAAAAAAAAATGTTATCAAAATACTTTAACCAAACAGAAGTTCCGTGACTCCCACCAGCGTGTTGGGGCAGGACCACAAAGCCCAAAGGCGAGATGAGTGTCAGATTATTGTCCCGTGCGTCTTCTGTTCACACTGATATCTTTTAAATATCATGTTACCACAAGTCAGTGAAGTTATAATTTACTGTATGGATTTATGTCCATAATCCCTGTCTAATGCGCATAAAAGCCCCCAAACATCCCCCATGAAAGAAAAATGTGGAAGAAATGCCTGGGATTTTGAAGAATGATCGTTTAAGTTCGGACAAAGTTAAACGCACGAGCTTTACGCACAAGTAGAAAGCAGAAAGTAATGGCACAAATGCTCGTTAAACGGAACAAGTTCAAAATAGCGGCGCCAGATTCTGTTATAAACACGTATGGAAAAATGTATTGCAATGAAATCACTTACTTTTATAAGTAGCAGCGCGCAGACAACCAACACACTCATGTCTGAAGTTTTCCAGATCGTCATCGCCAGACTATTTGTTGCTTTGTTCCGTGGTTTAACGAAAAAAAAAAGCACGTAAAAGATTTCCCACTGTACACTGAAACGTGCAAAAAAAAAAAAAATGTCATAAAAAGTCCCACGCTCCCAATAGAAAGCTCATAGTCGAAGTGTCGCTTTTACGCACAAGAAAAACTTGCACTAAATCCTGAAGGAGGAAGACGATCGATGTTTTTTTGTTTTTAATGTTTTTAAGTCGCTCCCAGTGTCTCGTCGCCTGTGGTTTAGCGACACATGAAGAAGAAGTCTCAAAATTCCCAAAAGAAAAGTCTCCGGAGCCGATTCTCCTCCCATCGCTGCGCTTTGAAAAGACGCGCTCTGATTGGCTGCATCTCTGAGACGTGCTGCTGGGGCAATAAAAGTCAAATAGCGATACTTAGCTCAATGCACTGAATCACATACTTTGACACTCACAGCACAATAGATACAGGATGTGCCCAGATAACAACAGGATATGCTGATTACTGAAACTTTAATTCTTCAACCATCTAGAGCTGCTTTTACAGACTCCAACAAGCATTTGTGTGTACAGATAATGCTTGAGTATTCTTAATGTAGCCTAGTATTTGTAAATAAAAAAATACCAGTTGCAAACCATTATATATTTTTAACTAATTCTTAAATGCTGTTGCAATTTTAAGATAAGATAAGATAAGATAAGATAAGACTTTACTGATCTCACAGAGGAGAAATTCACTCGTGACAGAAGCTCACAGTCAGGGGACAGTATAGTGCAAAAAGTTGTGAAAAATTGTGCAAACACTCAGAACAATAAGTAAATAAACATTAGGTTTAATGGGTTTAGGTTAGGTTTAGTCCTAAATGCACCTTAATTATATTTTTTCTTAAAGGCAAACTTTTCTGTTGGAGGATACACCACCTTCTGATATTGCTTTGCTAGAATGTTCCACAGTAAGGGATTAAACAGATCTAATTTGCATTCATTCAGTTGCATTTATTTTAAATTGCTCAAGATTAATACCTGCAGTTTAATGCTGTGGAACATTCCTGGTATCTGCAGTTGGTGTACTCTCCTCTAGAAAAGTTACACACTGCACCTTTAACTGACCTAGTACAGTAGTGACTAGTGATGTGGCATTAGTTAGGCTGATTATCTGCTCATCTCATGTGTGGAGTAGGAGTAGGTGTCCTGAACGCACCGTATTGGGGCCATAAATGTGACCAAAGACATGAAAGTCACACTTTTATGTAGCTGCTCAGGTTGTTATCAGTCACAAAGGAGGCACAGCAGAATCAAACAAGAAGCTCGTAAAACAACATGTTTGATCTTAGCAATTCAAAAGATTAGAAAACCAACGCAGGTTAAATGACATAGCTTGTAAATTCTGCTGAATGCATGGCAGGGGGCCCCCAGGACTTCAGAGGCAAACAAATGGGGAGATGTTTCAGACTTGGAGCTACTTGCACTTCAAAGGCCCAGAGGGAGGAGAGCAGACAGGAGAGGATGTGCCGTCTCTGCTAAATCACACATGGACGTCTTCTTCTGTGATCCAGGCAGGGCATCAGGGCTATTTATGTGCACTTAGTAGTAGTAGTACACAGTAGTACACAACAGTATGTAGAGCTCACATGTCACTACAAATATGAAGTATGCACAGTTTTCCATTACAATATTTACAAAATGTCTCCAGATTTTTTTTTTTTTTTTTTTTGCAATGCAGTTAAACAGCTTGTGACATTTTTCAAACTCGTATATTTGAGTTTCGTGAGAGGAAAAACTTGCACTTTTACAGGGAGCATTTAGGAAATATCAAAACAAACACATTCTTAAAGCTTTTTTATTCTAGTGGGAAAAAACTGTAAAATGTTTTTATAGTGACCGTGGAAGTACATAAGTCATTTCTGAAATGCTATTTTCAGTACTATGCAAAGTGAACTGTAGTTACTGTGGCAGTTGACACATAGTAGAAGAATAAGCAGCTGTACTGCCATAATTCATTGGGGTTTCCCTACAATTAGACATAAAAGTAATAACAACATGAATGGGTTTTTAATTATATTATTAAAGTTTCTTCTTGACAAAATATCAAGACCATGTTTTGTAGTAATTTGAAGTCCCTCACACTTTTATATTATGGGGGGAGTACATTATTGTCAATATTAATTTTATTCATACAGCAAATTATCAAAATATCAGTTGAGCAAAGTACAGTTTTGTATGTATCAGGTAATAGTGAGTTGTTTATGAAGAAGCATGAGTCCTTCCCTTTAGACTGGTCATACAGAGAAATCCTCAAAGCCCTCCACATTATCAGGACAGCAGGCTGCAGTCTTTCACAGAGTCTTGTTAGTGGGTTGTTGTGGCTTTTTGCAGGTACAATATCAACCAGTGGAATTGCCTGAAATGACCCCAGTGAGCCCCCGTAGGCTGCCCTTAGGTCACACAGAGTCGAGCTGTAACTGAGAGAGAGGAGAGAGAGGTGTGGACCCTCCCACCATTGTGAGTCCACCAGAGGCACTGTGCTCCACTTCCTCTCCGCTCTGTGTCAGGTTTGACTTATGCTGGTATGGATAAAACAATTAACTACAATTATTGGTTACTATGGGAGTGATCCTGATGGATTAGTTAATAATAATAATAATAATAATAATAATAATAATAATAATAATAATAATAATAATAATAATAATAATAATAATTGCTTATTCTTTGTCTGTTTATGTATTTGTGTATTTATGTAATTTTTTATTGTAATATCTTTTTTTCTTGTTGTTTTTGTTATTATAAACCTAAACCAAAAAAATGTACATATTTTCACCCTATTTTCTATGTATAATTGCAAATAACCTTGTACTCCCTCCTACCTTACCTGATTTCTTGTGTTAAAATGTCATCTTGTAATCCTGGTAAGATTTTATATTTACACTCAACAAATCTGATACTAATTAAACTTAAATCCGGTATCAAAAGTAAATACTCATTTGAGCAAATTTTAATACTAAAGAAAATCACATAAACAGGACAAAACTGTACCTTTCCTCAACAGTTTTAGAACAATCTTGATCTTTAGAAGATCTAGTTTAAGACCCCATGCAAACATGAAGAAAGTAATAATATATAGTGTGGCCAATTGTTTATTGTACTATAGAGTATTGTAGTATAGTGACAGCACTAGAGTTGAATAAAGCTAAAAAAAAAAAACTAAAAAAAAGTTTGTGTTTGGCTGGTGCCTTGTTCAGTGTGCTTTATGGCCCCTCCTCCTCTGGATTGTGCCTGGAGGTGTTTATGAGCGGCCGACAGGATGTTCTGCCCACCAGGACATCAAAGTCTCCTCTCTTCCTCACTCGTGACCTTTTCAACCCCAATAGAGTTAACATCACAGACCCATGCAACAGCCGGATTACAGTAGAGCTGCAGAGGGCCAGAGCCTGGGACCACTTTCATTACATATGTGGAACCCACCGCCCACAGCACAGGAGGGGCATCTCTGCAGTCATTGCCAAAGTGTTTAACAATTTAAAACTAAAAATTCTACAATTTGAATGGGTAAAAGTTCTCAAGATGTCGCATATCAGGAACAGGAAGCTGAAACCCCTGGATAATAGAATTGCTCATGTTTTCCTGCCACATGCAATAACAGTATTTACTTATAAATGACAGTCAAAGCCATGGTAACAATTCACAATAACTACACTTTTATTCATCTTAATAAAACATGAACAAAGGCTTCATTTATAGTTAACAAATTGTTTATTAAAGGTCCTATACATAAAATGAATTTTTGTGAGCTTTAAGCCTTATTAGAACATTGTCCTCAAAAACATACCCGGCGTTGTGTTTTGTATCATTCACGCATGTTTGAGTAACCCGTTATTATTAGTCGTTTACATCTCCAAAACTGAAAACGCTCTGTTCTACCTTGTGATGTCCTGAAGCGTTTTCAAATTAGCTATGTTTTACATTTTAGTTCAGTAGAGATGGGGAATTCCAGGGCTGAAATCATTCAAATGATTCTAGTGAAGGTGTGTGGAGTTTAAAAACACAGTGGAGCACTTCCTGTATTACCACATGACATCACAAGGTGGAACAGGGTGTTTTCTGTTTGAGAGAAGAACTCAGCCTAAATATGCAGGGTATGTGTGTTAAACATGTGCGAATGAAACAAAACACAACTTGATGAGGAAACAACATTATGACATAAATCAGAAAATACGGCCCTTTAAGAATGGAATTAAATGAATTAGTTAATTAATCATTTTGAGGGTTAGACTAAATTCATTAAGCCTAAATCATAAAGTGCAATTATTGTAATGTGCTAGTGGCTACGGAACTATTGTGTGGAAGTGGCTATGATTACATTTCATAATAGCGACACCTTAATCAGCCTTAAAGGGCCCATTTTACTCTATTTTATTTTAAAATCTATGTTATAATGTTGTTTCCTCATCACAAACATTCCTGGAGTTGTGTTTTGTTTCATTCACACATGTTTAACGCACAAACCCGGCATATTTAGGCAGAGTTTTTCTCTTAAACAGAAAACACTCTGTTTTACCTCGTGCTCCACTATGTTTTTAAACTCCATATACCTTCATTAGAATCATTTGGATAATTTCAGCCTCTCTACCGAACAAAAGGTAACTGTTAACTTGAAAAATACTGCTTCATGACATCACAAGAGGGACCAGAGCATTTTGAGCTTTGGAGATGCTGACAAACTAATAATAAATAAAACATTATATTTATAAAAGTCATTTTTGCACAATATAGGACCATTGATATAAAATGTTGGCCTACCAAACATACACAACTGAAATAAATAACTGTATTATTATTTATTTATTTATTTATTTATTTTTTTATTTTATGTATTTTTTTTTTTTTTTTTTACAAATTCAGGTCTTGAGGATTTATTCACAGTATTGTATAGAATTATTTAGCTTGTGTCTGCACATTCAAACATCAAGTAGTATATAAAACAGCCAGGAAGAGGTTGAGTTATTGTGATAGTGGTACAATGTCCTATAAACATGCACATATTTGGCCATGTCAGCTACAAATTGTGGTCAGATTTTATTTTATGCTCCCCAAAACACACCCAGCTCATTTGTCAGAACTGTATTCCTGCAAGAACTGGGAATCACTTAGTAACAAACCTCCCTGAAATCCCGTTTTTATTGTGTTTACATGTGAGGCAATCCGTGACGTTTGTGTGCATGGATGTTATGACTATGGCACACTGTTAAATGGCAGCTATTGTTTCTGTGTTGTGATGACGCTGCAAAACAACCACTTTGTTCCAACCACAGTAAAAGCAGCGAACAGGAAATGAATTCCACCGAGAGTCCTCACCACTCACATGTCTCCAGTCATCAAGACTTCAGATGTTTTCGGCTCTCTGGAAACCACCAGTACACCAGAAGGGACCACTATTTAACATTTGTTCCCTGTTTTTTATATTTGAACATGACATATTATGCTTTGGGGGATATTTAGTACTAAACTATATCATAATTTCAGTATTATTAGCATTTCATGTGGAAACAACTAAAGTTTAATCAACCTGCAGCCATAAAGTTAAACGGGACACTGTAACTTCAAAGGTAATTTTCTAAAAATACATTTTTCACCTATAGGGACATAAGAATCACTCCTTAAAGTAGCACTTACACACACCAAAATGTCCAATATTGTACTTAACAAGATTTTGACAAAACAGAAGTATTTTTATATCTTATTCCTAATCTGATATATTCAAGTTTTAGCTCAAAACAATTAGGCAAAATTTGAATTTTTAGGCAAATTTCAGTCAGCTTTAGTTTACTCAAATACTAAATAAAATCCCTTCTATATATATATTTTTTTAATATATTTCCTATCCACCTGCAGGGGCTCGTCTTTTTATTGTAAACTGCAATATTGATCTATAATGGTTTGATCAAAACAGGTCCATGTTCAAAACTGCACAGCTGGTAAAACTTCATAGTGGCATTTCAAGCAAGCAGCGGATTTTCATTCATGTGTTTTTATTGTTGAAAATTGCTGTGACATTTTTAACCCTACATGTATGACCCAGAGTCTGTTTTTTTTGTTTTTTTGTTTGTTTGTTTAAATAATCGTAAAGTACAGAGCAGTGGGTGGGGATAGGGGGTAGGTGAAAGCTGGAATTTTGTGAGGACTAAAGTCTCAAATGTAGGACAATACAGGATTGCTCAAACGTGCATGAATCAAACAAAATACAACTCTCAGTAAAGTATTGATGAAGGGACACCATTATAACGCCTTGCTCATAAAATATGTTCCCTTTAATAATTTCAGACAGAGTGTGACTTTACGGTAAATTCAGTGTTATCAAAAGACATGACGAATTAGAAAATCAATTTATGTTGAATGTTCATCATTTTTGTTATTAGGTTCATAAATTTGGCATTTTTGTTATGTAGCAAACTCAAGTAAACTGTTGTGCCAGTGTGTTTGAACAATGAAACCCTAGTGAAAAAAAATCTAATCTTATCATCTCATTTGAAGTGACAGAGAAGGCACTGAACAGTCTGTGTCAGTTTTTGTTTTATGTACATATGGCCTTTAATTTCCAGAGTAATTTACACCTTTAACTATTTCAAGGCAAATTGAATGAATTAATTCGACCTGCCCTCTGCCTATATGTATACATGTATGTATGAGGCGAAAGGTGAAATCGGACACTTAGTGATTTATTGTATTCAGTGTTTTTACATGGCTCAAACTTGACAGAAGAAAGGCACTTACCGAATAATAAATGTAAAAGAGTAAAACAGTAGCAACTTTACACTAGGGCTTACGTAAGTAAGGCAACCTAAGGTCTCCACAGTCATGATTCAGAAGTGAATATAAACGCATACATTCACATATTTGAGCATTAAAGATGCAGTCTGTAGCTTTTCTGGTGGAGGGTCTGCCTTGTGTCCATGAAGATGATTTTACATTGCACAATAAGGTGATAAATGTATCTACCTAGTATTTATTGAGTTACAGGTGTTTAAATGAAATTCTTACTAAAGAATACCTCTCCATAGATCTGACATGTAACTAAGCCTGGTCACCTGCTTCTCTCCATGGAGATAGATAGGTTTAATCTCATATTGAGGAACATTTCTTTGTAAACAAGTAATTAGCAGACCCTCCACCAGAAAAGTTACACAGAGCACCTTTAAAGCACGTTCTGCTTTTATTGTAACAGTTAAACATCTCTTAACAGTATCACTGGAAAAATAGACACTATGGTACTGCGGCGCACTTTTCTTCAAGTTTCCAGGAGAGTAATATGTTCAAAAAGGTGCCATTAGCAGACAATCGGAGCATATAATGAAGGCCCGGAGTGTGCAGTTCCTCTTTGTGTTGAATGCATGAGACACTTTGTAAATAAGTCCATCTTCTTTCATAAAAGCCTCTCTTTGGAATGACGCTGGTTAAAAACAGGATAATTGATAATAAAAGTGCTCAGTGTTCAGGTGCTCTGATTCCCCGGCTTGTCCAGTCCATGAGAAGAATCAGTATTTTAAAATTTTTTACCCTTTTGTCCCATTTTGTGTCTCTCATTTGCTTTCAGAGGGATTATATTCGGTCTCTCCTGCAGACACTTGAGAGATGCGGCGAGTGGAGCCCCAGAGGCGACGCGAGAACTGTCCTGAGCGAACCTGAGAGGAAAAACAAAACACTTGTAAATCCTCGCTGCAGGGCCCATACGGACATGTTAGACAAAAGCCTTCATGGGTTTCAGTTGCAGTTATATTTTGAGTACTTTTTTTTAAAAAAAACATTGTTGGTGCTAGTAGGGCTGCATTGATTTTTGTATGTCTTGTGATTTCGATTACATTTGCGATATGGTTTCAAAGTAGGATTCTGCTCAGAATGCACATTGTAAACAACTCTGAGCATTTACATCTGAGAAACTGTAATATGAACTGACAAATAAACTAATATAAAAATCCCATGCATTTCAGAACATGTTTGTAGAGGTCTAAACTAAAGGTACAACAACATTCTTCCATAAAAAAAAAACATGATATTTTCATTATCTAAATAACTGCAGCGTTTACTATTTGATAACTGGGGCAACAACTATCAAATCGAGATACTGCAAAAAATATTGTTATATTAATTTTTGTCAATATGGCCCAAACTTAACCTCTGTCTCAATATTAAAGAAGGGCAGACTGCTGTAATGTCACCTACCTATTTGAATGTTAAAAAACAGGTTTCTCTGAGTAGTTAACATACAACCACCCCTCCTCCACCCACCCTCACAAACCCACACGACTGGCCCCTTTCCCACATTGCCCCACTTCTCACCTCCTCTGGTAGAACAATTACAACATATCTACACTTAATAAATGATGGAAAAAAACACTATTAAGATAAATTTTTTTTAAACTCAGTCATTTTCTTTTTACATTTATACAATATATGGTGTGAATTATAGTGATGTTTTTAAGAGCAATATATTCAATTTCAAAAATATGTTTCTTAATTAGCATACAATTACCCTTCTTGCACTCACTCACAAACACACAGTTACTGCAGTACTCCCATACGTCAATATTATAAAAAATGTATATATTCATATTTCCAGGAGCAATACAATGTCTTTCAAATGTCTTTTTCTTGGTTAGCATACAATAAGTACCCCTCTAAACACTGCCCCGTTCCCGCAGTGCCCCGTTTCTCACCTCCTCGGGCTTCCCCGCCCCCACCACAATCAGCTTGCCGTCCTCCAGCCCCACCAGGATGTGACTGCACTCTTTGGTGACCGACACACTTCTCACAGGGACCTTCAAGGCCAAGGGGCCGACCGCATCCCCCAGACTGAGAGACAGAGACAAAGAGGAGACGTTTAACATACAGAAGACTAGGCAAAATGCAGATCATTTTATATGTAGAGAATTAGCTACACTTTTCATATATATTTTAAAGGTGCACTATGTGACTTGTGAATTGTAATATTCTATTGTAGTATATTTTGGCTCTTTTATGACATATAGGTGACTACTTTCTCACCTCTATAAATGATTTGTTAACCACCGCAGCCAGTGAGCTAAAAACTTCAAACCTACAAATTTACTTCACTTTACTCCATTTCTCTTGCTTCTGTTACTTCAACTTTGCTGCCCAAAATCTCTTGTCTATTCTTTTTGCAACAACATATTGTATGTACCTGTGTAGATGTTTGATGTGGAGGCTTCCCATGACAGTGCCCAGTATGACGTATTCATTCATCAGGTGCAGAGCAGTGACTTGTTCCTCTATGGGCAGTGAGGCCAGCAGACAGCCATTGACCGAATAAACATGGACTGAGTATTTGCCCTGTAGGAACAAAGAGAAGCAGAAATGTGGTAGAAATCTTGATATAGTCATGGCCAAGCAGTTCACAGAATAACATTAATATATTAAGTGTTTAAAACTGATAATGTGTATTTTAGATTAGATATTTTTCTGGTGGGGTCTGGCATTAATCATATCTATCTATTTATTTTTAAATTGGTAGAGATAAACCAGTAACTTGGCCTGATGGCGTCACCTACTAGTCTGTATGCAGATAAGTTTAACTCCATACATGCACAGTAAAATATTTTTTTGCTAAATAAAAATACATAAATACATAAATACATAAATACATAAACCATCCATTAGAATCCATTAGAGTCTATCTTTAAGTCTATTTCTAAATTATTCTTTTTTTAGCTATTATCTATTATCTTGTTTTATTGCATGTTCCATTTTCCTGCTGTTCTTGAACTGTGCGTTGCAACACTGGAATTTCCCCACTGTGGGACTAATAAAGGCTTATCTTATCTTATCTTATCTTATCTTATCTTTAAAAGCTTACATATGTTTAAAATGATATGCAACATCTGGTTTATCCAGTGACTATGTCTAAATAAACAAACATTTGATCCCATGTGGTGTTGTACCTTTCTGTAGGAGCACTCTTCCACTGAAGTCTGCACTACGATGTGGCCCTCCATCCCGACTTGCAGCTCAGAGATGTGGGCAGGAACGTGGCTGTCGCAGGGGGGCCGGAGGGTCCGCAGGAACTGTCCCCTTCGGACGCTGTGCACGATCACTGTCCCATCCTGAAAAAGTAAAGTTTAGGCTATTGTTTCAACAATTACACTTAAACTGAGTAAGAGACTACCCGAGTGAATCATTTTTAAAGGCCCTTGAGGCTTGTGGTTTGATTAAAAAAAAATCCAAATAAAGTAGTGCACATGCTTAGCTAACTTGTTTAATAAGTACTATAAATACATATAAATTGATTGGTTGATTTCTTAAGACACATTGCGGTGCCTTTTCAAGTTTTCATTTATTTATTTTTTTAATTGAATATTGTTAAATAATATAATTGCGTCTCCATAGTTAAAGTGGTGGTATGGCAGTAGTACTTTTATGAATAATAGTATCAATAAGAGGTAACAGACATAGGTCATTTCCTCTTTCACTATCAGTGGATTCTAAAAGCTTTCTTTGTTGATCTACAACATTGTAATAAATGTGTTCAGATAAAATTGAAAGTCTAGAAGTATCTGTCACTGTTCTTAACCTCATTTTCTTCTTTTTATTAGAAACTTGTGTTGGACATTTTTCCTGAGAAGTCTCTGATATTTGTATGAACCACATCTGTTTCATACTTATTAGGAGTTTCCTGTGGCTGCTCTATATTAAACATTCAAGTCAGTTATTATATTATTATATTATTATACTATTGTATTAGACCAACACAGTTTTGTGCCAACATTCAAATGACACATGTATAGAGAATATTAACAATAGGGCCCGGAACCGCTCTGAGGAAGACTGCTTGTGAGCAGTCAAAACTGTCAGAAATGAAAACAAACTAAAACTTGATCTATATATTACAATAAATTAACACTAGGGCTGTGTCAATATTGAACAAATTATTTGGGTGTTAATTGAAATCCTTATTAATTGAACATTTTTTGTAGTTGTAATCCTGTCAAACCTGTGGAGGACGAACAGACTTATAATTTGTTTATAATTTAAGTTTTTCCACCCTTAGCCAATGGAGCACTAAATGCAGTCACAATTATGCAGAGCTTGCAGTGAGAATATAAACATGTTAATGCCAATGCTATCTTATTTAGTAACAGTGTCTGACCTTTGACCCAGAGACAGCCATGTCGAGTTCAGTGCTGATGGCCACACAGGTGACTTCCTGATCGTGTCCACAGAGCACCTGCACAGGACGAGGGGAGAGGCCGGAGGAAAACCCACCCTTGGTAAAAAAAAAAAACAAAGAGAAAGAGGTTTTAAATAGATGTTTTTTAGAGTATATAACAGTATATAAATCATTTAAGTACATTCCTGTATTCAAGTATAAGGATCAATATGATCGATTATAGAGATTTCTTATGTGACAGGCCTAATTGTTGGAGAAATTCTATTTTGGTGCTGTATTTAGAGCGTTCACTGCCAGCTCAACCCTTGTTATCATCAGAGGTATAATACTCCCAACAACGGAAGCATAGCCAGACAGGACTGGACTGGACAAGACTAGAATGGACAACACATCAGAATAAACTTCTCCTGCGTTAGAACTCCAGTGTCATGCCTCTTCTCTTCAACTCTCGGCTACTTCAGTTTATTCTACAACATTAATTATGGCTCAGATTTATATTGTGCTTTATACATTTCTCAAAAACTCCAGTAACAGGCATACTTATAGTGCATGTTTTGACAGACGCAGCTGCCATTCTGCACCTGTAGCCTCTCCAACCACCACCAAACACAAAAGAGCTTTCCCCAAACACACAATAACAGTGTGACATTGGTGTCAAGGATCATATTTACAGCCTACTCCTCTGCTCTAGTTTTGTGTGGGGTACATATGCTGATATAGCTGAGCTGACCTGCTGCTGGACCTGCCACACAATACATGAAGTGTCCCTCGAGCCGGAGATGAGGTAGATGCCACAGAGGTCCAGAGCCAGACAGGTCACCACATCTGGATGAAATAAGACATGCAAATAAAATAAACAGCATAAAATAAGTAGAAGAAATAAAATGACAAACACTACCCCTTGTCTTGATTTTGGTAGCTTAGAGCTTTAACAGGTATAGACTAATAAATTAAGTTAGTAAATCAATATCTTTTAGTCCTGTAGGATATTATTAATCACAGCAGCACTTTTTTGTTGTTTCTAGACAGATTTTACTAGTTTCAATTCTTAAGTTCACAGGTTTAAAGGGCTCATATTACACTATTTTCTGATCTATGTTATAATGTTTTTTTCTCATCCAAAACACACCTGAAGTTGTGATTTGTTTCATTTACACATGTTTAACACACAAATCCTGCATATTTAGGATTTAGAGTTCTTCTCTCAAGCAGAAAACACTTTGTTCCTCTTTTTGATGACATGCTGTGCTCTACTGTATTTTTAAACTCCATGCACTTTCACTATAATTTCAGCCCTGGAATTGTTAGTCTCTACTCAACTAAAGGTAAAACATAGGTGTTAACTTGAAAACTACCACTACATGCAGGATAATAATGCAGGATTACTCATACATGTGTGGAGATGATATTATAACATGGTTTAAAGCTCATGAGAATACATTTTGCGTAATATAGGACCATTAAAGAAACATACAGACATGTGCTATTGAGTGTTCTCACCAATGTGGCGGCAGATGCGTCCCACCAGCTTGCCCTTCCCGAGCTGTGTGACACGGAGGCTGCAGTCCCAGTGTCCTCCACTGAACAGGAGACGCCCGTCATTAGACACCACCAGCACCTGCGTGTTTATGTCCACCCCGGGAGCAAAGGGCCCTGATAAGAAGCGCTGCATCCTGTATACAACACAGTATGGTTTAATGTGAGGACCTAGATAAAGATGATGTCATGTTTAAGCGCCTTTGTGCATTTTTGTGTAGTACTATTCCTACCTTATTTCCTATGTTTTCCTTTTTATTCATTTTTTTTCATATTTTGCCTTTTTTTGCCTTTTTACTTTCATTATTATTTTTAATGCTAGTCTATTTGATTTTAACCAGTAAACAGCCTTTTTCACGCAAGATACAGACCACAGAATTAAATTAAGTCTTGACTCACTTGGGATTACTGATGGTTGGGTCCTTGGTAAATGTAAAGTAGTTGGCAATGTTTTTGTCAAATGGGAGCCAGCTATGTGTCCCGATCAAACCATTGGAGCTTACAGTCACCTACAAAGAACATATCCAGATATGACTTAAGATTTAGGTGTTTAACGTGTTTAAGGAAATGTATTTTGTTTTGTATTCACCAGCGTGTAACCCTGGATGATGAACGAGTGATTTTGATTCTTCGGTACAACAGCATGGACCAAGGCGTGCCCATCACTCACAACCTAAAAAAACAGTCAGGTTAAAGGTGCACTATGTAACTTCTCTGGTAGAGGGTCCACTGCCTGCTTGTCTCCTTGGAGATGTTATTGTTTTGGTTGGAATGTTCCACAGTATGATATTTAACTTATGCATCTCCATGGCAACAAGCAGGTGATGACAAGCACTTTTTAGGCCTTTTTTAGTACTTTTTTTTTAGCAATAAAATCAAGTGCAATTGAATAAATGCAAGTTAACTTTAATGCCATTTCCACAGAGACAAGCAGGTGGTGAACCAGAAAAGTTACATAGTGCGACTTTAAGGACATTAACTGGGAAGTTTATTTAACAGAAGAAAAAAAACTGAATACAAACAGCTTATTGGGATACATCAAATACAATTGTTGACCCCGCTCTAAAGCCAACAGGAAGCCGCCATCTTGGTTCATAGTTGTCAAGATCTAGTTGTATATTTTACTTGTAGATTTAACGTTAACACATTATGTATCAGCTGTAATAGTGTAAATATTATGCTGCTTTACCTCAACAAACGGCCTGAGTTTATCGAGCTGCTCAAAGATGTTTGGAGGCAGAGTCTCCAGACGGACCTGCCGTCGAGCTGCGTTCTCTGCTGACATTCGGGGAGGGTGTGGTTCCTATAAACACAATATTTTGAAACAATTTTAGATTTTAAAGGACTATTTAAACTAAAAAGATACATTTTAAAATAGTTTGGGCCACTGTACTTTGAGAAGCTGACAGGGAGTTTGTCCAAAGTTGCTGATTATTCCCTCTAATGCTTTGCGTTCTGTTTCATTGGCAATAGCATCCAAATCCACTGCACCTGTAAATAAAAGGTATATCAGGAATGACTAAAGTTCTGATCTGATTTGGTTTTGAGTTAGTACAACATGGTTAGAGTTCATGTTTTTCAAGATAATTCAACCTGAAATAGTAAATGTGTTTTTTGCAGTGTATCACAGTTTGCTTACCCTCATATGTGCAGTAGTAGAAAACATTGAGTGCCTCCACAGCCTCTTGTCCTCTCTGCTTATAACCAAAGATGAGATCAATCCACTCGTGCAGGTGACTGGACACATACTCAGACTCCTGCACAGTTAAACAATGAGTTAGGTACAACAGTATGACTCTACTGCAGTATTTAAACAGTATCTGGCACCACTGACCAGAGCTTTCCTGTGTTTCCTGATGAAGTCATCTCGGGATGAGGCCCATCGAGGCAGCAGCACGTCGTTCACTGACTCCTGGGAAATCTGCAACTTGCCCAAGTCAAAACCTACAACACATTTTGTCAATTTAGACAAGACATATCACCCACTCATAATACAAATTGCCTATGTTAAATAAAAAAGAAGTTACAAGATCAACTTTCTAACCATTCATGTTTTGCAGAAATTCTGGGAAGTAATAGAACTCCGGGATGAGCTCTTTGACATCAACTGGACTCTCCATTCGTGTTTGCCACGCCGCTGCGACTGAGTGAAACTGACGGTCTGCGCAGTCAAACCTATTGTGACATAAAGCAGATATTTAAGCACATTCAAGAGAAGACATTATTAAGCCTTAAACTCTGTACAACCAGGCCTTACTTGCCGCTCTGCAGCTGGATGTGCAGTGTGGTGAAGGGCTCCATACGGATCATGTAGTGCATGACTCCAGCAGCGTTAGAATAGTGTGTGCCGTAGTGGAACTTGTCCACAGTGCCAGTGGGGTCTTCAAAGCTCTCATACCTATAAGAATACAAGAGAACACAATTATAAATTTAAAGGGATTTCACAAAACTATAATTCACAATTCCTGATACACCTTTTCAAATGCTGAAAAAGCTATTTAGTGTGAATATGTTTCACCACTCATCCAAGGAGCTTTTTCAGGTCTGACACAGATCTGATAAGGAACAGGCTTAAAAAAAGGGCTGGCCAGTTGACAGAATCAAAGGACCATGCCTATATATTGCATATATATTGCTGTTTACATAAACTGTCTTTCAAAAGGGCAGTGATGTCTAACTTGCATAGACAGAAATTCAAAGCTCCACTTACTTTTCTCTAACATCTTGTGCATGGCGCGGGTTGACGACACCGATGGGTTTGGACAGGTCTCTGAAAACGGACGGATCGTCAAGATCCAGAATTGGAGAGGTATAGTCACACAGGACCCAGGGAAACTAAACACAAGAAAAAGGGGGTTTTAATTCACAAATATGCTATTTGTGAATATATCAAGGAGGATTAAGAGGAAAGAATACATACTACTGGATACTGGGATAAGTCATTGTATGTCCGCCCTGCTATTGTGTTCAACTGCATCAGATATTCAAAGTTGGAGATTTCTCTGCACACCCATTTCTGAAGACATATACATGTGATTATTAAAATGTGCATTAAGTCAAATAAAAGGTACAATTAAAATATATTATAGTAAAGAATACAATACATTCAATAAACAACTACCTGTGTAAGACCAGACGCCTTTAGCAGCTCCTGTGGTGAACGGGAGCCAAAATAAAACAGGTTTGGAGGCCTCAAACCCAAAATCCTTGAGTAGACTTTGTTTCGAACCTAAAATATAATGCAAAATAAAGTTAGGAATGCTATTTTAGAGTGTTCTGAACGTTATTAAAATACGTAGTTAATTATGTGACTTAATTATATAATTATATATATAATTATATTATATATAATCTAATTATAATAGCTTTACCTTTTTTCTGAAGTTGATGAAGTAATGAGATTGATCAATAAAAAACAACTCTAGTGCAGATCTTCTTAAGTTGTAGCGCCTCAAATGAACTTCTCTGAGATGTGTCAATGACCTCTTGAAATCAAAGCCAATTCCTATAAAACAGTCTCTTTATCAGTTCATTCAAATTGAACATTAATCAAAATATGAGTAACGTGTTAATGCGTTCCTACCCTCCTCTGTCTCCTCTTTGTCACCGCTGCCATCATAAAAATAAATGTGGTGCGTAGTGACCTCCAGACGACCTGGGACCACGGCCACAATGGTGATGAGTTCACAGTCTTCAGATAAAACAAGTTTCTCTTTCTGGCTCTCATCTTCTCCTTCACCCCTACAGGCACAAGACGGTAATATATAAACACACGTATTAAACTAGATCAACCTACACATCGTACAGTATAATTATTAATCTACTGTGTAAAGGTGCACTATGTAACTTTTATGATTGGGGGCTGTGACTGTCCCACAGCATTAAATTTAGCTCTCTCCATGGAAACAAAGGAATTAGGAAATCGTTTTAGCAAATACAATACAACGAATATATGGAGCACTTAAAGTCATGCTGTGGAACACTCCAGGCAAAGCAATAATGTCTTCAAGGTAGTTACATTATTAGTATTTGAGGTTTTAAATACTCACTTCTTATCTAAAAACATAAGGTCTTCTTCTCCCAGTTGGTCATCCTCCATATCACTCACTTTTGCTTCTTTTGCAACAGCCAGTGGGAGAGGCTCAGAGCTACGGGGGCTTTCAGCTCCTAAATTACATCAAAAACATATTTATACACACCTATTTTTAAGCTTGTCTAGTTCAAAAGTAAAAAAGCTAATAGTTTACTGACCCATATTGTCTCTGAGTGCACTGGCTTCGCTGTGGCCATCATAGTTATAATTGGGCACGAGTTTAAGTCGCATCTTTGAGTATGTTTCTGCATTGGATAGCTTCCATTTTACTGGTGGTTGAACTCTGGAGATAGAAAATAAATAACCATTCAATCACAATATGTATGACACATGTTATAAAGAGTTTACAGCAGTGAATGTTGATTTACTTCTTAGCCCATGCTCCTCTCTCACTGGTGAGTAGTCTGCGCAGGGCCCTCCAGTGCTGCCATACCACCCCCTGCTGGCTGGAGTGCTGCTTCTGAGAGCTGTGGTATCGCGCATTCTCGCTCTTCACACGCTTCACAAAGGGCTCCACAATGGCTTCCTGATTTTACACAGAGTAAATACTTTAATGAAATATCAGAAAATGCTGTGGAAATCAATGACAATTCTTCACATGAGTGAGTCCAAAATTGTTATACTGGTGGCATTAAGGTCATCTGCAGTCTAGTTAATTTTGTCCCTGTTTTATTAAAAAAATATATATTAGGGTCTAGTCCTGGTTTAGATAATTTAGTCGCATTTATGACTTACAATACATTCTTCTTAACATAGCCTTGCAAGTCAAAAGCATGCACTATCTCTTTCCATATTGCATTATGTTACGATTTTATTTTTAATTTATCCTTGATATTTTAATTGTTTCACTTTGTCTATTAATCATTAGTGTTCCTTTTTATACACATGTTTGCACCAAAACAGCAAAGCACATTTTTAGTTTATATGTAAAATGGTGGTATTTGACAAGACAGATTATAAAAGTTGTAGAAAAGTTTAAGAACAAATGCTTTACATGAAACTTGGCCTTGCTGTCTGATCGGTCCTTGTCCCGTCTGAAGGCTGTGCTCATGAGATCATCGAAACAGGAGTTCCAGAAGTTGGACATGATGTCATGGCAACGGCCGAAAGTGTCCAGCTCGTACTGCTCTTTGGTTGGCTGCACCTGGAGAAACAGACAAAAATAGGATTCAAAATTCAGTTTACAGAGCACATTTTTTAACACTGCTCCAGACCGCACTACTAAAACTAAAGAATGTAGCTAAAAGACAAATGTTCAAAATAGAATATAAATATATATATCGTCTGCATACTTTCAGTGACTGCGTAACCATCACTTATGTTTTTACAGCTCTATGAAAGCCAAAGATATGCTAATGTATTTGGGATGCGTATATAAAATTAGCCTAAACAAATGTGATTTATTGCACTGAACTGTCACACAGGGAAATGATAAAGGGTTTTCAGGCTTGAGTGGAGGGAGTCTGTTTGTTAAAGAGTGTTATACATGTCATGACACTAAAGTATACAAAGTTTATGATACAGTTTTGGAATGTTTTATATCACCATTATGTTTTGCTGTTTCATATGCTTTACACATGATTTATGTTGTGTTGTTTAGCTGCTTTACTATTTTGTGCATTATTCATTCACTTCCCGTACTCCATGGGAAGTCACAGCTGTCATGGGGTAGACAGAAGCAAGTGAGGCTGCCAATCTATGCCATCAGCCCCTTCAACCATCACCGATCACTCACACACCCAGTTCATACACAGGCAAGGTGTATGTGTCTGTGTGGGTGCTGTGTGTGGCCACATTGGTTTCCTCCATCAACCCAAAACATGCACCATAGGTACAGTCCTCCAGCTAAGGTAGTCCTGGGCAAAACTAGATACAGAGATGGGTCTCCAGGAACTGCGCTGTGGTGCTCACTATTCCTGATGAGGTGCCCAAGCAGCATTGAAGGATAGGTCAAACCCTGACCCTTTTTGCTCAAGGATACAACAAAAGTACACACTAGTGGGCTGGGATCAAGCCTGCCACATTCTGATTGGTGAGCAGATGCTCTAACCACTGAGCCATTACCACTGTGATTTATAATGAACCAAATGCCAAAACAGAAAAAGCTCTCATACATATTATGCATATGTTATTGTACCAACCTGTTGCTGGTAGAAGCCCTGCCATTCCAGCGTGTGGCAGTAGGCCTTGAGGTCCTGGGCAAAAGTGGTACTTCCATTGGTGACAGGGAGGTTTGGGAGCAGCCTCTGTATGGTGACCGGGTCTGCATGTTGGTCTAACAGTGTACGAACAATTGGCACCAACTGAGAGAAGATATCAGTACAGCCTCCATCGGTGCCGTCCATCGACCAGGCTGGCCACAAGGGGGCACCCAGCTGCCCCAGGAGAAAGCAGACTTCCTCCCAGCTTAGACACATGACAGTTTGAAGCAGGCTGTGCAGTTTCACATAGGCCATCACACACACCTACATAGGTCAAAGGGAGAGCTTAATAAGGAAAGATGTTCAACTGTAGACGTGTGAGCTTATTAAATGTTCTTATGTCATGTACTGTGTTTGTCTTGCCTTATTTGTGCCCTGTTTTAATGTAGTCTTTTCCCTGTACAGCATCATTAAATGTCTTGAAATTAAATATAATTATAATTATTCAGCATAGCACTAACATGTTTTTAGTAGAGTACAGCATGTAAACCACAAGTGGCCGCTGTAAAGTGAAGTATAATTGTCCTTAATTTGATCAGTTCCCTAGTTTTAGTTTATTACATAAGACATGGCTTAAAGCAGTACTATAAATCTTTTCTGGTGAAGGGTACGCCACTGCTTTTCTCTACTGAGAAATAATTGGCTGAACCTTTTTCAGAAAAGTTACATTAGATTTATAGGTTTGTCACTATTGATCTACTTCTGGTGTAAAATACAGGTATATTCTGATGTATGCTCAATTTAGTAATAAGAGAGCATACATTTTAGAGAAAAAAAAATAGGACACAAAAATCAGAGATACAAAACATTTGTATTGTAAGTTGCTTAGAGAACAACTGTGGCTGTGAGTAGTGATTAGTTTATTTAGGAACGTTCAATCCCAGAATCTTCCAGTGAGAGCAGCCTGGGCCAGCGAGGAGTTGCCCTTCATTGTGAACACTCCCTTAGAGGAATGACTGCAATGTCTTTGAAAAGAAATCCATACAAGGCCTGGTATTTCTGGAGCAGTTTTATCTTAATGCCCTTATCAAGTTGAATAAATAGGTATAGCTCTGAAGGTTCTCCTTCTGCAGGTGATGGGTTCAGCATGAGGGAGGTACAACAGGAAACAAGCTTTGTGTTTTGATTGTGTGTAATTCAAGGTTGGAGATGTATTCAGATAATATATCACGTTTCAGCTGTAGCTTTTGGCCAGAATTATGGTCTGGATGAGTTTTGTGTTTTGGGATGTGCTTAGGATGGATATGACAAAAAGATACTGTAGAGAAAAAAAGTTTTATTTGATATAGTCATGAAAATTAAAAGGTAGTCACATCATAAATACATATTAGAAACTGCTGGTTTTGATAAAAGCGAATGTCTTTTATAGGCCAAAAAATAATGGTTTTATGGTTCTAGATGCAGCATAGGTACAGGAAAAATGTAGAGTTCAGGTACTGGTAGGGCTGGGTGATATAAACATAAAATTGTAGGTTGATTTTTTTTCTCATATTGATCGATCACCATTTATTTTATTTTTGCTTTAAGTTTCTTTTCTTTCCTAATTTCTTAATATTAGATTTTTTCACAGCCCTATGTGCCTGCATTTTAAATTAAGTAATGTGCAAGTACTAGTATTAAAAAAATGTAGAGGTAACAAGTCCTAGATGAGCTGTGGTCTACACTGTTGGACTGTTCCCCTTTTTAGGGGGGTCTGGGGAAGACAAATTCCCCCAGGACAAGCTTTTATTCATTCATTAAACTGGTGGTTCTGACCTGTGTGTTCTGCTGTTGAATGTATCCCGTGATGATGCGAAGACCGATTTGGGCCATTTCTTTGAGCTCCGTGTTGCCTGGACTGCCAGGTGTGCTGTGCCAAGCCTGCAACCTGTCCAGCAGGTTCACCACCCCTTCGAAAATCTGCAACAACAGCCAATGCAAATGTCAACAAGGGAGCCAATAAGTCTGTTTCCACACCTCATAGTATTAACAACAACCTACAGCTACTTAGTGCAATAACCTCCATTTAAACTGTGCTTTGTGTTACCTGCACTCAGCGCTCTCCACCCAGAACCAACACACAACAATGAAAAGTACCTTGTCAAAGAGCAACTGACATAAGCCACACCCAGTGGCTTTGTACATCAGGGATAATTGTATTTACAATAAACATTCTTTCTAACCAATGGCTTTGTCAAATGAGGGTTGTGTTGAAAGTGAAGTCAATAAAATATTATTATTAATAACTAACAAAAAGAACCTTTAACATAATTCCGAAAGCTGGTTTGAGAACAGGTATTAGCAATTACTATTGCATTGTACATGACCATTTAACATGTGACAACTGCCATTATCACACAATAAGTCATTAGTCAGCTACAGCTTTTGGCTATTTATAAAGAATACAGTACCTCCAAGCTGCACAGTACTTAGTGCTTTTATGTGTTACTATTAAACTATGGTGAGCTTCAAAGTTAAATATGAGCTTTTACTGACATTCATACTCATGTATTTTAATATTACATTTCAATTTAATATTCAAAATGGGTTGATGCACCACTGCAGTCTGTGGAAAAACACTACAACAATCATTTTACTGCCATAATGTTGGTGACCTATTTCACTTTTCTGGTGGCGAGTCAGCTGTGTGTCCCAATTAAAATCTCAATGCTTTGCCTGGAATGTTCCATAGTATTGCATTAAATTAGTATATCTCCATAGAGACAAGCAGCATTTTTTAGCAATTAAATGTAATGAATAAATGTAAGGTAGATAAGTTTAATGCCATACTGTAGAATATTCCAGACTAAAAATAGAATCTCCATGGAGACAGCTACATGGGGTACCTCCACCCCTGAAAAGTTACATAATGAACCTTTAATTAAAACCATGGGCCAATAGTAGTAATAGTATGACGTCATGTGAGACTCACATAAGTATAAGTACCTTTTCACTCCAGAGCGCATGGTTGTCAGTGCCCTCTGAGAACAGGAAGTCCTGCAGCAGCCGCAGCAGCCGCAGCAGACTGGGGCAGAAGGGCAGAGACACGCCCTGAGCCTCCCTCAGATCAGACAGAGACGACTCCAGCATCATCTCCAAAAGACTAACATGAGAAAAATTGACAAATTCAAAGCCGGATAAAAACATTAGTAATAAAGGAGAAAAACAGTAGTGAAGGTGTGGTATTATCGACTGTCATCACTCACCTGCGCTTGATGTCATCGGGTGGACGGACCAGTTGGCAGGAGGAGCCCAGTTTAGTGAGAACAGAAAAGACCTGTCCTCTTTCTCTCCAAACCACGTCCTCGTTCACCTCTGCCCCACTCCCACTCCACAACACCGAAAACACAATGTTCGTCAAAAGGTTACACAGTTCCTCCTCGGGGGTCTGCTATAAATACAACAGAGCAAAACATAAGAATTAGATATTATTAAAAATACATAATTGCACCTATGACAAATACAACATACATTTTTATGTACACTCTGCACCAATTATGAACATCCCTCCATGCACTAGGTAACTGTTCTGGTGCTTGTCTACAAGGAGATGTACTTGCTTTGCCTGAAATGTTTCACAGTATTGCATTAAAGATATCTATCTCATATTTCTTCAACAACAAGTGTCCTAATTGCCCAAACAATACCTTGAAAAACATGCATTTTGGCCATAGATCTGACCAGTAACTGCCTGGTGGACAGATTTAATGCCATACTGTGGAATCTCCAAGGAGACAAACTGGTAACGGACCATACACCTGAAAAGTTACAAAGTAGTGCGCCTTAACATAAGTATCTTAAAGGTAAACTGGATTTGGAAGTAGAAAATTGTCTACCTCATCCTCAATAAACTGTTATAATAGTTCAGCATCTCTATGAACCATTGCAATAATAGTCTCCACTTTATGAGGGTGCTGTTCCCCTAGGGTAATGTACCTGTGGGTTGGAGGTATTGGAGATGGTGTCTCCCGTGGGCTGGTCGATGCTGTAGCTGGTGTCGTCCAGGACGTTGGACAGACTGGAACTCTTCCTGGGTCTGAGAGGGGGAAAAGGCTTGTTTTGCTCCAGAGGGGAGGGGGTGCCAGTGGGTGTACCTGGGTCCCCTATGGCCCCCAGGTCCAGGTCAAATGGTGATGTACCAAAGGGAGAGAGGGGCTGGTAGTCTCTCCCCTCTTCATCAGGACGAGGTGATGTTATGTCTACTGCGCTTGATACGGTGGAGGAGTGACTTTCCTGATCCACTGAGTCAAAAGATTTAAAATGGAGAGATCCTCTGAAGCTTTTAAGTGTCCCTCCACCACTAAGAGGCGATAGGGACAAATCAGAAAATCCCTCAGAAATGTCCCGATGTCCTCCTTCTTCCTCCTCTTCATCATCCTCCATGTCCTGGGACGTGCGGTAGCTCAGAAACAGCTCTGCATCCTCTATGACAAGTGACTGTTCTTTGCGTAGGGGGGCGCGGTATGCAGGTTCAAATGAGCTGTGAGAGCTGGAGTTAGCGAGGCTAGCTGCATGGGACTCGTACGACTCTTTTACATAAAGTTTGGTCAAAACGTCCTGCCAGCCCGGCTGTTTGGCAAGCTGTTTCACGTAGTCCATATTGGAGTAAATCAGATGGAAAAGCTGAGATGAGAACATAAACATAATTGATAAGACACCTGATCAGTCAGATCAGATTCTATAGATATATCCTTAGTAAAATAGACATACAAGAGGTGTTTGTTAGAGATTACACAAAATCTTTCAGTCACATGCATGACTCCATTAAACCATACTTGAACTGAACATTTTCCATAGAGATAGATCCATTTTTTGTCATACAGGAGAACATTTTATCCAAACCAATACAACATCCACGGTGACACGTTTGAGTCACATTTGAGCAGATGAAGGCCCACTCATTGTAGGATGAATGTTTTAGTGCAATAAAACTATATGCTTTTATTTGATTGATGTTTTTTCTTTTTTGCTAAAAAGTTATGCAGTGGGGCTTAAGTTAAGAATTGTTGATTTCATTTACAGTTCAGGTAAAATGTGACTTAGAGACTTACCTTTCGACAAACATCTAACCTCACAGTTAGCTCAGCACGATGTGAAAGGCAGATCACAGCCAGGAGGTCTCTGAAATTAGGAGTGGTATCTGTGGCAAAAAAAAGAATATACGATGAACATAGATTAAAATGGCATAATTATAATACAAGTTAAGATGCTGATGCTAAAATATAGGATAGTCTGTGAAAATTAACTTCTGGGACCATAGACAGTTACCTGTAGCGAGGACCTGCTCGTACAGACATCTCACTGAAGTCATGGTTACAGGGGAATCTTCAAGACAATAAACCAGACCCAGATAGCCAAAATCTCTCAGTTTAATCTTCTGCTTGTTACGCTCAGAAATCCTTTCACTTTTAAGAATTTTATATAAAACCTATAAAAAGTAATGAAATTGTAATTGTGTTTTTGTTGATGTTTATCCTTTACCAGTAGGGAAATATTGGTACCCTGAACACTCGTTCTTTTGCCTCATCTCCAAAGTTGGGTGAGAGGAGTAGACAGTACAGCTGCTCCACTCCCCACTCCAGCAGAAAGCTCTGGACCTGCTCACGAGGAGGAGTGTTTCTCAACAGTTCATACAACACATCCAGGGCTCGAACCACCTGATCAAAAGCAAAATAAGATATGAATATGATATGAATATGAGTTATGGCCATCTGCTTTTTGGAAGTTTTTGTTTTTTGGATGTACAACTTTGAGAGGGGATAGGTTTTTTAAGGTGAAGTACTAAGCTTGAAATATCATGTGAAAAGGTCAAATGATAAGCTTTAATATTAATCAAAGCTTATCTAAAACATAGATTAGAAAAAAATGCCAAACCTGCCGTTCCTCTCCGACAGTCAGAATGAAAGAGAGGAAGCTCTGGAGCTCCTCTTGTGTCGGGGTCTTGAGGAACTCTTTGAGCAGCGCGAACAGAGACGTCTGTATAGTTTGTTTCTCATCAGACAGAGGGCTGCCATCTTTCTCCACACTACAAAAAACACACATTCATTGTGGTGTGATAGGTCTGTGTATATTCAAAACATTTAAACTTAAAGCCTTTTTAAATTATGTTATTAGGATGCTGACTTGTAGTGGGTTCGAATGGTGTCCAGGATGTACTGTACTCCATACTTCCTTTTCAACCGCTGCTTTCCTTTGTTTATCACAGTAGACAAATACTGGACATGAGCTGTGGAAAAACAGAGAGAGTATATTTAATAACTCCTTTCAGTGTGACATTTACAAATGCCAAACCAGGTCAAAGTCAGCACAATGTAACAGCATGAATTAAGGTGCAGCCTCAAACTTAAAAACACTTTGAGTATTATTGAAGTATCTACAATTCTTATAGTGTGTTCACATGCCACAGAGCCTTACCAAGACTGACAGCAAAATGGCTTTTGGTCCAGATGCGGAAGTCGAAGAGCAGGTAGTGGTAGAGCTGCTGTAGCAGTGAGCTGTTGCTCTCAGAGAAGACCTGCTCCAGCAGCAGCTGAGTCGCCATTAACACATTCATGTCCATCATGTTTCCTGGGACCTGAGAGAAACAAATGGGCTGTGTGGGCGTAGAGACTGTAATGTGGATTTATATGTGGACAAGGCTCCGCAAAGCTAATATTAGAAACACTTAGATGCTGATGAAGTGGTGCACTCAGTTCAGAGAACAACATATGTTGCTATGGACTGTGTGTTTTCAAGACCTGTGTTTAGAAGGCCACATTTGCTTTGCAAAATGATTCAAAGCACTCTCTTATGTGAGTAAAAACGTCCCACGAAAATTGCAGGTTTTAAATAGGTTTGATTTTCCTTCATCTCCTTATCACCTGTTGCAAAATAGCTTGGTAGTAAAATAACTATAAATTCTAAGGTAAAAAGGATAAAAAGCTGGTGCAGTCACACACACCCCCTATGCACCTATCATTTTGAAAGGACCACTGCTGTTTGAATGAAGCCACATCGTCTCATTACACAGTGATTATACAGCAGTGCAGAAGAGAAAAGGTCAAATGTTCTCAGTTAAATGGTAAATATTAAAGCTCCCGCTGCTCAGACTCACTTTGCTCAGCATGGCTCCGATGATGCTGGGCCCATGACATTGCAGCAAACAGTCCTGATTGACGGGGTGCTGACGAATCAGGTTTTTCACCATCAACAAAAAGGCAGCAACACTGTTTCTCTCAAGACGTCCCTCTAAAAATGGAGCAAAACAACTCTAGGACTTCCTGAGTCAACCATAAACCAATTTAAATATTACCACAATTTCACATCTCAGAATGAGTCAGTATAACATATCTCATACATATTGTTTTTGTTATTTCTCCGTATACATGCATTTTAATAAAGACTGTATGTAGCACTAGTTACCAATTTTGAAACCTTCTTTAAAATACATTACATATTGCACCTAAATCATGTTTTATTTTGAATATGCTCTGCTTGTGTGATAGATGTTCATGTAATATTATATCTAACTAGTTACTTTGTACAAATAATCTCATTACTTTTCTCAAATTTCAAAACTGTAAAACAGAAGACATAACCATGAACACACCAGAGGACTTCTTGAAGGGCAGCAGCATTCCAGTGGGACCCCTGGAGGAGGTCAGCTCTGGTCCGAGTAGGTCAGAAACTTCCTGTCCTCCATTGTAAACCTGCTCAGCGTCACACACCTGCTCCAGCAGAGGCAGCACCACACCAATGCCCCCCACCACATTCACAACGTCCTACCAGGGAACAGGAAATACAGCATGTGTTATCTGATGTAGAAATGAAACTGAGTTTAAAAAGCAGAAAGAAAAATAACCTTGATGTCCCAGTTGACTACTTGATGACCTGTCAATCTGCCATCGTACTGGTGATTAGGTGCCAAATCTAGACATATCTGGCCTTTGAATGCCTGTAGAAAAGAGATGTTTTAGTTTTGGGAAAATAATTACAATATAAAATACTTTATTAGGTTGAGTTCAAAATACAAAACTGTCTATAGTTAAAAATGGAGGTAAAGGGAGAGAATTCTGCAGTAGAAATTGGTGTTCTCTCAAATGTTTTGAACTCATTTTACGACTAATACCTCTGTAATTAATGGGCCAATTCACATGAAACAAAACTGGCATGCAGTTCAGTGTTTTCTCTATCACCAATATTAAACTATAGTGATTCTATCCCCTATATTAAGCCAGATTAATACAGCAAGTTTGTGGACACAAACCCAGACATAAAAAAGCTATGTTTCAACACATGTGGATGTGACTCACTGGATTACATAGGCCACTATCCTCAACCTGGAATTGTAGATGTCCTGAACTCAACCTCTCATTCAAATTTTCTATAGTACACATGCTTCACCTGGGGAGTGTAGTAGAGGAGAAGCTTGCTGTTGAGCTCAGATAACTCTCCTTCGGCTTTGAATAGGGACACGTGATTTGGTCCTGTAACATAAAGCAAACAAAGAGGTTAGTCATGTAAAATGCAACATGTAACTCAAATCTCTGGCACTGTGCCCACCTGCAGTGTGTAGTGCCCTGGTCTGCGCTGGCTGCAGGGCTTCATGACATATAAATGCAGTGCCCAAAAGTCCATCCAGAGAAGTAGGTGTCCCCCATTCTGTGTCCTGGAGCCCTGCAGGAATAGTGTGGACAGCAGACTCCCCCACTGCCCCCCAGCGCCCACCAGCAAATGAAGCAGGGAAAGACTGAGACCTGAGGAGAGCTGGGCCATGTGAGGGGAAGGCAAACTCAGCGGGAGGGGTGGAGGACGGGGGCAGAGAGGCAGAGGTGGTGGTGGTAGTGGTCCGGTGGCCCGCAGACCCGATGCAGCAAGATGTAAAGGGCTGCAAGAGGAAACAAGCATGTACATTTGCAAAGAGGATAAAGAATTTAACAAATTCAACAAATGCAAAAATGAGACATAGGTAATGTAATTACCTCACTGAAAGATGGAAATCTGAGCTGTGCTGTTTTACGCAGTTCCCCATCAATGTAAATTGTGACCAAGTTCTGGCCAAATGGGCGACGACCAGAGATATGGACAATGGCCACTGAATGCTGTTATTTAAAAGCACATGCCATCAAATAGTGGTACATTATTTAAAACTTGATTAAAACACCAAAAAATTCTCACATTGATTTCTACAGAGCTACACACTGCTGTTAAAAATTGTATGATTGGCTTCACTTGATTAAAACTATTTAATTTGAACTAAAATCAAGCAATGTGAAATTGTAGCAGTACTCTTCATTCCGACTCACCCAACACGAGTCTGTCAGAGGGGACTCTGGCAAAGCAACAGCCATGTACTCTTTCTTAGTGCACACAGCCACCACCAGTACCCCCTCCAGGGTGAAGAAGGCCTCCAGTCCAGTGCCACTTGCGGTGAAAAAACTAAAGGAAAACATTTTAAGCAATCAAAAATCACCAAATAGTATCTCTTTGTTATCATACCTGTAAAGCTGTTTCCTGCGGGGTCCTTTCCCAATGTCAGGTTGCGTTTGAGTGCCAGAGCTTGGGTAGGAGTTACGATAGTTTGACTGCTCAGAGGAACTGCGCTGAAGCTCCATATTGAGACAAAGCCAAGCGTGAAAAGCAAAGCCATTTCCCGGCCAGCGCTGGACAGTGGGCACCATGATGCCTGCCATTGGAGGCGTAAGGTCAAAGTACTGCAGGGCGTGGTCCTGGCCCTCCCTGGCTGCCATCGCAGACAGCACCCTGATAATGCGGGCACAGTATGGATGAGCCCGCCCACCTACTGTCCCATTGTCCTGGTCCACTCGAAGAAGCCTGAGTAGCCCCTTCAGCTCCTCTGGTCTTAAGCACAGACAGCCCAGGTCCTGTAGCAGGCCCAGCAACGAGTCTGCGCACTGTCTGTCCAGGCTCTGAGGCTGACCCAGGACCTGCAGGAGAGCCCCGACCATACCCGCCTCCACAGCCACAGTTCGACAGGGCAGCGAGCCCCCACACACAGTGGCCAGCCACTGGGCCACAAGGAGCTGCAGGTCTCTCTGCCCCGACAGCTCTGGGAGCCACTGCAGGAGCAGCAGCAGAGGCTGGTCATTACTGATGCCCAAGTGAGGGGCATTAGCATGCTCACCCTCCACAGCCTGAAAAACAGAATGTTTTCGGATAGGTGGATCTAATACAATTTGCTCTAATTAGGCACTCGGTCAATGAGCACTGTACCATGTTCATGAGCTCCTGCAGCAGGCGCTTGGTGGGCAAGCCTTGACTTTTCAGCACGTCAAACAGCTGGGAGTAACCAATCCTCTCCTTGAACACCTCCTGTGAGGGACAAGACAGAAATAGGCTGAAGAGAGCAGTCCCATGGGGAGATAGAGCTGGCACACTTCCATCAGTTGGAAGCTGACACAATACAATTTCCGATCTACAAGGAAACTGCCTTTTTAATCAGGCAGTGAAAATGGTTTTGCATGCATCAACATGCAATCAAATGGTTTGTTTTCGGACTAGTTTAAAAATAGATAAATACAGACATATTCATTTTTACCTTAGCAGAGGGAGAATCGCTCATTATTGCAGTGAGGACTCCTAAGGCATGCACGGTAATACTGTCTGATGCTTTTTCCAGAACCTACAGTGAAATAAGAAGGCAAATATAACTATGGTGTTACGTCATTACATGGTGGGCTTGTTCTTGTGCAGAACAAGTGAACTACACAACAAAGTCAGTTTCCCCTTTCACACCAAAACAGTGAATTTAAATTAAAAAAAAAAAGTATTGCCACACAATCAAAATCTTTGTTTGTTGATTACAGATTGGTGCAGACATGCAAAAACCTAAAACTTTAACCAAGAAGAGAAACAACAAGAATAGAAGATGAGACGACCACCAAATGAGAAAACTTCAAATGCAAGACAAGGTCTCCCCCTGACCAGCACCAGTTATATGACAGCAAGAATCATAAATGTGAATAAGCTTTGCCAAACACCATCTCATGCACAGCAAAAACATTAACCCAGAGCTGTCAACAGGGAATTCAGCCGAACAGAGAGAATAGGATTTGAATCGCTAACACAAAATGCAGGACTATACTTCTCAGTTTATCACATAGTTGTCCCTGCATGTACCATAGATATGATTTGAGTAGATAAATTTTAGTTTATGCTACATTCTCATGGTCCTTGGATCCTCTGTCTGAGAAAACAGTCTTATTGTTTTTTTTGCCTTTTCAAAAGAAAGTAGGACAATGAATGTCACTGTTTCAAGATGATTTGATTTTGACTCTAGTAATTAACACAGCTCATTAGTCAGAACTGCTGTTAGTCCATCCACATCTAAACGGAGATAATTTCCATTACAACAATTATTGATAACATGGAGGTGGTTAAGAATATTTTAATTTTAAACAAAATGTATATATTTCTGCTAATTAAAAATGATCTAGAGTAGACATGGACACGCATGTTTCCAACAGAAAACTCATTATGTTAAAGTAGTATGTTAATCCCATAACACTGATACTTGACTTTAACATACAATGGGCCATCCAAACTGTGATGCAGTGGGGCTACTGCTTTTAGGGTAGACTTCCTGCTTAAAGTTTCCTGTTCCCAAAAGAAGAAGAGGCTGAATTTCCTGCTGACAGACTTGTCTGACACCGTCCTGGAGTACCTGGTCCATTTCGACCTCTGTGAGCAAGTGTGTGGTGAGGTCACAGTCAACCTTATGCTCCAACCTGCTGCTTTGAAATAACTGCAGGCCACATGTACGCGTTCACCAGCAGCAAGCACAAACACAGACAAACAATTAGACATGAGATGATCCCAGAGACAGTGGGCTTCAAATTTATCAGCAAGGCTCTGAGAAAATTGTTTAATATGTCAAAAAAATCTGGAGAGATGTGGTTGATTGTCAGGAAAAGCACTACACAGGGCAAAAAAGGACATAAGATGGACAAGGCTCTGACCTTGCTGTTTTGAATGAGCCTGAGGATATGTTCAAAGCAGTTGTTGTTCAAAAACACAGCCTGCAGAACGGGTCTGTCAGAGCACTGCAGGATCTCGGGGATAGCAGCTAAAAGACACAAGTGACAAGAGTTAAATTGTGACATACTGACATAAAAACTCATTACATATGAGTAATGATGTTAACTGTGTTCCATATGTATAGAATACTTTCATTGCCCACTAATACAAGTTGGACAGTAAAGAAGTATTGCTGGGTTTTAGATTTTTGAATTGTGTTGCAGGTAATGTGGTTATTAAATAAAACATTATTAAATAGGAGCTTAAAAGGTGTTTAAAAACACATGTTCTGTGATGTGTTTTAAACATACTAAGCATTTGGCTCTGCAGTGACACCAGGCTCTCCTCCCAGCTCTGGCGGTCTTTCTCATCACTGCACAGGGGGCGGTTCCAGTTGAGCAGGTGGAAGTAGCTGTGGAGCACGGTCTTGATGTCAACGAGGCGCTCGGAGGGGCTGCTCGCGTGCAGCAAGTGGATCATGGAGGTAAGCGTCTGCAGCGTTACCCGCGGTAACACCGCGTCTCTGCCCTCGCCTGGGCTCCAGCAGCACCAGTCTCTTAGAACAGAGAACAGGTCTTCCACAGCCTGAGGGGTGATGGTCAGGAGGCCATTTTTCTGAAACGTACAAATGTGTCATTTAAAGGGCCCATATTACGCTATTGTTATAAGGTTGTTCCCTCATCACAAACATACCTGGAGTTGTGTTTTGTTTCATTCACACAAACCCTGCATATTTAGGTTGAGTTCTTCTCTCAAACAGAAAACACACTGATCCACCTTGTGATGTCATGGGGCAATAAAGGAAGCGGTCCACTGTATTGCAGAGTTACTCAAACATGTGTGAATGAAACAAAATTCCAGGTATGTTTTTGAGAGAGTAACAACATTCTAACGTGAATCAAAGCTCACAAGAATTCACTTTGTGTAATATAAGACCTTTAAACATTCATTATTTGGTATTTTATATTTTTGCTTCACCGGAACAGTGTGTTACATTAGAGTCTATTTTTAAGTCTATTTTTAAATTATTTTTTAGCCATTATCTATTATCTTGTTTTATTGCATGTTACCATTTTCCTGCTGTTCTTGAACTGTGCGCTGCAACACTGGAATTTTCCCACTGTGGGACTAATAAAGGCATATCTTATCTTATCTTATCTTATCTTATCTTATCTTATCTAAAAGCAGAGCACTGCTTATATCATTATGTCTGCATAATGGCATTTTGGAGCAAATTAGGTGAACTTGCAACAAGCCAGAAAAGTGACAAAAAATAGCTAATTTATGCATAATTTATATTGGTAACTGAGAAAGACTGATGATGAATGATACTGTTTCTGCATGTATGTTACTAACCTGCTGCCATGTTATACATGGTAGCAAAGTAGTCTTTCAGCTATATAGCTATATAGCCAGTTTTTAATGCTGTTTGGATACAAGGGAAATATAATGGTACCTTCCCTCCGCTGATGACAGCTCCCTGGAGATGAACCAATCGCAGAGTAAGGAGCTGTGGGATCTCCTTACTGTTCTGTAGACTCTCTGCAAACATTCAAGACATCAGGTTTAATTCTCTCTTTATTGCCCCACTGAAACCAAAGCAATGGAAAATGTGCACAATCAACACAATTCCCCTGATGCCATTCACATCTACGTCATACACAATCCTAAGTCTTTGTAACTGGACAGGTATTTCACAATTAGTCTTTTGCATGTTCCAATTAACACATTCTATTAAGCATTAACGCATTAATCTCTCTGAAATTTTAGGCAAACACAGACTTGCTCATTCTGGGGTTTACCTTGGGGCTTAGGGATTAGCGCTTACTTATCAAATGTGCTCATGTAATTAGAATTACTTGGAACCTGATAATTAGGTGATATTAGGATGTAGGTTGCAGTTGGCATACTTTGGGTTAGAATTAAAAGGAGTGGACTGCGTTTTGTGGTATGCAGAGATCAGACATTGGCCTCACCATGGAACAGTGCAGGCAGTTCCTCTGGTATAGGCAATGGAGAGAACTTGTATTTGTTTCTCTCAAGTATGCTCACCTCCTCCCTGCAAAAAACAGACTCATGTCAGTACATTGAACATATTTAACCTACAGGCAGTAAATAGGTTGTAAAGTGCAAAGTTTATGTTTTATAGCTAAAATATTACACATTACACACTTACACTTATTCAACTTAAAATAGTCAAAGTAGTTAAAAGTTACATTCTACAGCAATATTCTGTGTACATTGACAAAAAATAAACAGTCTTACAGTAAATATTTGATCAAAATAACCTGCAACTTAACAGTAAGTAAAAAGTAACTTTATTTGTGAGTAAGAATACTGTCTCATGTTGCCATGTTGATAATGTTGTTGGTAATGTTGATAATAACAGCAATGTAGTACAGTTTCTATGGAAGAATTGGTTTATATGACTTCAAGTACTTAAAGAATTTGTTCATTTATGTACCTAGAAATAAGTATAGTTATTGGTTTTCTTGTGTCCTGTGAATGTTGGTTAATCTTCTTATCTGTTATTAACAAATAGCTGTATCACTGATTGATTTTCTAACTTTCTGTTGATTAAATGAGCAATTTTGTTAAGCACAGTGAGACAAATGCTGTTGTGATTTTGGCCTCTGCAAAAATACAAACTGAATTTCTTTACTTCAATATAATATGCAATGATTATGTTAGAATTGTGTTAACAGCTTTTAACAGTATTGTTTCTTTCAACCCTAATAGAGACTTATGTCAGCTCAACTGACACTGTGCAGGCCACTCTAAAAATATTCACTACCCCTTTAAGATATGGAGACATCCCCAGCTCATGACCAAATGCTGATGTTTTGCTCTGTGTAGGACTGATCTTTGTTGCCCTACAGTAAAAGCAGGACTCACCCGGACAAGCGCCTCCTCCAGGTCTGATACGGGTCAAATAGGCTCTCGCACAGCACTAGCCCATACTGCACCACCAATTGCAGAGAGTCCAGCTCCCCTTGGCCTTTCTTTATCTGATCATGGGAAAAATCACAATTTACACTTTAA
This sequence comes from Taenioides sp. WSHXM2023, assembly GCA_029959045.1. Classification (NCBI taxonomy): domain Eukaryota; kingdom Metazoa; phylum Chordata; class Actinopteri; order Gobiiformes; family Gobiidae; genus Taenioides; species Taenioides sp. WSHXM2023. Next base: position 24,762,036 of record CM057088.1, on the reverse strand, counting down.
AGTGGAGAGGATTTAAGCTTTTTAAGCTAATTTTGGTCACCTCTAGGACATCAAGTGGAACTAAACACTAAATATATATTTTTTTATATTAAAGTCTGTATATTGTGTTTTCAACTATTATTAGTCCTTTTGGCAATTTTAGTGTTTCTAATTTCTAACACCTCGAGCAGAGTTTTAAGTGTGGACACATTTAGACCTATTACACTGTTCTTACACTGCATTGCCTCCTTATAATACTGAGATGATTTTTAAGGATACAACCTCTACAATTACATTCCTCTTCATTGAAAGACACACACCCTTTGGTCTTTTAATTTAAACTAGTTCAGTCACTTTGTACAGGATGCACACTATATTATAAGCAGGATCAATTCTCTGAGATTTCTTCTGCTACACACGGCACTAAATCTGGTCTGTCAAGATGATGAAGAGGACGAGCAGCGCAGCCAAGTCCAACCATAAATAAAGAGAGAGCTCTGTTTGAATAATACTTAAACCTCACTAGTTATACAGTACCTGGTGCATACAGAAATCCAAAAGCTTGATGGTTTCAAAAACAAAACCAGGGGTCTTCTCAGGGTCAATGTTCTCCATATTTCTGCAGGTGGAAAGAAAGAGATCATTTTCAAGGTTTAACATGGGCACTGTCTGTGTTGTATACTTATTTCAGTCAACTTATAGCAATTGTGTCCAATTCAGACATATTGTGTTTTACTTACAAATTGCCTGGGTCATTTACAATGAATAACTGAATCTCAGTCTTGATTAAAATGTAATTAACTGCACTGTTGTACTAACTACATTGAAGTAACCCAAGTCAGTGACACTCAATAATTTTTACAACAGTATCACCACGAAATATATAACTTCCAAAAAAACACTAAGACTAAACTTGACTAAAAGACATCTAAACCCAGGATGTCACAACTAGGCCTAAATAAGGAATGAACTAGAAGTGTTAATTGGAACATTTAAAAAATTACAAGCAAAACTACAACATCAGGATTAACTCAGTACCACCATTTAAGAACCACTGATGCAACTGATTACAGGGTGAATTGGGACTGGAGGTGGGGTGGATGATACCATAATTCATGTAAAATTAGTGTCATTACATAGCCTTGAAGATTTAACTAAAGTCATTTGCTTCTTCTCAAAGTGCACATTTAATTTCAGTTGGTTAAATTCACCGGTCACTCACTTAAAGCATTACTGAGGCTGACTAAATCGGAGGACTGGGTAGGAAAAAGTACCTTTGTTTGAGAATAGAGCTGCATTCAAGAGACAATTAGTGAATTAGAACATGGCGATTTGATCAAAATTGCATATTGTTACAGGAATGAGAGCGCGACTAGATTGGAGTATGACATGTTATTGATCAGACTAGTGGATAACCTGCACACGATGATGAAGAACTTGATGAGGAGCAGCGGGTGTGGGGTGCTGCTGTTTTGGTCGGAAGTGTGCGAGAGGTGCAACGCGCTGTGCCATAACTGGGTGCTGAGAAAGACCAGGACCTCTCTGGGGAGAAGGGGTACCTCAGAGCTGCTCTCCTCCAGCCTGCAGCGAGAGGAGAGTGGGAGGTAAGGGGAGTACTGCACTACCAGAGTACATAGTGCAGTAGTATGAATTCTAACATAATGTACTTAGGGGTGGATGATACTATGCTAAACTATGCTTATCTAAATCCAATACAGAAATGTGCTAAAACATTGGCCTCGTTGAGGTTTAAAGGTCCACTGCATAACTTTTTTGGTCTGTCACCAGCTTGTCTCCATGGAGATGTTATTGCTTTGCCTGGAATATTACACAGTATTGCATTAAACATTTATTTAGCATTTATGTCATTACAGGTCTTTTACAGATCATCACAGATCTGACTTTGTAATTTGGATCCATGGATATACATAGGTTTATTGCCATACTGTACTAGAACATTCCAGCCCAAAGCAATAACATCTCTACAGATAAAGTTTGTAGACCCTGTACCACTAAAGTTGCGCAGTGCAGCTTTAAGTATCAGACAAATGTAAAATTACTGTAAACCCAAAAGTGCCAAAACATTACTTTATACTTACTTATTTGGATTTTTTTTTTAATCTGCTTTTTAAATACTTACTAACAATACATATTCAAATTATTGCATACATATATTCAAAACAACATTCACAATATTGTCAAAATTTCTTCTCACCTCTAAATGTGACCATATTTCTGTGTAAAAATGACTCACCGACGAGGCTCCAGAGACGCCACATCAATAAGCCGTTCAAAAGATGCCACAAACGCTTCAAGCCACTGCTGCAGATAACTGACATCTTTCTGTGTAGAAAAAGAAGGAAAAATATTAGTATGGGTAAAGAAATACATATTTTTTCTGGTATTTAATGATAAATGCATAGATAAGAATTGGTTCCCTGCTGTTACCCTACCTTCGTTTTAGGTTGTTTTTTTTCTATAATCCTTTTTAAAGAATTACAAGAGTTGTGGGTGAGGATAGGTAATGGATGCAAACAGAAATTTTCACAGGATAACTCAAACACACAGGTTTATACAGAGACTATGTTGGCACAGGCAATCCTTATTTGAATATAACTTCTGCTTTACTCCTCAAAAGGGACTGATTAAAGATTAAATCAAAGACAACAAACACCAACTTGTTTAAGACTGTGGAGGCAAAAAAAATTACTATGAGGAGCCACCATAGTCTCCTTTGTTAATGGGAGGTGCTGCAAACATGCATGAATCAAGTCTGAGTAAGCTCACGATAATGATGAAAGAAACCATTGTAACATGGTTAAAAGCCCATAAAACACCTTTTGCGTATGACCTCAGTTGTATCAATACATGAATGATGTGTCTGTTTGAGGTGCACTATCATTTCAACATCACAGGCTGGAGATGGCATTGACTAAACCTTTTGACCTGTTTTTGAAACAGGATGTTGCACAGAGATGCATCTCACAGAAAAAACACATTAGTCAGTTATTTCCTTTCTCAAAACACAAAGATATGCAATAAGTGAGTATTTTACCTTAATTGTAATTACTCATCATCATCATCAACACCACAAGCAAGAATAATTCTAAGCAACACAAGATTTCCTATTTGAGAACAGACTTAATTAATATTTTGTTTATAAACCACAGTGGTTATCTGAGTGTAAATCAGCAGAACACATCCTGTCTGTGTGATCTAACATCAAACTGAGAAGTACAACCTAAACAACAACACAGCTCAGAGAATCTGAAAAGTCTGCTACTGCCACATTTGACGGCTACGAGGTTGTGACATGTGAAATATGTCAAAATCTAAATTACAAAACAGGGATACAAAGAAATGTTCCGGTGCACTGTTGGCCCATCATCAGGTGGGCGTGATTGTTTCTGTGCTTCTCCAAAATTATCTGTTTTAAGTTCATTGAGTCACAACTGTACACAACTGTATCAGACACTTCCCCTTATAGTTTTAGCAGACTGACCCATGTACACTGCAGAATATGGTATAGTACAGTAGAGTTGGGTTCAGGCTGGAAAAGCGGAAAGTAGAGTAAAATGGTAAAGGTGCACTATGTAACTTTTCTGGTGGGGGGGGGGGGGAATTGTTCCACTGCATAGAATTAAACTTATCAACCTTTTATTTATTAAATTGCTGGTATTTTTATTGCACAAAAATACCTTGAAAACAAGCACTTCTTACTATTGTGTCACCATGGAGATAGATTTAATGCCATACTGTGAAACATTCCAGGCAAAGCAACAACATCTCCATGGACACAAGCAGACAATGGACCCGCCATCAGAGAAATTACATGGTGCACCTTTAAGTAGTCTAGGTAAATACAACAATCCATTAAGGTGAGTGCCAAATTAAAATATGGTGAATCTTCAAAATAAAAATTGCAGAAAGCTACCATAGATCAGATTAAAAGAAAACACTTTTGCAGTGTCTTTTCGTTGTAAAGTGATATTTTCATGTCCATTCTCAACATCATAGCACGTTTCAGATTGAGTGCAAAAACATTCTGCATATTGTTACCAAGAAAATCCAAAAGAATATATTTGTGTTATGACCCACCCCCTTAATATCAACAACACCAACAAGAAAAACAGCAACCACTTGACTCCCAGGTGCAGTCTGGCATTATATTGACTTTTAAGAATCCTTTCACATACCCAGTGGCATTGGTCTATGAGCCAGTCCATCTCTCATGTTCTAAGAGGGAGCAGGGCCCAGGTCCGTTCACAATGAGCCCTCATCAGCTGTACATGTATTCTGTTGTCTCCACTAGCGGCAGCAGCATTGTCTGATACTGTGCTCTAAAGGCACACACAGGAACCAGGAAATGACATTTCACTTTAACCAAAGCCTATTTCCTCCAAACACGTCAGGCTTTCCTCTTCAGACTCTGCTCCTGTATTCTTGAGCCCATAGGCCCAATAGAAATATACCGCATATTCACTAATAGTGAATAACCTGGACCACAGTACACTAGGGCTGTCACTATATTTACTAAATCAACTTCAATAAATGATAGCTGGGACAATATATTTTGGGGTCTTTGCAACAGAGAGGAGATGTTTGTTATTGTAATACTATAAGACCTGAGTTGTATTTGGTTGAATTTTTGGTTTATTCTGCTATTTATTTGTAGCAGTGCATGCCTTTTATGCTGTACATTTAAAATGGTTTACTGTAATGATCCTGCTTTAATGTTATAACGTCAGTGGCACAGTATAAGTTGTTTCAATATTATCATTTATTGCATCATCACGCAGATGGATATGTAAGAGATTTGGTGCCATAAAAGCAAAAGTATTTATAAATTAATTATTGCAATGTTTGAAGAGCAGCCTATGAATCATCACCTAATATAGTCACAGTGATATTCCCAAAAGGGCAGTGGGGCCTTTTTAAGATAAATGTAGAACACTGATGTTAAAATAACCATCCTGCAACCTATTCAGTTCTTAAACTTCACATTTTCCACAAATGGGAAATGAGATTTGATAATGAGAAGTAAAGCACACAGCAGGTTCCCAATAAATGCTTGGTAGAGACACCTGCGGAGCCAGTATTTCATAAAAGTATTCAGAATGAATATGCTGCATGATGGTAAACAAAACTATAGCTCGAGTACACACTACACTTCACCAAATAATTATACATTAGGAAGTGAATAGTGTGTTTGTAATGATCCCAGCAGCTGTGCGGCTCTGTACTGATCAGCATTCAGCTCTGCCTCCTGCACAAGTGAAAGAGTCTGCTCCTGCAGGCTCGTGTTGGTAAACACACTGCTGCTACACAAGGGAATTGAGTCATCAACCCAAATCTCCAAGGACGTTGTAGTCAGAGGAGTACCGTAGTTGTACCTAACATTAGAAAGTATTATAATAAATGAACCAAATGATGAAGTTCAGCTGGTTTCAAAAGCTAAAGATGACACTATTCCTCTTAAACACACAGGAGTTTCACAGCTATGTGAAAGTGGATGGCAGTTGGTTGTTATTGTGGACTGTTACCATTGACACAAGCACTAATTAATCCCAACAGTGTACTCACATAATGACTATTATTTTTATTCTGTGTACCATGCACATGATCACAGCTCTTTGGCAAATGAATAATTTCTTCTTTGACTGTATCTTCAACCAGAGAATTAACTAACAAATAGTGCACAATAAACAACTCAGATCTTTAAACTCACATTTATTTTCAGTTATGGTGACAAAATAAACCAATGTTAAAACTTGTTATAGTTGAGCCAATGTCATATTGCATTAAAACTTCCTAGATTTTTCAAATGTTCTGTTTCCAGTAATGAAAATACAAGCAGGGCAAAACACACCTCTATAAAGTCAGGTGTGTAATCAGGTTTTTCTACCATGTCCTGCGGATATCAGGAGTAACAATGGCACTGAAGCTGCTCTGAGACACGGGCCGACACACGTCGGGAGCCTTCACTCAGATTACATCACACATAGGTCTGTGCCTGTCAGGCATTAGCATTTTACATCGCCCTGAGAGGCATCTCCTGATAAGATATGACTCTGAAACAGTGCCAGTGACGCTGGTTTGAGACTAGGCAGATGAGAGACAAGGCGTGTGCTCACTACTGTGTCAGGGTCTTAAATGCTTAACTTGGCCCATTGTCAAAACAGGCATTTATAGTCAACAAGGACAAAAAGATGTGCAAATAGAAGGTCAACAACTGATTGTCAGGAAAACCACAGTCAGTTTAATTGTCAATCCTCTCTTCACAGACCTCTGCTAAATAACTATTAGCACAACTACATTTTCTCTAAACTGTCCTCTGTACAGAACAGTTGCAGGCCTGAGCTGGTGGGGCTCAGCTGATCTACAAGTCTTTGCAGCAGCGATGTGATTTCTTGCACAATCAGAGGAAGCAGAATGTCTTTATCACAAACATGCCTGAGCAAATTTTGCCTCTTAAATAGAGCTTAATTATCACATTCCAATCTTAAAATAAAACATTAAATAACAATATAGTTCTTAATTATTTTAAAGAGTTTTAATGTGTAAATTAGGAAGGAAGTTCTATACATTTTATCAGAACATTTAAGGCCAATATTAAAATCTTGGGTGTAACTGCTGTGACTCAAAGACAGGTTTTGCATCACCAATAATGAAAATAAATACTATTGATTTTCAGAACATCATTTGCAATATTCAAAGCTTTGCGGGAGGGGTGACATGAGATCAGCAGTGTGAAAATACGACATGTCATAAATATAAAAGGCAGATTGGACTTGACAAACAGGTGGACAACAAAAACATAGCACCAACAGTGGTTGCTTGAAAGGTTATAGGAGAGGCGGGGTATTGTTCTCTAAAGTGGTTCTGCTGCCTGTCTACAACCTATTGTGTCTTTCTGAGTCACGCAGGCGGTGACGTCTAAAAAACGCATAAGTATTCAGACAAATTAGATATTCAGTATATGTTATGATGCTATAAAAAAAAACGGCAGAACTATGTGAACAGCTCTTTTTGTAAAAAATGTGGCATGACCGGGAGCCACAGTGTGATTACCATGATTGGCAAAAGCCCAAAGGAGAAGCCAAAGGGTGGATTAAAAGCACACTTCCTCTGAGAGCAGCCTTCACTGACCACAATGACCACTTTGATATTAAAAGCTGCAGGAACTGCTCAGGAGTCAGGACAAGTTATTAAATAAAACAATGAGCAAATAAACACGTGCAACAGAAATCTGCAGAGCTGGACAGAACCCCATTGTCCCCAGGCAAAGAACAAAGGACTAAAACTGGATTTAAATTAAAGAAAGCATGTGTAATGTCCCCTCTCTATCTTGGCTTATTAATTGTTAATTACTAACTAGTGCTGTAAGGACTTCACTCAGACCTACAGGAAAAGCAATTAGGAATAAAATGTCAAAAAGGTAATAGCTGTCTGAGTCCTAATGAAATTAAAATATCAAATGAAAATCCTATGTGAGGAGAAAGTGTATGCTAACAGGAAGAGGAAGTAGCCTAGCTAAACTTCAGTACACCTGCAGCACAGGTAGCCTTTAATAAGCACTTTTTAATCACCAAGACATTAGGATCATCCGAATAAGCTGCTAACCAAAGCCTGCATACAAACATGTTTTACAGCTTTTTAAACTGACATAAAGCCTACACTTTGCTCGCGGCCACTATGTAAACAAAACAACAAAACAGTCCACTTCCTCATATTACCCAGTCCTTTTACCAGCATATGACACTACTGTAACCAAAAGCGGTAAAAGAAAGCCTTAATGGCCCGGATATGCGGTTATTGTCAATAATGTTGTAGTAAACGACTGAAACGGGTGTCAAATGACTCGCTCCAACAGCAGGTGTCAGCGGCAGGTACAGCTCCGCTCCTCACCTTTGTGTAGTACAACATCCACAGCTCGTACAGTCGCTCCTTCGATGCCATTCCGCTGCCCTTGTGATTGCTCATTACTTCCCTTTGTTTTAAAGCATAGTCAATTTGTTATAACAAAATCATTGCTGGTCTTGTCTGAAGTTGTTTCCGAAAGACAGGAGAATCGGTCGCGCTCTTTTGAACCATCGCTGCGAAAGGTGCACACAAACGCGTAGCTTGTAAAAGTGCTATTTGATCTTCTACTACAAAGTTAGCAAAGTGTCATTAAAACATAACGTAGTGTCCAATCAGTAATGTCCAAATATTCTAAGAGAAACCATGGAAATACGTATCTGGAGGAACACCCATGTCCGTAACCAAGGCGAGGTTGTAGCTGTATGATTCCTATTGGAGAGAGTTCCCACGGAAGCGACACATGCCACCGCCGCTCGGAGAAAATGACAGCGCTGCACGCACCAGCCCCACTGCAACTCCTCAGGTGTCACATTCTCCAACAAGCGGTGAAAAAATGGCTTAAGAATGAAGTGCCATGCACCCAGGTAGACTGCTACTCTTAAAGACATATGCACACAATGACAGGCTGGGGCATACTGAGGAAACAAGGAAGTATTGGACTCAGGCAGGTGGGCTTTAGGGCTGGGGTTAAAAATTGAGTTTTTTTCATTGATACAGTCCTCCCTACAGTATATGAAAGGACAATATGATGTCACAATCAATATGGCAATGTAGTGGAGCAGGTGAGAGAGAGGAGGTTTGAATCCTTGTGCAAAATACCAGTAATAATAATAATAATAATAATAATAATAATAATAATAATAATAATAATAATAATAATAATAATAAACTAAGCCTATAGCCTATGATAATTGAAAATGTATTGTTTATTTTTATGAGAATGCACACTAACCCCAACTGAGTTCTTGTTATTATGAATAGTTTTTTATGCTCAATATAATATTATAATATTCATCATGCGTGTAACATTTAAATGATTAGTAATGATGAATAACAATTTCCGCAAAGCAAATTTGTTGGCACACAATGTAAATACAATCCTTTTTATATCAGTGTTGAAGTGAATCATTCTGCCCTGTTCCTTATTTTACTATTTACTTATTTGTTTACATGGGTGGAGCAGGTTTGATGTGAGCATAACATTCAGATACTTACAGCTATAGGGATGGGTACCTTTTAATTTTAATTGGTACTGCATAACGATCGTGTTTTTTGGCACCAGCATTTGAGCAACATGTTCCTGTAATAATTATGTAAAACCTCTAAATAGAATAATAGAGTCCATAAATTACTTAGAGGAGGAGTCTAACTAGTTGAGGTTTACGTTTAACTAAATAGTTTTTAAGGATTTTGAAATATAAAATAGTAATGGTAAAAAAAAGATTAGGTTGTTGTTAAATAAGAAAAGCTTTTTAAAGAATTAAACTAAATTTAATCTCAGTTGCATGATCTCCAACTTTGGATATGGAGACACAGGTTAATGTCACCAGTGTTGGCCATTATGAAGGATACACACAGTGAAGCTGAGGAAGCTGGATTGCCTTGGTAACGGCCTACATTCCTCACTAGGACCTGACATTGTGACCTGATTATTATGGTGTACGTCCTGGTCTATAGGCTTAGGCCACCAACCCATAGGTTATAATTTGGAGTTTAGAGTCTGTTTAACTATAGCCAGAGTCTGCAATGGTGCAAAGGGGTGCCTTGTATCCTCATTTAAAATGTTTGGCCCAAGTAAACTGAATGATACTTTAATGAAGAATTTGGTCTTTGTGTCGCACTGTCCCCCTCTGTTTGCAACCTTTTGAAACAAAGATGCACTCTCAGTTAGTTTGTCCTAGAAATGTTAGTTAAAACTATCCAGCTTTTAGAATTGTTGTTGTTACTCATGAATGAATGAATCTTTCTATTTTTTAAGTATCAGGAAAATTTCAGTAAACTAGATTTATTTTTATTGACATACATCATATTGTTTTATTAATAAGAAATTGCTATTAAACAATCATAATCATACACAAACATGTCCATATCATCATGCATTATGTTAGGACCAGTGGGTTAATATGACCAAGGATCTATGATTATGACCTACAGCAGTCTGCAGATCGATTAACTCGGTGCTCGATTATTTAGGGCGAGTAGTGGATTTTCGATCAGCACGAGCGGCGTGTCTCATTCAGAAGACAAACATGGAGAAGAGCGCGGGTTCTCTGCAGGAACAGGCCCTGAAAAGAAAAGAGAGACTAAAAGCCCTGCGGAATAAACAGCTTCATGTAAGACGGTTTGTCAGATATACAGTAGCTGCACACTTAGTAAAGCTAAACAGCTAAGCGAATCAAAGTAGTAACGACCCTTGGCTTCAATGTTATCTAAAGTTAGCCTGTGAGCTAGCCGCACTATAAGTGTATTACTTTGTAAATATCACTCATTGTCCTAAAGCTTTTGTGTGAATTTTGTCTAAATGTATTTATTTACTCTTTATTACTTGGTGTTTTACTGTCCGTCCTCTGTAGTAGAGGGTTTTGTGGAGTTAGATAAAGTTAATGGCTAAAAACAATAGCCTAGCCAAGTTAACGTTTGTGAGAAAAATATAACGTAAAAGTAAATGAATCAAAGGGGGAATTAAAGGAATATTTTAGCTAATAAAATGAAATGATAAAGTAAAAATAGAGTGAAATATTGTCAGACAAAGGTTAGTCTTGTAAAGTGGGACGTAACAGAATGTCAGTAGCTTGTTTTATTACTGATTTTAATTTTATTTTACTGTGTTCTGTCTATTGTAAGTTGCAGTGTATTACACCTTTTTGCATTCAAATGCTATCATCTGTATTTACATTAAAATTGTTTAATAATACTTAAATACTAGTAGTAAAATAGTATTTAAAACAGTGTTTACATTGCCAGAAGATGAAGGGATGATGTTGACCAGACCTGTCATGATGATAAATATTTAGAGCACTTAAGAAAATATTGTGATGAGGACGATGTTGAAATGACTTTGTCCTGATTTAAGATTATTGTATCAGTAGCGTAATTACAGTAAACCTTTCCTAAATTAACCATACATTTGAATTTAAAATCCATAATTAGTCATAGAAGTTTCTCTAGAAATCTTATCTTGTACTACTACAAAGGGTTTTTACTACTACAAAGGGTTTTTCACTAGAGCAAAGATAAAGTTCACAGCAAATACTGAGTTCCCTAAATATGATTGCATTTAATCTTTTATTAAATGATTAGTTGTTATTATCATGACAAGCCTAGGGCCTGACCATAGTCTGTATAAAGTGTGTGTATATATTTCATTTTCATTAATTTATATACAGTCCTTGGGGTTGACACATTCTCAGAGTCTGACATATTTCCGGTTGTACAGCTCTGAAGAGGGGATCTGTCCCACTGGATTGTTCTAGCAGGTAGACAGGAAGTCCAATCAGGAAAATGCACACTGGGTGGAGTTTAAGAGCTTCAAATATTTCACTAAAGTCAATACTGGTTACACATTCCTTACAATTAGAACAGGGATAATGTTAAACAAATGACTTTCACATCTCAAATTTGTACCAAAAGTACAATGTTTTATATTATATTTATTTTATTTTTGACCTGGGACCTTGGCCTGTAATAACACATTTTAAAATGCACTATAGTTCTACAGAATCTCACAATAAACTAAATTACTGAAACTACTTAGTGCAACAAAAATGAGCTTATTATTATTATTACTGAACTATCTGTCTATATAGTAATTACTGTGACAGGCGGGGTCTTCTTGATATGAGGTGCTGTTCTATCCACTCTGCAATCATGCCATCTAACTGGCTCCATTCGGGCCGACCAATTTCAGGAAAACTTTATGATTTTTCTTATGAGCATTGTGATGGTGATACTATTTACAATTGATAGTTTAATATTAAAGTGCACATTATAGGTACATTAATATTTGAAAAAAGACTGAAGTATGAAGTGCTAAACTAATCCCATGCATTTCAGAACATGTTATAAATCTAAACTACAAGGTTAGCAGGTTTTCTATATGTGTGATAAGAGTAACTACTTATTTTGAAATTAAAATTAAAATTAAATTTCAAATCTTGAAATGAATTGACAGAGCACTATTAAAGAGGAGAACAGGTTAAGTTTTCTCTAATTAGGTAAATGGTTGTAGTGGTACTAATTTTGATGTTTCTTACAGGGGCGAGAGCAGGAAGACGGGGAGCCTGAAACTAAAAAGGCTGCATTAGAAGAGGATACAGTGGAAAAGCACAAGTTGGTTTACTTTACTAATGTGCCTGTCACATAGTTAACCTAAACATATCAGAACTGACATTGATACCATATACCTGGCTGTTATCTGAACACCTTTGGCAGGATATCTCTTGGTGTAAAATAGATTGTAGGATGTATACACACACTCAGCCTTATGTTAACCACTGCTCAAATATCAGAAGTGTGCTCAGCTTTGTGAGTGAGAGGAGAGGAGCAGCCATCTTTCCTGTCCTGCAGGCCCTTTTTCCATTGTTTATATTTAATGACTGTGACACCCAGGGAGTGCCGCTGTGTCTCTGCTGGTCCGATGATAGATTTTACTTTTAAAGCTACAGCATATTCAGCTTAATATAAGTTAAACTGCTCATTATTTTTAATGCAGGAACGTTTGTTGACTCAAGCAGTTGGCATTAAAATTTCATGGTGGTGGTATCAAATTTACAACATTGGTGGGATTAACTCTAGCAACAATACAATTTATGAGTCTTGTAGTGTAGTGACAGCAGCGCATAGTGTAGCTGTAGAGTAGTCAGTGTCATAAGCTGTCACTCTTTCATGTCTTATGTTGCTTGCCCAGATCAAGTCATTTGTTTTAGTTTAATGTAGTACAGTTCCAAAAACGAACCAAGGGAAACCATTTGTTTGCATTTATTTAATGTGTAGAGATATAGAGCCCTCTTGTGAGGCGAGAGAAAAAGAGAGGAGTTGGCCAAAGTCATGACTAGCATTCCTGCCCATAGCCATACAAGGCCTGGGTCTGTGTGATGGCAGCAGTGTGATGAATGCATCAGTGCTGGACCCTCTCAAGCGTCATCACAAACCCATGGCATGCACATCACAGCTGATGCTGCTCTGGACAATAGCTTGGACTTTCTGCAAAGACGTCAGCTTAACCTGCCATGAATCCCCCTGTTCTGTTGAAAGCTAGCTTCATTTGGCATCAGGGAGCATTCCTCAGCTGTTGGTGCATGTGCTGAAGCAGGTGGAGCATGTTAATCAGACATGCTTGTAGACATAAAGGGGATATTATTCCTTACCCACAGTGGACATTACACACATCAGTGTTGAGCTTACAGATGAGCTCATTAAAATACTTATTCATGCACTGCCCCCTTCTGGAGGGAAACCAGTATTACTTTCTACATGCTGTACAAACCATGTTTAATTTGTGTGTGTTATTGTTTCTGTGTGCCCAGAGAAATCAAACTGAGGAACTACACACCGGAGGATGAAGAGCTGAAAGAGAGACAGATTCCGAAAGCCAAACCAGCCTCAGGTGACTTACATTCAAAAATCTTTAACCCATTCATGTGTTATCTACCATCTTCTATGATTTGGACACCACTTTGTTGCTTATGATACAATTGTGACAAATTGACACCTGTTTGCAGTGGAAGACAAAGTAAAAGATCAACTAGAGGCTGCAAATCCTGAGCCCATTATTGAAGAAGTAGTAAGTTCTCATTTCACTTCCTACATGGCCAAACATACTATAGTTCTCTGTAATAAGCTTTCATTGAGTGGTTTTCATTTTACAGGACTTGGCCAACCTTGCCCCAAGAAAACCAGACTGGTGAGGGAAATGGCACAATATAAAATATACGCAAAATGATATGTATGCATTTGATATGATTTGTTTTATCTATGCAGGGATCTCAAGCGTGATGTAGCTAAGAAACTAGAGAAGTTGGAGAGGAGGACGCAAAGAGCCATTGCTGAACTAATACGTCAGTGTTTCTGTCATATTTCCTGACACTGGGCTTGGCATGAATAATAAGCTAATAGCAAAGCTGTTTCCAGCCTCTAGAGGCTTCAAAATGTTAGGAAAGATCAATGATGTGTCATTCCTCCACTGATTTATCAATCTTAACTCTAAAGTACTGACAGCTCTTAAAAGCTTTGGGTTTGAGCTTGCATGTGCACTCTTTTCAGGTGAGCGTTTACGAGGCAGCGAGGAGGAGCTAGCAGGAGCTGTAGGAGCTATGACAGCAGATGAAGGGGACTCTGATTGAATATGTGAACAATAAAAAAAGACTGATTTGTCTGGACCACAAGAGGAGTAGCCTAAAGCAAAAAAAAAAAAGCTAAAAGGCTCCTTCCTGTTTACATTGTACTGGTCGCTATTCATGGTTGTTGTGATAATACTGCATACATGTAGTAGTATCTTTGTAAACAGGTCTAAGAATATTTTTATATTTTCCAGTAAATATTTTTTGGAAACATGTAAATGCAATGAACAACAGTAAAATGATGCTTTACTTTTTTTATTCAGATACAGTTGAATTTCTTTTAACAGAGAGGTAAAATACTGAAACAGTAATTTGCTACATTAGATCCAAAAGGTGATAAATACATGAACGTTTAGTTTTTGGTTTGATATTCACTAGTATTATCTACTGAAGACCCCTAATGCGATATACAGGCCCTCTCATTTTAAAGTGCATCTGGCCCTCTTCTGGGGGATATTGCACAGTTCAATATATAATACCACAAGGCCACCAGTTCAACTTCCATCTGGACATTTCTTTGCTTTTCTGCTACAAATTTATCCAAAGCACAAATGACACTTTAAGTAAAATGCACGTCTACATGTGAAGCACACAAGCTACAAACATTTAGAGCAAGATGGGAAATATAGCCCATGTCAATTAAATGAAATATAAAATACAAGATAAACCTATTTGGGGCCATACTGCATGAAACATAAAAACCTCTTCACAGAAAATATTATTCAAGGTGCACAAAGCATGGTTTGTTCTAGATATAAGGTGAAATTGTTTAGCACCCATACCCCAGTTAAGGATTACTTTTAAACTAAAGGGTTCTTATGGAGCACTAAATGATATCCTCAGTCAGAAGTTGACATGCATTTGCAACACAGACTGCTACTTATTTAGCCCTTGTGCAAGATTGCTGTTTCGTCACATTGTTGCTGTAGTTGGGATTCAATTCAAATATTAAATAATACTTCTTGCTATAATAGGTAGAAGAGGGAAGCACCTTAGACAGTCTGTCAGTCACATAATCCACCAGATTCAATCTTCCTGGCTGCTGGGCCCAGTTCCACCTTGCACACTCTCTGGGCAAATTTAAGTGAGCATAAAGTTTCTCCAAGGTTGCTTTCCAGAGCCGACACCTTTGACAAAACAAAAAAGATACGTCAAGTAATAAAACTGAGCTTTAGAGTGCATTCAAATTTGTCATGTTTTGGTCCTGGTTTGAGCCTGTTTTTTGTCAGTTTAGTCCTGATGAACACTTGATTTGGTTCTGTTTGGTTTGGTTTCATGTTTTAATGTGGTGTGTTTGTCATGATAAGAACATTCCCTAACTCAATGTCAGTACTAAGCTGGGTTTCAGATGACCACAGATCACAAGTCTATAGACCAATAAAATTTAATACAGATCGGGACAGCTGAAATGACTATTGTTATATTTACCTTTAAAATATTTCCCATGAAAGTACCATGTAATCAATAGTGAAAACTGGCACTTGCCCGCTTGTCTGAGAGTACGACATCCTCACATCTGAAAACAATCAAACCCAATCCCAAGCTCTACATCATAACATAATTTTCAACAAAGAATGATAAGACTTCTGAAACAGTTCAGTCTATTAAATTAATATCTAGCTTCGATACAGCTCACAGTTCGTTTTAGCTTTAATTAGTACCTGGGTAGTGATGTGCTATTTATTTATCTGTTTGGTGTATCAAATGTGAACACAGCCAAAAATACAGTGAGTGAATACATGTGTCATTTTTTCCCACAGAATACCCGGTTAGAATACCTGTCCCGAAGTCCTAAAATTAAGCCTATAGCATGTTGTGATGTCATCTGAAACCTAGCAATAGCCACTAATGCAAAGTGACTGTGGTGTGACATAACTGAGTTGGGAAAAAAATATGTATCCAAAACGATGCAGTTACCTGGACAACCATCACTGTCTTGCTGCCTTTTCCCAGCGAATCTTGCAGCAGATACGTGAGGCGAGAGTTTCTGAAGGGGATGTGAGTCTGCCGAGCCCTCAGAGCCTGAATGACGTCTCCCAGTGCCAGCAGGGAACGGTTGATATTTTGGGCCTCCTTCAGTCTCTCTCCTTCAGCTCCGGACTTCCACACTCTCTCTGAACCAGCCAGATCTACCAGGTTTAACTTGCCTGAAAAGGGGAGGTTACAGGCAGATGCTGCTGAAAATGTCTGTGGTGGGAAATATACAATGACTTTATACAACGTTATGAGACCAAGTGTCTTTACATTCTACATTCTATATTTTTTTATTGTTTCAATGTACAAGTAGACTACAGTATTTTGAGTTTTTCTTAAAAATTGTAGTTTGTAACTTGTAATTCTGTAGTGACACACAAAATGCTAAAAAGTTGTAAAAGGGTAGTTCTCCATTACAAGAAACATCTGAATAATGAGGACAGAGAACATTGATTACTTTGTCACTTATGGTCAGCATTATTCTTCAGTAAGATAAGTTAAATTAAACTGTGAGTCATCAATACATGTGTGGAAATATGGTTTTATATATGGAATCAAGTAAATCATGTTATTGACTTTCCTTAGTTTTTTCCACATAATTTAAGACACTGAGTTCTCCCAGTAGCAGTAGGAGCACATTAGTGAGACTCACCTGTGGTTTTAGATCCTGTTGCGAGGTCTATTCCCTCCACAGTGACACACAGCAGAGCATGAGAGCGCGAGCTGTGCTGATTCATCTGCGTCCCAAACGTGATCCTGTTCCGCCGCGCAGTCGCTAAAATCTTCAACAAAGAACCATGTGCATCAACTCTCTTTTGCTTCTATTAAAAATATTTTCAATCACACATGACCACAAAATTCACCTTCTTGATGTGTTGAAAGTTCCTCACTTCAATGACTCTCAGGCCTGGCACATGCAGCTGTCCCGTTCCATCAGGGTTTATCTTTATGTCGAGTTTCTCACCGTCTTTACTGAGCAGATCTCTGAATGACAAAACAACAATAATCACAAATGTAGTTATACTCTAGGGTACTGTTACTATAAAGTATTACTCAAGCAGGAGTAAAAAGTAGTTGGTGAACATAATATTCAAGTAACATTTGATTTGAAGTAATAGGACAGACAAATGTTAAATCATGTACAGACAAATTATAGACAATATAAAAAAGTAAATCATATCTGAAGATTAAATGAAAGAATCACAAATTGATAGTATTTGCATCATTTACCAATGTGTGTCACTTTATAGAGTCAATAAATAACAACATCAATAAATAATAAATGTGTTATCAGAAAACACTGCAGTTTCTTTCTAAGATTAAAGTCAAGTAAATGCATTTACCTCTGTGTATAGCTATATTACACTGCAGACTACTAGACCGTACCTGAGTACCTCATTGTAGATCTCCACCGAGCTCACAGAGACAGAGTAAGACCACATGTCTTTACGATCCTCAATCACATTAAAGAGCTGTTTGAGTGCACGCTGGTTTATGCCCGGATTCTCCACGCTTCCCTTCAAAACAAAACTATGTTATATATATGAGTGTGTGTGTGTGTGTGTGTGTGTGTGTGTGTGTGTGTGTGTGTGTGCGTGTGTGTGCGTGTGTGTGTGTGTGTGTGTGTGCAATATATATGTACCTCCATCGTGTAGGTTTTGCCAGAGCCAGTTTGTCCATAGGCAAAAATGCAGACATGGTATCCATCAATGCATGAAGTAACTAGAGGTTCAATTTCCTGGAAGACCTCCTCCTGTGTGGCCTGAGGGTGGAACACTTTGTCCAGTTCAAAGATACGATCTTTCCCTTTGTTGAGGACTGTCAAGGAGGACTCATTGTTGGGGTCAGGGGTCACGACTACAGACTGACCCTCCTCGTGCTGGTCTTCTTTCAACACTGGCTTCACACGGCACAACACACGGATGTTACCTTGCAACAGAGTATAAAATCAAGGTTAATGCAAGATGTTACAGTGGTACAGTACTTTTGTTTTGTCCTTGAGCAAGACACCTTACCCTTGACCTAAGTATGAATGTGATGCATGATTGTGAGGCCACTGGCACAGTTTGGGAACCACTTGTACTATGTCAGTAATCCCAAGGGCATCTGTTGCTAAAATAGAAAATTTGTACGGCCACTGAGAGTGAATGAGTACAGTAAAGCAACCTTTACTTAATTCTTTCTGGTTAGATTATTGTGCTACTGTTGATCTTTGTTCATAACTTTTGGTGTGTGACAATATAAAAGCAAAAAGTATCACCTATTACACAAATGTTTTGTTCAGCTTATTTACAGACAGTGGGTTGAAACAGAGACTGTATAAAGAAGTGGACTAAGAGAGTGTGACGTCACTCATAATGCGCCACTCAAATGAAGCTTGCGATGCGGTTACAGGGGCGAATTTGGAGCTAGTCTCCATATTATGAACAGGATTTTTTTAACAGACAAAATGGCAAAAAAAAACAAAACACCAGGATCATGTAGAGCGAATTAATACAAACATTTTAAGACAAAAATGGCTCACTGCAACAGCTACAGAGAGAGAGAGACTTCAGTATTCTGATGAGCCGGAGGCGCCCGTATGTGAACTTCCTATTTTGAACACTAGCGCGTTAGCTATGTCCATTTATATATACAGTCTATGGGTAGAATACGAAAATATGACTTATCTTTGGTGACACTGTATTCTGTATTCTACATTCCTGGTCCCCCCCTGGACAGTCAAACTGCCCTGACACAGGATCTGCTGCTCACCTCACCAGTCCTCCTGTTAAACTGCACTGAGACCTTTGACTGATACACAAACGCGACTGAGAAGCACAGTGTAAATATTGCACCAAAACTGCAACAGTTTGCTGCAGCATAACTTGAATTTCCCTTGGGATCAATAAAGTCTCTCTCTCATATCGTATCAATCTCTCACCTTTAAGTTCCACCAGCTGCTCGTGGTACTTCCTCCGCAGTGCTACCTCTTTCCTGTATTTCTCCAGAAGATCTTTATTGGCTTCTGACATCTCATTGATAGCGGCAGAAATCTACAAAAGCCATGAAAATAAGCACTGTTAGTCACTAGAGGGTGAGCTTGTTCCAGTTTGACTCTGTTACATACTTGTTTTTTTGCCTCACTGATAGCAGATCCATAAAAGTCTGAAAAGTTTCGGACTTGGCTCCTCAGGCTGGCATAGTCTGCCTTCATAGAACGTAAAGTTGGTGGTAGTGAAGTCAAGCGCTTTTGTAAGCCTGTCCAAATAAAAAATTAATGCTCACTTGTTCAGTACCTTTGCCTTAAAACAGCACCCTTATATTTCTTTAATGCAGATACTAAATACAGTAATTTAACGTGACTCACAAAAGAACTGGTCCTGGAGATTCTGAAAGTGCTCCACAGAGCAGTTGGCAGCAGCTTTCACCGCCTCCTCCTTTCTCTCCTCCAAATGTCCAATCTCCCTTAGCAGTTGCTCCCTCAATGAGCTGATTTCTCTCTCATACGCTGCAATCTGTGAGCAGAGAAACAGCAATTACTTATTCTGTCCAAATATAGCCTCACAAGGGTTCACCTGTCAGTTACATCGATCTGGTGCTGGATGATAACAATCAACAGCCAACAAGGTTTCCCTTTTCTTTCAATTATAGATCTTGTTCTGTGCTTATAAAATTCAATGGAGGTCAACAGTAGATGTAAATTTCAATGGAGTGTAGCTATGGCTATGACACTGTTGTATCCATTCCAAAAAATAAACTTTAACTTAAAACTTTGAGAAATATTTTGGTTTCTGAAGTTTCAGAAACTTATTCTGAATCAAATTATAGGCCTTGTAGTCATTAGCTGCCACATAGCCCCCGGCAAGATTTGAAAATTTTAACATTATTTTTTCAAATAGGCTATGGGACAAATGAATGAGAAATTTGAACTTGAAGTGGGCGGTCACAGCTGAGCTCCATATGCACAGTATCAACAGCAGGTTTAAAATGCAGTAATAACAGGGTGTGATGCTTAAAATGAACAAAAGGCTGATTAAGGCTGTAATGGCTAGATTCTACAATATGGTATTGTAATGTGTGAATTGCTCTGTACCTTGTGCTGCAGGTTACAGCTGTATTCGTCAGACTTCCTAATCTGTTCCTCCAGCTGTTTGCACCTCTCGTTCTGATGGCCCAGTTTTTCAGAGAGCACTTCATTCTTCTGTCTGACTTTATTTAGATGCTTCAAAGTTGCAGGGGACTCCACCTCCACAGTCTGAGTCACATACTGGTCAAATATAACATTTAAATATAGTTAGTTAAAGTGCTTATGACAGGTTAGACTGCTCAAATAAAATAATAGTATTTTTGTCTCTAACATTTATAATTTTACTTCCTGGTTGCACACATGTAGCTGATGAGTTAATTTGGTAACAGTTACCAACTAACTATAATGTTAATAAGAGTCTAAAAACAAGCTGATGTATCCTACCAAACCAATCATAATTAAAATCTGAAAGCTTGTCATTTAAACTTTTAAGTCATTTCGACAGCTTCATGAAAGATCTTGCACAGGTCACGGTTTCTAATTGCGTATCTGACATTTTATTTTGTCTGTTTTAGCTATGTTACAATGTTGTTACCTCATCAGAAACATACTGTATCTGGAGTTTTGTTTTGTTTCATTCACACATGGTTGAGTAATCCTTTATCATTAGCATGTCTTCATCTCCAAAGCTTAAAATGCTTTGTCCCACCTTGTCCCACCTTGTCCCACCTTGGGTTTTGTTCAAATAGAAATAGTACTTTAAATAAGCTATATACCGTCTCAAAAAAAACTCTTTATAGTACCTTAACCACCGGGTCCTTCGCCCTCTCTCGGTCTAACTCCAGATGCAGTTCTCTGAGTCGGTCCTCACGTTTCCTTAGCTCCTCTCCTCGTCTCCACTCGCTTGCTTCACTGTGGCGCTCCAGGTTTGATAATTGCTCTGCCCTCTGCTGGAGAGACATCTCCAACTGTTGCACTCTGCTCCTCAGGTTCTCATTTTCCTAACACACATAGACTGTGTCAGTGGCTAGGTTTATATGAACACCAAAATGTGATCAGTATCTGATTTCTGGAGTTATCAGACTGATCAGTTACATTTGATCTGAGTAATATGATTT
The DNA here is from genome assembly GCA_029959045.1 of Taenioides sp. WSHXM2023. NCBI lineage: Eukaryota > Metazoa > Chordata > Actinopteri > Gobiiformes > Gobiidae > Taenioides > Taenioides sp. WSHXM2023. The sequence goes on along the minus strand of CM057088.1, from coordinate 24,740,755 downwards.
CGATTTTGACACAAAAAGCTATGCAAAATGAAAATGTAATTATTGGGTTATCTGATTATTCTATAGTTCTATGATTTTTTTCTGGCCATGTAAACGTACCCAGTGACAGGTGCATTGTACATATTAAACCATGTCCATTAGCAGTGCTGGTGCTTGCTACCTTCATGAGCATGTTGCTAGACTGGGAGGGGATGGTGGACAGCTGCTGCAGAAGCCCCTGGGTCACACTCAGGCTCTGCTTAAGACTCTCGTTCTCTGCAGTCAAACACAGCACCCTTTTCTCAGAGTCTGTGGCACCCTGACAAAAGACATCAAATATTAATAACTTAAATGATAAATATCTTAAATGCCTTTTATATCGCAGTAAATTACAATCTGGCTTGACAATTTAATTTCTCAACTACAGTTATATTAATTAATCAAAGCACTTACAGAAGAAGTTCTGAGTCTGGATAGCTCTTCTTCTCGTTCCTCTATGCATCCTTTCAATTCATCAATCTGTACAAACATGGATTTAAAGGATCAATAAAGATATTTCATAGGATAATCACATGAAACAGATGGCCACTATAATCAATATGTTTTTCTTAATTTTATACCATTTTTCACAGCACACCAGTAGATTGTGTTCACACACACAGTCTGTATGGTTCATGTTCGTATTATTCAGTCATAATTTCAGAAGATATCATTGTTTGTTAAGGATTAGCTCCACAATCTTGCCCTATTAATGTTTTGGTTTAAAGTCCTTCAATCTTACAACAATAACTTGAACCACTTTCTTAAGCTATTGTTAAAAAACACTTTTGGTTATTTGTGCTGACAAAAAATACATTGAAATTTCTGTCAGTTTTTGTTTCATGTGGAAAGGCCCAGTAAATAAATTACGAGGCCAACAAATTTGCAATCTGACAGCAGATTAAAAAGCAAAGTTCGTCACTGAATGTGAACCTGAGTAGAGCCTGTTGTCCAACTCAATTCTCAACTAGTTCTGGATTTCAGAATAATAAATTTAGGTTATTACCAGAGTGAATATTATATAGATTTGTTTTTAAATGGGAAAAAAGTCCTCAAAATGCCACATATAACATGAAGCTGAAGCCCATGAATGGAGTTTTGAGAATTTTGTGTAATATTGTCAGTACCTGTTGCTGAAAGGCCTGTATTCTGGAGCATCGGTCTTTGTCTTTCTGCTCGAGCTGTGAGTGCAGCAGACGCAGTTCTCCTCTCAGACGGCTCCTTTCGCTCTGGAGACCGTACAGAGACTCCACCAGGAGATGGACTCCACCCTGTGCCCCACTGTCACTGCTGCATTCACCTAAAAACACAACAAACATCATCTGAGTCTGAGTTTGATCTATTTGTAGAGGCCATTTTGTGCCTTGGTTTTAGGCTTTGTCCTTTTAATGCTTATTTATCAATATTGATTAAAATAAAAAAAAATATATAAATTATGTTGCAGTGGAGTTGATTCAAGGGGGACCTCTAGCAGCGGAAGTTAATCACTATCACAAGAAATACTTTTAGAATCTTTGAACATCTTATGACCTGATTACCTGTCTTATCTTCTTTTTTAATTCAGAATAACACTGTAGTTCTAAAGCTGCACTTTTTTTTTTTAACTTTTTACTTTTGCAGATAAAGTAACATTACATATCCAAAAAAACAAGCAGGTGTTATACCCTCTACCAGAAAAGGCAAAAGGAGAAATTCACTTTGTCAACTGGACAAAAGTTTATTTGATCGAGTTTGCAGCTCGTCCAAGCTGCTTTTTCAGTTCAGAACTGACAGTTTTGTCCAGTTGACAAAGTGAATTTCTCCTTTTGCCATGGATTCTGCCTGGATGACTGAGGGATTCTACACACTCTACCAGAAAAGTTGCATAGTTCACCTTTAATTCATGTCATTTTAAATCGAGGTTAAGTAGGTATTCAGTTTTTAAACCAGTTATTGCCCCATAAACTCACATGTATATGCAATATTAATAAACTTGCCTGACATAGATCTCTTTTACACACTCACCTACACTTACATGTTACACATTAACCATGCATTGCTTCAGTTACATTTACCCACTCTGAGGTCTCAAAGGGCTCTTAACAGACACATATTGATGCAGTGCACGTGCAGCCAGAACCACAGCTCTATTATAAAATGCACTGAGCTGGTAGCATGCAGTTCTTCTCAGCTAGATGAATAACAACATGCACAATTGTATTTTAATCACTTTTCTTTTGCTTCATAATTTATGGTCTGTCCTGTTACATTTTCTGGCATTGGTTTTATGTTAATTTTGTATTTTTCCTACACACATTTCAGGACAGTAGAGGATTGTGATTTAGGTGGGCAATACAGAAAAAAAAAAAAAAATTACTACTGATTTAACATACAAAACTGGAGTATTGAGAATATAATTTTTTTTTAAAGCAGCGAAAGGAATAATAAAAAGGAAAAATAAAATGGACTTGCAGTAATCTTCCAATCAAGACTAAAACTGTGATCTTTCTACACATCTGTATTAATAATATACACAATATTGACTACAGTGGTCAATGAAATGAAGAACACACTGAAAGTCAGCTCAAGTAAACAGCTAATACCTATAAACAATAAAAATGATCATTCACTCACATCTGGATATAGGAGAGGTGCTATTTTTAGCTCAGCGCACGTGGATCTGAGCATGTGCCTGTCCATGCCCAAGTGTCTCATCAGGAAAACCACAATCCTTTGAATCTTGTTTTATTTATGGCAAGAAATCACACCATCACCACCATCTTTGACTACTTAATGGTACATTGTTGCACACATCATTGTAGAAAATCCTGTTTAAGTTAGCATGCGCAATGTTGTGTATGAATATTGATGTTACAAGATGGAAGTGGATTTCTATGACCTTTGCCACCACAGGTCAAAGAAAACATTTCATCAAATCAGAAACATAGTGACAAACCTCTTCATTTTGGTTTATGTGGTAGTAACTCTTCAAGTGTAACATATTTGTGATTATTTAATTTTGCTGTAAAATACATCAACCCTTTCCTAAGTGTGAAAGCAATACACTATAATAGTTTCCCTGTATCTTAAAATGATACTTGTTATTGAGGCATTTAAAAATATATATTTAGAATAAACTTTATACTATCCTTGAAAGGAAATTTGTCACAAGGCCACTGCTAGCTTGTTGTTCAAAACTATATTACTAGTAATAATAAACATTAGTAGGAATATGTATTTGTCTGTCTGTTGTATCTAAGGTCATTTCACATCACGCATCCACTTATTTTCTTTACACTTACCCCTCCCCCGCTGATTTAATCAACTTGGACGCCTACAAAATGAGAGCGTCCCCTCCCCCTTGGACTCACCTTCACTCAGGGGACTCTGGGCTTGTTGCTGACTAAAGGCCTCCTCCAGACTGGTTATAATGCTCTTCTTGTCCTTAAGTCTTTGCCGATAAGAAGCTCTCAGCGCCTTCATTTGACGCCGATGTTGAATGCGATGTCTCTTCAATTGGACCCTGTACTGGTCGGCCTGTTGCTGCAGTTGTTGGAAGTGCGAATACTGCTCCAGGAAAGTCAGTAAGTGGGACATCACGGCCACCAGGGGAGAGTCTGTGATCTAGCCAAAAGAGACCCAAGCACATAAAATTAAACTTGGTGCTCTATTTGCAGGTGCAATTCTATTCACCCTCACACCACACCTTTGCTAAATATTGCACAATATATTAATAATAATAATAATATAAGTTATATTATATATTTGAGTTGACACAATTATCAAATTGCAAAGGCTGCAATTGTTTAGATAACAGAATATCTTCTGCAAATAACAAAAATACCATAGTAATTTTATAGAAAAAAAAATCTTGTACCTGCTTAAACCTCTAAAAACAAAACAATTCATGTGATTCATATTACTTTATCAGTTCATTATTCAGTCTTCTCTCATGCTATTGTAGTGGTTTATAATGTGCAATCCTACTTTTTAAACATACATGCATACATACATACATGCATACATCTAAATCAAACTGCGCAGTCACAATACTTTTTTTCCAAAATCATGCAGCCCTGACCTTTGCCGCCGTTTCGAGATGGTGTTGTGAGGTCCTTCTCTGCTCTGCTTCTTGTTTGAAGGACAAAAACGCAGCCAGAGGAGTGCATGCTGGGAGATCTGTGCCATCTGCATCATCTTCATCACTCGGAGACAACTCATCACTGTCGCTGCTGCTACCTGCAGGAAAAAGTGTCTTGTTTTTAATATTTTAATATATGCATCCTAAATGCTCCTATTCTGTTCAAAAAGCAAATCTGATGCATTGACACATGGCCACATAGAGACTGGAGCAGATTAGAAAAAAATATTGGTACTAATATTGGTTGAATTTTCTATATTGACTACTACTGGAAATGGTATATTGCCCATCACTACTTGTGTCATTAGCCTATTAACTGTCCTTCATTGAGCAGATCAGACATTATAGTATAAATGCAATGTATATTCAGTACAATACAAACATCTTGGCACTCACTTGATTCAAGCTGAAGTCGAGCAAAATCCTTTTTTCCCAATTTGGGGGTGTGGCCACATCTCTTGGTCCCTGTTTCCATGGAAACATGTTCTGCCTCCTGGGCTCAGCAACGCATTTGGGGTCAGACAATTACACACACCAACACTGACAATGCTAAAATTATCATTCAAAGCAACATGCATTCTAGTTATATTGTAGTAATGTAATGCTATTTTCTAAAGGCTACTAAATGTTACATAGACATTCAATAACTGATACTGAGCTTTGAGATATGAACAGAAGACATGGGACTTACATTTGTAGACCTGCCGCCACATGCTCCCTCCAAAGCTTCCTCCTCCTCCTTTTTAAAGACAGTGTAGAAAATGTAGACTAGAAGAGAGTAGAAGGCATACATCTTGACGCCAACTCAAAAAACCTGGAAGACATTCAGCTCATTTATCAATACTGTCACACTGGGTACATTTATATGGCAAGTAAAAGATAAATAGAATAATATGATAATCCAATACTTATATCAGATTTTGGTGTGTGTTTACATGCACAAAAGAAATCTGATCATCAAAAACACCAGGTGACATATGCTAGTTAATCAGTGATTTTTAGTAGAGTAACGTAAGACATGTTACAATGAATTTAAAAATAATTCTTTCAGTCTTTCATTTTTGCCTTTGCTACATTAGTTTACCCTTTTTGGCACAATTGTAACTATCAAAACCTGCACAGGTGTGAATAACAAGAAGGAAATCAGATTACACACTCATCCATTCACATGACATTGCAATAATCTAAAGTCCAGACATCAGATTTTTGGTGTTCATGTCAAAATAGCCAGTAATGAGAAAAGACAGACAATCAGAAGTCCTATTTTACCTTATCTCGCTCCCATCTTTTCTTCACAGCTGATGCCGTCATAACACTCCAGTTGTTGCAATTGCCTCGTACAGTCCTCGTCTCATGTCAGGGTCCTGTGTGAATATCTCATCCCTCTCTCCTCCCTCTTTCTCTCTTTATTCGCCTCCTCCTCCTCACCACTTCGCTCTACCTACAGGCTGCTGCTGGACTGAGCATGCCCAGTGCAGCCCTTCAGTCTGCTGCAGTGTTAGCAGGCACTTACAAAGTCAAGACTAATTATTTTCTGCTACATGCTGCTAATGAGCCTATAAAACTTGTTCATATAACATATAGTTCCAGTTCAAACACAAAATGTAAAACAGAATTACCAAAACCAAGGCAGGTAAATGTTGTATTAGAACAGTCCAATTGCTTGTAAAATTATAAATCATTTTGAGATCATATAAAATCCACAGTATGTCTTTCACGAGAAAAAGAACAACCAAATGGCTTAACATACTACAGAAGGAAACACCAACAAAACACAGATTATCCTCAAACTGTGTTAATAAATCATATTATTTTGTCTTGTATGTGTAGAATCCCTCAGTCGTCCGTTATACTTTGGCCTGAGATATGAAAGAAGTCCAAGAGATGGTTATTATGCACTGCAGTAAAAAGGGGGATGTGTTTCTAAACTCTGGAACCCTGAGAGAGATTCTGCAGTGCCCCATAAAATGTACTGTGAAGAATCAGCAAAATGCAAGGATGTTTTGTGGACAAACTGGACCAAGGCAAAACTCCCTTTAATGCTATTTTCGGAGGTAAACGAAGCAAGTTTCTCTATAACATAAAAGACAAGGAACAAGGCCAAGACAGTAGATCACTGCAGGTATATGAATACTGCTGAGGTCTATGAAATCAATGGGGCCAGCTGGATGGATGTGAGATAACACCAAGAGTGGCTGTGGTTACATGCTTATTCTAAATCTGATTTATTATCATATTTTTAAGTTAAAATATCATTAAAATGACATGTAAACAGCAATCATGTATTGTGTGATCATGGTCCTTTTGAATCCTCGCATCAGATTGTGTGGTTTACATGTCTTTGTGGGAATGTGGCTTATTTGTGTGTTTTATTTGCATGTTATGATGTTGATGTGAATATTTTGTGGAACCTTTTATTTTGAAGTTTTAAGCACTGGCCCAACTCACAACCTCAGACATTGGCGGAGTAATGTCCAAATTAACCAGCAGGCGCCAAACTAACTGTGGTACAGATAAATGCACTGCAGAATCAGGAGATAAGAGTGAATGGTGGCACAGGTTGAGACTGGAGTGAGCGGTGCCACGGGCTGAGACAAGAGCCTTCTTAAAAACCTCTCTCAGTCATAGTTTAAATCATCTTAAATGTCCAGAAATCAGGTTATAATCCAATTTTGGTGTGCATGTGAACACAGCCACTGATGCTGCTGGGATGAACAATCTAAAACAAAAACTCACTGGTACCAACTGGCTCGGCAATCATGAATGCAACCATTGTGTAATTACAAACATATTTCAGTGCAATGTAAAATGTACATCTGTTCTGTAATGTAAGGTATAGTAAAGTTACCAGATAAACAAAGGCACAGATAATGGAAAGATTCTTTGTTATATAGACCTGAGTCCACCAACTAGCCAACTTGCAATTGACCATAAAAGTAACCCTGTTATTAGCTGTATACATACATACTAATCAGAAAAAAATGATTTTAGATTTAATTTTTTAACTACTATTGTTAAATTTTCTACAAACTGCTCTTTTCGAAGATGCAACTGAAACCAAAAGAACTCTGAAAATAGGTAGTGTAGAGTATCAATTAAAAAAAACATGCCTAGCAGTGAAAGCAACTAAATACTTACATTACACTTGTCTGTCACTTCTATTAGAAATATTCTAAGAGCTCGTGTGGAAGCCCAGCACCCCACACACAAAACGCCTCTCAAAATCCACTCCAGAAGTCCCTCTGCTGCAGCTTTAGTCACCATGGTCAAAGGAAGAGCCAGAGCCAAACCAGCCACAGCTCCTAATGCATTTCCAGTGAACAGGCAAACCGTAAGGCAGCAGGACAGTGAAGACAGGCACAGGCAGTGAGTCATGAGTGAAAATGCATCCACTGATAACCAATCTCTTAGTGCAACCAGAAGGCACGATCCACACAGAAGGATATAAGCAGTGTTGTGGTCTTCGCTCAGCCAGAGAAGTTCAAAGGAGAGCAAAGTTAGAGCCAGGACCTCAGATGCCCATGACAGTTCATTTTCTGGTAGAAAATTGAAGAAGGAGCTGAACGATGCTAAAGTGGAAAGTCCTGCAGAAAGTCCAAGCATGAAGAAGCCAAGAGATGGAGCTCTGTGATTCTGGAAGAACATTTTCAAACCAAAAATTGTAATAACAGTTTAATACCACACTAAACACACATATGCACGTAAGTCTGTACAGCCAAGTAAAGAAATCCTAATAACAAGACACTGATTTGTTTTTCTTACCTTAAACAATTTGTAAGATGAACGCAATGCAGCTAAAGTCAGACATATGTTGGAGCACATAGTTATAAAGGAGGCCATTGTACTATTTAAGATGTGTTGTAAAATAAAGATCTGCGAACGCACAACTTTTTAAACGCCAGCAGAGGAAATAAACGCAAACTTGGTAACGCATGTGGTGCTGCAAAAGTATGAATGCGAGTTTGTTTTGACATGTGACGACGAATCCGGATGTGTTCAGTGCGCATGCTCCTGAAGATGCGTTTTAAATTAATATCGCGGAAATAGACCATACACAAAAATCTATACATTATGCACTTATTAAACCTGCATAAACTACTGACCGTAACTGATTATAAATTATTATAATTAAAAAATTATAACAATTTACTGCATTGGTTTACGTTGCAGTACGTGATAAAATGTGACAATACAAGTTTTTACGACTGCACCAGAAGGCAGCAGCAGCAGTTCGAAAAGTATGGCGGCGGAGTTGATTACTCTGACAGAGCAGTGGATACGAGATAAACTTCAGTTAACGCACCCTTGTCTCGGTAAAACCTTCTTAATCTTGTGTAAAATATGGTTTACAAACAGTACCAACCTTTTGCATACTTTGGTTGTATTAAATCTTGCAGCGATTACGCGTCTGTCGCTATGCAGCTAGCTAAATTAGCCTTTGCGCATCACAGAGCTCATGTTTGCAGATATACAATCTTGATCACCCAAATAAAAGTGATTTCTGACCAAATATTTGTTGTCTACAGGTGATGTCCGTTCCCTAAGCCTGCCTGGCACATACGAGCAGAAGATACAACATTTAGGCACTGGATTAAAGAGCTTCATACGTTTAAAGTCTTTGGATCTTTCCTGTAATGCTCTTGTGTCTATTGAGGTAAAAATAATATAGTGTTGATTCCTAGTTCATAAGCATAGTTTATGACTAGATTCCATTAGAAACACATATTGGATAGTAACATATGGTAAAGATAATTGGATATAGTTTGCTTAATGAAATGCAATTTAACACTGCTAATAAAAATTATATTTTTTCTTTCTCTATTGCTACCCAGGGAGTGCAGCACCTAAAGACCTTGGAGAGGCTTATCTTGTATTATAATGCCATACCTTCTTTGGATGAATTAAACATTTTGTTTGAATTGCCTGCTTTAAGAGAACTTGATGTCCGGCTAAATCCTCTGACAAAAAGAGAACCACACTATCGCACATATATTGTGCATGCAATGCCTAAACTACGGAAACTAGGCATGTATAATAATATCCAACTTTTAAATATGTATATTAAGTTATGTGCCATTACATATCATGATATCTTTTATTAGATGGCTGTCCGGTAAGAGACACTGATCGCAAAGTTGGCATTATGAAATTCCCATCTGATGATCTGCCTCAAAAAAAGGATGTTTGTGTAAAAGGATCTCCAGACAAAAGGTACACCAACTATTATCTCTGAACTTCTACACGCTACAAATTTAAATTAATATTCAGTATTTTATATGTATTGTTTGCTTCCTTATTGTAAAAGAACCTGTAGTCAGAGGTTGGCTTTGGTCGACCGTGTCTGCCAGAGGCTCTCTGTCAACAAAGACTCAGATGACATAGTGTTAAATTTTGCTACAACAAATCTTGAAGACCAGACTGAAACTTGCGTTCAGCATGGTGAGTGATACATGAATGCATGAAAGTATATAATTTCAATATATTTTATATGTTGTCAATTGCTTACTTCTACTATTTTCTCAGACAACAAAGAAAACAAACAAAAAGCTTTTACTGAACAAAGGAGTTCCACACCCAGACAGGTAAAAAAAAGTCACTAGTACATTGGGGAAATAAAGAAATATTTATTTTTATTTATTTATTTATTTTTTGTAAATTGGTTTCCTTCTCAATTGTTTTTGTGTGCCTAGGACACTGCTAAATCAATTTTGAGGCATCCATCTGCAATTTATGGTATGTCTTATAATGGCTGATTACTTTCGCATTATTATACAAACCTAGATAATAATCTGAAATAATGGGAAAGGAAAAATAAGTCAAATAATAATTATAGCACCTTATTACTGAAGTCTGGCAACCAGAAGGGGGCGACATAATCCAGTTTTTCCCCTTTTTTTGAACAGATAAAGGGAAGTCGGATGTGCCTCCAGAGAAATCCAAACAAATTTATGAAACCGTTTCTCTCAAAGCAACAGAAAAACCAAAGGTGTCTTTTGGTCCTTATACTGAGAAAACAAAGCCTCTATTTGAGAAACTAAAAATAAAGGATTCTAAACAAAGTAGACGCCAAGCCAAAGGTCATTTTACTCCAAATCCAGGTGAGCTATCCATCACTACCCATAATCCCAATATTGTATTAGTTTAACTATTAGATTTTTTTTTTTATTTACTCCCCTGTTAGTTAATTAGCATGTTTATAAATTGAAATTTAATACTTTATGACTAAATGAGCTAAACTGACTGTAATGCTACTATATGAACTACACTCAAATGTGTTTGTATATTTTTATATAAATAAAGTTAAACAATAAAACACAGCTACTAATTAATAAAGTTCAAACTAGTATTAACAGGTTTCTTTTTAATTTTCAGACCAAATTGCCCATCCTGGCTCATATTTTGGTGATATCCGGCCTCCTAGTCCATGTCGTCCTGGAGCAAATGTGTCTAACCCTGCTAACCCAATACTCCATCCACCAAGACTCACTTACTCAAGTATTCACAATAGAGAAGAGGGTGGTGGCTCCTCACAGCAAGAAGGAAAGAAAAAGAAGGTTAGTGCCAATTTAAGACTGAAATACGTTAGTCAATGAATTACAACTTATCAATAAATGAAAAGATCATCAATAAATTCAAACGGGTTATGTCTGGACTATACACAGACTCCAAAATATGCTGAGAGAAGAGGATTTATGACTATGACAAAGTAGTAATTACATAAAAACATAGGAAATGTTTTAATCTGTAGACATACTCTATCAAGATCAGTATCACTTCTCTGGGTCTACTTTAGTAAAAATCTCCATTCATGTACTTGTCGTGATCTAAATCAGCTAATAAAGTAATTGGAGAAAATAATTGCCAGGTTAAGCAACAAGTAAAATAACTAAGTTTGAGCCCTTACGTTTTTAACTTTAATATATTAGGCTTTCCAAGTACTTAAAAATGCATTGCTGTTCTGTTTTTGTAAATCTCTCAGGGGAGTTACAGGAAACCACTCGAGATGCTCCTGAACCTTGTAGATAAACACTGGAGGGGAGAGAGATCCCTGCATCAAAACAACAACTTCCTGTGTAAGCTCAAGTACAGTCCGCCAGTCTGGAATGCAGTCTCCCTGTTTGTAGTACCCCATCACCACTATATTACATAAACGTCTCTTCTTATTTCTCTTTTTATCCAGCTCAAGCTGTGCAGATCCTCTCTCTGATGGAAAGCAGTATTTCTAGTCGGGAGGCAGAGATCAAGAACTTAAGACAACAAATTGATTCACTGAACTCAAAAACTGCAGCAAAAGAGGAACAACACAAAACGGAAGTCCAAAATCTGACCTCTCAGCTAGAAGAGGCACATGCTACTGTTGTGAGTGCCCAAGCAAATTATATTGAGCCTAACATGTTCATGGCATGTTTACAGGTGAATGTCTTGTCTGCTAAACAGGGCAAACTAAATGAGCAGCTAAGGATAGTCTTAGAGGAAAATGTGTCTCTGCAAAGACAACTAATCAAGTTTGAAAAACAGTATCTCAAGTCGATGATAAAAACATCACCTCGTGCTCAAATTCAAGGTATTTTCCAGATAAGTAATTTTTTAACAATTTTCATGAATAACTAAATTGCTTCAACTATGTATTTGTACATTTTAGAAGCTCAAATAGAAGTGGAGGATTTGAGGAGAGAAATTGAGATTCTGAAGGAGAAAGTGCACAAATCTGAGTATAAGGAAGTTGTGAAATAAACAGGAAAGGTAAGATATTAGTACTTTGCCCCGTGACATCATAATGGGGGTGTTCTCCATGTATCTCAAATGGTAGAATGTTTAGGAGTTTCCATGGTGACACAATACACACATTAGAAAACATTGTCAAAAAAGTGTTAAGATTGTATGAAAACTCAAGTTTTTCAAATTACAAACTGGATTTAAACACATGTGATCAATCAGGCTCCTGAAAATGTTCAAGCGTTCATGGTCCTGTGTAGGTGTTTGATTTTCAAAAAAAAAAGGTGAGGGTGACTAACTGAAAAACTGTTGGGATAATCATAGCTAGCTTTTAATTTTATGTGTGAGGAAGTACAAATCAGCCCACCCAAGTAATTTCTTTATGGTCAGATTGTGTTAAAATAAAGCTCAGATTAAAATTGAACTTGAGTAACAGAGCTTCAGACAGAGCAGAGCTTACAGTTAGCTTCACACCCCCAAGGAATGTTGAGGACATCCACTGTAAAGTATCAGTAGTTTGGATTCCTCATTATAAGTTACATTATACAGTATGTTCTATTATGTTGCAGGTGTTGAGATGAAGATGGACTGAAAGACTTTTCTCAAATGTCAGGTTTTCTTCACCAAACTCTATTTAACATGGCTGCATATTTATTTCACAACTTCATTCAAAAAAAATGGTGTTGACTTTAAATAGATGCATTACACCTGTTTTAATTAATTCTAATTGAAAGCATGCTATTGATAATTGATAAAATAACTGAATGGAACAATTACATAATACATTTATTTAAAATCTTTCTTTTTTTGAGTGCTGTTATATGTAGCCCTATGTATATGCTCTTTTTTAGCATTAGTTTTTGCAAGCCTCTATTTAAAATCCTTTTTTTTCTTTTTTTTTTTAAATTATTCTAAGGAGTTGTTAGAAAGTATAGATTAGTGCTTTTTCTGAATTAGCTGCAGTTTATGAGTTTTTAGGTCAGTCTCCATCTGCTTTCAGAGCAGTGGACTGAATGCTGCTAGATCCAGCTGCACTGTGACTTTATTTGTATGTGCGCCTAAGGGCTGGACCACTACGCTCTGTGCTAACCTGGACTAGCTGAGCCGCTGCTAAAATTGAAGTGGATGTTTTTATGTGAATGTTACTGTACAGGTCACTGGTCTGCGCTGCTGATAGAGAGATGCTACTAACTAGACTAGACCCTTATGGTGTGAAATAACTGTTATTTTAAAGGATCCCTATAGACCCAAGCGGCAGAGAACAGGGGCTATTTATTGTTTTAAATGCATTACAAATCATGAACATACATTAAGAGCTCTAAAGAACAAAACACACTGCATGCACCAAGGGGAAATAGTACGGTAAATGCATATGAAAAAATAGACAATAATTCGTCCACATTGAAAGTGCACAGCGTTGAGCACAAAAAGCACTACTGTAGAAACTATAAAACAATGAAACGCTGCTAGACAGTCATTAATGCATGATTCTTCATTAGCTTAGGCTACAGGTAGTTTGACAAATACTGTAATTATTCGGCTGCAAAAATATCCATATACAAAAGTAGCATCCCTTTTTCTATTTTGTGTGTAAACAGCTTTTCTCTTTGTGCCTGACTCAACCTTATTGTACTATGAAAACAAATGACGCATTACAGCTTTGTACATGTCATTGATACACATTGATTTCAAGCAATACAAATTTTATGGTCTCAATTTTAGCACCCTTTTTTTGGTTATTTTTATCTGTCCAGTTGCAATAACAGGCACAGTAGTCCAAACATGATATGACAAACCATTACTGTCTTCTATATGCTTCTGAATCAAATGCAATATACACAACATGCACAAAGTACGGCAACACAGGAACATTAAATAAAATACAAAATACGCCAGTGTCATAAATTAAACTTCCAACGTTTTAGAATATCCACAACTTTACCACAAATATAACCACTGTAGGAAGATATGGAAAAAATACAATCTTGTACAATTTAGCTCAGAGCTTCCTTCTTTAGCTGCGCTTACCAATTCATTATGATAACAAGTGGCACGTATTTGTAGGCCAGTATAAAAGGGCAAACGGAATGGGAAAATAGCAGGAATAATTTAAATTATAATAAATGTTCACAAATGTATGGCATGTTTAAATATAAGGTCTTTTCAATTGTACTTTTTAAGCTGAAACCAGGTTAACGGTAACATTTCGAAATGTGTATTAAAACGGAATGACACACAAACACACTTAAAGATGTTAGTTAGAGTAGCTTTTGAAAATTAATAAATACTGATCTATCAAATGTTGGCACCAATGTTTATACTACCTGAAATACCCATTATCTCTCTAACTAAATATAAAATGTACTAAATAAAATGGGATTTGATATTTTCTATTAAAAAGTGCAATGTCATAATGTATTGTAGTTTGTTTTTCTTGGCTTGTTGTTCATCATTTTGCTGGATCTTTAATATATGACCCTATATTAACAGTGTCAATATTGAAAGCATTGCATTTTCAGTGTTTTGGCAGTAACTCACTGTTCGATGGGAATGTACCAGCTGGTGATGACTTAATAAAAATGGTTGTAAACATTTTTCCAGTTCTCACACTTTCATAATAAGAAAACAAACTCAAAATCTCTCATACACATAGATGAATGGGAAAATACTGTAGATCAATACCTACTCTTTTGTGCTTGATTTGAGTACTCTTTAATAGCAATTTATTATAGTGGGTCAAATGTTACTTTTTTCCTTCTTCTTATCCTCACATGGGTTTGCCCACATTATTTTTGGTGACTTTCTTCTCATATGATCCTTTATGTTTGTATCCGGAGACGTATCCCGATGTGTCCACTATATCGACCCGCCCGGCCTTGCCCTTCCCACGCCCCGAGTCGTCGAAGCGCTCCTTGTGCGACCCAGTGAACTTTGTGGTGTCAGTCAGGCGGCTCACGGTAGGAGAGGCTACAGCTCGCTACAGGAGCAAAAACATGACATATTACATTAATCCTGGGAAGACAACATTGGCATATGGAGTGTATGATATTGACAAAAAGAAATATATTTATTGCTCTTGATGACAATAATTGGATCATATGTAATAGGGTCTCAGGACTACACTGAAAATGAGATTCCAAATCTCAGTGGGACTAGTGCCTGTAAATGTTCTTATACCCTTGTTTTGAAAATTACATTGCCATTTTTTTACGTTTTAGCAGCCATTTTTGAAAGTTCTTGTAATAGTTAGATAACATAGTCAATATTCTGACATTCTAATCTTCCAAACAATATTGGTATGATAGCAGAGAGGTTAGAACCCGTTCTCAAAGATATTGTTGATGGGTATAAGCCATTGTTTGGAGCAGAGCTTGGAGATATATATATATATATATATATATATATATATATATATATATATATATATATATATATATATTATATTATATTATATTATATTATATTATATTATATTATATTATATTATATTTTGGTCAATATATTCATATATTCATATTTCACTGCCCTAGAGAGCATTGTAAGTCGTATTTGCCAGTGCCCCAGTCAAACACTGGTAATTTTGTCCTTACCGTCACTCCTGCAATGATAGGCCCCTTTCCCTCTATTAGCTTAAAGACCTCTGCCTCCGCCTCCTCTCCGCTCTTCTCTCTGTATTTTTTCCTTGCTAATTCTCCGAGCGCGACCTTGAACTCGTCATAGGTGATGGTTCGACACGATTTCTTCCTGAAATGTAAACAGAAAATACCTGTTCGTGTGATATCATGGTGTAGTAAGGGCCTAAAATACAGCATGTGCTCAGCTATTGCTCCAGGCACAGTCACGCTCACATTTGGGTCAGACTTGAGTTTAAAATGCCTTCATACAGTTGTGTACTCAAAGCAGTGTGTAATCTTTCAGTGCGGAGATGGCCCATCCACTGACATAAACAATGAGAAGACTGGAGACGTGGAGATTGTCTTGCAGTATGTGTAGTGTTTCCCGATTCAGTGGGGAGGGTCCCTATTCCAATAATCCTGGTTCCGTAAACTCAAAATTCAAATAACGGGAATGGGCATACTGTATGAATTTGGCATTCTAGGCAGTGGAATATAAGCCTGTGTCTGGCCTAATTAAGTGACATTTTCTCTTGCTGTTTTTTGAAAAGTCTATGTATAACTTATAGCTGTCATTTTGGATTCTTTTTAAATCTTCAGTGCTTTTACTAATATCATTCTGCATCTGATATTAAAAGTGCACAATGTAAGTTGGTCAGCTTTGTTGTTTTGCCTGGAATGTTCCACAGTATGGTGGAAACGCATCTATCATTGGTCCTGTATGACCGGAGAAGGAGCTGTGTTCGCATTGCCGGTAGTAAGTCAGACCTGTTTCCAGTGCATGTTGGACTCCGCCAGGGCTACCCTTTGTCACTGGTTCTGTTCATTGTATTTATGGACAGAATTTCTAGGTGCAGTCAGGGGCCGGAGGGGATCCAGTTTGGGGACCACAGGATCTCATCTCTGCTGTTTGCAGATTATGTTGTCCTGATGGCTTCATCAAACCAGGTCCTCCAACGTGCCCTGGGGCAGTTTGCAGCCAAGTGTGAAGTGGCTGGGATGAGGATCAGCTCCTCTAAATCCTAGGCACATGGTTCTTGACCGGAAAAAGGTGGCTTGCCCTCTCCAGGTGGGTGGAGAGTCCCTGGTTCAAGTGGAGGAGTTCAAGTATCTAGAGGTCTTGTTCACAAGTGAGAAGAGGATGGAGTGTAAGATTAACAGGCGGATCGGTGCAGCATCGGCAGTGATGTGGTCGCTGTACCGGACCGTTGTGGTGAAGAGGGAGCTGAGCCAAAAGTCAAAGCTCTCGATTTATCGGTCAATCTACGTTCCTACCCTCACCTATGGTCATGAGCTTTGGGTAATGACCAAAAGCACAAGATTGCGGACACAAGCAGCCGAAATGAGCTTTCTCCGCAGAGTGGCTGGGCGCTCCCTTAGAAATAGGGTGAGGAGCTCAGTCACATGGGAGGAGCTTGGAGTAGAGCCGCTGCTCCTCCATGTCGAGAGGAGCCAACTGAGGTGGCTCGGGCATCTGTTCCGGATGCCTCCTGGACGCCTCCCTCGGGAGGTGTTCCGGGCATGTCCTACTGGGAGGAGGCCCCGGGGAAGACCCAGGACACGCTGGAGGGACTATGTCTCTCGGCTGGCCTGGGAACGCCTTGGGGTCCCCCTGGAGGAGCTGGAGGAAGTGTCCGGGGTGAAGGAAGTCCGGCAGTCCCTGCTTAGACTGTTGCCCCAGCGACCCGGCCCCGGATAAGCAGAAGAAAATGGATGGATGAATGGATGTATCTATCATCTACTTATTACATTCCTCCAGTTTTTATTACCAACATAAATAAATGAGATCATTTGCTTGTCTCCATGGAGATAGCCAAGTTTTATGCCATTCTTTGGAACATTCCCAGCAAAACAACATGGAGAAGAGAAGGTTTCAGACCACCCACCTAAAAACTTACATACAGTACAATTATAAAGGTCTCTGAATGCAAAAGTCATTGTATCCACATAATTTTAATCAGTTTTATGTATAAATTATCTAATCTATAATTTCCTCTACTTTTTTCAATCTTCTGTGTACTAAAAAACAGACTGCATATTGGATCTTTAATATCCGAGTGTCCGTTTCCCTACTCACTCTTGTGTTAAAGGTTCATGGTAACACAAACACAAACAGGCATTGCTGTGGAGATAGTTCCTTAAATAACTACAGCACATAAAGTGCCTGGGGCAACCAGCTGCCATAGAAACCATTTATAGTAAACAGAGGTACAAATTTAACTACACCTTTGCTCACATGTGACCGACAGCCGCCATATTAATGCCAATTTGTAAACAAAGCCATGTGACAGCTTAACACACTTAAACAGTATTGTAAGTGGGCCTCCGTCAGAGCAAATAATACACCCTATTGTTCTGGATTTTGGCAGAAGACACATTTGCCTGTGGTTTGACTGCTTGTAGTGCATGTCTTGGGTGAGTTCTGTTGGGGTGCAACTGCCATCCCACCATGTTGTTGAGTTGACTGTGTCTATTTGAGCTATGCCTACTGGTTCTGTGCCATGTTCCTGGTGTGGAAAAAAAATATTACAGCAGTGCCCTAGAAAAAAAATAAATAAATAGACAACCAAAATATGTTCTTGAAAGTTGTAAAGATCAGATAAATTTCATTTAAAATAATAGTCTGTTGCAGATTACAGTTGCCTCCATGAGACAGACACCACAGACCTTTACCCTCACAATAAACAAGCATCCACTGAGCCATGCTATCATTAACCAGTGCTCATTAAGTTGTTTTATTTCTCATGCGTAAGCAAAGTGCTTTGACACTGATTAAAAGGAAAGCTCATATCTGCATCTCTGCCACAGCAACCGTCTCCTGGCTCAGTCATGAGTGAAAGGTACGTAAAAATCAGCCCCTCCCCCATTCTGCATGGGGGACACTGTTATGACATAGAAACAACACTTTGGTCTGACTTTATTTATGATATTGAATGATTTTAAATGTTCAGAGATAGCCCTTTGCAGTGAGACTGGACCACTCTAGGAACACCTGGAATTCTCCAATCGACTGTCCACTGAATGTTCTGCAAAACCTCCCCTACAGTAAACATGCATTAGAGCTAACAGTGTAAATGACTCATAGGTCACATATTTTTTTCCCTAAATAATTAAACAAAAGTAAGCATATCTTACTGTTAATTGTACGTTTATTACTGCCAGAAAGTGGAGCTACTTATAAAACATCAGCTTAAGATGGAAAGTTCGCTTTAATTATTGGTGGATTTCCAAGCACACTTCCATGGCCTTTCCTCTTATGCAGCGAGATCTGGTGATGAATGGCCTGCAGCGATCATATCCTATTCTGGTGCTCTGTAGCAGAATAATGTTTATTCAAACTGGGAGGATGGCAACACAAGCACCAAAACACTCCCTAACCCTTAATGGCTCTGCAATGTCGGACAAGCAAATATACGGCATGTGTTTTAAAATGTTGCATGTACTTAAGTCAAAAATTCATAACACAAATTACATATATATAGAGTAGGCTAATGTCACAGTGATTTCGACTTAGTGTATAGGCAATCTCTTCAAACTTACAAATCACACCCTATTTTTGTGAATAAAGGTGTACTAAAATTGCAATATAAGAAATGTGCTGATGCCTATTATTTCAAAGTAAAAAGTGTAATAAAGGATTACATTTAATAATAATGAATCAATTTCATATATAGAGTTTTTTTGGGCACTCTGGGTGGTGGTAAACTACTGTTGTAGCCACAGCTGCCCTAAGGCACTCTGACTAAAGTGAGGCAACCAATCTGTGGCATTGGCCCCTCTGATCACCACCAACACTCATGCACACACACACACCACTTTCATACTAGGCAATGTGGGTGAAGTGCCTTGCCTAAGGACCCAATGACAGTTTTTGACACTGGCGCTCCACTGTGGCACCGGATTTTCCCAGCGGTCTCCCATCCAAGTACTAACCAGGCCCTGCTTAGCTTAGTCATTATAATCCTCTAGTCTTTAGGGCAAATGTGCTTCGACATGTATTTGTTGGACACAACCATCTAAATATTGAATACAATATTAAACTATGCAGATATTAACCATAAACCATAGTCTGAATAGCTGCATTTTATAAGACTTAAGCCAAAGACTAAACTAAAATATATTATGGGTGTTTTCATTGCACTAAAATACCTTGAAAAATATCCTTGCTGTGAGCGGGCTTGTCTCTGCACAGACCTGACTTGTAACTTGGTCTGGTTGATGGCAGTTTGCTGCTTGTCTCCATGGAGATGTGGCTTTGTCTGAAATATTCCACAGAATGGCATGAAACTTATCTTTGAATCTTATCAAGTATGGCCTTAATTTTCCATCTCCATCACGGTATGCTGGTGGTGTGCCTGTTATTGGAAATCTTTTCTCAAACTCAACCACAGAATTCTGACCTGTTTTCCTGCTAAACATTAAGCTAATAGATTTTTAGAATACTGAGATGTCATGTGAAGTAGAGATTGATCAATGTGGGTTTTTTCATGGCCGATGGCGATACCGATTGTTTAGAATTCAGAACAACAGATGGCCGATAAGTTCTGCTGATATTTTTGGGGCCGATAAATAGGGCAGATTTTGAGTTTTTGTTTCCCCCCAAATTATGTCATTTAAACTGACTAAAACCAGGTTGGCCACAACCAAATATTTGCTTGTGCTGGAGATTTAAAGCCGATAACCAATGTGCTAAACAGTCCAAATATCGGCCCAATATAGTCTCTCTCTAATGTGAAGACAATCACAACCGGGTTAATTATCCCATGACTTACTTGACTTTGCTGAAGACGATGTCCACATCAGTCAGGGTGATGTTTTTCCCATCGATCACACCACAGTCCTTGCACAGTTTGGACCAGTTCTTGCCATGCATTTCTTTGCCCGTGGCCCGTGTGTCTCCGTGGATGGCAAAGCGTCGGAATGACTCCTCCAAAGCTGTGATCTCAACTGGTGTGGATGAGCCCATGCCTCCATCGCTGGTGCCGTTGGATTCGGTGGAGAGCCTTTTGGAGGTGCGATCTCGGGACTGTTCATTGTGCGTCCTCAAAGGGACAGAGCTGATGTTCGGGTGCTTGGCTGTTTGGACCTTAAAGTCGTCTATGTTGTCTCTGTGGGAAGTAAAGTTGAAGAAATACTGTATTATTAGGTAAAAACAGATGTGCCAGTTATCTCCCTATGTGACCAAATAGAGGAAAATTACATGTGTTTATTGATTGATCAGGAAAAAAACAGAAGGAACAGTATTTTCTGGCAAGATTGGTCAGCATTTCACTTATGATGAAAATATAAACTGAAGGAAATTTCAATTAAAAGTGGAATGCACATTGATTAAGTGCTCAAGTTAATTATTATAATCCTATATATTCATTTTAACTGGAATCCTTTACAGTTGATGCATTTTATGTCATATATATGTATATAATTTTTATTCTTTATAATTTTACATCAACATTGGAATTTATTTGATCTTCCTATTGCTAGTCCTATTGAAAGTAGAGAGATAACTGTTCACTTTAAAAGGCGACTAAAGCTATCTGCTCCTTTTGAGAGTACACACTTCACTGTGATTGGTTAAATTCACCTGTCACTCACTCAGAGTGTGATAGGCTGACCAATAGGAGTGGGTGTGGGAAGAAAAAGTGTCTGTATTTGAGTATTAAACAGAAGTAGTGAATGACAACAATTTAAGACAATTTAACCAAAAAAGCATACTGTCAGTTGCCTCACAATTCAGTTTTAATCAACATATTGCCAATTAAATTAATCCACAAAACAGCAAGACCAGAGCTACAATAGGTTAAAATTTCTCACTATAAAGAAAATCACCACATCCTAAACAAAATGCATTGTGGGGGTGCATGTCTTTGAGAAACGGCATGCATTGACAGTAAGATCAAGACACAGCTTGTTTAAATGCTCAGGGTCTTTGTGCGTGACAAGATTACTGTAGGTTTTTTAATGTACTGCCTGTAAACAATCAGCTTAACTCTAGAGCCAGTATAAGTTTTAAAGGCTCGCAAACAAATGAAAAGTGAAAGCAGAGTAGTGAAAGTGCTGTTCCAGACTTACTTGTGGTCTGCCATGCCTGTGCAGAAATCCGTGTCCTGTTGTGCAGTGCTAAGTGTGCTTGACTTTTGTTTTCTCTTTGTGCTGTGGAAAATATGAGACCAAAAGGTGAAGACATGAGAGGATTTGTCCATACATTACGTGAACATAAAGGGGGAGGGGTTAAACAAGGAAATACAACATTCATACACCAATGACAGCTGAATCAAAATAAATAATGTCATAAATAAATAAAAATAGATAATAGAGCTCTGCCAGTTCAGTAATAAGCCATTTATTGCACACACACAGGTCACAGGCAATTCATCTTGGTCACTGCAGATAAAATAACATTTACTACCTACATATTTGTTTATTTGCACTGTATATATCGTCACAATTCAGAAACAATGTAAGATACTTATTATTTAAAGGTGCACTATTGGTTTTCTGATGGAGTGTCTCTTGAAAATGTTATTCCTGTGCCTAGGTTGTATGTTATAAACTTATCTTTTATTTATGCAATAACTGCTGTTTTTATTGCCCAGTGCCATGGAGATTGAAGATTTATGCCATTCAGTGGAACATTGCAGGTAAAACAGCATCTCAAGGAAAAAAGACCACCCACCTGAAAACTTGCATAGTGCCCATTTAAAAATGATTGCAATAAAAAAAAAAAAAATATGAATTGAAAAAAACAGTTAATCTTTTCCTCACCTTCCAGCTGTTCCCATACTGAGCTAAGCATCCTTTGTTACCATGACAATGCCAATCCCACGTTAAGTATTAATGATTTGAAATAGACATAAACAGAAAACTAACCCAAGAGAAGTCCTGTGCCTCGTTCACTATGAGATCTGCTCCAGCCTGCAGAGTCTCAACCTTCAGCAGTCCTCATAAAGTGACTTCACACCCCCAGTGGTGCATGTAAACTAAAGTAAGAGCTTTTGTTTGGGCCCCCATCACTAACATCAACTAAACCAGTCTGCACAGTCAATGAGTACCAAGGATCTACCAACAGCATTGTATTCAGCCTTTATTAAAACAATGTATATTCTTGGTGGGATTATAACTGTCTGTCAATAATAGCATTCAGCACTATAGACACTGGGGGGCTATTGTGCAAAGCGAGTGGCCTGGCTGTCTGAGCAGTAGACACTTTTTTTTTTTTTTTTCCTCATGAGAGCAGTGACATCGCGGAGTACCACAGTGGAGGGCTGAGTTTGAAGTCATATGTCATTGCACATTCAGGCCAAAACAAATGAGATTGTGACTTATTGTAGCCATTAAGGTTTAGTCACAAGGGTAAGATAAGTTCAACTGTAATTAAAATGGGAATGCGTCTCAAGGGGGTTGTCAATACAGAAGAGGTTTGTGACTAATATTATACCTATTCCAAGATACAGCAGGGACACATACGTCATCTAATTTTCACTTTTTTTAATATTTTCATTTACAATTACTGTTACCAATAAGAAATCAAACTATCAAACTAGTAATAGTTTATATCAGTGATTAGGTTAATTATTCTGGGGTTTCAGTGACATCATTACTTCCTTATTTGAAGTACTATATACTGTAACCATGCCAATAGTTACTCTACCCCAACATAATTAAGTGTGGGAATGACGTATGCATTCAAACATGTGTGTTGTTAATTTTGGTTGCATAGAGCCTGCACCTTTATAGACCTAACCAGTGGTTTCAGAATTATACAGAATTAGGACCGTTGCGATAGCATTTACCAAATTAAAATATATACTATATCTTTTGAAAAAGTCCTCAAAATGTTGCATATAACAAGATGATATGCATACCTCAGATCCTAGCTGTGTGTTTGCCTCTGTGCTCCATTGACAGTAACCAAATCAATTCGAAACAAAGAAACCTCTTCAGCCTCTTTCATTTATAGCCAGTGTTCTCAAGTGGCTTATTCATTAGTACAAGCCTCTACATAAAAGGTCATTAACACCACACTAATGTGAAGGACCTAAGCCACATACAGTTAAAATAGGCTCTGCTCCTTATAAATGATCATCTCATGCTGAATGAATAATTTAGTAGGTTATGTAACATTCAAGTCGCAAGTAATATTTTTAGAAATGTGGCATTCTTAACCCTAATTAAAAGTGCACGCTGACATCATTTTAGCATTTTAACTTTAGTTTGTTTGTGCCCCACTTTACCAGAGCTCCACCATAGCCATTCAGTGTGAGGGCAGCTCTCCAGAGACAAATCTTGGAGTGGATGACAGCATGCTTACATACACTCGCCTCCTGGCCATACACTGCACAGATGAGTGCTTTAACTATAAATTGACCCATTTTGAACTGTGTCTATTCATAGCAACAATGCTGCACGCTGGCCAGAACATTCTAGTCATTCCCAAAGGAGGAGAGCAGGCAGCAGACGATTGTACTCTACTGTAATGCCAACAAACAAGCTGATTTTAGCTATAAATTGCACAGATGGTGACGGATGGTTTTTAACATGCAATTCGGCAGTGTTGTTGTAGGTAAGGGCTTAATCAATCCCTAAATGTTCGGCATTTCGTTACAGGATGGGACTAGTGTTCTATGTCTCAAACTTAACCAAATCAGCTGTACCTAAACCTAACCCTAATCCTAACCCTAACCTTAACCTGATAGTGAAATAATGTATAGGTCAAAAATAAACATTTGCTAAAAAACAAAAAACAAAACTTTGCCCCATAACGAAATGCCGAACATTTAGGGAGTCCTTCTCAATTATGGAAAAAAAATCATAATTGTGATTATTTGCCTCATAATTGAAATCAAAGTTACTTCTATAGTGTCAAAATGGAAGACCTAAGACATTTTTTTGTAACTGAATAGAATAAAAATTTTAATGACTACAAATTTCATCAGTTGCACAGTCCTAAAATGGTGTGATTGAAAAAAGATGATGTAATTATCCTATTTTGGAATTTCTGAGTGGCGTTCGCTCTGCCTATCAACCCTTGAACAAATCCACCTTATCTAATCTACAGTAGATTTTAAAACATGAATCACAAAACATTACTGATTAATAATGAGTCTATATTTTATCTACAGGCTCACTTTTGATAGTACATAAATAATTGTTTCAGGTTATCAATTTGACTAATTGTTGCAGATCTAATGTGGCTGTGATACGAGGTGAGTTAAAAGCAGCAGGAAGCCCATCTGTTTTATAACTAGTCCACCGTTCTCTCCAAGCAGCTGCTGAGGAATGCAATCTTGTCATTTTATTATTGGACGCGACAGAATCACCACGGTAACCAGGGGACCACCATTATGAACAGTGAATACCCCTACATAAACACTGGTCAGGTTTACAAGTCTGGCTGTAATACAATGATATGGTAAAAACAGGGAAGGCTTGGCCAAATCTTTGATATTGTAAAACTATAATAAATACTACATAATCTTCAATGCATCAGTGTATAAATCTGCAAGACCCACAACTGTCTGTTACTCCAGCACAATTGATTAAAGATGCACTATGTAACTTTTCTAGTGCATGGTTTGCCACCTGCTTGTCTTCAAGCAAATATTATTGCTTTGCTTGGAACAGTATGACAATAAACTTATCTACCAGCAGGAAAACAAGCTGGTGGCACCACCAGGCCATATTACAGGTCAGATCTGTGGAGGGGCGAGTGCACTCAGTGTAAGAATCCATGTTTTTGTAGGTATGCTTTACTGGAATATAACACCTGTGTCAAAATAAAAGCAAGACACATGGAGAAAAAACAGAAAAGTTACAGACTGCACCTTTTACTGGGGGGGCTACAGAACTCTAGGCACAATAAAAATATCTAGGCACATTAAAAACATAAATATTTCAAAGCTACTTGAAATATTAAAAATATATCCTTCACTTTGGGAGTTACAGTAGTAGTTTACGTTAATAGTTTGTTTTCCCTACACAGTAACCACTAATACCCCTCCCTCACACTTGCCCCATAGAAAAAGAAGGAAACAGAATGACATCAGCACCCATAGCTCCTGTCTGAGGTCACCACACAGTCTGGCTCTGCATTCACCTCCTAAACTGAACGTGTCCACCTCCTTGATTTGTTCCCTGTGCTGAAAAACATCATTTGGAAACCATCATCCGCATTCTGTGTTGGCACCATTCACATGATGTTTACATTGACAAAGCCAGTGCCCTATATACACAAGTAAGAGACACACCGATAGAGCAGTGTCCTCAGTAGACCCCAGATTGGAAAATGTTTGTAATCCAAAGTAGATGTTTATTAGTGTTATAAAAAAAAAACAATTGCATTTAATTAAAGAATACCAGTAATGTTAGTGTCATCCAAAGGTTTTGTCATGTGTTTCTGCTGATTCGCACCAAATATTTAGAATTGGATGATGTCATGTACTGCCAGATGGGGCCAAGAGCCAGTTTTTTCCATTGATTACGTGGGGCTTTCATAATGTTCAGCCTGATACTTATATTTGTGACTTGGTAAGGCTGTGAAGATTTTGTCAAATTAAGATCCAGGTTTTGACATTTTTAATGATAAGTGAGTAAGTCATAAGTTTTTCAGGTATAAATTTGATTATTTTTGTCTTAAAATGGCAGTGTATATTTAAAGCCACATTTTTTGGTTTCATGAAGATTTTTTAAAAATTCGATCAACACAATGTAAAATGTTTTTTGTCATATACCTGTCATGACTAAGCCTTTGAAGCCACTACAACAAAACCTGCACATTAGTATTAATTGTCACCCATCTACATTAAATTAAATTGACCTGATCAATATCCCTGCACTGCAAATTTCTCTGATCTGGCCAAGATTTTAAAACTTATATCAGGTTATTCATCTTGTTTTCAGATTTATTTACTTACTAGTTCCGAGACTGCTTAATTCTAGTCTAGAGGTAGTTTATTTTAAGATACCAGTAACTTGTTAAGTAAAATTATCTTGCTGCATGGACAGATAATTTCACTACTTTTAAGTCATTTTCTGATAGATTTAAGTGTTTATACCTTAAATTTTGGCCAAGCTTTTTGCAGTGTGCAATAGTAAAATAATGTCTTTCCACATTTCCACACAACTCATCTTGATCTGTAGTATTCACGTCATTTGGTAAACTTGACCTGCATGTGAGTCACCATTACAAATAAAACAATTCCCCGTTCTGAGTTTAATTGTTGGTGACAGAATCTGGAGGCTCTTAGATCTCTCTGATGAAACACAGAGCAGAAAATAAAATCTGGGACATGCTCAGTGAGTGTGTCTTCTGTTCATGCATACCTAATCTAACCTATGTGAGATAGTATTACCAAACCATTCACAGATATTCTACCACTGACATTTGCTGTCTACATACTTGAATATGTGATGGCTTAAACACTACTCTGGTTATTTCAGTTGGAGGTTATGGGTGATTAAAGTCTATTTGTGTGTTTCAACTTCCCGTTAGCAACATTTTGAGAACTTTTTTCTCATTCAAAATATATAATACTGTACGTGGTTTTAAATTGTTAATCACTATGACAACTGTTATCCCAAGGCTACTATGGCCCTTAGCCTTTCTGGCCAATTACCTATGGTTGCACATGGTCATACTTTTAATTGTCTTATTGTGTGCTCAAATGTATGAATGAGCTACATGGACAACTGATCCTATCTATCTAAATCCATTCACTAATTTGACATGTTACACATCTTGTACAGAAAAGACAGTGTTTACCTCTAATATCAAAATAGTGAGTCTGAATATGTACACATTACTAACACTGTCATCACTGTATGTTGCAGCACATTGGCTCATGAGTCAATGTGCTATAAAAAGCAATAGTCCTTCTATGACATCATTTACATTTACACATAATCTATCCTTAATTAATTCCAAGACATGCAAAATAGAAGGAAAATTACATTGAACACTGTCAGTTATTAACAGTAATTATGCTAATCCCAACCCTGTATTTCACAGTACAGTCAGTGCAGTCTATATGTTTATATTACTGAATATGGCGGCAGCTGCTGCAGAACCACTATGTCTCAACCTGGCAGAATCTTTGCACAAAACGTGTTACATAAACTGCCAAACGCTGGACTTACAAAGCATCCACGTGACCACTTGTTTTTGTCAAGTGTCAATGCAATAAATAAACACTTTGCCATACTAAACATTCGAATGGACGACCATCCAAAGACATCTTACAGTATTACGCACAAAAAACTAGGCGAGCATCACAGAACAGCTGATGTACAAACCTACAGTCAAGCCACACAATGACAATGCCAACAAATGATGAGAAACGACAATACAATAAAATTATGTGCAATTACCTGAAAAGACAGTGCCTCCTTCGTCGATAATTTCACAAAAACATAATTGCGCGCGTGTTCCCCGCTGGTTGCGCTCAAGTGTCTGCTCTCTCCAGTCACTCCGAGATGCTGAGCAGAA
The DNA here is from genome assembly GCA_029959045.1 of Taenioides sp. WSHXM2023. Classification (NCBI taxonomy): domain Eukaryota; kingdom Metazoa; phylum Chordata; class Actinopteri; order Gobiiformes; family Gobiidae; genus Taenioides; species Taenioides sp. WSHXM2023. The sequence goes on along the minus strand of CM057088.1, from coordinate 24,712,806 downwards.
CGCAGCCCTCTGATTGGATGCAGCTCCGCGGGACCAGTGTTTTCTTCAGGCCCTGTTGTTGTTGCTCTATGATGGAGCTTCATTGACCAGTGAAGTGCCAAAACAAACAGGTCAAGAGTTTCCTTTTTAATTAAGAGGTTTGTTGAAGATTTTGGTTAGTTCTAATAGCCAATAATCAAAACAGATTCTTAGAGATAGCCTAAAGTGCTATAGCACACATACAGTTATAGTATTGGGCTTTTATCCATTTTGGTGAATCAATTTGCGTCTCACAAAGGCGAAGCGTCTATGGAACAGACGCGATCATGATGGCTTTGTGAATGTGAAGCAGGGTGTGGTGTTCTCGTGCGTAAACGTGGTTACAATTGCAGTCATAAGTGATATAATCTAGCCGAGGATGCCCCCTGAACGTGACCAGCGTTACACAAGAAGTAGCCCAACCTAATGGCTGGCCATGGATGGACATTACGTAACCATTTCTCCAACGTCTCCTCTACAGACATGCACTACATTGTTCTTCTGAGTGACGGATGCTCAAGGCGACACACGCGGGCATTATCTGCGCCTGAGAGGTGGGGAGGTCTCCGATACAGCGGTGTATGATGAAAGGTGTGAGAGCCAAGTGTAAACACTGGATGACATAATTCATATTTCAAAATGTATCAATTGCGCCCCTCCGTGGTTGATATGAGCATGCTTTATTACAGCCTGGCTTGACCAATAATTATTAACATTTTGAAAAAGAATAAAACATTCATTTGACAAAATAGTTCATGTTCAACAACGTGCAACATAATTACAAATTCATTTAGTAATAAACAACAACTGAGTCTTCTAACTCTTAAAATATGAACAGTATAAAATTAATAATAATTTGATTCACAACAGCTCTTTTATTCAGTCAGTTCATGGGCTTCAACTTAGCGTTGATAGGCGAACATTATAACATTCAACCTATATACCTATAATATTTAGTTTTAAACAGCTGATCACTATGGCAATGGTACACATTTTTCATCACTCTGAAAACCATAGATTGTCCGTGCTGTTAAGTTTTATGGTTCTGGTCCTTCTTCATCTGGAGTTATGACGGAGCTGCCTAAAGGGTCCTGCACCTCGGGTACAGAGTCTGACCTCAAAAACTCAGAAACATGAGGGCCAAACTCTGGACCCACTCCCCAGACTCTGCTGCTGCTTTCAGACACTCCTGAAAAACATGTAACATAACAATGTAAGGAAAAACTACTGTTTCATTAAAATATACAGTACAAGTGAAATAATTTTGTTGACCCCTAAATTTTACTTTATAAATAAATTAATATGTTAACTATAGTAATATATTGTGAATTACTAGCCATTCACATTGAGATTTACTACAAAGAACATCTTTGTTGATTGAATAATATTCCATTTCGCCTTGTTTTTAAATCTAAAACCATTCAAAGTACCCCCTGTTAAGTACCCATAGGGGTCCCAGTAGCCCTGGTTAGGAAATACTGCTCTTGTTGTTTGTTGTTTGTTACTCACTGTTATTATATTGTGATAAGTGAGCTACTGTATCCAAATAATTTGCCTTGTGGATCAATAAAGTTTGTCTAAATCTAAGTCTAAGTACAGTGAAGATATTCATATGTAAACCTTTGGAGGAATTGTCTGTGCCATAATGAAGACTATTGTCCTTTTCAACAGGAGTCTTGAAGTTTTCCAACTAAACAACAGAACAAACAGAAACATGTATTTAGAAAACCTTCTTGTGATGAGAGAATAAGTATAATGGTTCACCTCAGTGCACACTGACTCTGAAAGGCGACTGCCACAAACACTGCAACAAAAACAACAAACAAACAAACAAAAACATTACTGAATCTCTGTCTATAACAAAAAGCATATGTGTATATGTAATTCCAGAAGTTAGAAAAAACAACTAGTATAAAAAACAAATGATATATTACCTTGAATTGGGGGCTAACGTAGGCTCACAGTCAACAGAGTGTGTTTGACTCTACAAAAACACAAAACCAAATACATGGTTTAATTTATGGTAGACTGTAACTTGGTAGGTCTGCCGCATGTGTCTCCATTGAAATGTTATTGATCTGCCTGCAATGTTCCACAGTATAGCATTAAACATATCTATCATTTATTTAGTTACAGGCATTTGTATTGCTCAAAGATCCCTTTAATTATTATCTATAGTTCGACATGTAACTTGGCTTGGAAGCACATCAGAAAGGTTACTCAGTGTATCTTTAAAACAACATTCTTCATATCCATTTTATGTGGCGTTGGTGAGTGCATCTCTCACCTTTGCAGCTTTGTTATGATGTTTAATTTCATTGGATTTTTCCACCTCAAGGTCTTTGCTCCTGGCTTCTTTTTGTCGCTGTATCTTGATATAATCGTATGTGCTTATCCCCTTGTACACTGCACAATAAATACAGATTTATATTACAATAGTAACAGAACTAAAAATATTTTGATGGTATACACTTACACAGGTAGAGATGGAGGCCTAGTAGATGACTAAGCAGCAGCAGACTGGTGAGGCTCAATAAAACTGTAATGAAGGCTACAACAAGGAGACCAGCAGATGTGGTCTTTAAAGGAGCTGCCGGCAAAAACACCAACCAGGTCTCGTTTGCCAGCAAATCTATAAATAGCAGGGAAAATTGTGAGGAAAAAAAACCCCCAAAACAAAATCTGCTATAATTTGACAATATTCTTCTGTTGTTGTTGTTATAATTATATATAGTACCTAATTATCATATACAATCCCTAATACCTACATACATATTTATTTACTTTATTTCTTTAGCTACAATGTCCAAGTAATTCCCTTGTGGATTAATGAAGTTTTTCATTATCTAAATAGATACATAAATACATTTCCTTTTTTCTTAAATATGTTTACTTACTATTGAATTGTGGAGCAGTCCTCAAATTGTCTGGATCCAGATAGTGCTGGATGAATATGAACAAAATGACTATAATCAACACTAGTGTGCCAAATGTAGCTGAACACAGAGCTACGAAAAAGTACCTGAGGAAAAAACAGAACAAAACAAAACAAAAAAACACACACACATTCAGTTAGTTGTCATGTCTTGTCATGAGCATAATATAGTTAATCTATACATTATTCATATCCCAAAATGTTTAAGAAAAAATATTAGTAATGAGTATGTTAAGGCTATCTTATTATAATAAATATAAATAAAAGTTAAATTAATGTGTACTTTTTTTATCCCTATACTGTACTTGCCAGTAGTTTCGGCCACCTACACAGTTGTTCAGCCATTTACAGTGATGATCAAAATCTTGAACACATTTGTTGCACACACCACAATGTTTCACCTTTGGACCCCTATGAAGACAGGTATAATAACAAAAGTTGTTGTTAAGTTATTGTTAAGTTAATCATGCATTTACTTGATAATGGGAGGATGTTATTGCTTTGCCTGGAATGTTCCACAGTAAGGCACTGAATGTGTCTATTCCAAACAGAAGTTGCAGGTGAGATGTGTGGAGGGGCCACCCCAATCACAGTTGGAATGCATGTTTATCAAGGTATTAGTTTTTGGAAATTAAAATGCTTGTTTTGTTTGTTTGTTTGTTTGTTTGTTTGTTTTAGTTTTTCCTTGCCAAGAAGGGAGGGACTAGGGACAGGGGATGTTCTGGGACAGTTGATAGTTTTCTATAAATGTTAGTTTATCTGTCTGTCTATTATTGACCATTGTCTGTTTCACTGTTGGATTTCCTAACTTTCTGTTGGTTAAATCAGTTATTTTATTAAGCCCTAAGAAGCAACTGCTGTTGTGGTTTTGGGTTTAACAAAAATTTACAAGAAATTGAATTAAATAAATGAAATACATCCCTCCATTTTCTTCCGCTTTATTCGGGGCCAGGTCGCGGAGGTCTGAGCGGAGAGGCCCAGACTTCCCTTTCCACGCACACCTCCTCCAGCTCTTTCGGGGGGATCCCAAGGGGTTTCCAGGCCAGCCCAGAGATACAGTCCCTCCAGCACATCCTGGGTCTTCCCCGGGGCCTCCTCCCAGCCCAGGGGAAGACCCAGGACATGCAATGCAATACATTTAACACCATATAGTGGAATATTCCTGGAGCAATAACATCTCCATGGAGGCAAGCAGGTCGCTCACTCTCTACCAGAAAAGTTGCATAGTCCAGCTTTATATAAAACATACACTTTGACGTCGCACAGGTAACAGTGCAGGTCTTGGATCACATGTGGCTGCTTTGTCCGATCAAACAGTGGCATTGGATTTGAATAGGTCTGTTTAGCTCTCACACTCGCATCGGCTGGGTCTATGATCTCTGCAGCTAAATGAGTGACCAAATGTAAAACATAGGCTATTCCCATGAGCTGAAAACAGAGTTAAGGCATTACCATCACTTAAATTCATAATAGTAATCGGAATCATAAGGGTCATATTTTGTCTCGGCCTTGTTTTTTGCATTATTATATTGTTCATTTAGACTATATTTTAACTTTTTTAATGTATTATTAAGTTGCAATTTTCTTACTCCGCTGGAAGATAAGATTGAGTTACCTTCAAACAAGACATATAGTAGACCTATACTAACTAAGTAAAACTACAGTGTATAGTCAAAACTACTCCAAACACTATATTTTGAACTCAAGTATTTTTTCTGTCATGTAAATTGCCTTTTGCCATTACAGAAGTTCATGTATAGGTTCAGATAAACTAGTGTAGTCATGTGGCATTCATCTCATGACCGGAGGCAATTGATAGAGTGTTTTGGACTGAGTGGCCACAACTCATGCTGGGCTCACTACTACAGCCCGTACTAAGAGACCAAACAACAAATGCCTTGTCTATCTATACTATAAACAAACAACGTTCTTGCTTATCTGAAAGACCCATTTCTGCTTGCATTCATAGACAACTGAGATTCACAGTGTAAAGGATACCGCATAGACAACATGGTTCCATGGCGGGGGCAGAAGAGGGATATAGATGCCAAAGCTCACAATGGCCATATAGATGAACACAAGCCAGCCAGTGACTTGTGCCACTTGAGGAGGCCAAGACCACCCATTCATGCGGGCAGGTTTGGAGGGCACCAGATCATTTCTACTGCCACCAGTGCGTAGAGGAGCTGTACGTCTTAACCTCTGATTAAAACAATTCATCTGGAAAAGAAAGACAAAGATTAGTGTTAAGTATTGTGCATAGGATTACTACCTAGTGTTTCTCAATCTGCAAGCTCCTTCAGGTGGTACTTGGACAGCTTTTCTTATTAAATTTTATCCGCTTTTTATCCACAGTGGAAATAATGTTTATTAACATTGAGACCTGGTTTAGCCCTAGATTTTGCCTGGAATAGTCCTGTTATAGACATAGTTTAGGTCTTTTGTGGTACATGGGGTGAAAAGTTTGAGATCCACTGGCCTGCTGTATACTGCTCAGCCTCCATGGCCTCATTTGACGAGGAAATGAGTTAGGTAAATTAGCAGGTAATGATAGTGACTCCTCTGTAGTGTGTACTCATTTTAACTACTCAGGGTACTGGCTGTGTTTTCAGTTGACACTCAATAATATGATGTCACACTGAAAAGGCAATTTTCTATGAACTATATTACATCTGACACATTTTCAAAAGGAAAATTCACAAATTACAGAATGGATCATCTTTATTAGTGAAGATTAAGGGTTCATTGTTTGAGCCCAGTTAAGTCCTGATCTTGAATTAAGTTAATCCTGGTGGTGTCCCAGGTTTAGCTGCGGGTTTGGTCACAGGTTAGTTCTACATGACCTTAGAAACCTTATTTTTGTGGGATGTATGGATTTCTTTATGAGAATGATTGCATTTTCTATTTAATCTAACCTAAACAAACATATAGCAATACTTTTAGATCACATGTTTAGGTTTTGGCAATGGAGTGATCACGAAAGAAATGCATAGTACTGTAGATTTCCTTCTGTAAGATATAATACAGACCTAAATTAGTGACATTAGGTTGCCAAGGCAGCTTTTCCAAAATGATCTGCTTGCTGGTACAAACACAAACCGGCACACTCAGCAATTTTAGTTGAAAACAAAAACATAGCAAAAGACCAAGTATGACAGTTTAGAAATTTGTTATTACAAAAGAAAACTTACTTTGCAGAACAATGCGCAATCACCCAGTTAATTACTCAAAATCCAAGCTGAGATTTCCAGTTTGAATACCCATTATTAGCAGCCGAGCAGGTGCTGTGTTAAGTTTTGTAGTTTTCACATTGTTTAATAAGATAATCACGTAAATCCGTAGACAGAAAGAAGTTTAAAAGAAAAAACAAGCTTCTCCAGTGTCTAGCGTCAGAAGTCTGTAAGAGACGCGACAAGTTGATCAAATCAACTCAAGCTCGAGGAGCGCTATGGCAACTCTCTCCGCGCATGCGCAGTGTATGTGGCAAAGTTTTTTTTTTTTACAACTGGGCTACCAGACTTTATATGGCTACTGTATGTGTCTTATACTAATGCTTCAAAGCGTCGTTTTTAAATGTCCTCTCAACAGTGAGTACTTTGTTCTCATGTCAGACAAGGAACTCTAAACTGTAACAGTAATGTGATACTTCTGTTCTGCTTTTACAAAACTCCCACTATTCATTTGAAGCAAGGCCTGTTTGTCTAAAATATTGTCAATCCTTTACAACTGAATGACCTTTAATAATCAATGCAGTTATTATTGACAGTGGTTTCTTATACGTTTATATACAGTATAAATGGTATTTATCAAGGCACAAGGTTATGTAAAAATACAGACACAAGCTTTTTTATTCAGTCTTGTTTTACATACAAATTCACTATTACTTACACACAGTCTGTACAAACATGTTTAGTTAAAGAGTTGTAAAGTTTAACAGTCCATAATCAGAGGTGTAATGGTGTTAACACGGGGGTAACACCACAGCTCTGTGTGGTCAGCTGCCTGAACCCTCAGGCTCTGGAGACTGCAAAAACTCATAAGGATCATGAACCAACTCAGACTGATCACCGACGCCCAGGTGTGAGGGACTCCCTGCAGATACAGAAAACATCAAACCAATCCAGTGATAAATAGGGCATTTTACACAGTATGCAATAAGAGGTGGGCGATATTCCCAAAAACTAATATCACAATTTTCTTAGAACCAGAACACACTTTCCATTTGATCAGATCTCATGTAAACTTGGTATCTTTATGTTAATTTCATAATAGTAACTTAAGTTATTTGTATCTTCTGAAAGTTGTTTGGTTAAATACACCTGTCACTCATTGCTGAGGCTGACAAATAGGAGATATGGGTGAGAAAAGAGTGTGTTTGAGCATACAGCTGCACTCAAGAGAAAATTAAAGTGCGTTCACACTTGCTCATTTGCCACATCAAAAGTGGGATTGAACAAGTACTAAACCCAAAACTAAACCTGGACTAGACTAGGACTAGACTAGAACAGGGACAAACACACATCAGGACTAAGATTGGCTTAGTCCAAGAATATAACAACAAATGTGAACACACCCTTTGTGAATCATGACAGTGACATGACGATTTTAACAAAATAGCATATTATAACAGGAATGAGATCACAATTTGATTTATATCACTCTAACCCAGACCTAGTTACGCATATGCTTGATCCACTTACCAACATGATGCTGGTCTCGTTCTGACACATTGGAGAGAGAAGACAGGTTGGACGAGGGTCTGGATCCCACTCGGTCCACCTGAGCTTCTTGAAACTCCTGCAGGAGTTTGTCTGTTTCATCAAAGTGCTGCTGGCTGTCCTCATTACTTGGTTCCTTTTTTAATGTTTTACCTACAAAGTACAGTGGAAACATTTACATGGCCTGTAAAAATCTGATAACTAGAATAAAATGATAACCCGTTAATTAGATTAGTGGGATTTAGTTGTATGTTTATATGCACAAAAATCTTCTTATCAAAAACACATAATAACATGTCTCAGGTCATTTGTGAAAATTTGTGGTTGTTTTTGGAAGACAAAGTAGAATTAACTTTAAAATTACTCTTTTTTGCATTGCCTTGTCAAAAACATGCACAGGTGTGAACAATCAGAAAGAAAACAGATATAACTGTTTACATGGCATTTCAGTATCTTGTAACTCCAGATGCTTACCCAATGAATTTAACATGGAAATATCCAGAGACATGTCAGGATAGTTCTTCATTGACATAAAATCAAGCACCGAACCACTGTCTCCCAAACCTGTGCCATCTGACATCTAACAAAGAAACATTTTTATTTGCATCACACTCCATTACAATTGTTCAAAACTGTATTCAAAAAGATCTAATAATCTAATACAATACTTGCCTGGATGTCACAAATGCTGCCTTTTGTTTCATCAGGTTTAAGTGTCATATTCCTTTTCTGAAATTAAGAGTTATTGTTAAGTCTTTATCATTATACAGACAAGGTCCTCAGTAAAAAAGGTTAAATAAACCACCTGTCTGATCTGATTCACAGCCTTAGTGTGATCTCCTGCCGTCATTTTGTCCAGAAGTCCATCCACTAAGCGCTTTGTGACACTGCTACAGCCCTTGACAAACTCCTGTATACTGTGCAAAGGAAGTTTAACCAAAGGTAAACATTGAACAGATTATATTATGTATCTGAAACAATGAATAAAGAAATAAAAAAATACCTTAGTGCACACTGTACCCCAGTATCATCACCATAGGCAGAATAGAGCATATCTACTTCATCTGGAGACAAGTCTGGGAATACAGAGTTCTTCTGCAGACTCTGGACATTGTAAGCACTGTTCAGAAATGTCACTGCAAAAAGGATACATTTTCAAATAACTGTTTATCATCAAAATCAACAAGTACCATAACTGAGCTCACCTTTATGCCTTCTGTCGTCTTTGAATCCCAATGTTGTTAACCCCGGGAGAAGCTTGTGTGACAGTGAGCTAAGGTCTATTTTGTGGACCTCATCTTCTGCAAATAAAATGTGTTTTTTAAAATATTGAAAACGAGAGCATAAGAGTCAATATAAGCGTTACCTGTGGCATCTGGATCAGCTTTATTAACAACCGTGTAGAGTAGAGATCCTTCTGCATCTTTTTGTAAATAGCCAATCTGAAATTACACAACAAATATGAAGTTTATATTAAAAATTCTTAAACTGAGTAACGCACCAATACCACTTTATTACCTTGGAGTTGGGCATGTATCTGTTAATGCGATCTCGAGCTTCATCTGCTGCATGTTCTACCAGAGCCAGAACGTGCTCTTCTGCTGTGCTATCAGTTAGACTGCAGGCATTTCCCTCTGGCTCAAAAAAGTCACTGAGAACAGAAATAAAGGGTGCTCATATGAAAAGCAAGCAACTAACATAAACATATACTCTCTCATTAAGGTTGCAGAGTGGAAATTTTCTTTGGAAAGAATTTATGGGAGATTTGGGAAATTTCAACAATAAAAAAAATATGTGAATGGACAGGAAATTTGGCAGAATACTGTATATGCAAAAACTGCAGCTTCTTTAGTCAAAGTACTACGTTGTTTTGTTAAAATATTATTTACAATAACATTATGGGCTTAATCATGCTCTTCTTCAGTATCTGTCCAAGTGATGCCAAATTCCTGTTGACTCCTATACTGTCTTGATTATTATTCCCATGAAAAATTTCTAACTTTAAATATTTTTTGTGACTATACCTGATCACTTCTTTAGCTGGTGGCTTCCTTGACTTCTTTGCTGAATCCGGTGCTTTAGGCATGATTTCTGGAGGAGGTAAATCATCCGTGAGGTCCTCATCTCCTAGAATGGCTGCCTGTTGGCTGACGTTCATGTCTTGCATAAAGGACATGCTGCGCTTCAAAACCAATAACCGCTCCTGCAAACAATGACAGTAATGGTAATAGCCTAGGTCAGCAGATGGCAAATATACAGACACTAATGGAACAAAAAACTAATTTAATACAATCTTAAGTGTTAAAGATGTGCCATGTAACTTCTCTGGTTGAGGGTTTGCCACATGTTTGTATGACATTACATCTCCATGGAGCCAAGCCAATGCCTCCTGGCCAAGTTACATGTCTGATCTGCGGAGAGGTGACCCTGCTCACTGTAAGAATGTATGTTTTTCTCCAATTAACTATAATTTAATAAATACAACTATAAACCAATACAAAATAGATTCATTTAGATGCATAATGTTAACAAAGCAATAAAATCTCCATGGAGATAAAAAGATGCCGTAACCCCCCCCCCCCACCGGAAAAGTTACATAGTACACCTTTAAGATAGATAGATAGATAGATAGACAGATAGACAGATAGACAGATAGATAGATAGATAGATAGATAGATAGACTTTAAGAATGAGAACTTACCTTGCTCATCATCTTGAATCCTGTGTGAAGCAACTTTTTGGCAGCTTTGTAATAAACAGTCTCAGGCCGGTTGTACACCATAGCATTGTCACACATGAGTTTGAAGTCAGCCTGATGGACAAAGAACGGTTTTAACAATACCGGAGTTTTATGTCAGAACCACTTGCTTTGATTTCTCACCTTGAACTCTGTTACAGTGTTGTACTCATTGTTTCGAATTTTGTCCTTCATGGTGCTGAAATCCATAGGATGCTTGATGATCATGGAATAACCCGGAGCAATGGCGTCCGTTACTGGAAAGGCAAAAAATCCGTGGGCGTCTTTCCTACAAAGAAATAGAGAATAATTTTTTTATTTATTTTTTTTTTTTAGTTTATTTATGAGACAGGGACAGTGCCACTCAGCTACTGTGCCAACAGACAAATAAAACTGTGCTAAACAACATGTTAATAGCCAGTCACCTTTGTAGCTGTCGTAGAAAGTGTTCCAGCAGCTGTTGTCTTGGAGTTGATTCACTCTCTGCTTTCAAAACACAAGGTAAGCCAAGGAACTGAATTACAAATAAATGTAATACCTTTTTATGAACTTGCCTTGTTGTGTCCTACACGCTCTGACTGGCCGGTCCCCTTGCTGTTCCACATCCACTTTAATATTTGGATGAAACTCCTCTATATCATGCTCAATGTCATATCTTTCCTTTTTCTTCTTTTTCTCCTCTGGCTTTAAAAAGATAACAAAAGTGAAACCATTGTTGACCAAAAGACAAGAGTGCATATCAGGCCAGCTTACCTCTAATGAAATACTAATTGTTTTTGGTGCAAATTGTTCAACAGGCAACACAACACTGGCAGCAGCAGCAGCTTCTGTTTCATTTTGCTCCCGTTCTCTCTTCTTCCTCTTTTCCTCCTGACATAAACATGTATTAAACAAGTGTTACTATCCCACAATGATACGGGAAAATATTACTGCTATGCTATTAAAAAGAAATGTGCCTGTGAATGTTGTGTTGAGGCTGACATAAAGCATGAAACATTAATAGACTGTAAAATTGTATTCTTTTAAATTAACTTTTTACCTTGTTTGAAGGGTAACACTGCTTTTTTAAATTATTTTTATTGTAAACCACATCCTCAAGGTGTTTTGCACATCTCCAAAACAACTATTGCAATATTAGTTATGCACTTTATGATACATTTCCCACCACTACTCACTGATTAACATTTGGATAAGTCTACTGACCTTACGACGTCTTCTTTCTTCGTCGTCCACATACTTGTCTTTGTCCTTTTCTGACTTTTTCTTCTTCTTTTTCTTTTTGTCCTTGTGTCGTTCTCGCTCGTGATCGGATCGGTCGTCATAGTAACTTGAGTCATGACCAGATCCAGACAGTTCAGTCACTTCACTCCCTCCAACTTTGAGCACAAGTTTGAGTGGCTTCTCAAGGGCCTTGTCTTCATAATCTACAGTGAAGGAAAACACATTTTCATCAAATTTTTGTCAAGATTCACTGTTTTCTAATTGTCAATGATCTAGTGTGGTTTGGGGAAGGGTTCATACTTTGGGTGAATAAATTTGACAATTGTTTGTGTTACATGGCAATTATTAAAAAGTTTGTACATAACATCACTTTACTACGTTTTGCTGTTTTACATTTTGTGTTGTTATACTACCCTTTGTGTCTACTGGGCACCACTTCATAATTAATGGTGGCGCAAGAGTTTATATAAACAACAAGGATTCGTACCTAAATTTATTTTTCATATCCGCATCACATTTTCACCTAAGACAAGTCCATTGACCAAATTGGAGTTAATTGTTTAATGCCAATGTTCTCACTCTCACATCTGAACTATACAAGAAAACAAATGCACTATTAGCTATATATAATAATAATTGGCATCCTCGAATTAAATGGTGATTATGGGCGTTACAACTAGCCAAGACATTAGCACTTAGCAGTCTGGAACAAAAGCGGTTCATTGTGCTTCAAAGTGCATGTATTTACCATCGACTGTTCTCCACTCTGGTTTATGCTTCTTATGCTTCTTTCCCATCCTGATAAAAATATTCTTGGTGGTTATTTAATTTATAACAGAGGCACAGATGTTCAGATCAAGAAAAACGCAAAGCGAGAGGAGCAGAGACACATTCCGGAAGTTAATTCTCCAAAACAAAGTTGTACTTCCGGCGGGGCAAATGTGCGCGGCGAATTTGACTTTTTCAGAAGTCGCCTGACAGCTGTTTTGTAGTTTGTTTTCCTGCGTATGGTTGATTTTATTGTCACTGAGAATACGCGTAACATAAATGGTAAGTACTTTCTTTTTGAATGTTACGTCTGTTTTCATTAATGAAGATTTAAACTTGTGCTACTTGCGCTAGCTTGTCATGCAGCTAAACTGCTAAATAATCTAGCAAAACACTTCTTACTCTGTGTATAACTAGATTATTACCTTTATTTACATTTCATTAGTGGAAAAGACATAATGGAGATGGGGTTGCAGTCTCTAAATATTAATGTCGAAGTCCTCGTCAAATCTCAAAGGTAAATTCACTCATACGATGGAAAGTGAATGTGCGTTTTACTCACATTTGTATTATTTCGTTTTCATATTTCAGCACTGCTAAACTATCAGATGTGAAGAGCCATGTCCTGTCTCTGCTGAACCGCCACAGTATGATATTTGGGAACTACATGTGGACGGAGTTTGATGAAGACTTCCTCTGCAGAAATGTACAGTCCGTTGCTATTGTAGATCTTGAAGACATGATAACCCAGGTATGCCTCTTCATTCTGCAATATTTATGTTCATTTTGTCAAAACATTCAATATTCACTTTTGCTTTCACTTTTAGCCCCTGGATCTAAAGAACTGTGCAGTCTCTGTACACATTTTTACGCTGAATGAAGATGGACCAAGCACTCTCAATTTAGAAAATGATGAGGAGCTATACGCAGCCAATCACTGGTTACTCCCAGCAGGTAAGATTGCCTTTCTGTCCAATAATTGTCTGTAAATTCCCTTGGGAAGTCACCGGTTGCTGGAAAAACACCTAGCGCTCCCCATATAGAAAACAGATTTTAATCAGTTTATGGGAGACGATGCATTTTAATGATATTGACAATCACCATAACCTTACATTACATATCACTGTGCGAATTCTGCATTATATAATACAGTTTTTTGAGTGACCTTAATATTTGAAAACGCATCTGTATCTGCCATAGTACACATCTGGTATAGCTGTTAGAATTAGTTGTATATTTGTGTGAGATTTTGTCAAGGTACTGTTTGAAAATACCAGAGGGTTACTTCTTCACACAACATGGGTATGGCGGGTATTTGCTATAGTGTTATAAATTCCATGAATAGGCATGTGAACTGTATTAAAATCAGTTTCAAATAATTTGTTCAATGTTTAATTTGTTAATTTTTTTTGTTTTGTTTTGTTTATATAAAAGCTGAATTCCACGGGATCTGGGAGAGTCTGGTTTATGAAAGTGAAGTCAAAACCCAGGTATTTGCTTTAATATTTGATTAAATGTAGCTGTACCAAATATAAAGTTGACATGTTTGTACTTCTTAGCTTTTGGATTATGTCACAACAACCATCTTCTTCTCGGACAAAAATGTTGACAATAACCTGATCTCATGGAATCGGGTTGTGTTGCTTCATGGTAAATTACTTACAAAAAAAGTGATTGAGGTTTTGTTCATAGTAGTAATTATTGTAACTATTGTTCATGCACATGTGCAGGGCCCCCAGGCACTGGGAAGACTTCATTGTGTAAAGCTCTGGCACAAAAGCTGTCAATCAGGCTTTCAAATCGGTAAGATTGAATTTATTAAAACCACAGAAATTATATTGCACCTGCTGGTCTCATTTTCTTCCGCACTTCTGCTCCTCAAGGTATTCGTATGGACAATTTGTAGAGATAAACAGTCACAGTTTGTTCTCAAAGTGGTTTTCAGAGGTACACACATTTTCATTGCTTTTCAGTGGTACATACATTTTTATTGTTTAAAATTTCACTGTGCATTTTTATTATAGAGTGGCAAACTGGTCACAAAAATGTTTCAAAAGATCCAGCAGCTAATTGATGACAAAGAAGCTCTTGTGTTTGTTTTGATAGATGAGGTACAGTAAGAATAGAGAAGATCAGATAATTATGTTAATGTTAGTTACATAACGTGTTGCTCCAATACTGTACAGGTAGAGAGTTTAACTGCTGCAAGAAATGCATCTCAAGCAGGAACAGAGCCATCTGATGCCATCCGAGTAGTAAACTCTGTCCTCACTCAGCTGGACCAAATCAAACGGTCTGAAAGTACTGCTTATGTTTAGTCTATTACTTTACTTTCATTAATTGTACTTCTCACATGACCATTCCCTTTCTGTGCTTAGTCACTCCAATGTTGTAATACTCACTACCTCCAATGTGACGGAAAAGATTGATTTGGCATTTGTGGACAGAGCTGACATTAAACAGTACATTGGACCTCCTTCAGAGAAAGGCATCTACAACATCTTCCTCTCCTGTCTGGAAGAGCTCATGAAGGTCAGTAGTGAACAAAAAAAACAAATACTTTAATGATTTCTCTATTGTAAAAGTAAGATCACTTTTATTTGTCACATTTCAGTGTTGCAATGCAAAGTACAAGAACAGAAGTAGAACTAAAAAAAATGCAAAATGTATAAAGTCTCAAAAAATATAAAAAGTTTACATTTAACTACTATGTCAAATATATAGTGAATTTAATTAAGATTAAATGGGTAGTTTATGCTCAAACTGTGCAATGTTAACAGTACATTTTCTCATGAAAAGTATTTTTTCTGTAAAGCTCCAGTTAAGAAGCCTACACCGTCTTAGGGTACATTTTTGAGTAATGCTAGCGAACAACTAGAAAATGTGTTCTGTATTGAAGTGTTTTACTGAAAGTTGGAAGTGAAACCTTTTGGCACTCTTATTTTATAGTTTCCAGTGAAGCTGTTAGTTGTATTTTGGTAGTAAAAGTATTGTATGTTTATGACTTTGTGCAGTGCCAGATAATCTACCCTCGGCAGCAGCTGTTCACCATGTTTGAACTTGAAACAATGGGCTTTGCAAAGAGTGAGGTCTCTGAACACAGTCTGAAGCTCAGGAGCATTGCACTGTGAGTATGGACATAAATCATGTAACAGCTTTCAATTAAACTATTACTGTGTGTACAAACTCAAAACACCTCAGGCTCTTGTGTACCTTGTCGTTTGCCAAAACAGAAAAAGCAGAGGTTTGAGTGGAAGGGCTCTGCGGAAGCTACCATTTTTAGCCCATGCAATGTTTGTCAAGGTAAGCGCAATCTGGTTAAAAAATGCAAAGTATTGGCATGTTTAACTTCTTGACATGTTTCGGCTGCTACCTGCAAGCCATCTTCACGTTTCAATACACGTTACTGTATTGTCCTTAAAAAAGAACCCAAGAAGTTAAAGTACATAAGAAGACAAAATGAACATCTTTGGTTTTATTGGCATGTTTACTTTTTAATTACTACTTTTCATTTTGTTGCAGACATCAACTACAACTCTGGATAGGTTCTTGGATGCATTGGACAGGGCTGTGGACAAACAGAAGGAGGAGAAAAGTAACCTGGTCAATGGAGTCTGAGGACATTAAAGCCAACCTGGTATTTTTCTCATGGCCTACACATTCAGTATTTATCACATTTTAGGAGAAACACATTTTAAATTTCATAAGCACTCGCCTTTAGTGTTGCTTAATGTACATGTTAGGAATTCAGTTTGTGTAAACGGTTTACTTTTATATAAAATGCAGTTATTATAAATTTTATTCTTTTGTTGTGTGGCATTTCTCTGTTATTTCTTATGTATAAACAAGGAAATCCTATCCTTTAAGAAACCACTTTTTGTTGAATGTTGTTAAGTGTATTTTTGCTTACCTTTTCTACTGCTATTATTAATATTTTTTCATGTAAAGTTGTAATAAACAACAGTGACTTTTTGCTGTTCTGGAAGATTACTGGCACATTCAAACAGCCGCCACTAGAGGGTATGTACATGCCTGGTAGTACTGCTGTATATTTTATAACAGAAGACAATAAAAGGTTAGGCTCCAATTATTTAATAACCAGACTTGCCTTTCTAAGCACATTATTTACTGACTAGTAATGCAGTTTTACAAATGACAAGGAGTCATAGCAGTAGAGTAGTTTTGCCAAGTGATAAGAGTAGTACTATTTATTAGTTTATATACATATGACATGAGCGTGCACTTGATTGACTAATTTACCCTGAAGCCAAACAGTTGGGTTGTGGCTTAATATTTTTACATAGAGCATCAGACATAGTTTATATGGACAGATGAGAGGCACCATTGTTCATACAAGCATGTTTTGAATTCTGTGAATGAATGGTCTGGTGCTTTGCATGTCAGCTGCAGGGACCTGACAATGAATGAGGCCTTTGTTTGTTGTTGGCCAACAGCTTTTTCACTGCACTTCAAAGGTGCATACTATTGGCTGTTCTAAAAGAAAGTTTACTTTTTTGTTATGCTTCATAGCTACTAAATCAACATAAACTATTAGGGTAGTGCAAGATCGATGCCATAGGTATAAAGGAAAGATTTACACGCACTGTCTAGATATCGTTGCATTGAAATTTGATAGTAGATGTAGACAGACTGGATTTCCCCCTTTTTTCTATTTGTGAAAAGTATATTTTTAAAGCCCTATAATCTTTGCACCTTGTGTTTACTGTACATGCAACATTTTTTTTAAAGTCAATTATCTTCAATGAATCACACACGGAAGCCCTTCTTTTCTCTAATCCCAATGCCGCAAAAGGACAGACATTTTAAATAACCCCATAATTGGTCTGTCTGAAAGCTTTTTTATTCATTCTTGACTGTAGCCGATCCAAAAGCGGGCAGCTGTTGAGAGGCAATCAAGTCAATGAGGGAAGAAATCTCAAAAGGCGTATTGTTACAAAGTTTTATCACAGTTTCAAACTACTTCAAAATGTTTGACGAACTCCAAACAAAACAAATGATGTTTTCCTGTCGACTGTTGTTCAGGTACATGGCTCAGAGCTGTGGAATATTAGCGCCTGTGCCAGTAGTGATTCACATAAGAAGGGGGTACCACACAACCCCATCACACACACACACACGCGCACACACACACACACACGCGCACACACACCCACACACATATATATACTTATAAAATAAAAGTAAATTAAAAGCTTAGTGGTAGATGTAGTTATGTTACCTATTTGATTTTCTGTTTTATCAAAATCATGTTTTTGGCGAGTACAATGCCTTAAATCTTGCAGAAATAACTAATGAGTCGTCATAAAACCGTCACAGTTCCCGGACTTATCCATTTTTCACTGTTGTGGGAGCCTTTGATGATAAACCAGGGCTTTTATCCCTCTGAACATTGCCCCTAAAAGAGAACTGCAGTGCTTTTGTTGTTTCTGTCATCTCAGAAATGAAATGTTTTCGCACTAACTTCTAACATTTGTGCTTCCACTATGTCAAGAGCATGTAATCCAATGATTATATGGATTTAAATGTTTTTAGATTAAGGAAAAGGAAACTGTAGTTGTTAAAATCACAATTGAGTTAATCCATGAGGGGTGTTAATTTTAGAAGCAATTTATCACTATTATTATTGTTTCCCAATTATACTGTGACCTGTAATCATGATTATTATCCTGAATATAAAGAAATATATAGATTGAAAATCCTTACAATCTGAACCGAGTTGGGCTGATTGGTTTGGTCCTGGATTAGTCCTGGTCAAGTCCAGGTTTAGTCTGTTTGATATCATGAGCAGCTATTTTTTATCACATTGTATTTACTAAAATCTGAATACATATACTGAATATGGTGAGAAAAATCAGGTCAACAACGTGGACAGATGTGGGTTAACCCAGGTTAGGGTTAGGGTTTAGGTCAGGGTTAACCAAGTAGTAACTATGTTGCTATGATTAGGATCAGTCTCTAGGAAATGAATGCAAGTCGAAATAATGTTTCTAAGAAGGATGAAAACCAAACATCTGTAAACAACCTATAAATACCAGCCATTAGATTATTACCCTCCAGACAATGGGCTGCTGCAGTTGTGATACATTGATGTCTTTGGTGGTTCTTTTATACAGAGAGATTGATGAGTAATATCAGGCTGTCGCAATAAGCATCTGACTACTGACATTTAATATACTAAACCTTGCTTAAACACTAAACACTGCTTTATGCCTGTTTTAAAATTATAGTATAATCTTAAAGCAAAGTACAACCGGCATATTTTCACACATTTGATTGCTTGTCTAAATGAATATTCAGAACTTGCTGGCGTGTGTTGGAAAGTCAGAGCTTTAATGCTGTGCCAAAGAAAACAAACTGTAAAACCTGCTGAAAGATGGTGGTGTCTGGTGGGCTTATGTGAGGCCTGCCAGCTTTCCTGTATAAACATTCATTTACCTTCAGCATCCACTGTACACAGCCCTGAAACTAGACAAATATTTGTTGCAGGTGGATTCAAGATGGAAAATGTTTGTTGTCATGTTTCTGTTTATTTATTCAGACAGTTTTTATCAGCAGTCCCTGGATAGCAGATTTTGTATTGAAAAAGTTCATTCTGAGTTAATAAATAATGGCCACATATAAAAGCATTAACATAATACATTATTTGAATCTGAAAACAATTGTGGTTTTAATACTATATTCATATAATTTCACAATGCACCGACCCGTCCCACATAATACAGAGACTCCATGCATTTCATAAAAATGTCATCTGTAATGGGATTTTTTTTACTTTGTGCACAAAGATAATACATTGGGAATTTAAACTCTTTTATTGTTCTTCCTTGCAGTCATAACTCTGCAATTGCACATAGGGTTTTGCAGTAATTACTACCCATTGGTTTAGTTATTGATCACGTACAGTACATAAACTGTATTAATTATTGACCGTACAACCTTTAGTTTACATTTTAATTATTTCCCCCCCCTACAGACCTACAGAGGGCGCACTTTATATGAATCTATACCATCAGCAACGCTTGGGGAGTCTTCAGTCCGTCAAGTTGCTGGTTGTTTCAATGAAGCTGGAAGTACATTTATAGTCTGTAATACAGTAATGGCATATTATCAGATCACTTATATGATTTTACCTGGACAATATATGCGACAATATGTACTTTTTTTAAAAAAATCTTTGCTTGGGTTATGGTTATGCTTGTCTTATATCTTTATTCAGCTATATTATAAATTGTCTTACAAGAATACCACCATTTTACAATAGTATACAAATATAGATACATTATAAAGTGCACCTCCTTGTTACACTCAATTTATTACATTATCGATTTCACACTGTAATGTTAGATTAAATAATCTAAAATTAGGTTATACACATCTACATTATTTTGTTTTATTCTCTTAAAACTTGATAGCCGGATGTTTTACGCACGCGCTGGCAGACTTGTCAGAGGCGCCGCGGAACGTGCTGTGTTCAAAGAGCTTCATGTTCAGAGAGGGGCAGGAGAGAGACGGCGAAATCAGACGGATACAGCACGCGCTCCCTTCTTTTTATCCATCAATTCGACCATCACCCCACCTTCAGTCGCAGAGGATCGCGTTTTCAATGACAGAGCCGCATATATCCTGGCCGTTGGATGAAGTTGGAGTTTTCTTCATAATGTGACCGTTCTCCGCGAGCGAGTGCTTTTCCCCTATTGGATTTGGAGTAACCTTAATCGATATAAGAAAGCCCTTCAGAATGGGCAAACTTCAGTCGAAACATGGTAAGATTTCATGCCTGTTACAACGTTCTTTCATATCTACTTGATTTATCCAATAATAACATCTCTTTGCGTCTTCCTCGTGCGTAATGGTTGGGTCTGCAGCGTGTAAACGCAGAGAAAACCCCGAAGGTGAGGAAATTAGAAAAAATTAATTCTTTTCAATCAACTTGAGCTAAACTAGTATATTTTTATTGTATTCAGGTGATAGTTTTGTGGTGAACGCCTTCCTGAGGAGAGGGATGGAGGAGTGTGAGCGCTACAGCGCAGCTGACCACAAGCTGAAGACTATGCAGGTATGATGCTGTCGTTACTACCAAATAATAGGGATAAATCAATTGAAAATTGGCTATACTATATGAGTTTGGCAAAATAATTGGGGATGAACAAATGATTTGCCTGAGCATAACAGTTTACACAGCCTTTGAACTGTCTTTAAAGTAGTAGTAGTAGTAGTAGTAGTAGTAGTAGTAGTAGTAGTAGTAGTAGTAGTTCCATTATTAAGATGTGTATGAGGGCATTTGTATTCATTAATAAAATGGCAAGCACTTCATAGTTGTTAGGATGGAGTTGTTACTGAAAGATGAGAGTACATTTACTTGAAGGAGTCCCAAGGTGCATGTATGAAACCTATTTGTTTTGATATCTAAATACTTTTGTATGTATCTAAGTATCTTTATATGGCTGTAGTATCTCATATTGGTCTTGTCTACTTTAAGGAATACACATTTGTTGTATTTTGCATAGCCTTGCATTTATCACATGAAGTTTATACTTGTGGTTGCTGAGTTGGTGGTTCTGGTCTTATTGCGCTCCTTTTATAAAGCTGCTCTTAACTATAGGAAGTGCGCTCTGACATATCCTTACGTCATTGCAATTAAAGCAATCTGAAGAATACAACAGTTTGTCTGAGGGGTTCACACAGAGGTGCTGACAATTTGTAAGGTGGGTGGTTGTAATAGTGGACGAGTTATGGATAATATCAGGGCTGTAAACCGCCCACTCGCAGTTTAAAAGATCTTCAAATGAATTGGACTCCCCCATTCCCACACATTCCCCTGAAGCAAAACCACCAAAATGACTGGCACTTATTAGAGCAACGATCCCACCCTCTAACTGTCAGAGCTGTTTCTTTAATTTATGTTGCAGTCAATGATTTTAGCAGAGCAAAAGCTGGAGAAGTATTTGATTAACCACTTTTTATTTTGTGGCATGATGTTGCGTTTAAGCTGCAACTAAAAGGTTTGTGCTGATTAGAAATGGCTCTTGATAACATTTTATTATTTTTTAACTATACGTATAGAAAAAGGCAATATATAGGTACATTTATCTTCATGTATCTCAAAGCATTTAGAGTCTGATTTTGCATACATTACTTTGTGTTACTTTGTGTTTGAGAAATGATATGCAGATTTTTATTTAGTGCATTGTATGTTTTGGATAAGATGGTGATTATAGTAAATGCAATTTTGATAGTAATAAAAGTGTCATCATTATTTTTGTAGATTTAGAGGTTTTGGCCTGTAATATCAATTTCAGTCATTATTGGCTCTAATCTGTTTCACATATGACCCAAACCACATTCTGTGCACTATTTGATGAGCTGTGAAGATGTCCAAAAAAATTACTTATGATTTCATATAGGAGGCGAATGACCAAACCCAGTGTTTAGCTTGGACCCTCCCCCCTCCTCATTGTCAAACGGGGGAGTAGGATTCCTGAGCTGTCTGGCTGCAACTTCAAAGCGCAGAGCAGAGTTATAAAAGAGCTCTGATATCAGCGGAGCCTCCAAACTACTCTCACCCCTCGACTACCCCCTCCCTCCTTTTCCCCTGTCCTGTCCTGTCAGGGGGATGGGCCAGAGGCACAACCAGGTAGCCATATCGAAATCAACAGTCCACTCCAATCTATGGCTTTTTTATTAGATATAATGAAACATTGACATATTGAATATTTTTATTACTTTTTTAGTTGGTACCTGCAACACCTAGTTGCAGGTACCAACCAGAAACTTCCCCTCGATTCAACTGTCTCTTTACAGAACAAAACCCAGATGCTTTGTTGTTAGATGTTACAATTACAATAGCAAAACGTGTCCAGACGCCGTTATAGCTGGAAGTCATAGCCTCAAATCACACCTGGTCTCGCGCACTCAGTTTGTTTCTTTATTAGTACAAGCAATTAACGGATAAAGGATGCATGGTTCAATGGGACGACTTGGCAAAAGGATCTGACAAGTCATTACAGATGCTTAAAGGAATAGTTTCCTGTCTCTCCGCAGGTGCAAAGTTAAATAAAAGATTCACAGGTGGGCAAAACGGTTATGCCAAAATGCTTGTATAAAAACATAATGCTTAACCCATCCAAATCTGTTATGCTAAGAATTGAGTCCAAACCTATTAAATCGCATATTTTAATTCCAGCTTCAAACAGATATTGGTGATTGATTAATTCAGGTTTTCAGTGATGTATTTTGTGATCAAACCTTTCACAAACTTGGCCTGTATTGTGGTAATAAACAATACTTTGTAAATGTATTCTTACTCAATTTAAAAAGGCTTAATTAGTGACTTAGATGTGGCAAAAGGGGCGATGCGTTTTGGACTTGTACAGCATTACAAGCACTCCAATAAAATAGTTTTCGGAACACTAAGTTTGACTAATTTGGACTATGTGAATAAAAATTTCCCCTCACATAAAATTTCTCATTTGGCATACACAGTAAAATTGATGTTTAGTTTGGACGCCTCAGGTTTGGTGCTTTGGGCAGCCTATATCTTAAAAAGCACAGAGTGTAATTTCTCTGTATTTGTCTTGGATGTAAGGCAGGGGTATCTGTGTAATCTTAAAGCACCAAGGATATTTTCGGAGTTGTCATTAGATTTACATTCGAGCTGTATCATTGTGGTATAAGAAAAGACAGAGTACGTACATGGATGGAAAGGTGGGCTTGCACATATTGGCTTTTTGAGGAGACTTAAAGGTATTTGGAGAGTTTGTTTTTTCCAACCCTCTCTCTCTCTTTTTTTTTTTTTAAATTGGCTTCACAAGAAGGCGAGCTGTGAGCCTTCATCTCTGAATGAAAAGCATGTGGCTGGCATCCAGAACAGCGGGGTCTTTCAGCGCAGCCCCAGCCGACATCTGTTCCTGGTTTGTACTGCAAAATCCTAAAGCTGAGGGGGAGAGAGGGGAGAGATACGGGGGAAAGGGGGAAAGGTGGAGGAAGGAGAGAGAGTTGGAGGGGAAAGAGACGGGAGGCAGAAGCAGTGGGGGGCAAGGGTAGAGAAGAGGGAAGAGGAAAATATAGTGCGGGAGAGGTGGAGAAAAGGAGAGAGATAGTGGGGGGTTAGAAAAAGAGAGGGAGAGATGGGAGCAGAGGAAATTTAGGTACGAGAGAGAAAGAGTGGGTGGGGCAGATACAGAGTGAGAAAGGGGGGGGGCTGTTCTGTGCCAGGAGGAGCAGTTGGTTTGGGGTTCACCTTGGTGCTCTGATCTCACTTGGTCATTTTGCTCCCTGTCGGCCTGATTGTTTTTCAAAGTTTGGTGCCATTTGTGCAAAGTAAACAATCACATTAGTGTCAGAGTAAACATCTTCACCTGGCCCTCTGCTCCACTTGTCACAACAGCCTCACGTTTGTAGGCTCCTTTCATCTGCTGTTGGCTATCCATACTTACAGCAGTTGTCTTCTCAAGAAGTAATTTAACCTTTCATGTGTCACGGGATTTGGTTAGATATTTGAGAAAACTAATGTTTAGTTCTATTGAGAACAAGCCTTTTTCTACTCACGACCAAGACATGTGATGGAGAAGAGCACTGAGCCAAACAGACTGTCTTTACTGTGAGACTGGCCTTTCCAGGGAAGAGGCCAGTGAGACAATAATCTTATATTTATGATATTACTGTCAAACCAAACCACACTGGTGAACAGTCTACAGAAATAGAAGCTTTTCATATAGATTGATGATCTATATGAATGTCTTTAATGTAAATCCCTCCTATACAGAATGCTATATACTCTATGTCTTTATTGATGAAAGGCGCCTTCATGTCTTATCTGTGGAATGAGGCTCTGTCACTTCTGACTTTATCTGGGCGCCATGGCTGCTTTGAAGTCTCTTCTGTCAGAGCCGTTCCTCGTGATTATGAGATACAGTATGTTTTGGAGAGCGCTCAGAGCTGTAGTAGGTGCCATCGGCCATAGTGGGGTTTGGGTGACACTACGTGACCCAGGCTGTGGTGATGAAGGGGGGACCTGACTTCCTGTCTGAGGCGGGTGCTGCAGAGGTCCCTGAGGGTTAATGGGGCTCTGTGTCTTAGCACTCGCACTCAGAGGAAAGAACATACCTATAGCCCTGTGCTTAGCGCCGACATTTTTGGCAAAAGCTGCTGGATCCAAGTCTGTGTTTGATCTTCTATTTCTTGGGGCCAAGTAAAACACCAGGAGACTCAAAGGTTATTACATTTTAGTGTGTAAGGTATGTTTCCACATAAACCCCTGTTCTCCCTTAAAAAAACATGACTCTTTCCAAACAGACTTATTTTGCAAACCTACAGCAGCATGGACAATGTTGCTGCACATATATTATCTATGGTGTATACATCACATGTGTACATTGCCTCATTCACTGATCATCATCCACCTGCAAGAGTCTTACAACACAGAGTTTAAGGGGCGGACCTGTCTGTGATCATGAACTCTACTCTACTTTTCTGTTGTGAGATGAAGCTACAATAACGATAAACCAGTGTCTGTTAAAATATTAGATACCCTACTTTACAGTCACTTTTATGCAGTAAATTTCAAGTTTCATCATTAATGTACCTTTTTTGTTCTTCCACTATATAAAAGCCCATGAAGCTGTTTCTTCTGACTTGAAACACCCTATTTGGTGCACATTCCAGAACTTGACACCCTGCTAATTTTAAGGCTGAAGAATGAAGCACCACAAACCAGGCTTCCTGTGGACTAAAAGTGGAGCACACAAAGCTGCTGGCATCATAGCTCATTTGCTGTGATGCTATGCTGTTTGAAGCTAAGTTGTACACGTTCTAATCATGTGGTCTCTAGCTGTTATATTATGATGATTATTTTATGAATGACACTTTAAAATTATGCTACTATACTAAATTGATTCTAAATCTAATATCAAGGCTTGGTACTCATTTGAACAAGTATCAATTCTGGGAAAATAAATACATAAATGTGACAAAATTGGTCTTTTCCTGACTAGTTTACTTGCTCTATTAATAGGTTTCAGCTTCCTGTTATAGGCAACTTTTCCCCAATCAAAGTATAGGATATTTTTCTTTAATTGTTAAGATCTATGGCAGTGGTCCTAATATTTAATCATTCTGAAATCCTAGAATGTTTAAAGAAATTACACTCTATTATTAAACACTTTCTTTTATTTTTTCTTTATTTATCAAAATCGTGTTTGAATTTTTTGTATTATGACAACTCTAGTGCTCATATCTACCTTCCTGTTTTCCGATATAAGATTTCTCAAACACACCCAAAAGGCAGCAGCCCCCTGAGGAGTTTGGCATTTCTCCGTCTGCTCTGGACTTGAGCTTCCCCTCTCTAGGACCCCAGCCCTGCACATGTGTAGGTATCGCTATTACTCAGCTCATAAAACGCCACGGTCCCATCTGAAAGTGGTTAGGCGTCCAAAAGCACTCAAAGCGAGCTTCAAAGTCTGGACTATAGCGGTGCAGACAGGACGAACCCAAGGCCTCCTCATGCACATCCCATTCCTTTACAATGAAGGAAATAGCTGGAAACTTTCTTTGTTCTGCAACTTGTATGCATTAAGAAGTTTTTTTTATGGATGGATTGTAAAAATTGTTTTCCATTACCACTAACCTAAGAAATTGAGTCTATCAGAGTGTTATTTACAATTTTGACTAAGTAGATACCAGGTTTGGTCTGTGCATAATGGTATGTCATTGGGCAAGACACTTTGCACTCATTGCATAATGAACAGATATTCACTACATTGTGTGAAATCTATACACAGTCTTTTTGGGGACATGTCTCCGTTATGAGGACAAAATACAAGGCCTCATGAGGTAAATCATTCTATTCTGTTCTATTTGATCAATAACAGTTTAAAGTTAAGGTATGGGTTCATTTTAGGTCGGTTAAGATTAAACAACTGTTAGTTATAGTTAAGGTTGGGGGTCCAGGAAATGAATCTAATTTGCAGTAGTAATTTGTAATTTGCAGTATGATTGTACTTATCAACAGGAATAGCTTGGATTACCCACACATCTTTTATATTCTTTATGTGGGAGGATGAAACTGCATTAAAAGAAGTCACTGTTCCTCTGAAGGCTTTCCTCCCCCTCCTCATGCAGTCTTCTCCTAAACCACTTCAAACGTGGCTGCCCTGTCCCGCTAAGCGCCATGTAACATGTTTACCTAAAGGAGCGCTTCAAATAAACACCAGTGCTCCTCTTCAGATGCCTGTCCCTTACTGCCAAGACACCATCTGCTGTACAAAGAAAAATCTTTTTATATAGAATTACAGTAGAGAATGCTCTGTTATTGAAGTTACTGTACTGACTCGTGTTGTTTTGGCTAAATAATTGAGAGATACATTTTAAGGACTATATATTTATCTTAAGTAGAAGTGGGTGATATTGATTAAAAAAAAGAATGTCTTAAGTATTCCATCTTTAAATGTATTCTTTGAGGTTTAAGCACCAGAAAAATGTTAAATTACTGTAAAATTACCCACAAATGTACAGAAATTTCACATTATAAACCCCTATTATTAGTCTGGATATATATCCAAAAGCTCAAAATGCTTTGTTCCACCTTGTGATCAGGTCATGAAGCAATAGTTTTCAAGTTAACAGCTACCTTAACTCTAGTTCAGTAGAGATTGGCAATTCCAAATGATTCTAGTGAAGGTGTATTGAGTTTAAAGACACAGTGGAGCAATTCCTTTATTACCACATGACATCATAAGGTGGAACAGAGTGTTTTCTATTTGAGAGAAAACAGCCTAAATATGCAGGGTTTGTGTGTTAAACATGTGAATGAAACAAAACACAACTCCAGGTATATTTGTGATGAGGAAACAACATAATAACATAGATCAGAAAATAGCGTAATATGGATCCTTTAATATGACTCATTGTAGATGACCAACAAAATATATGTTCTTATTTATTGCAGTCAGATCATATTCTATTTCTGATATTGTTTATGTGGATTCACTGGAATTATCATGCCTTAGGGTCATTGTGTCAGGGCACCTAGTAGTTGTTAACTGTAATGTTTTTTGACACCATATAACTCAAAAATGTGCTACTGTGAAAAGCTAAATTACAATTGCACTTTTTCATTGGCACAAACCTTCATACCTTCATTTTATTTCATGCTGGCAGTTCTTGAGAGAGTCGCTTAACAGGCTTTTAGTACTCGCTGCTACTCTTAATGTTGATATGGGCATGACTGATGGTATCTCAGAAAAAAACTGTATCAGACTATGTGAACTTTTAGCCTCAATGTCATGCACTCTGTTTGAATGGTTCTTTTACATTACTGCCTTTCACTCTTTTGAAGCTTAAATCCACTTTTAACATCTATCGTCAAACGTTAAGTGTCTCTTTGTGCTGTGAGTGACCTTGTCAAAACTTGCTCAAACTCAATCAGTGTGAAGAAGATGTTTAGTTTTACACTTAAGATAAGAATAGTGTGTAGTGCTAGTGTGTAGTGCTAAGCTAATGTAGGCTATATAGACCTTTTCATATAACTGAAAGATGTGTCACTATGAATGGAAGCATAGGTTTCACATCTGCCATCTACTGGTAAAAAAAATCTAATAAACTCACAGATGGTAGCTTTAACGGGCCTGTACCTGATTTTGAACCATGAATGAACTGTCAGCCATTCAAGTGTTCTCTCAGATATTAATGCTTCTGGTCATTGGTAGTGCACTGGGAACTGAATTTTAATGTATAAAATATATCAAATCAACAAGAGAATTTGCAAGATTGGTCAGAAAATAGATTGCTGTTAGATGCATTTCCAAAATTGTTCACAGTCCTGTTCCTGAGTGATTTTGGCTTTGCAGTGAGAAAGCAGTGGTTCTGTGCACTCTGCTGAGAGCCAGAGCCGGAGGTGGAGCTCTGTGCGCTGCTCTCTACTCTGAAGCCTTTTGATCTCACTTTGTGCCACGGATGAATTACGCTCCAGAATTCACTCTGCAAAACAAGTGCTAGGGTCGCACACACGTGCACTACAGGGCACGCATGTACACTACAGGGCACACATGTACACTACAGGGCACACATGTACACTACAGGGTACACATGTACACTACAGGGTACACATACAGGCCACACATACACTACAGGGCACGCATGTACACTACAGGGCACACACGTACACTACAGGGCACACATGTACACTACAGGGCACACATACAGGCCACACATACACATACAGGCCACACATACACTACAGGGCACACATGTACACTACAGGGCACGCATGTACACTACAGGGCACACATACAGGGTACACACGTACACTACAGGGCACACATGTACACTACAGGGCACACATGTACACTACAGGGCACACATACAGGGCACACATGTACACTACAGGGCACGCATGTACACTACAGGGCACGCATGTACACTACAGGGCACTCACGTACACTACAGGGCACTCACGTACACTACAGGGCACTCGCGTACACTACAGGGCACTCGCGTACACTACAGGGCACGCATGTACACTACAGGGCACTCACGTACACTACAGGGCACTCACGTACACTACAGGGCACTCGCGTACACTACAGGGCACACACGTACACTACAGGGCACACATACAGGGCACATATGTACACTACAGAGCACACACGTACACTACAGGGACACATTAAGGGCACACATGTACACTACAGGGCACACAAGTACACTACAGGGCACACACGTACAGGGCACACATACAGGGCACACATGTAGGGTACACATGTAGGGTACACATGTACAGCACTGGGCACACATGTAGGTTACACATGTACAGCACTGGGCACACATGTAGGTTACACATGTACAGCACTGGGCACACATGTAGGTTACACATGTACAGCACTGGGCACACATGTACAGTACAGACCTTGTGGTTCTGTACTGTACAAAAGAAAGAAACACAGGTGTTGCACCTTTGCCACTTGTGGTCTAGAAAATATTCACTTTGCACAAAATCTGGACCAACATGAAAATTGTTGAAATTGGAGAAACCCTGATAACTATGCTGGTCTTTCTGCATATAATAGCAAAACAAAGCTCTAGGACTGACTGACTGTTGGCGATCCATCCCTTTTTTTAGTCTGTCGTTTTGAAAAAAAAAAAAAAAAAAAAAAAAAAGCTACTGTAGTTTGAAAGCTACAATGCCCAGAAATGAATGAATATGAACGGATATGTGGCAAAGGGTTTGGGAACTATAGTAACTCATTAGATTTAAATACCTACTTCCTTTTTTGTGGTTTGAGAATTAAGACCAGTCCCTTTAAAGCCTTTGCAGTTATCAGTTGATAATGAGTATGGTACGTACTGAAGTACGAGTATCTGTATCAGTAGCCTACCATGAAATCTGTGCCCCTTATTGCTTGATTTTCTTAGATTCATTTAATGGGCTGTATCTTTTTTTCTTTTGATCGGTCCAGCCATAGCATAACTGTCTCTGATCTTTTTAACATCCCCATGCTTCCTTGCACTGTCTGACAGTTGTGCAGTCTGGGCTCCTTCCTATGCCCAGTGGAGGTGTATTTTTAGGAATCCTTATGAAAACACAGAGTTGACCCTACGATGACCGTTGTCCAGTTCCAGGCCTGTGAGGAACTTCACAGCTTGGAAAAGAGCCTGTTCTTGCAGTGTCAAGAATTTTCGTGGTCTTTGAAATGGGCAGTAGGAGCCAGCTGGAGGAGACAGGGGAGCTCTGCAGTTACACAACAGGCTAAACCCAAATTTACTCTAGTTTCATATTTAGTGAGGAGTGAACACAGTAATCTGATAATCTGATTTTAATTGCTTCTTCTTTGCAGAGTCACATGTTTACATTTGCATGCAAGTTTTTGGTGCTTTATAAAGTTAAAATGAAAATTGGTGCATTATGTCAATCAGAATTACAATGGTCAGTGCATGGAATAATGTCATGTTTCATAAGCCATTCTGAAAATAGGGTTTTTGAATCTCTGGTCTAGAGTAGGGAAAGTTGAAATGACAAAAGATAATATCACCTAGAAGGGCCACAATTTCAATGTTATTGTGATATTTACACTATTTCTTTATGACTTTAGGAAGTGGCTAAAGTCATTTTTGTCTTCTGAGAGTCACTGTGATTAGTCAAATCCAGTTAAGCAGGATAGAGGCTGACCAGTAAGAGGAATGAGTTGAGAAAAAAGATCTACATTTAAACAAAAAACTGCATTAAACAACAGAGAAGCCTGAATTACCATTCAATCTGTGAAATACTATACATATAATATAATAATATACAGTAAATAAATAAAACTGGATACCGTCATCATACCAGCTCCTATTAGCTCCGGCATCTTAAGCAACACCTTCAATCAGAACTTCTAAAAGAATATTAGATAAAAGGCTAAAATATTGTTAATCAGACATTGTTTCTGGTACTCTCAAGATCACAGCTCATTTCAGACGAATGGTCCCTGAACGCATGGGCTCCAGTTAAACCTGAGCCTCTCTTTGTAACCGTCCCACGGGGAGCTCTAACCAGTGAACTGTACAGCTGTGGACGTGACCCTAAACCTGTCCTTCCTGCTCAGAGTTTGGGAATCCTGCACCTCATTCAAAATCAAACCAATGATTTAATGTCTATCTGTCTGTCTACATCTCCAAATCAGAAAATGCATTGTTCCACCTTGTGATGTCATGAAATGGTAGTTTTCAAGTTAATGGATACCTTTTACCTCTAGCTCAGTAGAGATTGGCAATTCCAGGACTGAAATTATCCAAATGGTTCTAGTGAAGGTGTAAAACACAGTGGAGCACTTCTTGTATTACTGCATGACATCACAAAGTGTTGCAGCGTGTTTTCCGTTTGAGAGAAGAACTCTAGAAGCCTAAATACGCAGGGGTTTGTGTGTTAAACGTGTGAATGAAACAAAACGCAACTCCAGGTATGTTTGTGATGAGCGAGCAACATTATAACATACATCAGAAATGGCATAATATGGGCCCTTTTAACTTAATGTTTCTGCTCCACATAATTACAAAAATGTGCAATTGGATAACGTTTGATATATTTGACTTGATTTTAATTCTGACCAAGATTATTTTCTATAAAAGCGGCCCTACGTTTTACCGTAAAGTGTCATTGCGTATTACACTGACATCATACATTTGTGACAACATGCAGTTGAACCAGTGATACCGCTCATCTGTTACTTACACGCAGCTGTCTTCTCCTCTCTTTGGTTTGTTTACATTTGTCAGTCACCCACAGCAGCACTGTAACTTTACCAGGCTCCAACCACAAAGCTTCGCCCCTATGAACTGCCAGGCCTGACTTTTCAAATCCATGAGTCAAATCCCTCACAGCTTAACAAAGGGAGCAGTGAAAACAAAGGTGATCTGCAGGTGAGGACAATTATCTAACATAGCTAGCTGACATCCAGGGCTCACGGCGGGAAACCTGACACTAAATACAGACAGGAGAGAGTGTCAAAACTGCTTCCTGCTTAATACAAAGGAGAGTATGGACTTCATTGTAAACCGTACAGTACTGATATTGAAAAGCATAAAGAGAAGAGCGGAAGTACTGTAGGGATGTGCAATTAATCACATTTTAATAGAGTTTGAGATTGGAGCTTGGGTCTTTTTAATTAAGTGGTCTAGCAAATCCTCTGTCAGTAAAAGCCTGTGGTTTGGAGCAGAGTTGCGAGAAAGAATTTTGACTTTGTGTCAAATAACAATGAGTCTGCATTGTTTATGTTCAGGAAATGAATATCGATTGTTAGTAGATTTTTATCTGTTTTAATAAGAACAAATCAATTCATACTGAAAATTGTGACTGATTAATATAAGGAAAAAAACTTGATTACCTAGCCATAGTTTTTACAGTCTAAAGAATTCTTCTGTTTTATTTAATACACAGCAATATGCCTATCGATCTGTAATTTTATATTCTCTTTCTTAGATTGGGTTCATTCTGCATTGTTTAATGGAGGTTTATTCCAGAAGTGTAGTCTTGGTCTAGTCCTGGTTCTACCTTTGTTGTGGTTCAGTCCCTGCTCAGTCCTGGTTTCTCTGAAAAGTTTTGGCCTATTACATAACTGCCCTGTTGTCATTTGAACAAATCAAAGCAACTACTAACGACTACTATTACTATAACGCTTACTATTACTATAACTATTACTACCAACACTATTGCTATTACTTGATTTGCTTTCATTTACACAACATTTAGCATTACGTTGACCCATAGTGATTTTTTATTTTATTCTGATAACACAACTGCAGTCGGACGTCCAAGCCACCTCACCCAGGACCTGACGTTGTCTGGGGAGCAGTGTTGTTTGAAAGGGTTGAGGAATGTGGAACAAATCCCCTCAGCTTTATCGGCCCAGGCGCACTAGCATTGGACTGTGCAGAAGCTTACAGAATTTCACATGGAGGCCAGAAACAGTGGAACATCCTGTCATAGCCTCACCGCGGGGCCCACACGGGCTTTGATATGCCCGCTGCTGTGAAGTTTGCTGTTTGTCAGGGGAGTGGGTTTGCGTGTTTGAAATCTGGACCGCTTGTATCCTGTCTCGGTTTTGTGGACATATTTGCAGACTAGTCTTTGAACAGCAGTTTCTAATGTGGTATAGTTTTGTATTGTATGTTAGAAATATTGTGTAGTCCATCAAGTTGATAGTAATAGTAGGATCTGTTGTACTCTCTGTTGCCACTAGGTTGTTGGATGTATGTGTTTTTCTATTTTACCTGCATTGTATTGCTTAGTACGTGTATAAGTTATATTGACATTTTAAATTGACTGGTTAAACAGTAGAATGAGTGTAGTTCATAGTCTCCTCCTCTAACTGTGAAAAGAGAAAACCATGACATCAGTTAATCTAATGTCTAGTCTAATGAATGTGAGCTGATTGCCCCAAATGAGGTATACATAAAGCTAGAGGAACCAGGAGATACTGTGACTCTGGCTGGCCATCTTGTGACTGGAGAAAGAGCAAAATTCTGGCAGAATTTGACTGATTTAAACCCCCTAAATTAACAAATAATGGTAGTTTTGAAATTGAAGTTTTGAAAGTTTTTACTGAATTATGAAAATAAATATTTCCTTGAATAGATTTTTACAGTCAGAACATGGCTACAGGAACAGGATTTCTGTTATAGACTATTACTGTGGTGATTCATCTAGCTTTATCTCATTGTGTGCCCCAGTGTTAAATACATCATTGATGAGGAGAGTCATAGAGCAGGTAAACACACTGAGAACATGATCACTGTTATTGTGCAGGGGGTGTGGAGAGAGAGTTTGACTAAAGGGGTGACTTTCAGAGCTGCACCTCTTACATAGAGACTCAGGCACGCTCATGTCTCCGCACAGCTGTTGTTACGACGACCAGGGAGGCTTCAGCGCCGTGATTCATGTCCTGCCAAGAGGGGAGTGGGCCGTGCCTCCTGTTTGACCCCAGACACAATCGGCTACTTTGAACGAGCTAATCTTCACACATGGGACCACTACACATGTGACCAAGTGGTATTGTGCTGTAATCCCCAAAACCAGTGTCACTGAACATGATACAGAAACAGAGGAGGGGGTGACATAACTACAGTATGCTCTATCGTGATGTGATCTTTTGACCCTATCTACCAATCTAGAGAGAATCTTCTTTTGACTCAATGCTTTTCTGTGTGATGCTGCTCTATATTGGCGGTGGGCAATAAATCAAATTATTGATAATATAATGGCTGTTGCAAATTTTGCTGCAAAAAAAAAGCTGTTAACTTCCAAGTAAGGGTATAAAGTGACATTTTTGCACTTTATGGGTAATTTTATGGTTCTTTCATCTTTCTCTGATAATGTAAACCTCAACTAACACATTTAAAGACATCTTTTAGCATATTTCTGTTGGGTTGCCTAAATATCTTCGCATACTCCTATTCTATGCCCAGACTCCAACACATGCTGTGATTGAGTGACTGGCATATTTAACCAATCACAGAGAAGTGCGACCTCTCAGAAGAAGCAGATAGCTTTAGTTACCTACTAACATCAAGTCATGTGTACATGAGCTGTGATAAAGTTGCAGTAGTTACATGATTTTGCCCATGTTGCCCTTCCAAACAAACAAACTCCAATTGTCAACTAATAAATATAACCTATATTTTGCTGCTGAAGTCATCAACATTTCCTGGGGATGTGAAGCTAACTGAAAGCACTGCTCTGTTTGAAGCTGTATTACTCAAGTTAGACTTAATCTGAGCTTTATTAAGGTTAACTGTTAAACATTCTGCCAATAGAGATACATGTAGAACACCCCCAGCTTGATGCCACAGCAAAGTATCAGTACTTTATCTTGGTATGGTTTAGCCTTTATTGACATTGTAATTCTTCAACTTTGCTACAAAATACACCATAGTATTCTTGTTCAAATTCACGCAAGACACGTCTCTTTTGTTAACTCTTAAACGTCGTAATTCAGTCACAAATGCAATCCGAAATATCAGATCTGTTAATTCAGACGTCAACTTCATTTCATCTTTTTTTTTGGGGGGGTTTTGCAAGAAAAGAGTGTGAAGTTGTGCAATGGCCCCACTCTGCGTCTTAAGTTCTTCTTATTTGCAGCCAAACCCCCTTCCCCCTTCCACTCGCCCCTTTCCTTGGTCTAACCGCTCACATCTGGTTTTCAGTCAAGGCCAGGTTGGTTACTTCTGGAATGGAGGGCCCTTATTTCTCAATGGCCCCCTCTCCAGTTTCATTCTGTGGTGAGGAGTTTGCAGTTTGTTTATGAAGCGGTGTCCCTTTGCTTTGGTCCTCGTTTATATTATTTGGCCACCCCCCGAGTCGTCTCTCTCTTTCTCTCTTGCTCTCTTGCTCTGTCTCTGTCAGAAGTGGAAATGGTGTTGGCATCAAAACCTTTCTTTAGTATCCGTTCCAAGGTGAACATTTACAAAAGAAGCCCACAAAGTATTTTTTAACTACAAAACATGGTTAGGGAAAAGTATTGGTTAGAGATCTTAATGGCATCAGTTTCATTTCTCATTAATTATTCTTGATAGATTTTCATTGTTTCTAGCAATGGATTTCAAAGTAAAAAAAATAATTAGCAGTTACTTTAGCAATTAACACACTATATACAAACGATACAAAAATATATATCTGTCTGAATGGTCAAAAGTGCTCTAAATGTTGCCCAGAAACACAAGGTACAAACCCATTAAAGAGCCCATATTTCATATTATTTTTTGATTTATGTTGATTAATGTTGTTTCCTTATCAAAAACATACCTGGAGTTGTGTTTTGTTTCATTCACACGTTTCTAATCCTGCAGATTTAGGCTGTGTTCTTCTGCTAAACTCTGTTCTACCTTGTGATGTCACGTGGCAATAGTGATACAGGAAATGCTCCATATAGAGTTCGAAATTTTAGCATTTCTACCCTACAACAAGCCTGTCTCTACATTAAGATACAGTATATGGCAATGTTTACAATACTATTCACACAATGCAGGTTAAATATCTTCAGACCATGCAGTTTATTATTCAGATA
Organism: Taenioides sp. WSHXM2023; assembly: GCA_029959045.1. Classification (NCBI taxonomy): domain Eukaryota; kingdom Metazoa; phylum Chordata; class Actinopteri; order Gobiiformes; family Gobiidae; genus Taenioides; species Taenioides sp. WSHXM2023. The sequence continues at coordinate 24,676,854 of CM057088.1, read as the reverse complement.
AATTATTGTTTTATTTATTTTTTTTAATCTGTTTTACCTGTTATAAATTATTTTGTCAGTGTCTCTATAAACTTCTCTCTCTGCACATTTTATTCAGAGAGGAGAGGAATAATTCATGTTTTTTAAAGCTCCACTGTTACAAAATGACTTGGCACACTTTGAAGAACGGCCTAAAAGAAGTGTGCAAACTTACATTTTGGGTGAGTTAGTTTCGGGGCGTACAAGAACAAAGATGTGCAGTGTTTTCCAGAGGGAGGATGGGTGGTAGAGTGACAGAGAAGGAGAGCGAGAGAGAGAGGGGGGAGGAGGGGGGTATTTCTGATGTCACCTGGTTGAGCTATGAAAGCTTCCCCTGGTTACTCTATCCCACATAAAAGTCTGGCACTCGCAGAAGCTTAAGGGAGGCTTGGCAGAATGCAGCATTAAAGAGACACAAACATAACACACTTCTGTCTGTCTCCAGCCTGTTTACATGGAGCAGCGTCAGCTTGGGTTTCCACTGTTTTTAAGGTGCAGAGAGTCTTACTGTCAATCTTGTCCCTCTCCATAGTCTTAGAACGTGTTTCAGTTTTTTATTTTAAGTTTGTTGATTCAGTTTGCTGTCTTCTCTTCAGGCGTCAGCTAAGGATGTTACTATATCAAATATTTGTGTTTCTATTATTGCAAAAAGAAACATTCAGATTTTATTAATTCATTATTCAGTTATTGATGCTATGACCGAACAACAGGGAAATCCTTTTTTCTTTCACACTGTTAAATAGTTATGGTACATTTAAAGGCACTGTAGCTGGTCTTAAAAACATGAAAAACACAACTAGTTAAATTTGAACGGTTTGCAGTGGTCCAAAGTTATTCCTCGCTTACTTTATGCAGTCTGAGCATCCTAATCAGTCACTGTGATGAGTTTAATGCTTTTCATAAGAAATGGGTTACAGGGCTTTTAACAGCCAGAGTTTGGAGTGTGGATTTCACCTTTTTTGCTTCTCAAATTGTCCTGATCATATTATCTGCCTTTGTCCATCCACTTTGATCTAGTTTAAAGTGATGATTTGTAATTTGCTTTGGCTCATGTTTTTGCTCCTGAGGTTGTGAATCTTAATGTGAAGTTTGGCAATTGAATCTCAGCATATTCTTGAGTCCTTTGTCAGGATTGTTCAGATTGGTAGTCATGTGTCGCCCCAGGGCAAAGTGGCTAGTAGTGACTTACCATCATCTTGTATGGGTGGTGACTAAATAATGCTATGTAAAGAGTCTTATGTTACTCAATTTTCTGATCTATTTTATAATGTTCTTTCATCCAAAACATTTAACACACAAACTCTCCATAGGCTGAGTTCTTCTCTCAAACAGGAAACACTTTGTTCCACCTTGTGACGTCATGTGGCAATACAGGAAGTGCTCCACCTTATTTTTTAAACTCCATACACCCTCACTAGAATCATTTACATGATTTCAGACCTGGAATTGCCAGTCTCTATTGAACAAAAGGTAAAAGGTAGCTGTCAACTTGAAAACTACCACTACATGACATCACAAGGTGGAACAGAGCATTTTGAGCTTTGGAGATATAGACAGACTAATAATAAAGGATTACTCAAACATGTTCTAATGAAATGTTTTTGAGGAGGTAATAACAACATAGCTCACAAGAGTCAATTGTGCCTAATATAGGACCTTTAACTTCCAATGCAAGTAATGTTGAAGATTCAAAAAATCCCATAATGCATGCGTACATACACTGTGAAATATTTTGCAGCCCTAGATGGTTGTTCTTACACCTTCTTTGAACATTACATTGTGCATTTGTGATGTGATAGTGAAAGAATCCTCCACAGCACAAAGAAGGCCGTTAATTGCACATGTGGCGGGCAGATTTTGAGGCTTAGTCCGTCTCTGTGGGCGACGTGGATGGAGATGCCATGTGTGTTTAGACATCAGGGCTGCAGACTGTGGTCGGAGCAGCCGGCTCTCTCATTAACTCTTACAGCGTCTCTAATGAGAACAGAGGTGGAGCTGGGTTTGTATTGCCTTTTCTTGCCATGTGTATTGTGTAGCAATAACTGAGGTGGTAGAGAAAGGGCCTATATTACACTATTTTTAATCTATGTTATAATATTGTATCCTCATCAAAAACATATCTGGAGTTGTTGTTTTTTTTTCTTCAGACATGTTTAACTCACAAACCCTGTGTATTTAGTTCTTTAGTGAAATGTAAAACACTGTTGTACCTTATGATGTCATGTGCTTAACACAGGAAGTGCTCCACTGTGTTTTTAAACTTAACTAGAATAATTTGGATGATTTCATCCTTGGAATTGCCAGTCTCTTCTGAATTAAAGGTAAAAGATAAGAGAATAATATTTGCACGATTAGAAGGGATGATATGTTTTTTGTTTTTTTTTTAGATTTTTTAGATTTTATAGTAGTTGTTGAAAATATACTACTACATTTGCCCACCAACTCAAAGGTCTGTGGAGTGATTTGTGCTGATCATAAGGGTCAATGATACAGATTGGCTGTCTAGTTTTCATCAGTTTACCCCAGGGCAGCTGTGACATAATATTTTACCATCGTTAAATGTGGAAATAGACTTCATAGGACAAACAGTAGCAGAATTTTGCTGTTGCTTCAAAACTCCATACACCTTTACTAGAATCATTTGGATAATTTCAGCTCTGGCATTACCCATCTCTACTGAACTAAAGGTAAAAGGTAGCTGTCAACTTGAAAACTACCACTACATGACATCATAAGATGAAACAGATCATTTTTAGCTTCGGAGATGTAGACAGCCTAATAATAAAGGATTACTCACACGTGTGAATGACACAAAACACAAAAACACAACTCCATGAGGTAACTACATTCTAACATGGCTTAAAGCTGGCAATAATAAAAGTAATAATTTTGCACCTTGAAAATCAAGCAAGAAGTATATATGATGTCATTACAAAGTTATAAGTATAGCGTAGTAAATGTATCTTAGCTCTGGGCAGCATCCTGTTCCACTCCAGCATGACGTCCCTGATAGCTCCAGCTTAATTGCACAGTCTTGATTGATGTGTCTCATTACACAGAGTCCTTGTCTTTCATTTGGAGGTGATTATACCTTTTCTGCTGGCTGGAGGCTGCCGATGGGAAGAATCAATGGTACGCTTTGATGTTCGTCAGCGCGGCAGAACAGTGCACCTCAGTATGTGCGCGCTCCCTTTTCCTCTTTCACACTGGCCTTCATTAAGATGCTGGATTACAAAGACAGGAGATAAAAGCACCAGAACACAGAGGACACAACAACTTGGCGATGTGTGGAGGGTGGAGGTCTGGTTTTCCACTGCGCTTGTATGTGGTGATGAAAGACTTGTAGATGGGAGCAGGACCAGTTATCTTCCAGAATCCTTGGAGAGTCTTTAGAAAATCTTCCTCTGTTGAGAAGAAGGTAGCGCTTATCTGCTCTTAAACAATCACTGTTCTTTATCAGCAACTTTCTCGTCTTTGAATTTATATCTTTGCTCATTTTTCAAGCTCAGGGTTTGAGAAAATTGGATACTGCTGTATATCCCAAAGTCATTTTATTATTTAAAGGTGTACTACACAAGTGCAACTTGGTCTGGTAGCGTCACCTGCTTGTCTCCATGGAGATAGATATGTATAATGCCATGTGGAACATTTCATTATACATATGAAATGTATAATGCACCTTTAACATTTGCAGTGGCATCATTTCAATAAGATAGTCTGTCACAATATTTGTTTCCATCGTCCTGTTTTGCTTAAATTTCATGCTAAGATCTTTTATTGATATTGGGAGAACTGGACCAAGTCTTTTTGAGCACATCCCAAAGATTCTTATTGGTAGTCTGGGTTCTGCTTGCTGTGGCCAATCCATGTGTGAATCCTGGGAACGTCATCTTGGAATGTGCCCGTGCCATTGAAAAGATTGGATCTTGATCTCTAAATAAAATTCCATCAATTGCATAGCCCCACCTATTGTACACTAGTTGTATTGCTTATTAATCATAGACTGTGTGACCTAAGGAAGTGTGACATCATCCATAGCGTTTGGCTCCAGTCAAATGAAGCCACCGAGACAAGCAGTTATGGGGCAAATTTGGAGCGGAGTTCCACATTAGGAATAGGAATTGATTTACGGGAAGAATAGCAAATTAAAACACAGGATCATGTAGAGCAGGTTAATACAAACATTTTAAGACCAAAATGAGGATCGTGACAGCAGCAGTTATGGACAATACAAAGTGAACTGGAGCTAAGGTCGATGGAGCCAGAAGCGCGCCCATGCTTACTTCCTATTTGGAACGACGCAGCTAGCGGGTTAGCTATGTACATTTATATATACAGGTCATTCCCCATAATTTTCCCAGCCCTACTTCAGTCAAGTCCCCCTATTTCTCCTGGCTAATTTGTATATTCTTTCTTCTTCTTCTTCTTCTTCTTCTTCTTCTTCTTCTTTCTTCTCAGTGTCTCTTGTGGCCTATTTACGTGTGGGGTGTCTGAATCATGACCCTGCACCCTCCCTGGCCCCCTACCCTCCCTCTCCCCTCTCACACTGAAGGTCATGGGCAGATTACAGGCTGAAGGTATCATCCTCTGAAGTAAGGAGTAATCACTGCCTTTGAGATTGTTAAATCGAACCACAGGCCTGAGCGCTGTCATTACTTTGAGTTGAAAAAAGAGGGAGGGGGGTACAGAGCGAGAGAGAGGGGCTCCTTCCACTTAAATACATTCAGATGTTCAGCTTCTCAGCTCAAGGTACACGAAGTTCTTTTGGGTTTTTTTAGTAAGCATCTATCTGTTTTTTATTTATCCGGTTTCTAAAATTTGAGGTTTTGATTTCAAAGTGTGCACAGAGCGGCTTGTAGTGCTGGGGGATGACGTAAATGGGATGAATCATTTGTTGTTTAAATACTTGTGGGTTTAGGGCCGAGGCTGCACTTAATTTTCATTGTTTCCACTGCACAGTTTTAATTATTAGTTGTTTGCGTGTGTGAATGTGCAAGCAGATGTGTGTTAGAAAAAAGCTAACATGATTTTTGTAGTATTAAGTCCTAGTTGTGGACCATGAGAAATTTGCCATATAGTTTTTGTGGTATATAAATTATTCACATATGACAGCATAACCATTTTCTTCTTATTGCATCCTTCTACCCTTTAGGCCCCCTTTTGTTTTACAACTGTATTTAATCAGTCCCATCCTATCTGCCTGGAAATTTCCATCTGGCAATTATTCTCCATTGAAAATAAATACACATGTTGCCGCAGGCTCATTGCGTGGTTTGTTTCACATAAACCAAATGTTAAATGTTCTTTTGGAGTCAGAACTTTTTGAACTTTTTAAACTTTTCCTAAACTGTGGATGTCTTCCTTTTGTTTGAATCTTTCTGAATGTTTCAAATCAAGTAAAATGAGAATAAGCAGTGTTGAACCAGCTCGCATGCAGAGGCAGGAAAGCCAGAGTAGCCAAAGATTGTACTGAAGTAAAAGTACTGTTACTTCAAAACACTGTTACTCAAGAAGAAGTACAGGGTAGTCCAAGAATTTACTCAGGTAAGAGTAAAAAAAAATAATTGGGGGAACTATTACTACTAATACGTTTTTGGACATAAAACCTAATATAATTTGTAGTTTATGTAATTAGATGGACGTAATAATAATGATGCACAAAATGTGGTATTTTCCAACACTATAGACTACTAAAATGATAAAAACGAAATAATAACTGAAGGAGGGGTGTAAGAAGCCTAAATGTTCAAATATTACCAACATAAAGCTTTTGTGGACTTAAAATGGCTAGAGAGTAACATTGAGTTTTACTGAAGTAAGAGGACTATTACACTGTAAATTATATTACTCAAATAGATGTAAAAGTATCTCAAACTACTGAGAATTTTTTTTTTTTTTTTTAAGTAACTGAGCCCTACCCACCTCTGCTTGCATGTTAAAGTGTCTGTTGTAGTTTGATGGATGTGAGAGAGTTGGAGGGGGCTCTGAAGTCTTGCTGTGAAGGCAGACAGTGAAACACAATAAGAGTGCAGATGTTCAAAGGACCTGGGCCTCTTTTTCTTTAGAGGAGGAAATGCTTTGAGGAGACTGTTTGTTTTCTCTGTGTCTGTGGTCTGAACTGTAGATTCACTTACATTTCTAACGCCACCCTCTTTTCCTCTCCCTTCTCTCTCCTTCTCTCTCCTCTTTCTCTCTATTGCCCCTCTTTCCCACCTTCCATCCTCTCTCTCACCCCATCCTTTCCTTCTCCCTCTTTCTCTCTTTTTCCTTCTCTCTTTCTCTCTCTCAGGAGTTTCCAAATGGAGAGGTGAAGGAGGGGCAGTTCATTGATCAACACTGTCCCCTAGAGGGTAAGATGAGAAAACTATTCTCGTCTTTTAATTATGCATTACACATATGAACCACATATGAGGAATGTCTTCTGGGATTGACTTCAAGTTAGACATAACACATAAATGGGACATGGTTATTTATATTGGCCCAAAAATAAATACACACAGAAAAGTATGGAATTAATACTTACACTTTACATTTGAAATTGTATTAGGCCTTTCTATTTTTTTACTTTTTTTGTTTTTTTTAATAAATGTGCGTTTGATTAATCCTTTAAGCAACATTAGAACATTTCTGTAAGAATTCAATTTGAAATACAAAATACAAAAGAAAATGTCATGTGCCAGGTCTTAGCAAAATGATGATGTTAAAATGTTTCTTACAAAAGGTAGTGTAGTTAAATATTTGTTTAAACTGTTAAATGTATCTGTTTGTTGTGTGTAGTGGTTCTTCCTCCCGAGAAAGGCGAGGGCTGTGAGAGTTACCTGCAGTACATGCACACAGAGGACGGAGAGAGAGAGATGATCCGAGACGCCACCAAAGCACCGGGCAAGAAACGCATCAGTCTGGATGTAAGTGCACCAATTCAGTAAATCCATGAAGTCTAATTTGCTTTTTCATAATCTAAAACAAAAATGAGGACCAACTTTGTATGTTCTTTTTTGTTTTTGTTTTTCAATTTTAAATTTTATTGAAAGGAACAGTACACATTCCAACACATGTAGTAAAACTACAATGTTCTTGGAACATTAATTGAAATAACACAGCTTTGTATATTATTTTGTATTATTGTAAACAACCATACTCATGGAAAAAGACTTAATAATAATAATAATAATAATAATAATAATAATAATAATAATAATAATAATAATAATAAGCTTTGCATTTGAGCCAAACTGTCCTAAATAAAACAAAGATCACTTTTGGTGAAATTTGTGGAAAACACTGATGTCCCTCTTGTTTCTCTTCCCAGGACATGGAGTGTGATGTGTCTGTGGAGGATGATAACAGACAGGAGTGGGTCTTCACACTGTATGACTTTGACAACAGCGGCAAAGTTACCAAGGAGGTGGGTTACTGTTCAGGGAGTTGAAGCATCAAATGTTACAATGTCACATGAATACAAAATTATTTATGAATTTCTATTTCTATTTTTGTTTATAGTGACATTTTGAGGGCATTATTATTATTGATTTATTTTGGGCAAGTAAGCAATTTACATTATTTTGCATATACATATGACAAAAGTGCAATCATAACGGAAATAACAACAACAAAAAAACATTTGCCCTAAAAGGAGTGGGAAGAGGCATTTGCCCTTTCAAAAAATATAATATTTTGTTTTGAATTATTAATTGCTTTTGCAACAGTGCTAATTTCTCATCACTCTAAAACCCATAGATTAAGGTGCGACATTGACTTTGTCACGATTATTATATAAAAGATCGGGTTAAACTTTTTTGGGGAAATTTCATGGGAAACAGCATTATAATTGGGAATACTAGCTCTTAAGCCAATCTGGGAGTGTGACTCTACGGTATAGGGTTTTATGAACAAACTTATCCCATCTGAAATGTGTTTTACAGGATATGTCCAGTCTCATGCACACCATATATGACGTGGTGGATGCGTCTGTCAATAATTCCTACCACAATAAGAGCAAGACACTGCGTGTGAAGCTGACTGTGACTCCAGAACCCAGGAGCCACCGAAGGGAAACAGCAACAGGTAAATAAAAAACTAGCAAAAGCACATTTTCATATAGTTATTTTTATGTTTGATCTAATCTGAAACTGTTATATGCAGACCGGGGTCACCAGGAGGAAGGCCGGTCTGCTGACAAGAGACACTCAACGTATATAAGGTTAGTCAGTACAGTTCTACATCAATTCGCCCTTTCTTTCATGAATTAAAATTCTTCTCTGTACTGTTTATATTGGTGTTGTCATGACACTAAATCTGAAAAAGGAAAGTGCTTGTTACTCAATACCCATTCGAGTTACCATAATGATATTAAAAACAGTATTTTTATGTAATAGAATGTGATTTTTTACACAAAATAATGATAGTATCTCAAGTAGTCAAATGAAACCGAAAACGCACACCAAGTTCTTGTAGAAGTGCAAATGCAAGGAAACCATGTTGTGTGCTAAGCATTTTTTCATTTTTAATGTATCTCAAGTAGTACCATGTGATCTTACACTTGCTCCAATAAAGATCAAGGCCTTTCTAAAACTATACTGGTGTGGTCCTATTTATACTTTTTTCAGTTTTTTTCTTGTTCAAATGAGTAACTAGTTTCTATACTTGTTTTTATTTGCATAATTTCTCAATAAAATACAGTAAAAGTCTATATTTCCCCCTTCTCAGCAGCAGAGGGCAGACCATCGAAGCCCCAGCTGCAGAAGGACAACATTACTGTGTGGATGAAAACACAGAGAGAAGGAATCACTACCTGGACCTGGCCGGGATTGAGAACTACACATCCAGATTTGAAGGTACATTTTTCCACTATTTTAGGGGCTATAAAAGAAGAGTTAATTTGCAAAAAACTGATCTCTCAGTTTGATTTTTTTTTTCCTTTTTGATACCTTCTTCTATCTATATATGGATTTGCTCAAGAAGGGGTGTCATAATAACTTTTACTGCACTAAAACATATGGTCTTTTGAAAACACTGCAAGACAAAGAATAAATTATAAGCCTTCCACCTTGTTTTCAAATGCCCCTTATCTGTCTTTGCAAATAGTTTCTAGAGCTACAAGTGGTTGAATGTTTTTATTGTATTATTTAATTTATTATGATTTGGGGAAGAATTATCTAAAAACATTAATTTGTGTTTGTGGGGTTTTTTTTTTGGATAGTGTATTTTTCTATAAAAATATCATAAAATCATGCAGTAATATAGGCTCCTGTCATCACTATACTGTAAAAATGCTCTTTGTAATGCATTTTGTCTTTAGGAACCCCCACCGCTGTTCCTCCTCAGGACCCCCACACCAGAAACTCCCACAGCCAAAGTCGCTCCCGGTCCCACGAACCAGAGACACAAGTGGCTCACCAGCGCCGCTCACAGGTCATCAGCGATAACTACAACCCCGCAGATTTCCGAGGCAAAGGAGGCGCACAGTTTGTAAAATCTCCCAAAGGAAACTACAAGGGAAATAACAACAGTGGAGGCAGCAAAACAGCTAAGTGCCACAGCCACCACACTGGTCAGGATGTGTACCACCTGCCCCCCCAAGCTCAAATCTCCAACCATCACCAACATCCACTACAATACAGCCACAGCAAGCGACTTCGGGCCAAAAACAGGGAGTCACCATCCAAAACGCCCCTCTCTCCTCAACCACAGCACCCACAGCACCCACAGCACCCTCAGCACCCCCAGCCTGCGGTCCCCTCTGTTCTGCCCAGTGCAGAGAGGGAACCTGGGAGTCCCGGATATGTGGTTCCCATGGTCCAACGTCACGAGCATCATCATCATCACGAACATCATCATCATCACCACTACCATCATTACCACCAGACATGACTGCCTTAATATCAGTAAGAGAAAAGAGACCAACTTCCATAGAACAGAGTGAGGACTTCACATCCCATGGAGCACAACAGTGGACATGTATTTCTTGTTCTAGGGGGAAAAAAAATCATACTTATATTTACTATGAACGTGGAGAATTTAAATAAGAATCTGGCAACCGTTTTGGGACTATATACAATTTCTGGCTGATTTAACAATGCATTTTTGAATGTTGTCCTAACAAATATCAGATTCACTTCTTATTTTTTGTGCATTTGTGTGCCTTCCGTGGATGTGTGGTCCCTTTTGTAAATGTCTTTGGTATATCTAATTATATTCTGAATGAAGAGTTTAAAGACATGACTGAGGCCAACAAGCTATGTGATAATTAATAAGCATAGCGTAATTCTATTCCATACCCCCAAAAATATTCCAAAATTCAAAATATACTGAAATATTCTGGGTTATTACCTTTTTGGAAATGGGAACAAATAAATAGAACTGCCCACTGTTGAACTCCATAGGATCAGTCTGGATTTTTATATTCCTATTGTCAAGCTATATTTGGATGTATGCTGGGAATTAGTGAAGATCGTTTAAAGTAAAACTGAACTAGAAGGATGTTTTATGAAGCTATTGTTGTGTATTAAGTCTATGTGGCACAGTTTGTATGAATACCTGCTGGGACTGCATCATTATTCACGTTATTTTGAAAACCAGAAAGCTACCAAGCTGATGGTATACTTTCCTTTTAAAGTGGGACTAAACACTAAATCAACTTTTTGGTTAATGAATTGTGTATATGGTATTTTAGTGGCATATATCTACTGTTTCTAGTTATTTTTTTTGCCATCTCAGTGCAGATTATGTTACAGCTGAGGGTTTCACACCAGAAAAAAAAAAACAGAAGTATTTTAAACTTCTCAGTAGTTCTATGGTTAATATCAACATGTATTCATTTTCTAACACAGGCACAGCTTTACAACAGCTTTGCTCAAACAGCAAAGTGAAACTGGGACTGTCCATTATTATTAACTGCAGGCAGTGCGCAGTATTCTCATTTTGTTACCAAATGCTGCTTTTACAATATACTCTTTGGGAGAAAACAGCTTAATTTGCTAATTAACAAAATCTTTACCCTCCTCTTCAATCCTCTTGGCACTGCCCAGTTTAACAGCTCAGTTTGGACTTTGTGAAAAAAATAAAAAGTGACAAGGTGCAGTAGCAAAAAAAAAGTTAATTTAGTGTTTAGTCCAACTTTAAAGCCACTGGTTAACAACCTTTGAAGCTAACTGTCAAACTAGAGGTTGTGTCGGTCAGTGGCACACATTTCCAAAAACATGGATCTCAGGTGTAAAGGTGCTGCTGCTCCCATGGTTACACAGGGACTGGGGTCTTCTGGGGACGGCCAGCTGTGGACTGAGGGACGGGATGGGGTTGAAATCACCACTGCCAGTTTTAATGCAAAAATACCTTGCTATATGTATAAAAAAAAATCTATATATGTAAACACATTTTACTGTATAATTATACTGTATATGCATATTTCATAATGAATATAATTATGCATATTTGTATTTGTCTTTTATATATTTTAATAAACGTTATATAGTTAACATTTTGTCATCAATTAAGATTTTTTTTTTTTTTTAGAATGTTTGATAATAGCACCTGGCCATGTTACAGGTCAGATCTGTGGAAAGACAACCTTGCTCACACTTACAATGGCTTTTTTTTTTTTTTACAGTGGAGATACACTGATAGTGTTAGAACATAAGCAATATAAATGCTATTGGGCAATTTAAAGGATTAAGTAACAGAAAAAAGGTATTTTAACACAAAAATTTGCATAATTGCATATCATATACTGTACAGATGAAATAGCCTAATAAAAATACTGTAATGTTGCCAGTTCTTTCTGTAAACACCAGATGGCAACAAATACCCAGCAATCACAACTCACGCGCCAAGACCACTTTGGCTCTTTCTGCTTGTTAAATGTAGAGATTTAAGTTAAAAACACCGTATTAGTAAATGAACATTTTGATAATTTTGTTGCTGTAACTTTAAAGTAATTTAGATTAGCACGTATAGTTCACTTGGAAAAATTTAAATGCGCAATTTGTCTTTCATGTTTCAAACTTTTTAGCTGCTATTTACTTTTTCTTGTCATTTTATTCACACAACTTGTCTAATAGATTACTGTTTAAAAGATTATTGTTCCAAGTCTTTTTCTATAGGATGTTTCTGTGTGATTTCACATGAGCTCGCCTAATTGGTGGCGGAGCCCGGGTAAAGCTGCACGCATTCTCCGCTCCGGTCGTCAGGGATTTGGGAAAGGACTGAATCCGAGCCCCAACTGCGACAAACAATGGCCGCTATGAAAGGCGAGGGGAGGGTCTGTCTAATGCAAATATCCACCACTACTTTGTGCGCCTTGGAGCGAACCTGCGCTAAACACTGACAACTGCGTCCTTCCACTACGTAAGTCCCACTACAGACCATCAAAAGCAGGTTGTGTATTGGCATGTGATAGTTTTTTTGTTTATTTGACATGGATTTTAATTTTTCAGCAACAAATATTCAACTTTTCCTGCAAGAAAATGACAAGAAGCAATGGCGAGGGAAGGACCATCTGACGTGCACCTGCTGAGGACCACATAGACAGGTTTGCGCGCTATATGCCTCCTATCCAGTGTTTTCAAATTGTCACTTATCAGTCTTAATTTGAACAACACTACTTGCTTGATGATCTTAAATGCTTTCACTTGTTTGTATAAAGTTACCAACTTATACAATACTGAACTTCTGTAGGAGCGTCCAGGACTTTTAGTGCGGTCAAGCGGGTTTTGGTGAAATGTGGTTGCCCCCTAAGCATAGATAGACAGGCCTTTATCCTGGAAGACTTGCATGAGAAAAGCTTTGCAACATAATAGATCAGTGGGAGACAGTGTCTGCTCTAAACAGGAGGGAGTCTCTCTTGTATTCTCGCAATGTCAGATGTCTGAGAGTGAAGCGTGCGTAACTTAACTTGGGGTTAGTTTTAGTCAGGCACTCTTTACTGTGTCTCAACATCAATCATTTGTGTTTTCTATTGGTTTGTCAGGAGAAAGTAATGTGCTCAAATGCTACTGTAAAGCATACCATATCCCCCTAGAGGAGACTTCAAAGTGGGCACAACATGAGGCCTTTATCAGAACAATTGGTCCATTCTACCCCTGCACCCCAAACTCCAGGACCACCCCCTCAACTCTCTGCTCCCCATTTCCACTTGATTAAGCTCCAAGCTCAGCACAGTCCCAAGGTCCGAAGGGAAAAAAAAGCTTCACTAATTCTGACTGAAAAGAAAAGAAGAAGAAGACGGCACTATTTAGTCTGTTTAGGATTTGGTTCATTAGGTAGACATGTGTTTTTTCCATGCTTGTAAGATGGATATAGGAGCGATAATAATGACAGGATGATAAGAAAGAGAGATTAAGAGAGAAATTCACTTATTACACTATAGATATAATACTGTATATAGCAAGAATCAATGAACATGCATTTATTTACAAATACATGAGCGATATGGCAAGACAATTGATCTTTTCCTTATACTGATCAATCAATTTATAACATATCCGCTCTAATGTTTTGTCCAGTTGACACAATTTATTTAACCTTCTTTGCTATTCTCTTAATAAGGTTAATGAACATAGACAAGTTTTAAAATGAACTACCGCTTAGGCAGCTTATGAAATCTTTTATCCCATTGCATTTTACACAAAACTAATCCAGTTTACTCCTCAAAAGAATGCTTGATTAAGTAATGACAATTGAGGTGCGCTCTGTAATAGTGGGTCACCGTCTACCTGCTTGTGTACACGGAGATGTTCTTGCTTTGCCTGGAATGTACCTCCATATGGCATTAAACGTATCTGTCTTGCATTTATTCAGTTATAGGTATTTTATTTATATAGTTGAAAGTACCTTACTACTACCTGCCTCAAGTGGAGGAGTTCAAGTATCTCTGGGTTTTGTTCACAAGTGAGGGGAGGATGGAGCGTGAGACTGACAGACTGCAGTGATGCAGACGCTGTATCAGTGAGCTTTGGGTAATGACTGAAAGAACAAGATCACGGATACAAGCGGTCGAAATGAGTTTCCTCTGCAGAGTGGCTGGGCGCTCCCTTAGAGATAGGGTGAGGAGTTCGGTCACATAGGAAGAGCTTGGAGTAGAGCCGCTGCTCCTCCACGTCGAGGGGCCAGATGAGGTGGCTCGGGCATCTGTTCCGGATGCCTCCTGGATGCCTTCCTGGGGAGGTGTTCCGGGCAGGTCCCACCAGGAGGAGGCCGGAGGAAGACCCAGGACACGCTGGAGGGACTATGTCTCTCGGCTGGCCTGGGAACACCTTGGGGTCCCCCCAGAGAAGCTGAAGGACGTGTCCGGGGTGAAGGAAATCTGTGAGTCCCTGCATAGACTGTTGCCCCCGCAACCCGGTCCTGGATAAGCGGAAGAAAATGGATGGATGGACCTTACTACTCTATTTAAAAATTGTTGCTACTACTTATCCTCTCAGTCCATCCTTGTTGAATAATTTATCATTAACATTGCTCCAAAAACACTTGATAAGGCATTTTCTTGAGCAGATGCACCTAATAGGATGTGCGAACGAATTCCATGAGTGAAAAGTGTAATTATTAGTCACTTTTTATTGAAATGTTTTATTGTAATGATGTTAATCACTAATACTATTCTTGATCAGTTCTATGTAAGTAAATGTTGACCTGAGAAATTAGGACAGCACAATTAGATACTTAGATCTGTAGTAACATAGTACACAAGTTGAAGTACAAGTTAGCTTTACTTGGGTGCCCACTTTTCTAAAAGACACCCATGGCTATTTATGACAACTTTTTACAACTCTTGAAAAAAAAAACAAAAAAACGGGCACCACTCCTCCTTGAGAGCCTCTTTTCTTACCACCAAGGGCCTTTTTGAACTGCACCTATTTAATTGCAAATCACATCTCTGCAGACGTTCCCTCCTCTTTTTTGCCCAGTTGGTTTTACAGTATTTGTGAGTAATTACCTCTATGGATTCAGAGCAAGCAGAGGCCGGCTCCTGACCACTGTACAAATTCTCGCTGGGGTGGTGGGGTTGCCTGGAGATAAGCGGCACTACATGAAGGCTGTCTGCTCTTCTCTTGTCCACCTCCCTCTCCCACTCTCCCCTTCTTCTCCCTCTCTTCTTACATGTCTTCTGCATACTAATAGGCCAGACAAAGCTGATTGCAAACAGGCTTGTCAAGCTGATTATTAATATTCTGCACTTTAAGAGCTTTCACTGGGGTTTATGGAAATTCACACCATTGTTGTTAGAAATATAGGCTTATTTTCCCACGTTGGACACATGAGGAAGAGGGAATGAGCCTTCTTCAGCCAACTTGGCTCTACTGCCGGCCAGACTTTCTCTTCTTTTGCTCACTAGTTACTGTAGTTAACCTATTTCGTCAATTTAGTATCATCTGTAGAGAAGCACAATAGCTACACATTTTGGGGAAAAAAGTGACTTATATTGCAAATTTGAATTGAGATATTTGTTTAGAAAGCAGGATTCTGTTCACACAGTGTACAGGTTTGATTCAATTGTGATATTTTTTCACAATATCAAATTTTATTGACATTATGGCCAAACCATGAAAGTCCTTATCACTGGTTGATTATTATGATTGGTTTTATGATAGTTAAGTTACTGTGTTATATGCAGCCAGATAAAAACACTACCTTTGTGGAATACTGATTGAATTACCTCTAAAATTATTTTGAGTGAATGTGTGTTACTATGCTGCTACACACCTACATGGTGCTATAAAATCATGATTTAAATGTTTATAGAAACCGCAAATGTTTACCCTAGCATCCACATCGTTTTACAAACCTATCTGTGCTTTATCTTTAAACAGGAAAGTCTAATTTTTTCACAAACAACATGCAAGTAATCATTTTAGTTTGGACTAAACATGACATGTAAGACTTTGTAAGGAAAATATGTCATATAGGACAACCCTCCGTTCTCTGCTGTGCCAAATTATAATAACCAAAAATATAATTTACAAACTATTCTGTTATTTGTGAAGGATTTTGTAATTGTAATAACACATGAAGTGTTATAATGTTTTTCCTCATCAAAAATATACCTGGAATTTTGTTTAGTTTTGTGTTATTCTCAAACCAAAAATGCTCTGTTCCATCTTGTAATATCATGTGGTGATACAGCAAGTGCTCCACTGAGTTTTTAAACCCCATACACCTCGCTAGAATCATTTGGATAAAAATCATTTGAAATGATTTGAATTGCAAATGTGTACTGAACCAAAGGTAAAAGGTAGTTGTTAACCTGAAAACTACCACTGCATGATTATGTAGAACAGATTATTTTGAGCTTTGGAGATGTAGACAGACTAATAAACCATTTAATGAGGCGACATAATAAAATGTCACATTTTGTGTAATATAGGACCTTTTATTATACAAAATTTCCTTGACCTTGTTTCCGTATAATCCTATTTTTTAGTTAGTATAGTTTATTTGTTTTAAATGTTTACATTTCTTTCACTTAAGTCAACAGATTTGGAGTCCTTGATTGACTCAAATTGAAAAATCCACGGCCTTCCTGACATTGAGCTTGCTCCTCAATGACAAAGCACTTCTTCCTATAAGTCTGTATTCTCAGGAGGCCTTTATAATTAGAGCTATGGAAACAGGAAGCACCTCGCCCTCCCTATCTCCTCTTCCTCCCTGCCTCCTCCTCTTTGCCCTCAGATCTACATTTATTTGTGTGTATTATCAGGTGACTGCGATAGTATCTACAGCTGTGCTCGTCAGCAAGTTTCTTCCTCGAAATGAGCAGTAGAAATGTTTCTGCTCCAAAACAATTAGCATATTGTTGGACATAGACCATGGGCAGTTGGGTAATTACTGGCTATTTTGGTCTTCTCGTACATGTTTGTTTAACTTTGTCTACTTATTTTGTACTTAGACAACAACAGGGCAAGTGTGGCATCTACTACTGGTAGTATGCTCACAAAACAAACAAATTATAGTTCACAGTACAGACTATTAGTACCCGTGTATTTTTGGAAAATGGTCTTATAAAATGACTGACTGCTATTGTGTTGTTGAAAACCTGTTATGGACTCGGTCTTATGCAGACAGTAGCAGGTACAGTATAATTTCTCACTGACAAAACTTAATCCTCCAAAGTAGCTTAGCTTCCACCATAAATATTAAGTTTAATAAAACTTGGTTTATTAGCTGTAATTAAATAGGATTAAATAAAGAGTATTCTGTAAAAGGGTCACTCCATTTTTTCCTTATTAAGTGCAGTCTCATAAATCTACATGGAGACAAGCAGCTGGCGCCACCATGCCAAGTTACAAGTCAGATCTATGGAGAGGCAAGCCTGCTCACAGAAAGAACGTATCTTTTTCAACATATCTTTTAACAACACCTGTAACTGAATAAATGCAGGAAAGATACATTTAATGCCATATTGTGAAAAATTACAGCCAATGCAATAACATCTCCATGGAGACAAGTAAGTGGTGTAACCTACAATAGAAAAGTTACACTGTACAGTACACCTTTACAATAAGCAATTAAGACAGGAGTAAACAGCTACAAAATCACAACCTCAGCAGGATTAAAGTGGATGAAAGATGCTATGAATCTAAAACAAACAAAAAAAGAAAGCACACACCTCCAAAGATACCCCCACAATTTAAGAACCACTGCTCTAAATCATTATAGACCACATATGTAACCAGCTGTACTTAAGTAAAAAAAAGGAGCCATCACCTCCTCAGTGAAGGTGTGTGTGACGTTTTTATTAAAGTGCAGAGGCCTCTCTGACACTGCAGCGATGAGGGGTGAACCAGTATTTAGCCCATTTCTAGTCCGTCCTGCTCAGACACGCAGGGTTCAAGGCAGAGAGATAGAGGGGGGTGTGGGGTGCTCTTTTATTGACTCAGAGGAGTGTGTCCCACCTTTCTACTGCTGGAGGAATGTGCACCTGGAGCTGTTTGCAGAGTAATCCACAGAACAATGTAGCGCCACATCTGTACCAATGAGAGACACTGGAGGGGCTTTTATCTATTAATTATTATTCACTATGTAAATATAGGCCAAGTGATGGATGATTGTGACTTTATGCACAGGTGAGATAGTCATTTTTGGTATTTTAGCAGAAAAAAGTATATTGTATATTAGTGGTTATCAGAAAGGTAACTGAGAGTGTGTTCATACAGTCCTCGTTTGGTCATGGTTTAGATGTAGACATGGTTTGATTCTGTTTAGTTCCTGGTTTAGTTCCCATTTTGTGTGAATGCATGCTAAATATCAATACAAAACAGAAATACATACATTTGCATAATTTATGTTTTTATATGAATAAGGATGAACAATTGTGACCCTTTTCAAGAAAAAAATACATGTTCATGAGCATTCAACATTTGAGAGAAGTCTGAAATATGAAGAACTAAACTAAAATATGCATCACATTCAGAACATAGTTGCAGAGGTCTAAATAAAAGTCCCTAGAAATGGGATATATTGTCCTTTGCTAATTGCAAATATTCAAATTGCAGTTTCAAATTAATTTTGATTATTCAAATATTATGTCTTTGTTGTTAGTAATCTTAAAGTTAATTGGTTATGAAGATTGTGTGCAAGTAGTTCTGTATTTAAACCTAGTTTTTTTCTGACAGATCTGAACTAACATGAGATCTTTTCTGGTTTAGCCTGGTTTAAAACCTGGTTTGTTACTCGATGAGACCTGATTTCAGCTTTAGTATTTCTTTTTTTTTTAGATTGATGGCTGACAGAATGTTACAAAGATGAACTATTGTGCAATTTTAGCTGTTCCTGCATTTGTGAAACCTATATTTATTTGGCCTACTATATTTTGGACTGACCTTTCTGGTCAGTCTGGCTTGCTCTGTCCTCTATTACAGTGTACACTCAGAAAGAGATGAGCGAGGATAAAACGACTAGGTTACGCCCCACCGAGGAATTGGGATGCCTGGAGGGGCAGTGGATGGTTCAGCCTGGCTGGCTCTTAATATTGTGATTCCCTTAGTCAACAAAGCAGTGCGTATGATTGGACTCCTCTCTGGGACTTGTCTAAAGAGGAGGAGGGGGGACTCTGAGGAGGAGCTGGTCCCGGATGGTTTGGGGACACAGTTACCAGCCTCACATCCACAGCAGTGTTGCACAGAGACACACTCTCCACAAGCAAGGAGGAAGGAAGGAAGAAGGTAGGATTATTTTAAAACTTTTAGACTATTTTGTACTAGGAATTTATTGCAGACATGGGAAAGACAGTTAGCATATAGGCTAGTTAAATTTAAGTTAATTGCATACTATAATGTGGAGCTGACATTACAAAATGACTTAATATTGTTGTTTCTGTATTTACTTGCATTTGCTGGTAGTAAAGAGAAGGTTTTAGTTTCATTTTGAGTTGACTGAAACAAAAGGCAGAAACAGCACTCCAAGTATATAATAAATTGTAGTCTATTATTTTGATTATTTTACTGTTATAAAGGTGTTTACTTTAAACTTGACACAAAACCTGTGCCCAAAGCCTAACAATTTATTTCAGAAATTATTTATACAGTTTTTTATGTATAGAACACTGATGTGTAAATGAGATACATCCAATTATATGCTTGACTTGAAACACTTGGAGTAACATAGCATATGGGCAAGTCTGTGCAAAGACATCCTATTTAAGATTTGGATTTGTTTGATAGGATTTATGGTTCACCTGCTTCCCTGTGGCATATACATTTACAGTGTTGTGTACATGCATGTTTTTAAGGTTTGGAGCTGGTCATGAGCTGTACAATATTGGAAAAATGAAATGATTGATAACCATGTTGAATATTGCAACTCTGTTATGTTATAGATTTGATCATTTAGTGGTTATGTCACTTAATTTAAAACTACAGTAGTTACTACTTAATTTGGGTCAAGATCAGATTATGACCAAGATCAAAACAAGGCTGAATTTGGTCTAGAGTTACAATTCTCTCTCTTTCCTCTTTCAAAACTAGTATAATACCATATGTTCATTCAAAAAAAAAAAAAAAATCACATAGTTTTAGTTTGAATATTACACTGTCATTGTGGTATTGGTATCAAGGTATCTGGCCTTTTTCTTAGTGTCGAAATCGTGACACTAGCCTTGCATAATATGGTTTATACTTTGAACGTGTTTTTTTAGTTTTGCAGTGATTTTGCCCTGTTGAGAGTGTCTTAATTGGTGAGATAGGTCTTGTCCTCTACTTGACTTCACAACTGTGGGAGCCCAGTGCTGTAATTCGACCTTGTCCGTTTGGCCACCTGTGCTCGCGCGCTCAAAGAAAACACTGGCTTTGTGTTGGAGTGACAGGAGCGGAGGTACATTTTAGTGCGCCTCTGACAGGTGGTGTCCACTGTTGGGGTTTGTCTCTGCCCAAAACAGCTGCCTGGGACGTTCATGGGAAAAACGCCATTCTTAAACTTTACGGATGTCTGAAAATGCTGATTAGTTAATGAGAGGTGTGGCTTGATTACACAAAAAATAAATGACCTGATTATTTGAGATGTAACTGAAACCATAATTATTTCAAACGATTTATGTACTGTCAAACATTTACTTGCAGAAGTATAGACTAGTTTTGAATAATTTGTAATTTTTTTATGACCGATTCTATTTTATAAGACACTATAAACAACAAAAAAAGGATAGTTGCTTTGTGGATCCATAAAGTTTGTCTAAGTCTAAGTCTAAGAGCCCATATAATTAAGCATAAATTCAACCAATTATTTCTTAATTACACCATTTTGTAAGAGATTTGAGTAATAATTTTAACTGCTAAAATTCTATAAACTCCACAGTGTTGTTTAGTTCACTAGACTTGTAGCATGATGCAGTAGCCCCTGTCTTTACCCCCTCACCGCGGGACAGTGTGAAGTGGGACGGTCCTGTGAAGAGTGCTATAGAGGCTCTGTGTGAACCACATGGAGGAGGTCTGAGAATGGGCAAGTCCAGTGCCTCAAAAGTACAAAGTGAAGACTTACTTTTAAACATACTAAATTAATTTCATTTCATTTATTAGATTTGTAGTAAAATCAAACTATGAGCAGCAATGTCTGTGTTTGAACATAGAGCTCCATTAAACATAGAATCTGTCAATGAATTACGATATAACAGTTTCACCAAATGAGCATTTGGCCACAGAGGTCAGATCACAATTCAATTTTCATCAAGTCATTGACATATTAATTGTAGTCTTCATTTGAGCTACACTCTATTAAATGAAGGGATTTTTATTTCATTGACATGAACTGCAGACTGCCTAAAGTTTACTCTATTACTTTTACTTGTAAATTAGAATTAGTAGTGATAATGTATAATGGAAATGGTTTGCTTTGGTTTGCATAGAAGCCCAGGAAGAAGCTGTAAATGTATGACGTTATGATGATCCAAATAAATAAACAATATTTCCATTTTCTGTCAGAAATTATAGCAGCATCTGTTTTATCAGCAGCTGCTGTGGAGCACCCTGTGTGTGGCTTTGTGAACTTGGTCTGAAGTGATGTGGAGGCGAGGTGCTACATTCCTCAGCTTGTCGTGTGTTTGTGACTCTGGTTTGTCCCCAATGACCACCCATCCTTTTACCCATCCATTATAACACAGCAGGACCCATTTACACCCATTAAGGAGTCACAACTCATGTTTTGGGTAGCACAAGTCTTTTTTGTTTTGCTTTGTAGTACTTTATTATCCCTGTAGGGAAATTGTCCTCTGCATTTTAGCACTTGGGGCACCCAGGGACCCATCTCCATGATCTTGTTGCTGGGCTTGGTCAGGACTGCCTTAACTGGAGGATTTTACTTATGGTGCATGTTTTGGATTGATGGGGGAAACCGGAGTGCCCGGAGAAAACCCACCCAGACACAGAGAGAATGCAAATGCAAACTCCACACAGAAAGGCCCAGGTGATCCAGGGATCGAACCCCGAACCTTCTTGCTGTGAAGCATGAGTGTTAGCCAGTCAGCCACCGTACCACAAGTCTGTAGAAAATATGAGATAAAATTATATCAAATGAATAAAGACTAATATTTATTTCATAGTAGTTTGTAGTTTTGGTCTAGGACTGCAAGATTAACCACTGTTGAATTGAACTTGAAATGTGAATGCTCACAATTAACAAATTATAAAGGCTGCATTCATATGTTTAATATAATGTCTCCTGCAAACAACAAAATGTCTTCCAAGGGTTTTATTTTGCATAACACTTGGCTAACACAGTTTATATTCCTACAAACTGAAGCAGTTCGTATTTTTCTTCTCAAAAGTTTTTTATGCCCAACTTTTTAGGGTGCTCATCTAGACTTTCTTAACTAGATTATTTACTGCATTTCATAACATTTCAGATTATATTTAGCTTGCAATAACAGAAAAGTATCCAATGCATGAATAAAATTCATTTCTCACCCCTTTAGCAGATGATGCCCTGGAAAAACAAAAACATTTTTTGAAACATAAAATAATTATGACCCAGAAGTAAATCAATTTAGTAAAAGTCATTTTAACTAATATTTTAGATAATGTGTTGCAGTCAAGTACCAAACAAATTCCTCTGTGTACCTTCTCTCTCAAATATGTCCCATTAGTTTTATCTGTTGGGCTGAAAAATGACAGTGCTGCAGCTCTCATGTCATTGGGCTTATTTGTTCCCCTGGTGCTGTTATCTGATTGGATGGCACTGCTGGGACTGCCCTATCTGACTTTTCACATCACATAAATATAGTTTACCAGAAGCCTGCGTAAACATGACTATTTAAAACTCCAAGGAAAACAACAGGAAAGGTTTAATTTTTGTGTTATGTAAACATTTGGTGTCATCAGGTTTTTCAGTCTGGGACATCAATTAAACACTTACTACATAAATCAAGGCAATGCAAACACACATTTTGGACAACCTGAACTGGATCTAAGTCAGTACAAACAAATAAAGCCTGCTCTACTAGTGTAACAGAAGGTGATTCACAGCCTTTGTAAACAAACCGTGCTTCCAGGTTTAGAAAAGTAACCTTTTATGTATCACATATTGGGATAATTTGTCAGTTACATATAAAAAATAATAAGATGAGGGAAGTCAGTTGAGTACAAAGGGTAGGTATGAATGAGGTCAACCCAAAGTAATATTAATGTTGGAAAAAAAAATATATAAATCCTGTTTAGAAGTAGTAGCTGTGCAAGTCCCATAGTGGAAGAAATGGCTTCACAGTACATCGTGTAACCTTTCTAATGGAGGTCACTGGCTTGTGTCCATGGAGATGCTATTGCTGTGCTTGTCTAAAGTATGGCTTAACTATATATAACTTATTTAACTTAGATATAACTTACCCATCTCCATGGAGACAAGCCTGTGATGCTATTAAAAAAAGTTACCCATCAGATCTGTGGCGAGGTGAAGCCACTCATAAAAATAGCATTTCTATGAAAACAAGCAGGTGCTGGACATTCCACCAGAAAAGCTACATACTGCAGCTTTAACATTGCACTGACATCCCATAGCAGATGTTCGTGGCCTATGCTCACTGTGGACTTGTACCAAACCATAACTGTTGTTGCATGTGTCCTTATTTTAACTTGATTTATTATGTTACAATTAAAGGATGAGAAACAAGGAACATGAAAGAAAAAAACTACTGCCACAGCGTCAGAGAGGGTGACCTGCTGGAAAAGGGCTGGGGCAGCAGAAATTACAGGGCCAGCACCAAACAGAGCAAAACGGGAGTGTATATTTGAATAGTCCAGATCTGAGCGAGATTATACAGTAGGATATATACATAGAGCTAAATGTAGACATCTGTATATAAAACAATTCTCCTCCAACGAGTCCCTGTCTCACTTTGATGTGTTCTCAGACTGGAGGATTTGGGAATAAAGATTGTGTTATATAGACTGTGTTATAAAATGCATATATATTGAGCCATTTTGGAGTCAAATTAGAGAAGTCTAGACCCATTAATATTTGTATAGAAAATTCAGAAACAAGTCAAGTCTCTCAAGAACAAATGAAATGTTTACACATGAACAGCAATACATGCACAACAACAGAATTTGTTTTTAACGTGTGAATGAAACAAAACAATTCAACACAACTGTTTAAAGATTTGGTTTCATTTTCGACTCATCCAGAAGAGCTAATAATTTGAAAGAAGACTGAAATATATCTTATATGAATCAAACGCCAATAGCATCCTATAGTTAGACACTATGTAATTTGAATGTTCTTGGAAAGAACATTATATAATTAAAATATGTATTATGCTTGCAAATTGCTATTTGACAGTGACACCCATTCACTTTCTATTGTATTTCTATTAATTGTTCAACTCTCATGTCTTCAATTTGTTCTCAGTCTCCCAAAGGACAAATGCAGTAGTCTTTATCTGTGTATCTAGTACTCGTCTGTGTTAGGACCTTGTGCTGTCTGCCTCTTAATGATAGGAATCCACTGACCTCTAAATATAAGCCAACCTAATTAGCCATCCTCACTCCCCACACTGTATGTAAACATACCAGCGTAATATGATTTTCACATTTTCACACAATGCACTCATTTTCTAGGAAGCTCTGAAAGGATTTCCTGTGTTTAAAGTCTACTCACCAAAATAGGTATCACGTATGGCTAACACTGACTGCCTGCATTCCAGAAGTTTTATAGGTACAGTTACTTTAAAGGTGCACTATGTAACTTTTCTTGTGGAGAGTCTGCCATCTGTAATGCAAACGTATTGCATTTGTGTTCAATTCCAGGGGTTTATTGCTAAAAAATAAGTTGAAAAACATGTGTTCTTACTATGAGTGGGGTCGCCTCTCCCCAGATCTCCTGGCTGCTTAAAAAATAATACATAAATAAAAGTGAAAGTATGATTTCTGAAAACGATAACATTTTTTCAAAAAACGGCTTCCATAAAGTCAATTAATCAATTCCCACCCTTGAAAATGGTATTATTTTGACGATGATTTTGTTGAAGCAATGTGTCCTTAAGGTGTCATATATATCTTTATCATCACTAAAGGATGCTCCACATATGTCAGTGGTTTGTAAAGCCAAGTAAAGGATTGATTTTCCCCCTCGGACATTACTGTGCCGAATGACCCGAACCGGCCAATCCTGTGCTGATGTCTTCTTTTCTTTTTCCTCTTTGAAAAGCGACAGAATAAGCTGAAACCCTAGTCCATTTGTATTGTGAGGACAAAGAGAGCACATTGTGGCAGAGGAGAGAGAGGAGGGGGTGGGAGGGATCAGGGGAGAGGGGCAGAGACCAGAGACCCCCGCAGAGTGGAGTAACACAGGCAGCAGTAGCACTATGGAAGCCCAGTGGTCACAGGGGTCAGATAATGTTGTTGTTTCCTTCAGTGATGCATCCTGGGGTACTTTGTCTTTTTTTAACAAAAAAATATGAAATTATACTACAAAGAAAATACTCTTAACTTTTCATACATGAGTTAAAATGCACAAACACATGAAGGCATATAGCTTTTTGACTCCTCATCTGTTTTATGGTAGTACAAAAGAGAAGAAACTGCTGATCAAGTTTGGATAATTAACTTGCTAGTATATTGTTATTGCTAACTTCTTTTTCATGTATTTCTTGACTAATATTTGGCTTTTAGGTTTGAGAGTTTGTTAAAGCTAAGATGTTGTTTGTATCACACATTTTGGTCACCTGCTGGGTTAGATTGTTGTAAATCTGTATGCATTTTTCTCTTCCGTCCATTAGTTTTCTATCCGGAAGTTACGTTGACAGACAATTGTGAATAATGTCTCATGCGTTTTGGAGTTGCAGCAGAGCGCATTTTATCCATTTATCCAGCTGTATGGTGTTTGAACAGGGCGGGGGAAGTGTAGAGTTGTTCGGGATAGGGAGAGAGAGAGAGAGGGGGAGAGACGGGGAAGCTCACGCCTCAGCAGTCTGCTCCAGCTGTCTACAGACACACTACACAAGAAGAAACAACACTGGATATACTAAACACAATGACACTACAGCACTTACAAGCCAGAGCAAACTTTTGGGAAAGTTTTTTACCTTAATGTATTCTGGATATTTATTTCTTGGATTACGTTTGTCCATATGATGTCGATGAGGAAAATGCACTCCAGGGCCAAATCGCGGAGCTGTGACAACTACCTGAGTATAAAGGTAGGAGAAATGTACTGGCATGTCTGACAGTTGGAGGCTCAACTTGTGTTTTAAGATGAAATTTTACTTTCATTCAATGCTTCATGGTTGATTAGTTGCCTTTTTTTGCTCTGCAGACCATGACAGCCGTTAGTATGACTTGGTGATGATTTTGTTTAGTATTGTTTGCCTATTCTGTTACATTGTTGTGGTCCAGATCGCATTATTACACATTATACACATATTTAGTGAGCACACTCTGTGTTTGTGTACAAAATAGTTGAATTTGTATGGTTGTGGCTTTTAGTAATAATGCCATTGTTTGTGTCTGCATACTATGAGATTTTTTTATGAGAACTAAAACAGAAAAAAGTGCAAAATAGTTGAAGTTGTCTTTTGTTGCTTTTTAGTAACGTTCCAGTTGTTTTGGTTTGCCTGATTTCTATTTATAGCCTGGAGGTATCAGCAGACTTTGTTACTCTATTGTCCCCATGTCAGTGCTCATCAGTGCTCAGATTGACGTAAAAACCTACATTCACCTTCCTGTTTTTGTTTTTCTAGTTTTTCCTTTGATTTTGGCAAAAAACACAAAACTATAAAGTGGATTGTAGTGTCCAGTTTGCTTATAAAGAGATTTTTTAAAAAAAAAGTAAAATAATGATAATAATACCTGAATTGTTGTGAGTATACAAATATTTGCAACTAGGAATTATATTTTTTCTGCTATACATTATATATACAAGATATAACTGATAATAATAGAAAAAAAAAACTTAAATTAAATATCATAGACAATCAGTCACTTCATTATAACTGATTCCTATTATATGTAATCCTTAAGCAAACAATTTGATGATAGATTATTCAAACAAGTCAATACACAAGTTTTACAGATATGTTTAGACTATAACTTGATGTTTATTGATTCTTATGGACATGCAATTCAGCAAACTATTTAAAATGATAAAGGCACCATATACTAGGAGGTGGTCTTGGTCATTATCTGCAGACAGCCTTTATTATTGCAGCCCTCACTGTCAGCTAATGGAGCGTGCTGCATTTCACACAAGTCACTGCTGGCCCGGGGTTAAAGTTTATCAGCTCTGATAACATTTACTGGAGGGTCTCTATACAATGGCTTTACAATATCCAGTAGTTACAAGATAGCACTGTGGAATTTCTTCTCCTGATTTGCCCACTGTAAAAACTGACTTTTAGACTTCTGAAGTATTTATTTTATGTTGGGACATTTTGAAAAGATTATGGATTATTTAAAGCATTTGACTATTATTAATTATTATGTTATTATTGCAGATGAGGAATCATACTTTTGTGTACTAATTTCTTTATTATTAATGTATTTTGTGAGGTTCATTTATTGCACAAATGCGAATGCACTGTAATATTAACCACAAAAGTAGCTTGATTAATTTCTTCAAATTTAGCATCATCAAATCAACTATATTGCACAGTGCCCACCTCTATGTCATTCTAATAACACCGGCAGGACTATTTCATAAAAACTTGCAGGAATCACGTATGTCTTTATTATGGAGTCTAACTTTAGTGATTGGAGCAGACCAGCAGCCTTTGTGCTCTGCTCCCTCGGAGAACTCTGTTGGGGGCTTGGGGGCTCCTGTTACTCTGCCCCTGTGGCTTCATGCTTCACTGGAGGCCTGGTAGGCAGTGCCTTTTGTGTGCCTGACCACAAAATGTGTCCGTGCTCACCTCTCTCTCCCCTGGTTTGTCTTTCACTCATTCTTTTTGAATGCCCTCCATCCTCCCAGCCCTGAACCTCGTCTGACAGGTCCTTTTATTTGAACATATGTGCTCCACAACTAGTGCCCTTTTAACTATTTGTGTTCATGTGTATAGTTTTGACATGTATCTTTAATAGTTTTAAAAGTTGTACGTTTTTGTGGTCGAGGGTACGCCACCTGCTTGTCTCTTTGGCGATGTTATTCCTTTTGTTAGAATGTTCCACAGTATGGCATTAAACATATCCGTCGTCTCCATGGAAACAAGCAGCTGACAGGTTGACAGGTGAGATCTTTGGACAGGTGACCCTGCTCACAGTAAGAATGCAGGCTTTTCAAGGCAGATATAAAAACATTTGCAATTAAAAAAGCTAGATAGATACGTTTATAATGTCAAACTGTGGAACATTTTAAGCAAGACAGTGCAATAATGGTAGTGGCAGACCCCTTACTGCAACATATCAACAAGTGAAATATATTAGCTTTTAACAGCACGTATACTTAATTACAGTCCAAGTTGAATATACTGTAGTTAGTGCTTCCTCACCTTCTCAGTCTATCCGCTCAGCTCATAAGTACAGGTTTATTGCAGTGTGCACAGTGTTCCACCTGGATTTTAATGCATTAATAATTATGGTAGAGGAGATGGTGGTTTGGTTTGTGACCAGACAAATACAACCAAACTGCATTGCTGTACAGCTCAGAGAGGGTGGGAAACTTAACTGTGTTCATTTAAAGACCCTCATGCTACAATAAAGGTAACAGGAGAACTCATCTTAGTAGTGTAGTGCATCTTGTTTTGCTATAGATTTAGTATTGATTAGTATCCAGGTATTGTTGTTGTTTTTTGATAACCCTATTATAAAGTACTTTTTCCATTGTATAGAACATGCTGCTCATGGGTTAACATTGTCATAGTAAATAAGAATTGACCAGTTTTTTCTTTGGAATAGTCAAAAGTAATCAAAATGACGCCTATTAGCAGGAAACTGAAATCAATGAATAGACTTGCCTGGACCAGCGTCAGTGTTGTGAGATTGATCACCGGATTGCCAGATGTCTTTCCCAACACTACTCCCATTTTACACTGCTAACCATAACCAAATATATATGAAGAGGCTTAGCTTGGGACATTTTGTTGAATACAGTCATCATTCACAGTAAAATAGGTCAACTACTCACAATAATTTAATCTGAGTAATTTTTTTTTCAAAACACGTTAGCTGCCCGCAGTGAAACTCAAGTCCAAGGATGTCCTAACTGCTCTTTCCTCCCTTTGTTAACTTTCCTCAGATAAAATGCAATGTTACTTTTTGCTGCAGTGACTAACTTTCAGAGACATTTTTTCTTACTAAAAGCATGCAGACTGTTAATAGCCTTTTTTTGTTTCAATGTTCACTGCAGTAGCACTTAGAGAGGCAGAGTACACAAAGAGGGCCTTGTAGTGTAGTTGTGGCATGTGTACCAATGCAATGAACTGTACTCGCCCTTGTCTAATTGATGGAGCTTAAATCAACAGGACAAATAACACAAAAGGTGACGCATAGGCCGTTTGACAAACTAAACTCACTGTAGACAGGCAATAACTTGATTTCGGCCATGTTTCCAAATGTCCAACTTAACTTATAGCAACACATGGCGTAGCTTGGTGCCTCAGTGTGAAGTTTTCCTTGCATTGCTTTTCTGTCTCTGCTGTTATCATGGCAGTGGCACCATATGTCTACAGTTCATTGTTGAGCTGTATTCAGAAGGACAGATAGTGACAGACAGTTTGTCACTGTTTCCAGTCTCCAGCCCAGTACTCGATGTAATCCCAGGTTAGACGGCTAGGCTAATTCCAGCTGTAGCCTACAGTTCATATGTTGTATGTATAGGCCTGTGATTCTCAAACTTTTCACACCACATACCACCTAAGAAAATATTTGTCTTTCTGTGTACATCCAGATCTCAACCAGGTCTATAACAGATATTCAGGGCTAAACTAGGTCTAAATAAGGTCTAAACTTACTACTTACTTACTACATGATTACTACAGTATTGCCTAAGTATTGCCTAATTGAGTTCCCTGTTTAGTCACAGTTTAATCCTGATTTTGATTTGGATACACCCTTACTTTTGCAGTTATTATTTGTGGATAGGCCGAGCAATTATAGAGCTACTAACATTTCTGCTGCAGATTCTACCTTTCAGTTTTGCTTTACACTATAGGCTCACTGAACACATCTTTATGCTGATCATACTGTGACATCCATGGATACAGCTCTGGTTCTTTCTAATAAAAGTGTCCCATTATGAAGTTTCCAGTGGGTCTGTTTATGTCCAGTCACATAACGTCATTCCCTCCAGGTGTTTCCCCTCGTTTTGATGGAAAGATCATCATTTCCTCTCATGTTTGAACTTCCTGATTCGGACATCAAATTTGTATTATTGTTATACTATCCCATACAAATCTCCAATGCATTTTTATGTGTATGTATATATGTATATGTACACATATATTTGCTTTTTACTAGAGTAATTTTTCATTTTTAAACTGATCAGAATTATAAAAATATGACCATATTATGCATGCTACACAATCTTGTTGTGGTTGTTTTTCATGTTACAAATGTTATGGTTTTTTTTAGGACAGTGAATCTTTGGACAATTGCATTCAGAGCACATTATCAGCCCTGTACCGGCCCTTTGCAGCCACTGCCTCCACCGTCCTGTGGCAGCTCTTCAGTGTTGTGGAGAGACAGTACAGAGGGGACGGCCTTCGCTGCTTCATAGACTTCTTGCTTCCAGCCAAAAGGATCTTACAGATAATCCAACAAGAAACCAGCGTGAGTCTCAAATTCCTCACATTTTTACAATGATCTGTCTCAGGATTCCTTTAGAGTTACAGCAGGTTTGCCTCAGACTGACCTTGTGTGAATGATTGACAGGAATAAATTAAACTCAGTGTGGACTGACAAAGCAAAGTCAGTTTGTTATACTATCACCCAGTTGAATAATATGTATTTTTTAGTTTTTTAGTCGAAGTGTTTTTGTTGTTTTTGTTGTTTTGCCCGTGTTGCTCTTACAGTTTCTAAAAAAGGGTACTAAAACCATAACTGAATCTGGGTTGCTAGTGTCTTGACTTGCATAAAAAGGACATTGTCATGTGAACCTCCAAAATTCACTTTCTGAGCTGCAGAGGCTGCACTAGCACTGATTAATGATTTACTGTAAGTGTCAGGGGTTTATATAGTGACGATTCAAATCAGAGAGACTCCTTTTAGAACCAAGTGGGTTTTGGCATGAAACTAGCAACCCGAATGATTCATGTGAGGCCCATTCTTTGCAGACTATATTAGTGCGCAGAATCTAATTGTGTGAAAACTGCTTAGTGGGAAGTTGGAGCATCAGACTGAGACAGACACCATAATTGTTTAGAAAACAAACTGAAACAGGCGTTTGTCCAGAGGCAGCACTGGTTCAGTTCAAAACAAAACATGCCTATGCACTCCGCTGTTAGGGTCAGTTATGCTCTGAAACTGATTCCTCCATACAATGGGTTTTAGAATGATGAGAAATTAGGACTGTTGCTGTAGCAATTAGCAAAAATATTGTATCTTTCAAATGGTGAAAAGTCCTCAAAACAGGAAGCTTAAACCTGTGAATACTGATCACACTGTGACCAGGGCCTTGAGCCTCGGTCCTGTCTAAGCCTCTCCCTGAGGAGCAGCTCACCGCGTCTTTGTGTTGGAGCAATATGAGAGGCTTCGGACAAACTCTCATCCTCTGCCTTTACATTCAGTCAAAATGAAAAGGTCACCCCTCCAGCAGTCAGCTCCTCACTGCTTTCTCTAAAGATTTGTTTGTACTGCATCGAAACTAGGCCTGATCGGGCAAGTTTAAGTCTGACAGTTAAAACAGCACGTCTTTCCATTAGAGTTAAATATATGTTTGAACAATCTCCAGATGTCAGATAAATTATGTAAGTACAAGTTATAATGATGTTTTGCCCTGTCTCCTGTTGCAATGCTACTCTGTCCATACTGCATATTTCATATTTATACTGAAAATCTATGTGTTGTACCATATTGCTAACTCACATTCCGAGTTTGTGAATTTTGTTCTTTGACAATGGTTGTGAACTTTTTTCTGGTTGTGATCATAAGTATTGATTAATTCTCTTTTTTTTCCTTAGGCCAAATTTAGAGGCTTGCTCCTGTATCATGAAGGGTGGCCACTCTGCATTCAAGACAAAGTGGTGGTGCAGCTCTCCCCTCTGCACAAAGTGAGACTGAAGCAAGGCGACTTCTACCTGCAGATCGTCCCTTTAGGCCGAAAGACTGCAAAACTTGTGATAAAATGTTTGTGTGTGAGCGGACAGGCCCTTGCGGAGATCCCTATTGCAGAGAGCATGTATGGCAGTATCTTCACAGTTGAGTTCCTCCAGAATGTAACACGCGACCGGAATCTTTACCCGCTCCAGAACTGTCTACTGACCACGGGGACCGCTGTGTACAGGACCCCCTGGAAGAACGTTGTCAACCCTTTGTTTGTGAACAGCACAGCGGACGCTATCATGCAGGCGCGCAGTATCGCCCGAGGGGGCTTCAGGGGGCATCTGAGCACCTGCAGCACAAGTGGATCTACAGGGACTCTGGACAGCCATCTTAGCTCTAGAGAATCGCTTCACTCTCAAGGCACGGACTCTATTTTCTCTGAATCAAATTCTCCAAACAGGAATCATAGACAATCATGTGAAAGCAAAAACACCTCTTCTATCGTTAATAATAACACAATACCTGATGGGCATGAAGATGGACGAGAAAAAGCGTGCAAAACTCTCTCTTTTAGCACTGATTTGAGTAACCCGGGCCCTCGCAGGCGCTTGTCACGGGACTCAGTAGCATTTGAAAGCAGGAGACTGTTCAGGAAGTCTTACATGGAGGCGCTGCAGAATCCTATGGCTCTTGGTTCCAGCTCTGAGTCAATCCTGGAGGAGAGTCCGGACCAGAGCACCAGTCCAACCCACAGGGACAGAGTGGGAATGCCTAGCAACGGTCCGGACCTGCACAGCCCCCAGGAACACTTGCCCAGGAGACAGGGGGGCAGGGGGTGGTTGAGTGGGGAGGACAGGCCAAGTACCCCTCTGTTATATCTCCAGAGGGGGCTCAAGGGTGGGGATAGACGCTCCAAATCACTGGAGAGGACTAACAAGACCGGACAGGTCAAAGGTCACAGAGAGAGATCCTCATCGGGGGGATCTGGTAACATCTCGCCCAAAAAACTCATGAACGGATATGCACTTCGCTTTGGGAGATTGGACGTAGAGGCGGCGTTTCATCGCTCTGACAGAAGAGGCAGCAAAGAGGAGCCAGGTTAGTTTTTTGTGACAAATGTTTTAAGTTTTGCTCTTTATGTAGAATTTTGTGTTTGCTTTTTTTACAGAAAAAATTAAACCAAGAGAGAGCATGTTTTTGAGGCTGTAGATCAGTTTAATTGAGGTAGAGGTTTTCTAACATTTACGTTTTATTTGAAGTTGTTCCCACCGCTGTAAAAGTTATTCTTTCATAATTAAAGTATATAACACATAACTGCAATAATAACACTGCAGAAAACGTATTTTAAGTGTAATATAACATGCACATTTAAATGTTTAATGCTGTAAATATCTGAATAATGATAGGATGTAGGCACCACCTGCAGCTACACAAAATGTCATAAAAGTGCTGCCAGTCGTAGCAGGTTCCTGCTAAAGCCCACAGGCTGTGTTTTTTGGCAGAGTGAAATGATACTGATATTGGACCTGCCTTTAAATCAGGATTAGTCACAAATGAGTGTTGTCTTTGCATCTGTCATTTTGTTTTGATTTGAGCTAGAGCTCAGGGAAGTGAGAATACCTCCAGGGAAGGATACTGTTTTTAGAAAACAAAGCTTTTTCCGTCCATTCAAATGACGTTGAATGAATGAAGTTAAATTAGAGGTTATCTTAGTGTTATAGACAGTCCTTTCCGTGGCAATCCTCAAAATCCTCTCTTGTCACCACAGATTAGTTTGGGGTAGAAGTCATGTTATTATTCATTTACACTGGTTGTCATTTGGCATTATGACACTAGACTACTATAAACACTTAGACACCCGCAGGCAATCTTAAGCCAGTGGACTCTTTTCAACCAGGAAAAATGTGACCGACCAATTAGTGTGTAAAATTAAAAAAAATCTGTAATCAGGTTTATGCTACAGTTTCTGGACATAAATGACAAAAACTGGCTACTAATTTCACTAGAAACTAATATAAGAAAAAGTTGACAACTGAAAAATCACTCAATTGACTTGCCAATTTAACCACCTCAAACATTAATATGCCTTCCATCTTCTAAAACCTTACATTCACAGCAGATGGTGTAATCTTTTAGAAAGCTGGAGGTGTCCTGTGGTTGAGTAAAAACACACATTGACATACAACACAATGCAGAGGAGGCTGTTCTCTACCTGTGTCACTTCCTCTCAAACAAAGCACTTTAGGAAACGCTGCACTCACAGGCCTGGCCCCACAGTTACACAGGAAACTACTGACTGTGAAAAGACAATAGAAGGGAGCACTGTCGGGCTGATCACTATAACACAACTGATTGAAAAAGATAAAAACAGGTTCAAATAAGAGCCAAATCAAAATTGTATACTGTAACTGAAGAAATATAATATTAGCTGTAATTAATGTCTTGAACCCAATAGGAAAAGAGTACTTGACTGTATGTTGTTAAATCCTTTTCTTATTAAGAAGTAGACAGTGTCAATCTCAGACTTCCTTAACATTTACTTGGTCATTAAAAGAGGGACTACAGGATGTGATAGTGATGTGAAAATAGCAAAACTGCAATACATCGTCTGATAAATCTTTGCTTTCACCAGTTATTCATCTACTATTTCTAAATTATGTAAGGGAAAAAAATAGTTGGCATTTGCTTTTGTTTAACATTTTTATTTTTCGTTCTTTGAAAACCAGTTATTCAGACTAATTAATTTTTCAGTTCTGTCGATAATCAGAATAATATTATTGTTTAGTATTTAATAGACAGTTCTCTAACAAAATAATGAATGTACTTTAAGTTTAAAGGTATATGTAACTTTCTTGTCGCCAGCTTGATTCCATGGAAACAGAAAGTTAAAACCATACTTTGGAACATTCTCATAGGAAATACGTACACTTTATGCGCTACTGTGGGATATTACAGCCAAAGGAACCACATTTCCATGGAAACACATTTCCCAATGTAGTGATAATGCCCAATTTTATGGGGTTTTGCTTTTCTAAAAGATAAAAAGAAAAGGTTGAGTCTGTTAGAAAAGGTGTATGTGACTCACTCAGACACCACCTGGCCTCACTCATGACTCATTGTATTGTAACTACACCCAGGCCACCACTAATTAGCCCTTGTTTTGAGCCCTTGTACTAAAAACAACCTCTAATTTCTATCAATAGCTGTGTAATATGCCTTTATATGCTTGTGTGTCATCTCAACAGCACAACATGAAGGTAGCAGTGAAAGCAGAAGGCACAAGCTCATTGTGGAGGAGACGTTGGGCCACAAATCTCCATCAAACGGGGCGGTGGTCAGACTGTCCTCCACATCAGGCACTACACCTGTCGAAAACATCACCCTGCCCACATCAGCATCAGAGGTCAACCAGGAACTGCTCATGTCCGGGGCCGTCGCACTACCAGGTGAACCACAATGCAAAAGTTATGAGTTTCAACCTAAAGCACTTACAGGGTATTTATTTACAAAACATGTAAAAATAGTTCATACATTTCATTATATGAAAGTCTAAGAAACGGAGCTCCCCAAAGCTACTATATCTTATAGAAGAGGCCCCAGACACAAAAAAATACATAGATACAAGTTACAGTTTCACACTCTGTGGTCCCGAGGGATAGACTGACGGAAGAAAGGCTGCCAATTTGTGTCATTGGCCCCTCCAACTACCACTAACAGTCACGCACCTACCACATTTATACTGTATACTAAGCATGGTGGGTGAAGTGTCTTGCCTAGTTTCTACTAGAGGCACTGCTGCCCCAATAAAAAAAAAATTGGTTTCTAACTGGTTTAACTGGTGTAACTTTTAACACCAATTTTCTTAAAACGAAATTTTAAACTGCCAAAAAAAGACAAAACTACACAAATAAAGATTCATATTCTTGTTCAAATATAATGTAAGTAGAAACTATGACAAGAATCTACATTTTTGAAGTCTTGAACTTCTAAACTATTTTTTGACTTGTGTGTAGTTGTCTTGTACTTGACATTGACCCCCCATTGACCTCGTATGTTCCAGGAAACCAGGACCGAGGGGGGCGGGCCGTGCTGCAGGTGTGCACCAGAGCTCAGGTGTGGGGGGCTGAGAGCTGCAGAGCCTCAGACGTCACCTGTCTACTGGGCTACTTCCACTCCACTCTTAGGTATGGCTCTAATATGGGGTTAGTTAATATGCAAGAAAGTCCATAAACAAGAGTTGCACATTTTGTTGCAAAAGTTGCATTTTTTTTTAATTTCTCCTTGCTATCTGATTTGTTTAAAGTATCAGTCCACTTTCAAATTAGTATCTAGTTTCAACTGTATTTTTACTCTGTAATTTTTTGAAAGTGCTCTATAACTTTTCTCTTCTTTTCAAACATGTCATTGAACCTGCTGCTCACCATTACTCTTCTGTTTTAAGAAAAGAGAGGCGGGACCAGGGCCTCACCGTTGTGGTAGACGGCAGAAGACAGCAGCCCTGTGCGGCTCTGTTGTCATCTCTGTCTGAATTACAGGTAAGCCACGAGTGGAAAATATGTAATTACACTGCATCACGCCCATGCACTTATATAGCCTATACTACTACTTTTGGTTCACAACCTTATTTGGCCTGTGTAACCCCTTTTTAGATGCTTTAGGGTACCACACATTGACAAAATATAATGTAAATATATTGAACAGATAACACATTGAACTGTGTCGCAGAGTTCACTACCTGCTCGTCTCCACCATGTAGATGTTGTATATCTCATTTATTTACAGGTATTTTTATTGCTAAAAAGATACTGTAAGCGAGCTTACCTCTGTACAAGTCTCTGTTATAGCCTGCTTGTCTCCATGGAGATAGATAAGTTTAATGTCATATACTGTGGAACATTCCAGGTAAAGCATCTTCATGTAGGCAAGCAGTTAACATACCCTCCATAATAAAAGTTATATAGTACATCTTTAAGAAAATCAGCTTGTATAATTTTCACCTCTTTCATTTGACACTTCTGCCTGTCTTTGTAAATGTCAGTCATTTAAAATTAATGATTGAAAAACTTATCTGGGAAATTAATTTAAAAATGTTTCCAAGTACCCCATGCAAAGTGCTACCAATTATATCCCTATTGGGGTATCCCTCTGGTTGGGAAACACTGTTATAAGGCATTATTTACATATTTCATCATGCTCTTGTTCTTTACTGACTCCCCTTGAAGGCACATTTGAAGAGACACACCTTACATTTGTAGTGACTGTAGATCTGGGACATTTTTGTGAAAAGTCTAGCTTGAGGCTGCTGCGGACTAGCTTGTGCTTACTTGTCTGTTTTTAACCTCACCGCAAGGGCGTGTTGGCTGCAGTTGACTTGTACGAGACGTATCATCATGTCCCAGTGATGAGTTGTTCTCTGATGTAAAGAGGATTATTCTGGAGACCACAAAACACATTATAAATGTGCCTCTAATTTAGATTTGGTTTAGCTTTTCAAATCTCTGTCAACATATTTGTGCCATTTGAAGAATAAATTTTCATTGTTAAATCCATTGTTTCTTTTGCAGATTTTAATACCAAATGCACTTTATATAGTCCTTTTACTGGTGGATAAAGAGACAGCAGCTAAGCCAGAGAGAGACTTCGCTGTACAGGTAAACACAAAGTTATATTGCAATATTAGATGTTTTTGTCATTCATAGTTTTTAAAAGTCATAGATGTTCAAGTGAATGTATTTAGCATTTACTCCATCAGTTTATTAAAAATTTGCTACAATCAAAACTTAAACTGGGATGTTAATAGCAGCCATATATTGAGGACACAACACACGTTGGTTTTAACCTTAGAATTTGTCAACTCTCATTCAGCTTTATGCTTGGATAATTGCCTTGACAAATACACACTAAAATGTTTAAATTTAATAGTAAATAAATCAACACAACATTATAATTTATAGTTTTCATTTAACTACATTTTTGATCATGTTTACCTCATATGACACAGAAATGCCATGCGTTACCTTCAGAGTAGTTGTTTTGTGCGGTCATACCGGCTTGTCAAAGCCTGATCCCGTCAGATCTCAGACGGGATCCATGTACTTGGACGGGATCCATGTACTTGGATCCCGTACTTGGTCCATGTACTTGGATGGGAGACGCTGGGAACAGCAGGTGCCACAGGGGGGCGCCAGTCACAAAAACTGTTGTTGTGTCCTTAGGCAAGACACTTCTACATTGCCTAGTAAGAAAGTGGAGTGTGTGTGAGTGGTGGTGGTCAGAGGGGCTGATGGCACAGATTGGCAGCCTCACTTCCTTCAGTCTGCCCCAGGGCAGCTGTGGCTACAGTAGTAGTTTACCACCACTGAGTGTGGTGTGAATGAACGGTAAAACGCTTTGGGTGTCTTGAAAGGTGCTATATAAATGCAATGATTGATTAATTGTATAATTTTACTGTACAAATTGGTTTTATTCTTTTGTGTCACCCATATTCATCTTACTGATTAGATTGATTTACACTGAATCTCAGTTTTAACCATTATTGTTTTATGTAAAAGCAATATTTGAACATGTTTACTTCATAAGTAGGGACACAGACATTTTTACATATACTCTAGTTATAATCCTGTGCTATTTTCTCTTTCAGACTGAGGTGCTTTCATCATTGAAGGCCTTGCAAAAGTACATTGACCAAACTCAGCTCACACGAGACCTTGATGGTAGCTTCCCTTACGACCACAACCACTGGATCAACTTCAGACAGGTAAGGCCCATCTAAAGCCCATGTGCCTTGTGTAATGGTGCAGTGGATATCTACTGATGTTGCCTAATTTAAATGTTTTTGTATTTGTTTATATATTTTTCTTATGTTTTTGTTTTGGCAGAAAATTGAACCATTTGTCAGCAGTTGCAATGCTGCCATATCTTCTCTTCAACAGTCTATCAGCATGCTCGGAAACAACAGTAGCCTAAAGACATCTAAGGTTAGTTCTGATCCCTTATTTATGTCTTCACTGACAGACAGTCACTATTCATTGGCGTTCTTTTCAACTGCTTCATGTCTAAGTATGAGTAGTGTGTTGAAAGCTACTTGTATGGGCTAGTAAATTCATAGTCAATATACACAATAGGTTGTACTGTATTCATATGATATCATTCAGTGTTAACAAGCTTTTAGTTTAAAATTGAGATGGGAGATGGGTCGGAGTTTGATGGTTGAATATGGTGTCAAAATCCAATCAATTTATTACTGAATCTATCCACACAAATCATTTTTTTTAGCAATAACAAATGATCAGTGTCAACATTTAAGTCTTTTAAAATATGCCTCAGTCATAGAGTTATATTAGCCTCCTTCTGTATGTAATTTGGTATAGATAGAATATACTTATCTTCTGTTGTGAGATTTGATGGAGATAATGCTGTTGTGTTGTAGGAGGTGTCTGAAGTGATGGAGAGACAGAAACAGTTGATGAAGTGTGTTTTAGACGACACACGTTTGAACAGGCTGCGTCTCGAGGGGGGCACTGTCCTCGCACGCATCAAGAAGGAAGAAGTTTGTGACAATGAAAACTACAGGTACAGCACCATAAATGCTTAATATGTGATGATTTTAATCTAATCTCTTTACTAATTAAGATTTAAACTAATATCAAAACTAGATACTCATTTAAATTAGTATCATTAATAGAAGAATGACAAAATATAACATTTCCTGAACAGTTTTTGAATATTTTTCAATGTATTATCATTACCGTATCGTCTGTATCTAGTATCAAGCCTATTCTTTAGCACTGAAATCAAGGTTGAAATTTTAGTATCACGACAACATTAGTAATCTGTACTAACAGTTGTTTTTGTTATTAGGGAAACAATTGAGATGTTGAACACTTTGTACAACCAAGTAGACGAAGAGGTCCATAAACTGGTGATTCTGTCAAACAAGGCTCAGAAGCAGCTGGAGAGTGTGCTGGAGGTGTGCAAGTTTGAGGAGCAGACAAACCAGGTATTATGTTGTCATTTTTGTTCTTATTGTCACATAAATTAAAAAATAATAATTAATTAATAATCCATTAAAGGTCATATGTATTGATTTGACTGCCCCACTTTGTTTTTCAGATTAAAATGTGGTTCAGTGTAGAAGGAGAGAAGAACCTCACATCTTTAGACTCACAAACTCTGAGTCTCAGTAGAATCAAAGAGATGAAAGAAGCTCTAGAGCGCTTTGCAGAGGAGTCCGTGGTAAGGCCTGTACATGAATATAGGGCTGGGTAATTTTATCATTTTAAAAGAAATAAAATTGCTTCCAATATTAATTTCCTGAACATAAACAAGACACACTTTTAACAATTGCCATTTAAAACTAAAAAAGTATAATTTCTTCTTCTAAAGTCTGAAATTTGGTCAAAATTACATGCTTTTAATGACAGCAGATTGACTGTGGACCTCTTGACTAAAAAGACCCAAGCATATTATTGGCAGTTAGAAATGACTGAATCTTTACTAAAATTGTATTAATTGCACAGCTCTACATGAATATCCTAATGTTATTAATGTCCTTAATAGTGCGCTTTGCTTTACTATACTTACCGTAATATATGTACGTCAGCAGCAGCAGAGGCTCGGACTGCAGCTCGTGAAGGAGGCTCCAGATTTACTTCCTGGTTCAGTTCTTATCGACTTCAAGCAGCATCTGGGCTCCATCTTAAACCGAGTGGAGAGAAGGAAAAACCAGCTGGACATACTCACCAACCTCTATGAGTTCTATGACTCGGTAAGTCCATTTTAGATAGAGAAATACATGTTATTATTTTAATCTAGTTGTTATAGTAGTTTCATAATTTATATTTGAATTATGTTGTTTTAATCCTTGTTAAATAGATTTTCCTGTCCTATTTTTATATTGTTTTGTAAGATAAGAGAACCTTTTTAGTGGTAGAACAGTAGTAGAATAAAAAACATTTCAACAAATATTCAAGATAAATAAGTATTGAAAAACAGGCCTTCAAACTAAATGTTTAAGTAGATTACAAAACACAGATACTATATCTAATGAGATATCTTAGGAGAGTAAAATACAAGGTCAAAAAACAACTATTATTATCTTCTGTATGTTGTACTAAATTGTGTATTGAGCTGTCATGACAAGTGAATTTCTCCACTATCAATAAAGATCTGTCTTATCTTATGTCTTATATTTTTCATATATTTTAGGCCAATCAGTGGACGGATCATTGCCAGGACTACTTCAATCAACTAAACCTGGACAGTGGGAATATTTCAGTTTCTCCCTGTGTGCTCCAGACTCTGCAGGATTATTGCACCGAAGCTTCCAAGTTTTCCACTGACAACTTCAGCACTCTCAACCACATGGTCCTGTCTTTGGAGAGCCCCCAGCAGGTGCAGAAGTGGAACTGCGTTTGGCACAAATGTCAGCTGACCAAACAACAACTAGAAGAAACACTATCACGAGTTACAGCCCCTTCGGAATCCTCACTTAGGGATTCTTCTGAGTTTATTACCACTGACCAGCACAAAACTAAGGGACTTTTAGTGTTACCTCCTCCATTGCCTTTTGAGGACAAACCACCTTCAGCAGGACCCTTCTCTTGCCCCTCTAGCTCAGTTTCAACAAATTTTAATTTCCCCAATAGTGAAAGAAAACTTAGTACATCCATGTTTGACGACACGGATAGCGATTGCACTTTTGATTCAGTTTCCTGCCATTCCGAACCAGTTTACTCAGCAAAATCCCGCCCACACAAGCAACCGATGAAGAAGATTATGAAGAAGACGTTGAGTTATGAGCTGACTTCCAGAGACAATGGTCATTCAGATGCTAGTCATGTTCATGGATATACAGGGGTGTACATTAAGGGACTGGAGGTGGCCAATAATGTTTCAGCGGAGAAGAAGCTGCAGAGGCCTGATGTGACGAGCCCCCTGTTAGGGCGCAGTCGGAGCATGTCCACTCCGTCCAGACTGCACAGCGCCGAGGGAGACGCCAAGAAACAGAGCGGGTAAGAAGAAGTACAGTTGAAGAGTTGGAGAGTTTTCATTTTTATTATCTGGTCTTATAGTACTAAAATTTCAACCATTTTTGGATACACAATAGAAAGTAATTTTCAACACAAAATAAGAATAGTTCTATTAGTACTAGTTTTAATTTAGATCAAGATCATTCTTAAACTATTCAGAAAATCAACTTTCCAACTTTGTCCCATTTATGTGAATTTTTGTCCTTCAGTTTTTCAGTATTGGTAGTAGTACAAGTGAGTATCTATTTTTGATACTAGTTTTGTATCAGTTAGTATCTTCGATTTCTTTGACAATTCTAGACCATATGAACTTTTAGTGGAAATAGTATGTGGTTTAGAAAGCAGGCAATGTGTGGGGTCAAAGATGCTTTTGATAAATCTTTGTTGGATCCGTTTTGATGTGATGGAAGCAGAGATGGAAATGGTTTACCAGTAACTTTAGATATGTGACTGTTATGTATTTTAATAAACTCCATCCTTATCACAGTAAAGTGCAGCACATAATGGACGAGATGATCTCCACAGAGCGGGAGTACGTGCGCTCCCTCAGCTACATCATTGAGCACTACTTTCCGGAAATGGAACGCATCGATCTGCCTCAGGACCTCAGAGGGAAACGCTCCATCATCTTTGGGAATGTGGAGAAACTCTGGGACTTCCACAGCCAGTACTTCCTGAAGGAGCTGGAGTCCTGCGCCCACTCGCCTCTCTCTATCAGCAGCTGTTTTCTCAGACATGTGAGTTAAACAAATAAATAATGTTAATACTCTTTACAAGTTTGACAAGTCCCCCAAATACTACTCTGAAGTAACACTTCACATCCGATGTGCATCTTTTGTGCAAATTCATTCACACATTCATTCTGCTCCTATGGTCCCTCTGACCTCCACCGATCACACAGACTCCACATTCATCCATCATCATCAACATTATACATTGGTCGAAGCTTTAATCAAACTGCCAACTGTTTATGGTTAAATAGTCTAACCACTGAGGCACTGTCGTCCCATTACTTGTACTCAGCAACAATCCATTTGGCAGCACGATAGTGCAGCGGTTAGCACTTCAGTCTCACAGCTCCCCTGAAAATGAGATTCTAAATCTTAGAGGTCCAAAAGAATAAATAAATAAAACTCCTCTTTTTGTCCCAACCATTTTGTTGAATTACCAATGTAGTACTTTACAAACACTGTTCTCAGGTGTTTACTCAGCACCCGTGACAGCACATACATCTATGTCTGTGTTACTATAGAGATGTGAAGTGTTTGTAAACCGTTCTGAAATGTCAGCAGATTTATTTTTGCTGTTGTCAGTGTTGTAACGTGTGATTCTTTTGTTATTCTTGTGTGTGCAGGAGGATCAGTTTGGTATGTACGCACTGTACAGCAAGAACAAGCCTCAGTCCGACGCCTTACTCTGCAGTCATGGCAATGAGTTCTTTAAGGTGCGCCTGGAAACATTCCTATGCTGCAATGTGTCTCTTGCATCCACAGCTCACTGTTTACAAATGGGATATAACAGAAGATGTATAATCTTCCAGAGTATAGGCTGTGTTCACACTAGATACATGTACATGGTCAGAAAAAATCTAGAAGAATGAGATAACCAAATAATAACATTTGATTTTGTGTGTTTACATGCACAAAATAAATCAAAAACACCTAGTGACATGTGCAAGTTATCAATGGATTTTTAGCTAAACTGTTGTAATTGTAAAACAAAGTGCAATGAATTTAACATTTTCTCTTTCATTTTTGTCTTTGCCGCATTACTTAAGTATCACATTTTAGTATATGCATTTCATGTATACATAGCCACTGATGTAGACTTGGTTTGGTCCTGTTCTTAGCCTGGTTTAGTCCTGGTCTAGTCCAGATTAAATTTCAGGTTTAGTCCCAGTCTCCATTTATGGTCTTAAGTATGACCGCAGCCAAACTGAAAACATATTTTGCCCAATTTACAGTAAAAGTCAGACAGTATAAAGACTATAGCTGTCACTGGTCACTAACTATTACAAAATGCAAAAACAATTCATTACAATAGCACTTATTAAATGTCAAAAAACTATGTTATTTACAAAATTTGCCAACATTCCATAGAGATGCATTGACAAAAGCAATAAAAAAGTGTACAAAACCTAATAACCAGCTGGGTCACTACTGGTAAATACCCAATATCTATTACAAGAAATTCACATAACACTTGCGTTCAATATTGTTTATGTTTTTCACAGAACAAACAGATGGAGTTGGGGGATAAGATGGACTTGGCGTCATATTTGCTGAAGCCTATCCAGAGAATGAGTAAATATGCACTCTTACTGAAGGACTTGATAAAGGAGTGCAGCCAGTCCCAGGAGCAGGAACTGAGCGACCTCCGAACTGCAGAGGAGATGGTCAAGTTTCAGCTTCGCCATGGCAACGACCTCTTGGCGATGGACGCTATCAGAGGCTGTGATGTAAGCACAAACACGGGCTGCACTGTCACTGTCGGTCATTTAACACAATTTCAAAACTAAAGAAAAAGCTCATTACTTAACACCAATTTTAATAGCACAATAAAAGACACCCTGCTACACTTATTAATACACATAATGTAAGGTACTGCATGTAGTGATCCTGTATCCTCTTTTATTTTATATTTATAATTTTATGTGTATATGTCATTTTTAATATTTCTTTAATTTCAGACCATTTATAGTATCAGTACACTTACT
Organism: Taenioides sp. WSHXM2023; assembly: GCA_029959045.1. Lineage (NCBI taxonomy): Eukaryota > Metazoa > Chordata > Actinopteri > Gobiiformes > Gobiidae > Taenioides > Taenioides sp. WSHXM2023. The sequence goes on along the minus strand of CM057088.1, from coordinate 24,631,987 downwards.
AAGTTTAGATACTAGTTTTAGCATCAATTAGCATTAAGTTTGTTGAATATTGTTGAATAACCCTTGTATAGTGTGAGGTTACAGCCAGTTGCTTCACTTGATTAATACCACATGGTTTTGAATGGGATGCCATTTTGCACAATGTTGTGTAAATAGTGGTATGAATTCAGTTCATGGCATTTTATTTCCTTTTAGGTCAACCTGAAGGAGCAGGGTCAACTGCGCTGTCAGGACGAGTTCATTGTGTGGTGTGGACGCAGGAAATACCTCCGGCATGTCTTCCTGTTTGAAGACCTCATTCTCTTCAGCAAGACCAAAAAGATCGAAGGAGGATATGACATCTACATCTACAAACAGTCCTATAAGGTCTGTGTCTGTACTACTCATCCAAATGACAGGGGCTTTTTTAAGAATTAAACTAGATGTAGATTATGATTTTACTTTTTGTTCAAGTGAACCGCAACATTGATCCCAAACAGCTTAATAATAGAAACAGATCCAGTGATTTCCTGTTGTTGTGACATTTTTGTAACATGTTTTTATTTTTCAGACAGCAGAAATAGGCATGACGGAGAATGTAGGTGACAGTGGGCTGCGTTTTGAGATCTGGTTCAGACGGAGGAAGTCACAGGACACATTCATACTTCAGGCCAGTTCTTCGGAGGTCAAAGCTGTGTGGACTGCCATCATTGGCAAGATTCTGTGGAGGCAAGCCCTGAGGAACAGAGGTATGGGAATATAAAATGCACAATTTAAATGTAATGCAACGATAAAATAAGATAACTTATTCATTCAGTTTTAGCGTAAGGATTTTTAGTAAGGTTCTTGGTCGACTATTGACATGCAATTAGTTGACAATTTTTTAGAGCTATTTACTTATTTATTTGATCTTGCTGAATGTATGAAATTTGCTGATGATTGTGGGAGCAGCTGACGACCTTGAATTTTCTTCAGGATTAATACAGTTCAGATCTCATACTGGAGAAATGTTAAGGTAGCTCTTAAAACAAAGTTGCTATCAGCATTTACACGAAAAAATATATAACATCTGTGAAAGTGAAAAGCATATAACATACATAACAATATAACAATATATCTGAAAATGCTACATACACGTTTACATTGTGGTTGTGATTTAATGTACGGTATGATTGGAAGTTTATATTCTATTCTGTTCTAACATTTAAACATTTTTGGATGTCAGAGTTGCGCATGCAGGAGATGGTTTCCATGGGAATTGGAAGCAAGCCTTTTATGGACATCAAGCCGAGCGACGCAGCTATCAGCGACAGAGCCATTGACTACATCATGAAAGGGTCAGGTCAGTCAAGTTTGGTTTTCAACTATTTAAAGTTATTAAATGACTTGTGTATAGCCTACTAATATTTAAAATGTTTTTCAAATAGAGTCCAGAACACGAGCCTCCATAGCAGTGCCTTTATTTGAGTACTCCTCCTCAGTGAAGCGACCTCATTCAACCATCTCCAACAGTAGCACCTCTTCCTCCAGTAGCCAGTCCTCCTCTTCTCTGTTAGGGTCTCTAAACCTGCATATGTACACATCCCCCTCCCACCCACATCCCCACCCCATGTCCTGTGTCTCCCCATTCGGACAGTGGCCCTACGACTGCATAGAGGAAGATGAACTGGAGCAGGACACTGGCAGCCAGCCTTCCATGAGTAAGTTGTGACAATAATATTATCAAGTTATTTCCTTAAAGGTTATTTCTTTTCAACTCTTATATTTAAATTTTTTATATTGGATTAGGATTAGGGTTAGGGAGTTATGAAGCAATTTTGTACAATATGTCTAACTTGCATGCACTGCTCTTAAAGTTCCACTAGAGGGCGTCCTTGATAACTAGTGAAGAGAGCTCAAACTCCAACCACTTTTCTGTATGCGCATTGAACATCTGCAGTTTGTACACAAGTTAAAACCAAAACAAATTGGTTGGTGTTCATAAGGAAAGAAGATATTGGAGATGCTTGCACTATACAACTCTGATTGAAATCTGTCTGCTTTTGTTTTAAAATAGTCAAACAGAAAATCTAAAAATGTTGAACCATATAATTATTTGTCAGGGATAAGGCCTAGGGATGCACTGATCCACCTTTTTCTGTTTCGATACTGATGGTGATACTTTGGCTTTAAGTATCTGCCCATAGCCGATATCCACCAATAGTAGGACAGAAACTAAATAAAGTAAAACTATAATTTATTTCCTTTAAACACACGGCATATGGTAAAAAAATATAGATATATCCAACTTTGTAACTGTTATTTATCATTTTAAGTAACTGTGGAATAACTTCGAAAAATACTTCTAGGTGTTTGGGCCAACGTTATCCAGTAAATCCTCTAATTACACAAATGTGTAGACCAAAATAGGATATCGACTGAACTGATATCCACTCCATCAAAATGTTCAATATCGGTGCTGATATCCATTACCTGCATTGTACTGGTGCATCCCTACTCCAGTCCACAAACTATATGGCTTAAAATTGACATTAATTAAGTCTTGGTTATTGAATTATACCTCCTTTTTGATTAAAAGAAAAAAAAAAACATTTAATTGTTTTTATTGACAGGAAAGACATTGAGATCTCTGCCCGCATTTTATGTAGAGAGGTCCACTACTTACAGAGAAAAGAAACCACAGACTAGGCCTGACATCTGCAATCTAAAAGTTAAAGGAACATTCTACCACACAATTCTGAGCTGTCCTCGACCTTAAAAAAAAAACAAATAAGGGCAGTTTAGATCCTTATCATGTCACTGAAACTGAACATTGTTCAATCACACACATTTTGTCTTCCTGAAGGTTGTTGTTGTGTTTATTTCAGTTATGGAGAGCTCAGAGACATCCTCCCAGTGCACGTCTAGTGACAGTGCCTCTGGTCTGAGCACACTGACTCTACCGGGAACCCCCAGCCTGGCCCTAGACTCCTTCAATAACAACACCAGTGAATCATCCTCGTTCCTCTGCCCCTCCACCCCTCTCTCCTCCGTCAGCACTCCCTCCATTTTTGAGAAAGACGAGGATCTAGAACCCCCGGGCACTAACTTCATCACAGCAGTAAGTAAATGAATGAAATCAACCACTGTCAGAACCACTGGAGTGCATAATTAATACCATATACAGTAAGAACAAATATCAAACATTTTATATATATATATATATATATATATATATATATATATATATATATATATATATATATATATATATATATATATATATATTTTTTTTTTTTTTTTTTTTTTTATGGCATTAACACTGAAAGAGAAAGACACATATTTATTCATATTTTTCACTGGCTATTATTCACACATTTTATTGACTTGCAAATATTATATCTGTGCATAGAGATTACACAACGCACATAAAACACCAGCAAATGTTAGAACGGGGGTGATAAAGAAGGAACATGAGGTAACAGTTAAACAGAATTCAGGTCAAATTGTTATTGATAAACTTAGAAAACTTAACGTGAAATTAGTTATATTTCTAGTCCACATACATACATTATATAGTGAGAGTAGTTGGTTAGCTCACTGTCTGTCTGCTGTTGTGTTTTTACCAGAGCAAAGCGGCTCAAATAGCACTGAGCCTCTCTACAATGGTCTGACACTTTTAACTCAGTAAGTAACCACTGTCCCTGCGTTGGACATGTCCGCTGGCCTGGATACTAATCTGTGTGGAAATGATCTCTTGTTCTTGTTCTCTGGCTGCTCATCTACTAGGGCTGAAAGTATAACTGCAATTTACTTATCACAATTTGAATGTTTGCAATTGGCAATTTGCAAAGGCTGTTTTTTTTTTATTGTAATATATTATAATCTCCAGAAACCTATATATCCTGTCTCCACAGTAAAACCTGTAAACCCTGTAGTTTAGACCCTGACAGATATGCTCTCAAATGTATGAATTTAACAGCTATTTTATTTAGTATTCTCTTATGCTACCAGACATGTTCAAAATGTATCTTTTCAAAATATTACACAAATGTTACTGTTATTAAAAAATATGTTTTTTCAATATTGTTCAGCCCTAAAGACTATGTTTGCTTTTGGTTTGTGGGTTTCTGGTTTGGGGGATTTTCTTCTATGCATCCATTTGAAATGAGCATTCATTTTGCCAGTGTTGAAAGCATGTGTGACTGACCTACATTTTTGCATGTTATTCTGTGAATGCATTTTTTAATTTAAGTAATGTGCAAGTAATTGTTTATTGTTTCACAGTGCTTGAGAAAAAAACATGCAATAATATTTTGAAAGTAATATGAATGGTGGTCTTTTCCTGGCAAAATGGCAAAATCTTATTAATACTAGTATTTTTGTATATATTTCTTCCTGTGTTTCTCATTGATTTCGACCAACTGGCTGTGCTGCCGCTGTATTTTATTAAGAAACATCACAACTTGTATTTCTTTTTAAACCATGCTAATTCTTTGTCTTTCTCTCATTGCAGCTGTGAAGTCCTGTGGTCAAAGTCCATTGGTGGAGTGACGTCAGTGTGAAAAGTGTGAAAAATGTTTTCAAATTTTCTGTTTTGACACTGGTGATGCTACTTTTGGTACTTCAGCAATTTGTACATTTACTTCACACACTTTATTTGTTTATAATGTAGATGAGTTTTATGTATTTTACACAGTAATAGCACACATTGTTGACTGCCCGTGTTTATTGTTAAAGTATGTTGTTATAACATTGTACAGAAAATTAAATTGACTTTAAATACTTTTGACTTGCTTCTTTTCCAAAATGCTATTTACACATGAATTCAAATATCTTATCTTGTGTAGTTTTGACTAGTTTAACTTAATTTAGTTAAGGTATCATTTATTCAACTTGTTTTGGATAGGTGATGATTGATTCCAATGCATTTTCTTAATTTCTAATGTAAGATTTTTTAAGTACCTCATGTATATTTACTATAACTATAAATCTACTAGTAATAGCATGTTAGCATCCTTATTTAAAGACATTGAACTTAAGTCCAAATTACAAAAAAGGGTAAACATTATGCATTCAAATCATTTTAACAACAGAATTGTATGTTTAACAGTTAACAGTTGAATGAAAAGAATATAAAAAACATTGTGCATCTCAAGCAGGGTGGACAGATATTTTGACATGATACAAAGGTGCCAGGTAGACGCCGAAGTCTGAAACCACAAACTCACACAAGACAACACACCACGCTGTTTGAGATGAGCTCAGGGCCCCAGTGGTTTTGCCTTCACATTAGAGGAACTGACATTTCTCACCACATGCTTTTTGTTTTCAGACAAAAACCACATAGGCTAACTCTTAATGCAGACTATAGAGTAGAGACAACTGATGCATATACAATATATACAAAATATATGAACAATAACATATTCCGTTTTCATATATTAAAAATAAGAGACTGGCTGTTTACATGTTTACGCACCAAAATCTGATTCCTGGTTTCTTAATCTGATGGGAGTTTTTGTTGCTGTTCACACCTTTGCAGGTTTTTAAGTTAAAGATTGAAAGAGGATTGAAAGATTATCTGATTTTTACTGGCCATGTATATGTACCCAGAATATATTCCACTGCACTACTGATACTAGTACTTTGTGGTATTACAGCAACCAGTATTTTTTGTAGGAAATGTAAGAAACCAGTTAGAATTATCCACCTCAGGAAATGGCATCTTCATACTTGCTCTCTGTTTTAATTTTTACCCCTGTAACTTTTGAAATTTTCAATGCTCAGTTCTTACACCAACGATGGCTGGTTAATGCAGGCAAAAGAACAGAAACACCTTATGCACAAGAAGATTATAACAAGATATACAATCAATTTAACAAATTCATGATGTAAATCACGTTGACAAACCAAACACACAGGATGGCTGAGAGGCAAGACTCAAGCCTCAAGATGCACAGCCCGAGAACCTCCATGATTTTGAGTATAATTATTGTGGTTGATAATATTTACATACAAGAATTTCAGTCATCTGAGAAACTCTGAACAGAGAGAAGAGTGAATAGCCAATGTCCTGTGTGGCCATGAAGAGGATTCCTATTCCAATACTCATAAGACCACTCACCACCTGCACAGACTGAACCAAAAAACACAGAAGCTTTAAAATGTTTACAATATACTTTTGTTTATGCAGTAACTATTGAAAAGAGATAGAGATGTGAGATGTTTTTATTTTAGTTTAATTTTTAGCCAATCATTGCATAGTGTGATTTACAATATATTTTCACAATAATTTAACAGTTCAATTCTTACTCCGAGGACGGCCGGTTGTTTTCGGAGCAGGTCGTGGAGTGGAGCCTTGGTGTTTGGTACGAGCTCGGTGGCCTGGTACTGTCTGGTGACCTCTGCCTCCCTCCTCCTCACCCCCCTCAGCGGCAGCTCGTCCATCGCTTCAATCCTCAGATCCACATCAGCACAGGCCATGGTGAAGTCTGAGGGACACGTCAGAGGAAATACTGATGGATTTAAATTCATATTCTGGGATAACAGGGTACAAAAATATAAGAGAAAATGTGGGGGGAAAAAACAGTCCTAATAGCATAAACTAACACATTAGATCATTACTAAATGGATTTTTAGGGTGTCTACATCTCACAAGCTCAAAATGTTCTGCTCCACCTCGTGATGTCATAAAGTAGTTTTCAAGTTAACAGCTACCTTTTAACTTTTGTTTAGCAGAGTTTGAGAGAAGAACTCATCCTGAAAATGTTTATGTGTTAAACATGTGTGAGTGAAATAAAACACAACTTCAGAAATGTTTGTGATGAGGAAACAACATTACAACATAGATCAGAAAATAAGTAATATGGGCCCTTTTAAGTCCTGCGAGGCAACTGCTGTCGTGATTATGGGCTATACAAAAATAAATTTAATTTAATTAATACTGGTAAGCAAGCTAACCACATGTAGCAGAATGAAAGATTGTTGTTGTTGTTGTCCATTGCTGTTGCCATAGTGATTACAAATTTCAAATTAAATATATTTTGGGGGAAAAAAAGGAAAAATGGGGAAAAGTCCTCAGAATGTTCCATATAACAGAAGCTGAAACATTCCTTCAATTCCTAAACACTGAAGACACTCGAGCAGAAGAAAAATAAGTTACTGGCTAATTTCTTTAACATAAATGTATAATGTAACATGGAAATAAAATGTATTATACAGTATTTACAACAATTAGTCAACATTGTGGCATTAAGGTAACTTTTATTGAGATTTAAATTAAAATTATTTAGATTCAGTTTTGGATATACTGAAAAGTTTGCAAACTTATTCAGTGGAGTTTTCTAATATTCAGAAAATCATAATATCATAATCATAATAATAAAGGCTTTGTTATCTTACCTGAGCTGTATTTTTGTTTTATTTTGTCTGTCTCAGTCTTGAGAAAGCACAGCTCTTCCCTGGAACTGTCAAACATGTCATACCTTTACTTCCTCTTTAACACTGGTCATGATCATATTTATCTGTCCCTCATATCTTGTTACTATAAATTATGATTAATTTTGCATTCATCTTTCTATAATACATTTCCCAATACATAAATAGACACTTATTTTAACTTAATGCATGTTATGTTCTGTTCTCACACCACACTGTTTCAGATGAGCACAAGGGCCTGGTGGTTTTACCTTCACAATAAGAGGAACACACATTTCTCACCACATGCTTTATGTTCTTAGACAAAAAAATCAACTCAACTTTATTTGTAGAGCACTTTAAAAACAACAATGACAACCAAAGTGCTGTACACAAATTAAACAAGACACATAACAAACAGTGACAAATGGTAAATAGTCAGTCCTCAAACTGAGTTAAAGGCCAAGGAGAAAAAGTGAGTCTTTAGGAGGGACTTAAAAGCAGGCAGTGGGTCGGACAGGATAATGTGCAGAGGGGGCTGATTCCGTGGCCTTGGAGCAGCCAATGTAAATGCATGATCGCCTCTTTGTTTTCTCCTCGTCTTTGGGACATGGAGAAGAGGCTGATCTGCTGACCTATATGCACGAGAGGGGGTGTGAGGTACAGGCAGGTCAGACAGATCCTGAGGGGCCAGACCAAGATGAAATTTAAAAGCAAATAAAATAATTTTAAAATCAATGTGAAAGTGCACAGGAGAGCAAGTGAAGAGACTGAAGGATGTGGGATATGCATGATCCAGTTAAAAGTCAAGTGGCTGTGTTCTGCACTAGAGCAGGAGACTGAGGTTTTGCTGAGTCCAGTGTAAAGTGAACTGTAATATTCTAAGCAAGAGGTAATAAAAATATGGATTTAAATTTCAAAGTTGTAATGAAATCAAAGCGGTTTCACTGCCTAAACTGAATAAAGCTGGACTTCACTGGGCATCACTTTTAAAACCACAGTCCATTTTCACACCTAAATTTGTCACTACAGGGCTCATGGCCTTGGATAAGGAGCACAACTTTGTAGAAGCAACCACAGTGAAGTCAACAACCTCCATTTTTTTCTCCTTGAAGTACAGGAAGTTAGAACCCATTCATGCTTTGACTTCATCCAAGCAACTGGCAGTCATCTGCATAAAAATGAAATGACACCTTGTGTTTTTGGAGAATTGACCTGAGAGGCTATAGATAAAGTGAAAAAAATTAGAGGCCTGAAATCTGACCCTTGGGGCACTCAGCAGGATATAAAGGCCAGGGAGGACTCCGCATCACCAACTTATACAGCAAAACTTTGGTTGACCAAGTTTCACCATCGAAGTTGGTGACGTGAACACACAGGCTAATTCTTAATGTAGACAACAGAGCAGAGATGCACAACAAGATGTTAACAAAATATATGAATAATAACATATTCAACCTGTTTTCGTATATTTAACATATGAGAATGGCCATTTACATGCACACCAAACATCAGAGTAAACGGTAAACGGTAAACTTTGCAGGTGTTAAAAAACAGTTAAAATGGGGGACGAACTAATGTAGCAAAGAAAAAATGAAAGAAAATTTTAAAGATTGAAAGAGGACTGAAAGATTATCTGATTTTTACTGGCCATGTATATGTACCCAGAATATATTCCACTGCACTACTAATACTAGTACTTTGTGGTACTATAGCAACCAGTATTTTTTGTAGGAAATGTAAGAGTTAGAATTATCCGCCTCGAGAAATGACAACTTCACCCTTGTTCTCTATGTCTGAATTTTCAATGCTCAGTTCTTACACCAACAACGGATGGTTAATGCAGGCAAAAGAACAGAAACATCTTATGCACAAGAAGATTATAACAAGATATACAATCAATTTAACAAATTCAGGGTGTAAATTTTTTCTTTTCTTTGACAAACCAGACACACAGGATGACTGAGAGGCAAGACTCGAGCCCCAAGATGCACAGCCCGAGAACCTCCATCTGGTAAAATACAAATATATTTTGTTGACAAATGTTTTATTTGATTTTGAGTATAATTATTATAATCTTGTACCTTTAAATAGTCGTAATCCACAAGAGTCGCTTTCCACACAGTCAAGTCTGCAATGATCAAAGATGCTGCAACAACAGCGACTAACAGGCAGCCACAGTTGACCTTAAGGGAAACCTTTAAAGATACGTGTGTGTATATACTGTATATATATATATAACACATGTTACGTTTTGGTAATTTTATATGCATTACTTACCAGAAGTAACTCAGGGTATTTGAACAACGTATTTGAAATAAGGCCAGCAATTATGAACTGAAAAAGACTTTCTTTTAGACATAATTTCTTTTAGGTGAAGCTGAGGCACATTATTAAGAGATTATATTTACATACAAGAATTCCAGTCAACTGAGAAACTCTGAACAGAGAGAAGAGTGAACAGCCAATGTCCTGTGTGGCCATGAAGAGGATTCCTATTCCAATACTCATAAGACCACTCACCACCTGCACAGACTGAACCAAAAAACACAGAAGCTTTAAAATGTTTACAATATACTTTTGTTTATGCAGTAACTATTGAAAAGAGAAAGAGATGTGAGATGTTTTCATTTTAGTTTAATTTTTTGGCCAATCATTGCATAGTGTGATTTACAATATATTTTCACAATAATTTAACAGTTCAATTCTTACTCCGAGGACGGCCGGTTGTTTTCGGAGCAGGTCGTGGAGTGGAGCCTTGGTGTTTGGTACGAGCTCGGTGGCCTGGTACTGTCTGGTGACCTCTGCCTCCCTCCTCCTCACCCCACTCAGCGGCAGCTCGTCCATCGCTTCAATGCTCAGATCCACATCAGCACTGGCCATGGTGAAGTCTGAGGGACACGTCAGAGGAAATACTGATGGATTTAAATTCATATTCTGGGATAACAGGGTAGAAAAAAATAGGAGAAAATATGGGGGAAAAAACAGTCCAAATAGCATAAACTAAGCATAGCATAACACACATATTAGATCATTACTAAAAGGACAGAAAGGGAAAGGGAAGAAAAACTGCCCACTGTTATTAATTTTGTTATATGCAGTAATTTAATATGATATTATACCATGATAATGACATGATTAATTTAATATTATTTAAATAATGTTATATTGTTATAATAACATCATAATTGGTTAGCAGTGAGTTGTTTCTCCGGTTTCCCCCCATCAACCAAAAAACATGCAACACCCCTATGAACAGAGTACAATCAAGGACCGTCAAGGAATTCCTCCCTCCTGTGGGCTCACCACCTGCAGAGGGGTTCATAGGGGTCTGGGTCTGGTGCACAGAGTAATGGGCAGCGTGCTGCCCCCGCGACCCAGCCGGATTAAGCGGGAGAAGATGGATGGATGGATGGATGAGTTGTTTCTGCATAATATCTGCTTGTCTATTATTGACCAATAGCTGTTTCACTGTTTGATTTTCAAACTTTCTGTTGGTTATAGCAATCATTTTGTTAAGTCCTACAAGGCGACTGCTATTGTGATTATGCGCTATACAAAAATAAACTGAATTGAATGAATCTGGCTATCCATGGATTACAGAATGGACCGTTGCCATAGTGATTAAGAATTTGAAATAAAATATTTTATTTTTGGAAAAGAAAAAAGGAAAAATGGGGAAAAGTCTTTAAATTATCCATATAATAGAAGCTGAAACCCTTGAATACCTAAAATGAAATTGGAGCAGAAGACAAATCATTTACTGGTTAATTTCTCTCCACTTATGAACATAAATGTATTATGTAACATGGAAATAAAATGTATTGTACAACATTTGCAATGATTATTCAACATTGCAGCATTCAGTTTACTTTTACTGAAATTCTCTATAATTGAAAATGGTTTGATTCAGAGATTTTGATATACTGAAAAGTTTGGCATTTCATTCACACACTCCTGTTGCTGAAGTTTTCTAATATTCAGAAAATCTTACAAATGAAAAAGGCATTCAAATCATAATATCATATCATACTATAAAAGCTTTGTTATCTTACCTGAAGCTGTATTTCTGTGTTATTTCATCTGCCTCGGTCTCTAGAAAATGCAGCTCTTCCCTGTAACTGTCAAACATGTCACACCTTTACTTCCTCTTTGACACTGGTCTTGACCATATTTATCTGTCCCTCATATCTTGTTACTACAAACCATTATTAATTTTGTATGACTCTGTTTATAACACATTCCCCAACAAATAAATAGACACTTAATTTTAACTTAATGCATGTTATGTTCTCTTCTCAAAGTATATCCTGCCAATGGGGACATTTTAAAGTTTTTGCACAGCCTTCTATGTGTAAAAAGAGAGAGAGAGACAGGCAGGGAAGCTACTGTGGCCGGTCACTTCCTTCATGACCTCATTTGTCAGAAAACTATTATTCACAAAAGACAGATGCTTCACAACATTTTCTCACCATGACAAAGAAAACCTTTGTGTGCGATGAATCAATGGTTATTACTATACCCATTGGAAATCTCAGAAATGCTAGAGATGGACAGCTTATGCCGGAGAAGTTCTACTGTGTTTTCAAAGATTCTTACAAGGTCTTTGCCAGAAAAGGAAAACCTAAACCTCTTGGAGTAGGTCCTCTTTTTTTATCACTTTTAAAAAAAAATCTGTTTCTATTTTAAATATGTATAACCTTTACTAACAACTTTGTGCATTGTATTTAAAGGCAGCGCAAGCCATCACAGGAGTTTTTCTTCTGACTTTGGGTTTGGTTTTCGGTAGAGATTCAGAGACTCAGATCTTCACCATACCAAGTGTTGTGGTAAATTTAATTCCTACTTGATATACAATAGAATGGAATGTCTAATACCAATGCATTTATTTATCGGCTAACCATGTTATACCTTTTTAGTTTGTTGTTTGTGGCATGCTCACATGCGCTGCAGGACAGTTTCCAAACATGCTGGTGGTACGTTGGTCATAGTTTTAAAAAAAATGTATATATCTTAATGACATAATCTACAGTAGTACAATAAATGTAGAAATATAATTAACAATAATATATATATATTTTTTTTCATTTCATAGACAAAGTTGTCATTCTTTCTAAACATTGTGAGCTTCTTCTGGTCCATTGTGGCTTGTTCTTTGTGCATTATTTGGTTTCTCAAACCATCAAAGGTAAATTGCTGCCCTTATACTGAAAGTGCAGTGAAATATTTTTAAATAATGTGTTTATTTTACTTACCATCAGGTGTTTATACAAAGTGGAGTGAATGGTCTGATCATGGGTCTTCTCATTGTGGAAGATGTAATAGCCATTTTCCTGATGTACTGGTTGAGCAAAGCCGTGTGCCGGGACACCTTCAACAGTCTGGTATGAAAACAACTTTGTACATCTGCAATTTAGGTAAAAAATACATAACTTTAATGCATATTTTTCCCCTGCAGCCAACAGTACTGCTCAAGCAAGGAGACTAAAGAAAAAAAAAAAACAACACACAAAAAAGATTTATTTCCATTGTTTTGTCAATTTACTCCAACTGTATTAGAGGGCTGCACTTAGAATAGATCAGCTTGTCATGTAAATCAGCAACTTAATTTTGTTTAAATATGAGATGACGACGACAGTATCCAAATCCTTTTTCTATTGCTCTTTTGTATCAATTTAAAAATAAATAGGCTACAGCGCATGTCACTGTCTTTCTCCATGTTTGTATATAACTAAAATCACGTAAGACTAATCCAAAACTTAGACTAAAAAGGAAAAAAGTGTTGAGCAATTTGGTAAAGTAATGACATAATATTTTAGTAAGGGTTAGAATAAAACAGACAATGGAAAAAATATAAATAGTAGGCCTAATAGTTTTGTCCACCTTTGAGTTAATCATTTACCTACTCTCTTATCCATGGTTTTAGACTGGGTGTAGCACTAGACCTGATAAAGTCCGGCTCTGGTGGTATAAAGAAAGCCAAATGGGTTTCTTTTAATTTTGGTTTGTACTTGGTGTGACATGTTTGAGAATCGCAGCAGTAGACCACAAGGTTTAGAGAGTATAAATAGTCAGTATTTCTCCATTTGGAGATAATATTATCTTATAGTTAAAATATACAACTTTAAGGTGCTTTCTGGTGGAGGTTCCATGCTTGTCTCCATAGATGGATGTTACTGATTTGCATGGAGTATTCCACAGTATGGCAAAAAAGTTTCTTCTCGAACACGCCTTGAAAAACATACATTCTCACAATTAGAGAGGCCACCTTTACACAGATCGGAGACGCGTAGTTTGGCCCGGTGGGGTCACCAGCTCATCTAGAGTTTAGATACTGTGTGGAGACAAGAAACATGAAGTAAGCTCTACATAGTACACATTTATTAAAGAATAGTGTCCTACAATGTGAAGCCTACTCAAGGAAATGTAACAGAGCAAATCCAGCTCTACTTTTACAGCCTTGTTGAGTAGAAGGGGCTAGATGCTAGACACAGGGTTACCTTATTTTACATCTAAATTGGCCCTCCCTATGCAGCCATTATAGGCTATGAAGAAAGTGGACACTGCAAATACTTTTTCTTTCTTTTGTTTTAAATGAGACATAAAAATACACAAAGAAGATTCTTTGACCATGGTTAGGAAGGTGGACACTGCCTTTTAAGAAAACCAGCTTATAATAAACAGCTGAGGGGCCCAAACAGCTGAGGGCCCCATGTGCGTGACACAATAGAGCTCCATGAATTAGGCAAATTTACACAAAGATTTAACATATTTAAATGCCTGTGGAGGTAAAAGCATGTTTTGCCTCACAAGGGTACTTTGATACAATGACTGAGAAGTCTTACTGTTCATATGCTGCACTGTTACTTTTATTGTACATAATAGTTTTTTTGTTTTTTTTGGGGGGTATTTTATATTTTATATTTTGTATTTTATATTTTTGCTCCACCGGAACGAAATTAGAGTCTATCTTTAAGTCTATTTCTAAATTATAATTTTTTAGCCATTATCTATTATCTTGTTTTATTGCATGTTCCATTTTCCTGCTGTTCTTGAACTGTGCGTTGCAACACTGGAATTTCCCCACTGTGGGACTAATAAAGGCATATCTTATCTTATCTTATCTTATCTTATTTACTCTAATGATTGAGCTGGAGCTTTCAGAGCTTTCAGAGCATGCCCAATGCGTATCGTGACCACTGTAGAAGTCGCTATGCATTCTTTTGAAGATGTGCTAAATCGGGTCCATTTAAAGCCACCATCTGTCCCTTTGTTTAGGGTTAAAAGTCCTTGGTGAGGTCAACTCAAACAAGCGCCACATGCCGGGCACATGATGCGATGTCTTCCGCCTTGAGACCCTCCCTAAAATAGCTTTACACCAATCACAACCGAGAACTAAAACTTTCTTTTGAAACTATCAGCCCTCCTGTACTCCTCTAACCTCATTTCTCCTCAGTAATGTGATAGCGAGCCGTGTAAGTTCAAATATTTATCCGAGTATGGCTTGTTGAATGCCCGGGTCGCGGATGTGGATCACCGTGTCTGCGCTTCTAGAGCTCCTGCCCCCGCTCCCGTGCCGCTGTGTCCCGCTATGGCGTACCGGGGCTCCCATACCCTCAGCAAAGATGATGTGAATTACAGAATGCATTTTCGCATGATCAACGAGCAGCAAGTGGAGGATATCACCATAGACTTTTTCTACAAACCCCACACGATAACGCTGCTGACATGCACCGTGCTCAGTTTGATGTATTTCGCCTTTACAAGGTAAATGTTTTGGAGCTAGCGTTAGCATGGTTAGCTCCTGCGCTGCTAACAGTAACAGTGATGCTGTGACACCACATTTACACAGGAAGGTTAGCTAGCTTTGTAGCGCCTCTTTACTTTTACTCTAACAAAAGCCGCACAGCTCTAACAGGATTAGCTCACTAAGTCTAACCAAATTAATCTTTCACTGCTAGTATTTGTATTCTGTGAAATTAAGCGTATTCTTTTATTTTGTAATTTAGTTTTAACGTGTTTATTAACAAGGAATGTGTAATGCATACCACTACATGTCCTTTGCGAGTAAGTCATGTTGACACCTGTATTAAACTGTGCAAACACTACAGTTGAACATGTTATTTGTAAAGGATTAAATGACAGTGTTTTGTTGTCCTTTTATATTTGCAGAGATGATGGTAATCCTGACAATAATCTATGGGTGGGGCTCATTTTGGTCATCTCATTTTTTCTTGTCATCAGTGTTTTGGCCTTTCCTAACGGTAAGATGATAATTGCATATAATTTACCATCAAATTATTTAATGTGTTTTTGATTGATAATGTGTTTGCCTCTTCAGGTCCATTTACCAGACCACATCCAGCAATATGGCGTATAGTGTTTGGTGAGTATTGGATATATCTCTTCACTGTATCACAATTTATAGCTCTATTTAATTCATTTCATTGCCAACCTTTGTGCTTTTATTTTTTGATATCTAGGTCTAAGTGTCCTCTACTTCCTGTTTCTGGTTTTTATTATATTCCTCAACTGGCAGCAGGTTAAGCAGCTTATGTACTGGCTGGATCCAAACTTACGCTATGCAAAAAGAGAAGCCGATATAATGGTTTGTAATTGAGTACATATACTTTTTATGTTCCATGCGTCATTAATTCTGATTTAAGCCTAACTGTTTTGCCCTCTGCAGGAATACGCTGTGAATTGCCATGTTATTACTTGGGAGAGGATCCTAAGTCATTTTGACATTTTTGCATTCAGCCATTTTTGGGGTTGGGGAATGAAGGCCCTCCTCATTCGAAGTTATGGCCTATGTTGGACTATTAGCATCACCTGGGAACTCACAGAGGTGTTTATTAGAATTGATTTGTATTTATGTATAATCTCAATCACTGGACAAATTTAAAGTCTAATGAGGTCTTTTTGTACAGCTTTTCTTCATGCACCTCTTGCCTAATTTTGCTGAGTGCTGGTGGGATCAAGTTATTCTGGACATTCTGCTATGTAATGGTGGTGGCATTTGGCTGGGGATGACGGTGTGCCGCTTTTTGGAGATGCGGACCTACCACTGGGCCAGTATTAAGTATGTCCCATAATCAAGATTTAGACTTATAGAAAGCAAGTAGGAAAGTAATGTAATATTAATGTACATTATTTAACAAAATAAAACAAATTCCTTCATTTATATACAGTATGTCAATGTATAAAACTGTTAAGTATAATGAAAGTAGTTCTCTCACAATACAAAAAAAAAATCTAAAATATCTTGATTTTGTATCCTGCCATTTTTGATACCACTTTGATACAATTTTCTTGTACAAATAGTCACCAGGCCTCTGTATTGGAAGTATTCAAACTAAGACTTACAAAAACTTTTATCCACAAGGAAAATTACTTTAACACACAAATTACAATATAACAGAATAGAATACTCAAAAACTCAATAATATAGTGCCTAAAGATGTGTCAAAAAAGGAGACAAATAGTACAAATAGTTTTATAATTAATTTTACTGTTTATGTAAAATGCAATAACTGTGTCTTCTTGCTTCTTTTCTCTCTCAGGGACATTCACACAACCACAGGAAAAATAAAAAGAGCAGTATTGCAGTTCACCCCTGCGAGCTGGACATATGTGCGCTGGCTCGACCCCAAATCTTCAGTCCAACGCGTGATGGGTGTCTATCTCTTCATGATCATCTGGCAGGTGTGTCTTTACCCAAATCCTCTAAAGCCTTCTCCAAGTGATTTAAGCAGGGATCATCCTCTGTGTTACTTGTGCTAAGTTCAGGCTAATCTAATTGCCTGCTGTCGAAATCTGAACCACGGATGTACTGTGCCTAATGAGTGACGGCCTTGCTGTCTATGCCATACAATCAGTTCTATAACCAATTTTGCAAATGTATGTGTAAACAGAAGTTTATGGCAGATAAACTGGGGGATATATCCAATCCTTTTTGGATATTACAGATGTCCATAATAACCTTCAAAGGGTGCCAAAATGGTAATTGTCAGTAAGCAGCTATATTTAAAAAAGTCAGAGACCTCTGTTTTATGGTATTTTGACTTTAATAGCTGCTACTTAAGACTAATGAACTAAAACTAACTAGGTTTACACCATCATGAGAGCTGAATTATGCTTTATATAAGATTTAAAAGCATTTATTTAATATGACAATTTCACACTTGAACAGTTATATTACTTGTAGCCTTGGCACAAATTTTTCAGGATCACATGCAAGAAGTTGTATTTTACGTGCTCAGTGTACCTTGTCTGATAAAGCATCTGTGTGATCTGTGATTGTACTACAGGATTTCAATAGAACATTCAAATTTCCCAATCACAAAAAGCACAAATTTAAAAACTAACTGTGTCAATGGTTTCTCTTTTGTCTTGTTTTACCCACAGCTAACAGAGCTGAACACATTTTTCTTGAAGCATATTTTTGTCTTTCCTGCCAGTCACGCTCTGAGCTGGTGCCGAATTCTATTTGTTGGCATCATCACAGCTCCAACAGTAAGGTAAAACCAACTTTATATTATCAATATATTAAATAAATGTATATGCATTTATTCACACTTCTAATATTGTTACAGGCAGTATTACGCTTACCTCACAGACACACAGTGCAAGAGGGTTGGGACTCAGTGTTGGGTGTTTGGGTAAGCAACTAAACCATTTTTCATTATAAATATGTTTATAACAAGCCATTTTGTTGTACGAGTCATGCTATGCAAATGTATACACTTTACCTCTAAGAGATTAACCTGGAAAAACAGATTATGCTTCAGATTAACAGAAAAAAAATATCTAATATGACTAAAAGCTTTAAATGTATTGATGTAACTGAACAATTTCATCAACTTCAGTACTCATTGTAATCTTATTCTGAAGTCGTCTGATGATAAGAAGTATTAAGATGTGTTTTCTTTTTTAGGGCAATAGCTTTTCTGGAGGCCCTGGCATGTATTAAATTTGGGCAGGATCTTTTCTCAAAGACGCAAATTCTCTATGTAGTTTTGTGGCTTCTGTGTTTGGTAAGATTTTTGCAGCATTTGAAAAATTTACTTTTTTTTATACTTTGTTGATTAATATAAAACAATTTACAAATGCATGATAACCTGCATCTGTTTTCAGGCCTTCATTACATTCCTTTGTTTATATGGGATGGTTTGGTGCGCTGAAACATATGGCCCAAAAGAAAGGGTTAGTTTTTTTTTTCTTGGAATAATGTATAATAATAAGCACCTTAGCATAGCAACATAAACTAAAATTTGAAGGCACACTATGTAACTTTTCTGATAAGGTGTCCATGACCTACTTGTGTCCATGGAGATTGTTTTACTTTGACTGAAATGTTAATCAGTACAGTACATACATATATGTGTTTTTATTGTTAAAGATGCCTTGAAAAAATGCACTCCAACTGTGAGCAGACTCGCCTCTCCACAGATTTGACCTGTAACTTGGTCTGGTGGCATCATCAGGTTGTATCAGTAAAGATAGATAAGTTTAATGCCATACCGTGGTAGAGGCAAAGCAATAACATCTGTGGAGACAAGCAGATGGCGCATACCACAAGAAAAGTTACTTAATGCAGTTTTTGTGCCATGTTTATATTTTTGTTTTATTTACTACTGTTTCTATTGTTTATTCTTTCTGCACATTTTATTTTTCCAGAATCTGTCAGATTTTGATGACAGTAATTTTCTTGAATCTCCAGACTCTGAATCAGTAGAATTCAAAGGTACATAATTTTTTTTTTATGCTTAATTATTATACAGTTGTCTTTTACCACATGTATTGATTTAATAAAGTAGTTCGAAATTCTGCAGGGGACGTAGGGGAGCCAGAGGAGCACAATGATAGCGCAACCAGGCAGAGGAATATTGGAAGGACAAAATCCAATGGCTTGGACAGGCCACAGCAGGAGCTGAAATGCTGAAGGCAGCTTCTAAACTCAGCCTGCGGAGGGCACTGTGAAGACCTAAGGAAGAATAATGTTGAACCTATCCACTAATCCAGGTGTAGATGAAGTCCACTCATTCATATTAATGACAGTGGAGACAAATTAGTAGTCAGAAGGTGCTATTAGCAAAGCACATGTGCGTAGACTAAAGGGAGAAAGAGCCCTCCTAAACCCTCCTACACCACTAAATCACATTCACTTTGTGTGTATGTAAGAAAGAGTAATTGCATTTTTGTACCTGTACATTTATTTCTATTTGAGGGACAAAACAGTTTGGACTTCTTATTGTTGAACAGTGGAGATTTGAGTGGGACTAAACAGTGGACAGATATTATACATTATGTGCATGAACATTGTAGGCTATAAAATACAGTTTATTTAGACTTCCATTGCAAAATACATCATATTACAGTGTAAGGACAAGTAATTGTTTATCAGGCTAGATTGTATGTTGTCTAGCGCAGAAAGTTGCTTCTTCAGTGTTCCATTGTGAACATGTTAAGATACATGTACGATATTTAAATGTGTCTGGCGTTTATAACTTGAGTTGTGTAGAGTTTTGACTGAACTAAGGATGACTACATCTTTTTTTTTTACTGAAACCAAACAGAAACACACAGTTGAAGCACTTTTAATATGTGTTTGTGAAAATACTGTACATTTTAAGTATTTTCTACTTCTTTGTAACCTGAGTGATTTTACCTGCCTTGTCCCAACTGTTGCTGCTATAATTTAATGGAGATTCCCCTTGTGTTAAGAAGACATTGTTTTGTATATTCAAGTTGTTGAATATATATTTCATTAGCATGACTGTGACAAAGTATTTTAGTAGATAGATGTTACTGAAGTTGTTAAAGGGTCCGATATTGCATTCACTCAATCACAGTATTGTTCACTGTCTTGTCATTTCACACTTGCCTTACCTGTGTATTTTTGTACCCTCATCTGCAGTCTTTCTAATGCTTCATTACTAAAGAGTTTCATCAAATGTTTGTGTCTTTTATTCAGTTATTATTTCAAGACAATCCTGAAACAGGTTTTTGTTCATAGGAAAACACAGCAACTGTACACTGTCAATGGGTTTCATTGCCAAAACATTTCATTTGTCTAACCTTTTTCCTGTGAAATATTAAAACATTAAAGTGTTTTATATCCTACCTCTATGCGTTTATTACATTGATTTGATACAGCTCAACCACTCCCAATGATTTGCCACAGTAACATTGATAATAAGTAAGTAATATTGATTTCTTATCTGTGTTTACATTATGAGTTAATAGTCCATAACCTCTTGTGAAAGAGCATGAATCACCTTGCTTGTCCCTCCGAGGGCACGAGACTGCAGTCTGGCTGTTTTCAGCTCTGCACGTGTGAGCTCAAATTTCCCTCTGTCTGCACATCACAGGACAGAACAGACAGAAATAACTGCCTCGTGATGGCTCTTTATCATATTATTTTGAGTTCGTTTTACTTTATTACTGTTAAAATTGTTATTAATAAATCAGTATATGACAAGACTACTACTAGGCTACTAAATGACTGTAAAGCAGTCCTGGTTGTAATATTAATAACTATTTATAGGTCTAACTTCTTAAAATGCTTTAAAAATCTAATGTTTACATTATTTCATTATCATTTACGTCCTGTAGTGTGGTATTTCATATTGCGCATATATATAGTATAAACATGGCCGGATGGGGGCAGCAGAGAGTTTTGTCATGTGACAGCCTGGGCCTACAGCACAGTGCATATGCAGTGTTTGCCTAGCCTATTGCCTTCAGTACTCCCAATTTTTGTCTTTTGAAATCCGCACCTCTTTATTTTGAACAAGTTATATTTGATTCATGGCTAAGAAACTGAATTCTTCAAGTTGTGGCTCTGGACATGAGGTGGATATTGTCAAGGACATCCAGTTGAACCTCCTGGAGTGTAAAGTCTGCTTTAAGGACTTTAACAAAGACTGCAGAGCCCGGCACCTTCTCTGCGGTCACGTCCTATGTCAGGAATGTGTTTCGGCCCTGTCCCACCCCGTCCTCAGGAAGCTGGAGTGCCCCTTCTGCAGACAGCTGTGCAGCCTGGACCACACCTCCAACTGCCAAGTCCTAACTGACCTGCAGGAGATGCTGTTGTTGCATGAATCCAGGTGTGCTGTGCCACCCCACTGTGCAGAGGGGAGCTTATGTTTAGAGAGAAGACTGGGGTCGACGGCTGCAGTTTTGGGTGGATGGGGTACTCTGATAAATCCAGTGGGATTTGATGTATTAGGATCATTAGGAACAATAGTAATCGCACATGATGGGTTGCATAGGATTGTGGTGTTAAGCTCAAAAGGGAAAATTCTGAACAGTTTTGGATCAAGAGGAAGAGAAACTAAGGACATTAGTTACCCATTGGATGTGGCTGTATGTCCTATGGGTCATGTGGTAGTAACAGATGGAGGAGATAGAGCAGTGAAGATCTATACATCCAGAGGAACACATATAATCACAATCAAGGCCTCGTTTCAGCTTCCTTGGGGTGTGGACACGGACAGAAGTGGGAACATAGTTGTATCAGATGCCCTGGCTGGCTTGCTTTTTCAAATAAAAGTGGACTATTGTAACAGGGTTCGTTTTGAATGTCACATGGCTGTTTCTAACCTTGAGAATCCCAAAGATGTAGCCTGTTGCGCCGTGACTGGAAATATTGCAACAATAGAGCATTTAAAGAGCCACCAACACACAAGACTAAATGTATTTACGAAGGACTTTCATATAATCTATCAGAACGACAGCTCTAACATAAGACTACAGTTTGATGTCTGGATCCATGTGTCAGCTGTGACCTTTGATCCCAATGGTGATGTGATTGTGGTGGACAATATTCAAGGGACGATTTGGAGTTTGGGAAAACCTTGGCATGGGTTTGTTCCTGTACCGCTTCTGAGTGCCAATCTGATAAGTCCAGTAGCACTGACATGGATGAACAACAAACTCATTATCCTGGACAGTGGAGACCATACAGTGAAGATTTATAACGCTGTCTGTGCCGGGACTAGCCAATAGCCACTTTCCTACAAGATCTCTGTGATGGATTCTAGGGAAAAAGTAGCCTGTATGATGCTATGAAATAGGAATTTGCTGTAATGGCTTGTGTGTGCGTGTGTGTGCGTCATAATTGTTATTAAAGGTTTAAGGTGTATTTGCTTAACAGTATGTATTTTGTATCCCCTGTGCATTATAGGTGTATTATTGTATGCTAATACGGCATTGAGCCCAGAATGGCTGCATTTCTTTTAATGGTCTGATTTTAATGCTTTTAATGGTACAGTCTAGATTGATGGCATTTTCAGACTTAAAGTAGCAATATGTCACTTTTCTGGTGGAGGACATGCTTGTCTCAGAGATGTGACTGCTTTGACTTAAATGTTTTACAGCATGATAGTAAACTTCTACATAGGGACAAGCAGGTAATGCCAGGCCAAGCTACGGGTCAGATCTGTAGAGAGGTGACCCTGCACACAGTAAGAATTAAGGCTATTTTTACCAATAAAAATGCAATCTAATTATGCAAGATGTATGTTTTTACTCTCGCTTGTGAACGCCTGGAATTCCACGTATTTGTTCTTCTAAACTGCTTTGGCTAAAAGAGCAGTCCTTTCAGTCCAGTCCAGTGTGAGATAGTGTTGTGTAATGCAATGTAATGTGAAAAAGAAAAATCAAACCTACTTGTCATCTTGACCAATCTGCTATGGCCCCTCTCTGACCCAATCCTGCCCCCTCTCCCTCTCTCTCCTTCTCTCTCCTTCTCTCTCTGCTCCTCTGGGCCAGGTCCGCCTCTTTCTCCATCCCTCTTTCTCTCTCTGTTCCATTGAACCAGGGCCATCTCTCCCTCTCTCTCCTCCTGTGAGTCAGGTCTCTCTCTCTCTCTTCCCCTCTCTCTTCTAGGCCACCTCTCTCTCTCTTTCGCTCTCTCTCCTCTAGGCCAGGGTGCCTCTCCCTCTCTTTCTCTCCCTCTCTTTCTTCCTCTCTCTCTCCCTCTCTCCTCTAGGCTGGGGCTGCCTCTCCCTCTCTCCCTCTCTCTATCTTTCTCTCTTTCTCGTTCTCTCTCTCCCTCTCTTTCTCTCCCTCTCTTTCTCATTCTCTCTCTCCGTCTCTTTCTCTCCCTCTCTCCTCTAGGCCGGGCCGCCTCTCCCTCTCCCTTTCTCTCTCTCCCTCTCTCTCCCTCTCTCCTCTAGGCCGGAGCGCCTCTCCCTCTCTTTCTCTCCTTATCTTTCTCTCCTTCTCTTTCTCTCTCCCTCTCTCCTCTAGGTCGGGGCCACCTCTCCCTCTCTTTCTCTCTTTCTCTTTCTCTCTCTCTCCCTCTCTCCTCTAGGCCGGGCCCCCTCTCCCTCTCTCCCTCTCTTTCTCTCCTTCTCTTTCTCTCTCTCTCCCTCTCTCCTCTAGGTCGGGGCCACCTCTCCCTCTCTTTCTCTCCTTCTCTTTCTCTCTCTCTCCCTCTCTCCCTCTCTCCTCTAGGTCGGGGCTACCTCTCCCTCTCTTTCTCTCCTTCTCTTTCTCTTTCTCTCTCTCTCCCTCTCTCCTCTAGGTCGGGGCCACCTCTCCCTCTCTTTCTCTCCTTCTCTTTCTCTCTCTCTCCCTCTCTCCTCTAGGTCGGGGCCACCTCTCCCTCTCTTTCTCTCCTTCTCTCTCTCTCTCTTTCTCTCTCTCCCTCTCTCCTCTAGGCCGGAGCGCCTCTCCCTCTCTTTCTCTCCTTATCTTTCTCTCCTTCTCTTTCTCTCTCCCTCTCTCCTCTAGGTCGGGGCCACCTCTCCCTCTCTTTCTCTCTTTCTCTTTCTCTCTCTCTCCCTCTCTCCTCTAGGCCGGGCCCCCTCTCCCTCTCTCCCTCTCTTTCTCTCCTTCTCTTTCTCTCTCTCTCCCTCTCTCCTCTAGGTCGGGGCCACCTCTCCCTCTCTTTCTCTCCTTCTCTTTCTCTCTCTCTCCCTCTCTCCCTCTCTCCTCTAGGTCGGGGCTACCTCTCCCTCTCTTTCTCTCCTTCTCTTTCTCTTTCTCTCTCTCTCCCTCTCCTCTAGGTCGGGGCCACCTCTCCCTCTCTTTCTCTCCTTCTCTTTCTCTCTCTCTCCCTCTCTCCTCTAGGTCGGGGCCACCTCTCCCTCTCTTTCTCTCCTTCTCTCTCTCTCCCTCTCTCCTCTAGGTCGGGGCCGCCTCTCCCTCTCTTTCTCTCCTTCTCTTTCTCTCTCTTTCTCTCTCTCCCTCTCTCCTCTAGGCCGGGCCCCCTCTCTTTCTCTCCTTCTCTTTCTCTCTCTCTCCCTCTCTCCTCTAGGCCGGGCCCCCTCTCCCTCTCTCCCTCTCTTTCTCTCCTTCTCTTTCTCTCTCTCTCCCTCTCTCCTCTAGGCCGGGGCCGCCTCTCCCTCTCTTTCTCTCTTTCTCTTTCTCTCTCTTTCTCTTTCTCTCCCTCTCTCCTCTAGGTCGGGGCCACCTCTCCCTCTCTTTCTCTCCTTCTCTTTCTCTCTCTTTCTCTCTCTCCCTCTCTCCTCTAGGCCGGGGCCGCCTCTCCCTCTCTTTCTCTCTTTCTCTTTCTCTCTCTTTCTCTTTCTCTTTCTCTCCCTCTCTTTCTCTCTCCGCAGGCCGCCAGAGGAGAGCAGTCATGCTCCCAGCGGAAGATGGCGGTGGGGATGCTGTGCGGGGCTGGATTTAAGAACAAGGTTTTTGCACAGGAAGAACCGAGGTGGAATGGATATAAAACTAAACATGGACTATTCCCCGTGTGATACAATCGAGCTGCGGACTCTTGGACTGGTTTGATTAGGCTCGTCTGCCTCTTTTGTGTCCGAAATCCGCGGCTGCTTCTCGGGCAGCGTACACAGAAAGCTCGGCGCATAGACAGACAGGGTGGGAGTGAGAGAAGTGGACAAAAATGTCGGATACAAAGGTAAAAGTTGCGGTGAGAGTTCGGCCCATGAACCGCAGGGGTAAGTGCTTTATCGATGCATTCTGTTTACAAGTCTGTAGTCAACCCTCTTTGCGCTAATGCTAAGTTTGTGTAAAGTTTTCGCTTAGGCTCATATGTAACTCAAGTGTTATGCAGAAGAGTGTACGCGCGGTCAGATCAGCTTGTGTTTAACTTTGGTACACCCACACAGTTACTTTTCTGGATGTAACAAAACTTCTCCCTGCAGAAATTGAGCTCAATACAAAATGTGTCGTCGACATGGAGGACAACCAGACAGTTTTACACCCCCCAACATCCAATGGAAAAGGAGAAAACAGGTAAGCAATCCAAAACTATAATTCACTTTGGGGAGAAATCTTGTCATTGTTATTACAGACCTAAAGAAAATATAGTGAAAGACAGGTATGTGATCTAAGAAAAATAATAGCTCATAATTCAGACTATGACCTAGCAAATATATTGATAGTATACCATGCCAGTATAAGTGTAATTACAATGTTATATGCTACTTAAAATCCAGTCATGGCGACAGATCTGTAGAAATGCATGACTAAAACTTGTTTCTCTTAGCGCCTAGACAACCAGACAGTCACCCACCTGCTTGCAACATGATATATTGTTATGTAATCTTTGGTAAAGTTTGCTTTGGTTTGAAGCCTGCTCGTTGTCTAATAATAGTATTCACATTTTCTACCTGTTGTTTAGTTTAAAGCTTGTTGTGGCTGTTGAGACTTTGACAGGTTGATGTGGGGCCTCGGGCAATAGGTGCATATAAGCAGAGCCTGTAATCATACATTTAGACATGCTGAAATCCAAATAGTGTTAAAAGACAGTGCAAACATAAGCACCTGCAATAAATGGATAGGTTGAAATTGATATCTTGTAAAAACAATGGTGTCCTGATGTCCGATTATGGTCCAATAATGATGGTCTTAATTTATGAACTCATGGAAATTGCTGGTTTGCGAATATCTCCCCACCCATCTCATTTCTTGTACTTGTACGTCACTGTTGTACAGTGTGGCTGCTTCTCTCTTCTTCACACATGATTTGACAGTTGACCTGATTACCCACAGGCGCAAATAAATTAAATGAAGTAGTTCTTAAAGAAAATACGTTATTTGTTATGTCATCTGAATCAGCTGTAATAGCTGTTTTGAGTTGTTGGCAAGAGGCTTTAATGAGAACCAAATGGGTGGCAGAGTTGAGCGTTTCTCATGGTATTTCTTGTTAAAGTGTAATACGCACTAATGCATGTAACAGTCGGAATTTGTGTGTATTTAGGGCAATTATCAGAGCAAAACATTAACCAAATATGTAGGATGTCCAAATAGTCAAATCTAGTCTGAACGAAAACTAAACTTTTTAAAAACTTTGTTATGTGATTTGTGTTGAGTTTAATTTCCACATATTTTGTAATCTTTCATATTCAGCAGTCTTCCTGTGCTTAGTTACACTGCGTGATGTTATGTTTTCCAAGTCCTTGCACCTTCACAGACTAAAATAACTTCCCTTATAATACACTTACCTTACACTTACACTTTGATTCCTGCAACTATTGTTTTTAACCTCATTTACACTGCTTCATTCTCTAATGTATCAGAGGTATAGTCCTTACGTCCTCTGCAGGCAAACGTGGCATTTTTTGCTCAAACAAACATAGCTTTTCCAATTTTCAAACCCATTCCACCCATTTTAATTATATATATATTATATTAATTATATAATTATATAATTTAAGTTATACATCATGAAATACCAAGACTATGTTCCCCAAATATATGGGACAACAACACACAGTGTTGATTGATAGGTTCATTGTTTGAGCACTGCTACATCTGCATTGCTGTCTCTTCCAGGTGCTTGGATTTGTGCCCAGTTATTTCCATTTCTACCTATTTCCATGCTATTGAGCAGAGCACAACTTAACAGAACTCATTTCCATAGTAACTTATACAGCTGACTCTCACACTGTGGTGGGTTATTGTTGGATTTGATCTAATAGCTAGGAGTTCCCATATTTAGCATTTGTTTAATGTGTATCATTTGTACATAGTTTAACTCAGCTAGTCCTCCTGGCAAAATATTTTAATCTTGGGTTTTCACTTGGGTTAGGATAATGGTTTAGTCTGGATTTTTTTGGGACAATGTTTTATTCACAGAAAGATTTGGGGCTGTTCCAGAAGATGAAAATGTTTGAGAACCATCTAGGCTTTCTATTTGAACCTGAATTGTAGAATTTTAATATTCCTCTCTTTAGTTAACTATATATTTTTTAAAATCCTCACATATTTGTATTGGTTTTAGGATGCAGTGCTTGTGCTCGGTGATTTAGGCCTCTGTGTTTAGGCTGCCATGGTTTTACTAAAACCTTATAATTTTGCTCTGTGCTGCAGTGGATCGGCAGTAGGGAATACCCTGATCATTTCGACTGGGCTTCGACACCTGTTCCTGTGTGCTAGCATTGCCTCAGAATTAGAGTATTAGTGTGCCAAATGTTTCCCCAGGGCCCACCATCATGAGAACAATCTCGTGGGAATGTTTGATTGTGGGCTGAAAAAGGAACTGTAGTATAATAGATATTTTTGTACTTGGATCTAAACTGGTTTGAACTCCTGCCTGGAGGTTTTGTAACACTTGATTGATCGATGCAACTTTGAACCTAACTATTTTACAAAGCATGTCGCTACACATTTCTTGTAGACCACACAGTTAGCTTTGTAAAGCATTCCAAGAGATGTGAGGGATTTTGTTCTGATACTTAAGCCCAGTCTTTGCACAAGTATTATAGGCATTATGGCACACTCGTGATCGCCACAGAGCACCCAGCCCTGAGAAATGAACTATAATCTGAGTTAATGAAACCAGGATTGTGACTGGAGGGCAATAGCTTCAGTTACCTTATGTTTTCACTGCAAGTTCCCCAGTGTTATCTTTCATCCGTCAGTTAAGCTAACTCCATATGGATGGCATATAAAGGTTGGGGTGGAGTACTAAACCAGGCCCAAACAGGGATTAAACAAGGTCAAAACTATCCATTTGTTTCAGAGTGATAATAGACTAGCAACAATTAACAAAACAAAATATCATATCTTTTTAACAGACAAAAATCCTCAAAATATCAAACGTTTGAATAGGACTAAAAGAGAACAGAACCAACCCTAAACTAAGACTTAACTAGTCATAATCTAGGATACTGTAGATTTGAACTTGGTATAATCACATCCAATCTAGCACTAAATTATCAGATCTGGCAATAAACCAGGACAAAACTAGAACTATGTCAAGTCTAAACCAGGGCTACTCTAGAACTAAACTAAGACCAAACCAGGACTATGCATGGTTTAAACTAGGACTCCATCAAGACTAAACCAGGTCCAAGCTTTCAGGTGTCACTCTGCGGTGTGGGTTTACAGATAATAGAGTTGAGGGTGTAGGGGGAGAGAGACCTGAGGCGGCTGTCTGCTTTTGGGGTGTGAGTGGTGACACATCGTGAGAGGAAAATACCCTTGGACTCCTTTGTCATGCCTCTACACGTTCATGAACACTTCTCTGAGATTAAGACAGCACAGACATTTTGGTTTGTAAGTAGAGATGCGGAAACCATTATCAGTGCATCTCTGTGCTGCTTTTGGTTTGGTCATTTTGGTTAGTTTTGTGATTGTTACCCTGAAAGTTGTCTAATGTGATGCGATCCCTATATTACAGTGACAGACTCAAGTTTGACTCATAAGACTTAAATGTGCACTATGTAACTTTTCTGATGGAGGGTCTGTCACTTGCTTGTCTCCATGGAGATCTCACTGCTTTTCCTCTTGCATTTATTCGACTACAGGTGTTCTGACTGCTAACAAATTCTTCTTTGCCACAGATGCATTGAAAGACATTCTATATACATCATACAGTAAGAATGTACACCTCTCCACAGATATGACTGGTAACTTGACCTGGTGGTGTTGTCTCCTTGACTTCTTGACAAGCAGATGGTGGACCCTCCGCTAGAAAAAATACATATGGCTTACTAGATCAACATATCTGTTTAACTGAATATAATACAGCTCTTATGATTGTTGATACATGATTTATTTTTTCATAATGAGAAGCCATAAGTGTCATTTTTGTGTAAAAAAAACACAAAAAACCCTTCACTTTCGCTACAGTCCAGTGTACATGAACATTTATCTCTAATGATGCTTGAAACTGTGTAATTTGCTCCTATTTCGCCCTTATCGCAAATGGTAACAAGAAGTTCATGTTTATCTCCACTTGAGTGCTATCTTGTTTTCATTATTGTAATCTGGAAAAGTTAAGAGAGACTCGCCACTGACTGTCCAATGGGAGGCCTGCATTCTTCAGCAGTGTGGGTCACATCTGTGTTTTGAATATTATGGACAGACTGTAATAATGCTTAGAAATGTTTTTCCTATTTTAAATGTGACTTTAGACCCGTCATGATAACACATTTTGAAGAGAGATATATTGCTTCAGAAAATGTATGCCAGTGACACAACTGTAAAGCAGGATAATTCCAGTTAACACATTTTCTAAATGTACAGTATCTGTCTGTAGCTCTTCTAAAACATAGAAACAATAAGAAAATACTGAAAATATTGAGTTCTCCAAAAAATATTTTTCCATCATCTGTCTAATTCACTTTTATTTCTATAGTGCATTTTACAAAAATGAAATACTTACACGGTAAATTAAACCATAAAATAGAATACAAATAATAAAATACAATTATTGAACAAAAGGTCAATATATAATTAGAACGTGATCATGTCAGACTTTCAGATGGATGGCAGGAGCTATATTTCCCTGTTGTTTATACTGTACTTTTTGATGGAATATCTAAAGTAAAATTCACAAATGTTAAACCTGATGAGTGACTCGACTGATTCATTTCTTGTATTACACCAGCAATTCAGTATTCACCGCATCTATATCAAATATTATTGTCCTATAGTATTGTGTCATCTGAAATCTAGCCTATCTAGCCTAAATCTAGATTGTGTTTTGGTGAAGGGGGGAGTCGCATAAGAGCCACTCAATCCAAAACAAGCCAAATGACAATAGTGTCTCGTCCAATGGCCACCCTCAGGAATGTTGCCTTTGTATTCGACTGTGAGAAAAAATTCATTGTTTCCATTCTCTGAGGCATCTTCCACTTTTCTTATTCAGAGAAAGTATTGTTCAGCGATTGGTCTTTGTTTCGTTTTGGGGGTGGGAAGTTGTTTACATCCTGAGCCAGAATTTCGATTTTTTTTTTGTCCTTTGTTTAGCGGCCTGTGTCTCATTAATCTCAGCTGTGTCGTCTGTAGCTCTGAGCAACAGAAAAAAAAGTAGCTCAGACAGATATTTCATAATGATTCTGGTTTTCCTTTTACAGAGACTTTCTTGGTGAAGGTTTTTTGCACTTGGTGAAGGTTGTTTTTTTTAGTTGTTTTCGTTGATCAGTGGAGAGTTTGTAATGTAGCTTAATTACTTACTGGATGTTACTGACTTTATGACTAAGTGTCAGTCATAGTTTCAGTTCTGATCAGTGGCGATATTATATTTGGCAACTCTGTTTGATTCAAGTCTACACTATTTATGCAATTTAAACCAGATTTTAAATAAAAGGCAAAAAGCAAAAAACAGCAAGAGATGAAGAATTGGGCTCTGAGAATAATCTGATATGTTCCTGCTGCTATGTACTGAATATGAGTTAGTTTCTCTTAGAGATAGACCGATAGTCCATGTAATTTCTTTTGTGGATCAATAAAGTTTGTCTAAGTCTATAGCAGTTGGCCGACTTCTTAAGGTACTGTTTTTTTTTGGCCTTTAATCTCAAAGAATACATGTAATGCTTTATTTGAACACTTTATTGTGAAAAGATTACTGCTCAAAACGTTACTAAACATCTCGTTTAGGTTTGCAGTAAAAAAAAAATGCATTAAGTGAATTTTTAGTAAATTTAATCATTTTGGGAAAATATAAAAAAAAATTGGTTCTACATATCAGCCCAAAAATCAGCCATTGGTTTCTCGGATTCTAAACAATCGGTATCGGCATCAGCCACAAAAAGAGCCCATATCGGTCAATCTTTAGCTTCTCTCATCCAAAACCAAAAATGATAAATGTTGCAAACAAAAACTAAACAAATATGTCACATTTTAGTCATAATCATACAGAAGGAATCATGGTCAGAGGTGTAAGAATAGGGAGGATGCGTCAATGTGAAAATGAACTTGCACCTTGTTTTGGAAAACAGATTTAACCTTGGAAAAGCTGTGACCACTGTCTGAAAACTTAGCGTTGCAGTGTCAGAAATACCAAAGAGGATTAAAGGAGTCCTCGAGAACATCAGACATTGTGTTTTGGAAACTTAGCAGAGACATCAGAGCCTTGTGTTGTATTTGCTGTTTAAAGACTGTGGGGATGCTGTGCCTGGCTTTTTACGCTGAAGGTTTGACTCATAAAACCTAAGATAGTCTTAACCACAGCTGTTGCTCGGATACCAAAAGGTTATGCTGACAACCTAATGGTGAATGTAAATTTGCCTTAATAAATGAGCAATTGAACATTCGCAGTATACACAGACTTGAATGGTATCTTTAATCTGGTTTACTAGTTTTGGTCATGTGTTCTTGTGCATGGAAAGAATGTCATGTCTGCTCTTTAATCTATAAAGTGGCAGTTGTGTTGTTTTGTTGGACTCAAAAGAACTTTATCGATCCACATTAGGGCTGCACAATCTATTGCAGTTGAATGTTTAGATAGTATAATATCTTCTGCAAAGAACTGTATCCTGTTTTAAAAAAAATCTTGTACCGATAATTTAGACCCCTCCATATGTGTTCTGAAATGCTTGGGATCCTATTTGTTTATCAGTTCATATTTCAGTCTCCTCACAAATGGTAATGCTCCTGGACTGGCTCACAATGTGAAGTGTGAGCAGAATCTTACTTTTTAAACATATATTTCAAATCTAATGGCAATCACTATACACAATTAGATTTTTTTTCTAAAATTGTGCAGCCATTATCCACAAGGGAAACTACTAATAAACATACAACTACTACTACCACTACTACTACTACTACTACTAATAGTACTACTACTAACAGTAGTAGGGATAACATAAAATAGAAGCAAGACTGAAAGTTGTCTAGAAAGTTCTAAATTTGGTTGTGTAGTTGGAGTAGCAGAACTCCTGGTCAGTCACAATCACTGACCTCTGCCTTCAGTGGGTCTAGAGCAGCGTGTCCTCTGCTAAACTGGAGGACCATTTGAGATGTTGCTCTGAGCTGCAACCCAACACCTGCACACACACACACACACGCACACACACACACACACACATGCACACACGCACACACGCACACACGGACACACACATGCACACACGCACACACGCACACACGGACACAAGCACCGCTGAAGGCTGGTGCTGCTTTTTCTCAAACCTGATATGCAATCATAAAGAATGTCATTTTGAAGTGGTGAAAAACTGAGGTATTCATTTTAGGGTTGTATTAGTATTCTTTTTAGGTGCTAATGGGTAGTATCTAGTAAGATAGAATGGAAAGTAGATTTGGACATTTGAACAAGTATTGAAGAAATCACTTAAATAGGACAAAATCAGACATTTCCTGAATAGTTTTGGAATGGTCCTGATCTTCATTAGGAGCGTTGCTATAGATATTCAAACTTTAAAACTAGTTATTATTACTTTTTAATGGCCAAAGTCCTCTAAATGAATTGGAAGCTGAAAGTGATGAATATCAAATCCTCATGGTCAAATTTAAGAAACTACTACTTCTTTTGTATTGAAAAATTACATTCTAGTGTGTAAAAAAGAGAGCTTTTGTTTTCATTGTGCTACCAAAATCTCTATATCAAGCCTTTTCCTTAGTATCAAAATCAAGTTTGAAATTTTAGTGTGACATCATCCACTCTTTTGAAATGTGGAGCACATTCTCTGAACATTTGTCACAGTTTGGTTGGATGAATCATTGGGGGATGACAGTTTAATCTGATGAGTTGCGTTCTGGGTGAGCTGAGTGCCGATTTCAGTGGCATAATAACCCTCTGGCCTTAATCCTGCTCAACCACAAGGGGGATTCCAGAGCTCTCCCACTCCCTACGGCTGTGGAGCCTCACATATCACAGACGGAGGTGTCATAAAGAAACACATATTGGATTTTGATGTAATATTTACAAAGTATTAACAGCTATTTGGATATCTGGTCATTACGTTCAGTCAGAAATTGGGGAGGGTAAATGTGAAGGATGAAGTGGTGACTGAACAGTGAGTGTCTAAATGTTAATATCTTGTTCTGTATTAATATATTCCTCACTGTTTTTGTACATTAGTAAGAAATAATAAATGATGTATTGTGCATGTACTGTATTGTGCTTTTATTTAAATTCAAATAGGGTGGGGTAGCAGGAGATCGTGAGAGGATGTTACAGTTGGAAGGGGGGGTAGCTGCAGTCCTGTGGCACACACCCGAGCCCCTCACCCACTGAGGGCACAGTCTGACAGTGCGCTTGATGACTTATGTAGTGTATTAGTCTAAGGCCTGAGCGCTTTCTTGTTGAGCATGAGAATGTACAGACTATATGTGATGATATGAACTGGCATTTCTGTGCCACATGGGATTCACACACAAGTGTAACCGGGGGCAAAACACAAGGAGAAGAGCATTTGGTTCAGGCCTATGAAATGAAAAACTAATGGAATTCAGATACGGTTTTATCGCTTAGAATACATGGCTTGTGAATAAAGTAGTGTAGTGTCCACCACCTTTTTTGTCTCCATGGAGATGTTATTGTTTTGCCTAGAATATTCCACATTATAGTATTATACCTTTCTATCTCCATGGAGACAAGTAGGACATGCCACCAGTGACCAAGTCAGATCTGTGGAGTAATTGCATTCCACTGCAAGTATTTTTGAACAATGAAAACACCTGTAATTCAATAATTGCAGGATAGATAAATTCAGTGTCATACTGTGAAACATTCCTGAAACATCTCAATAAAGACAATCAGTGACATATTCCCCACCAGGAAAGTTACAGTTATAAAAGTAAACATTTAAAGAGCACAGATGATGATGTTGCAGATAATCTCAAACAAAAATGAGTTACAATACACTAGGAAGTACCACCAAATCACGTGCTAAAACCAGGCATTGGAAAGATGACTAAGAGAAAGCTCTGATGAGGTATTTTGTTTTCAGCTGGTCTGGTCTGTTTCTCTTTAGTGCCTTTCAATGGCATGTCTTGTTTACTAGATCACTATGGTGAACGTGCAACTGTCCGGTCTGAAAATAGCCTCTGCTTGGCCTTTGGGGAAGTCCTAGATACAAGCCTCTCTGTCTGCTGCCCATTCTGTAGTATAGTGCTATGTGTGTGCACAGTACTATGTATGTGTGTATGGTCATTGGTCACCCAGTTCTGATGCACTGGACTGGACTAGAGCAGGAGGCCATGAGGCTGAATCTGCTCTCATTAACACTGTGTCAGTGGCCCACAGTCACAGAAAGTCCCAAATGTCACTATCATTGTTTTGGTTTAACTGGTGGTCTGTAAACTCTCTATGTAAAAGTAATGGCTACTTGATTGATTGTACAAATGTGGTCTTTACGTTTGGCTTAAAAACTAAAAAAACAGAAAAGCATGGTTGTTTTTTAAACAAGTTTTAACACATTAAGGGTACTGAGACTGCTGTATGGATTACTACTTGAAAAATGTTAAAAATCTTATATTTTAGTAATAGGCCACAGTATTGAACTGGATATGTATCATGCACCAGGTAAATATTGTTTAAGTGCTAATAAAAAAAACAAAAACAGAATCAGTCCGATTTCTGAAATTGGCAGTTTTTTATGTTAGGAGTCCAGCTCAGATGTACTCCTTAAAGGGTTCACATTACGCTATTTTTTGATCTGTTATAAAGTTGTTTCCATGTTTTATTTTATTCACACATGTTTAACACACTAACCGTGCATATTTAGTTCTTCTTTCACACAGAAAACACTCTTTTCTAAGGTAGCTCTAAAAGGTAAAAGGTAGCTGTTATCTTGAAACTACCACTACATGACATCATAAGGTGGAGCAGAGCATTTTAAGATTTGAAGATGTAGACAGACTAATAATAAAGGGTTACTCAAACATGTGTGAATGGTATGTATGTTTTTGATGAAGCTCTCAAGAATCCATTTTGTGTAATATATGACCTTTAAATATTCATAACTAGGTTCATGTTATTTGTAAAAAAAAGAACAAAGGTACCCAGCAGTCCTATTTCTGAGAGTGGCTGAATTTTGATTTTGGGACTTGAGAGTTCAGTTCTCCTTGTACATGTTAAATATTGATAACTTGTTAACCTGGGTTTTAGTTTCGTACCTCTCCGTACTTGTATCCACTTGCAGCCGTTGGTACAGCTGAGTTCAGTTTCCCCGGTCTGGCCTCTCTGTTAAGTCCACTGACAAGAGCTATTTACTCAACAGAGTCAGTGGGACATTGAATCCTAAATCTACTCTCTTCTTCACGCTCCAATGGTCCAATTATCAAACTAATCACAGCAATACCTACCAGCAGGAAATGCCACCATGTGAATGAGTGAATCCATGAGGGGAGGTGGATGGGTACAGAAATTCAATGGTCTGAAATAAATTAAACGTTTTGTATGAATTATATATTTGTTTCAAGTGATAAAAAATTATAACAGTTGCCATGGAAATTAGCAATTCAAAACTAAATATTCTGTTATTTGTACAGAATGGTCAAAAGTCTTCAAAATGGTGTCTATAACGGAGGAAAAAAGTCACATGACTGAATCCCAAGAAACACGACTAAAATAATGTATTTTACAGTTTTCATTGTGCACTTTACTAATTGTGTTTTTCTTTTCTCTCGTTTATGACAAATGGCTGCTCCCGTTCTTCAGAAAACAACCCAAGGTATGCGCATTATACAGTATTTTTGTGTTTTGCACTTGTTTTACACTTATTTTACACTGAATATGGATTAAATTGTTTGAAGTATTATTATTATTTTTTATTTTGGTGGTCTTGTTTTTTTTTTTTTTTTTGTGACTGGCTTTCATATTTTTAACTGGCTTTTCTAATTGCATTTTTTAATTTATGCTTGTGAATTCATTTTCACATATCTCCCTGTCACGATAATTAATATATCAACTTACCTTCAATATATGTGAAATGGAACAATATTAATTGTGTGTACCTTTTTTTTTTTGCTTTACTGGGAAATATTTGTTTATTTTTTGGCTATATGATGAGATTTGAGCTGTAGAAGGTTGAATTAATAACGTCTAAGACATTTGCATCATTACAGATGCACAGATACTGCTGTTGGTTATTATGTCAGTGGCATAAATTACTCAGTACTATTAATCAATACTGTCATTTATCATCTATATTTACTTCATCAATATAGCACATTTGTTATTATGACAGGCCTTTTTATGTAAATAGTTTACTAAATAAGTAATGATGATATAGCTTGACCAAACAGAAGTTTCAAAAACTGTAGCCCTTCAAAGTGATTAAACTCATCAAAATTACTGAAATCAAGAAAACAGTATTCTGTATCTGGGTGATTTTAACTCACTGTTTTCTTATAGGGCATTTAGTATGGCATGTTATTACATCAACACTTTAAACAGTAGTAGCTTAAAGCACAGGAAGTCAGCACTTTCCCCCCGGTCTTTTGAAGTAGTGACCAGGTCCGGGTTCCTGTAGGGCCCTGTTCTTCCTGTATGGCCGCTGTGGTCCTGTTTCTAAGGACAGGATACAGACAGGTTTATTTTATTTATTTATTATATATTCAAACAAAACATAAGGTAATTAAAGAATACAAATAAAGATTTAAAAGATGATAAATGCATAAATACAGCAATAAGAGAAAACAAAAGGCCGAAAAGTCCTGCATAATTTGATAGTGGAAAATTTCCATGACATATTATGTGGTTTGCTTTTTTGTCTGTTTTGGTTTGTAGATTGACAAGTCATCCATTCTGATTATGAATTTTTGTATAAAATTAGCATTTAATGATATAATATTTTGCATAAACAGATTAACAGTGTATTTTATATGAGAATCTCCTTTATCATAGCCAAATAAAAAATCTTTTTTACTATAATAATGCTCAGAAACAGGATTGAGACAGTGTAAGTCGTTTGCTCAGTCAGCAGGAGCAGGAAGGGGGGTCTGTGTGAATAATGTGTCTTTGCAGAGAGAGAGAAAGAAAGAGAGAGAGAGAGAGAGGGGGGAGAGAAGGAGTGAGAGAGGGAGGCAGAGAAAGGAGGGTCGAGAGAGAGGGAGAGAGAGAAGGAGAAGGGATGAGCAAGAGGGAGGGAGAGAGAGTGAGAATGGATGAGAGAGAGGGAGGGAGAGAGGGAGAATGGATGAGAAAAGTGTGGAGGTGAGAGAGGGAGAGAGAGTGAGAAGAGGTGAGAGAGAGGGAGAGAGGGAGGGAGAGAGGGAGAGAGAGAGGGAGAATGGATGAAAGAGAGAGAGGAATGGGCTGCATTTGGGCACATTGTTGGCCTGGACCTCCTGCTTCCTCTGCTGACAACACGCTGATGTTTAGCTCCCACATATTTCAACAGGGGCTGGCACATTGGAGCTTTTGAGGGGAGATCTTAACTACAGCAGTTTTTCTTTTCTCTAGCAAGTACTGCATTGATTTGTACTTGTCAGGATCTTTGTTATTTTTTTTTTCTTTTAAAACTATTGTGTCCTAAAATAATGGAATAATCACATGTATTTCAGAACATATTTGAAGAGGTCCAAATTACAGAGTCAGCAGGTTTTAAGCAGGTCATTACACTGGGCAATTTTGTAATAGCAGCCATTTAAATTGCAATTTTGATTCAAATAGGGTAATTTTGTAATCTTGAAGCCTGATCCTTAACTTTTTAATTCTGTTGACATGTAGGTATGTGTAGCATAGCAATAGGGCCAGGACAGAATGTCCTGTGTGTAACTTCTTAGACTCTGAACACTGGTCTTGGGATGTGAAGTTTATTTGGTTAGTTGATAATTGTGATCATGAAGCAAAAATGTGTCATTTAAATTCAATTCATACTCCAAAAAAGTTAAGTCAGTAGCTTTTTTCTGACTATATGTGTCACTTTAACATGACTTTTTGTAAAGCAGTTCTCATACTAGAGAGGAATGGTAATCTATATTAGGCCAAACTGTGGTATGTGTACCAAAGGTGGTACTTGAACAGCCCTTAAGTATGCAGATTTGCCTAAATTAGAGTTAATTTTTCCACTTTTGTGTCCTATTTGGATAATTTCTTTATTTAGAACTACACTGGAAATTATGCGTTCCACTTTTAGACCTGGTTTAACCCTAGACCTGGAATAGTCCTGTTATATACTTGATATAGATCTGGTGGTACTCGGAAAGCCTAATTTTTTCTTTTGTGGTACTTGGTTTGAAAATTTTGTGAGCCATTGTATAAGACAAAGAGAATTTTGTTTGGTCATGGTGTCAATAATTATGAATAATTGAAAGTTGTGAGGTGTCTTTCTCACTAACTAAAATTTTATGAACATTTGATACCTACTCTTCCTAAAGATAGTGATAGCAGAGAGCATCCTTTCTTGCACTGGTCCGGAGCGCAGGTGTCCTTCAGACAATGGGCGTCTCTCTGTCGCTGTGGGAGGCTCAGAGCCAGCGCCACAGCTCTGCCCGGCTTCATTCTGTTTCCGTGGAGACGAGGGTCACTGGGTGTTGGAATTTTTTCTGGGAAGCACTGACCCTGATTTATGAATTCATTTAGCTACGGCCGCTATGACAGGACATGGCCGAGTTACCAGAGCTTTGGGCAGACAGTCACACACAGTCCTAACAAGCACCCTCTGAACAATGCCCTGATCCAGACAAGTTCAGCTGATTATCCACATAGTACCACCCAACAAGACCTGCTATGGGTTTATTAACAAAATGATGCAATTTCCATCCACTGTACATGCTTGATAAGGCTGCTTAAAGGTGGGGGCGCCACCTTCATGTCTCCGTGGAGATGTTGTTGCTTTGCATGGATGTCACAGTATGGCATTAACATTATGCATCTCCATGGACACAAGTAGGGGATGCCATCAGGTCAAGTTCTGTGGAGAGGTGATTCCACTCACAGTTGTCAAGGTATTTTAGCAATAAAAACACCTGTAATTTAATAACTACTACTACTGGCAGATACCCCAAAGTTAAATAGTGCACCTTTAAAAAATATTCTCACAATTAATGCAAATAATTATTATTTTAACCATTAATATATATATTTACTAAACAACCAAAGATTCATGTTTGCACCATTTCTGTCAATATCCCAGCTTTGTTATGACATGTGAACTATGATATGATTTGCTCTGTTTGCAGGTTTTTGCCTTTGACCATTGTTTCTGGTCAATGGATGAGTCCAATGTTCCTAAATATGCTGGTGAGTCACTGCTGCTAAACTCAGATCATGGCTCACATTAAGAACATTCAAGGATCTGTACTTCAGTCCTGCGCAGTACCGGACCAGTACATTTTTACATAATGCAAAACAGAAACTCAACGGTTGCATATACTTAAAATTATTTCCATTTTAAATATATCCAATCCAATTTCCATTTTAATTATATCCAATTCTCTGCCCAACAATGAGAAAAACACTTCTGTTCACCTTAATGCATGCATGAATATCCCACACAATCGTATAGGAGAAATACATTAGCATTTCTATAAGCAGCTGTTTCTAAGACATTTTATTGCTCCTAATGCAGAGCAGATTTACATAGAGACCAGAGCAGTTTAGATTGTGATAGCTCCTCTGTCCTGTCATCATGTAAATGTAATGTTTCTGCTCAGTTGTTCGGTTCAGTGGCAGCATGACAGTCGGCAGCATGAGAAATTCTACACAGAAGTATAATTTTATACACACAATGATACCAGCCTGTAGGGTTGGGTGATATGACAACCATCATAATTTGTTACCTATTCCGCGTTTTGATTCAACTTGTTTGTCTTATTAAAAACATATATAATGTCTTTCAATATTAAATTTCAGACTTTTGCCAATTGCCTCCAAAAATAGTCAAATTTCTCACTAAACCACTTGCTTTTTCTAACAGTGTGAATTGGCTATAGACACAAGCATGTCATTGACAATTAGAAATGTCTGAATTCCAGTCAAATTAAATTAATTACACAGCCCACCAGTCTGTCAGCACTGTGAAACCAGTATATCATCTGACTATAACTGAATGTACCACACATGGTTTTGTTTATCATAGTCACCATGGTGATGTTCCTTTTCTTCAAAGGTCAAGAGGTCGTGTTCAAGTGCCTTGGAGAGGGGATACTTGAGAATGCATTCCAGGGATATAATGCCTGTATTTTTGCCTATGGACAAACAGGTAAAATAGCATCCTGCAGATAATGATATTTTATTTATAGTACACATATCACATAAGGTATAAATTAAGAATGCACAGGCAGTCTGGTATTTTTGTTGCCTCTTAAACATGTTAAACCTCATGTTTTTCTCATCACATTGCAGGAACTACTTGACCTTGCATCCTGTTTTTTAGCAAACATGTTCATAGTAAATCTCAGTTAGTCCAAATTACTAATCTTAAATCATTAGTACTACAGTAGACATACAGTACTGTATATTTGGAGGAGTTATTCATATTAAACAATGATTTT
Source organism: Taenioides sp. WSHXM2023 (assembly GCA_029959045.1). NCBI lineage: Eukaryota > Metazoa > Chordata > Actinopteri > Gobiiformes > Gobiidae > Taenioides > Taenioides sp. WSHXM2023. Next base: position 24,590,989 of record CM057088.1, on the reverse strand, counting down.
TCTGTAAAATTACTCATAGGATCAGGCAAATCCTTTTCCATGATGGGGAACAGTGAGCAGCCCGGCCTTATCCCGAGACTCTGCTGTTCGCTCTTTGAGAGGGTCCACAAAGAGGAGAACGAAGCCCATAATTTTAAAGTGGAGGTTTCTTACATGGAGATCTACAATGAGAAAGTCCGCGACCTGTTGGATCCCAAAGGGTACGTTTACCAAAAGTACATTTTTCTATTCTCTTTAATGCCTCAGTGTAAAATTAACTATTTCAGTTTTTTAATATATATTATATGTTATATTTTTGGTGTAGCGTATATGTACATATAGAGAGTAATGTAAAATGCCAAGAAGTATCCAGTCCTGGTCATTATTCACTTATTTGATCAGGCCAGATTTTTCTATTTTGCTCAAATTTTGATTAAAATTAGATTAAATTTTGTTTGTTAAAAAAAACATTAGAAGACACTTTGTAATATTGGTCGCACTTGTGTCTGCTTATATAAAACAGGCTGGGGACAGAATGCAGCTGGTAGAAAAGAGAAAGCAGTGCCTATTCATTTCCTGCTAACATCTTCTTCTGACACTGGAGCATTCTTTGTTTTATGGTCAGGGTGGGGGTGTTAGGGTGCTCTGGGAGGGGGCTCGAGGCTTGTGTTATGTTGCTCTGGAAGGGTGCTGCTCAGGGACATCTGTTTGTGACTCTGTGAGCAGAGGAGCAGTCAGATAAACCTGTGTCAGACTATAGTCCACTATGTATCATAGATGTAATATTGCAGAGGTATGTGGAGTATACTACACATATTCTATAGTCCATTCATTTTTTGAGGTACAGGCATGTTTTAGAGCCTTTCTGATGGCTTGTAAAAATGTATCTGATTTTTGTTTTTATTTTTGTTTTTGGGAAATACATATTGCCTTCCCTTTAAACTCACCATTTGTACTTAGATTGACCGGCCACTGTTGCATTCTCACATTTCACCACTAGATGCTATCTACATTACTGCAGTCTGATAGTGTGCCAGCTTTGGCCTGCCAGAAGAAAACCAGAAAGCAGTGGTAAAAAAAAAAATACACTTGCGAATGGTAGCTTTAATGTAGAGGTGAATACCGGTTTTTGATGGCAGCTTCCTGGGGTTTACATGGCCTGTGTTTCTGATCTGCCCCATCTCTACATGTCCAACATAACTGACCTACATATTGTACATGTCTGGTTAGTACTATTTTTCTTGAAACAAATAGCATAAGAACAAATTAAATCGGTTAGCATGTTAGTTTTGAATCAGCTCCTGAATTTTGTGCAACATCAAACTGCTGACTGATGTTTACTCCAGTCGTCCATCATGTCTGCTCATTACTGTGACTGGCATAAATCACAATAAAACAATGCTTTGTTTAAAATGTCTTTGTTTTTGTCTATTTTATGTCTATGTTTCAGGAGTAGGCAGTCATTGAAGGTACGGGAGCACAAAGTTCTGGGACCATATGTGGACGGCTTGTCACAGCTGGCTGTGACCAGTTTTGAGGTGAGGTTTCCCCCTGTTTTCCATCTTTGCTTAAATCCTTTTTTTATTATTAGATGCTAGTGTTGTCACCATATTAAAATTTCACACTCGATTTCCATACCAAGGAAGGCTCAAAAGTCATATACCAGTTTTGATACCACAATGTTAATAATAAACATACATTTTTCAACAATAATAATAGTATTTTTTATGTTAGTAACTGGTTCTGATAAGGCTCAAGATTCTAAAACTGTTCAATTGAGTCCTGTTTATTTTTTACTTGTTCAAATGAGTATCAATTTTCGATACTAAATTGAATATTGATTAGTATCTGATTTTAAATACTTTAACCCTAGAGACTCTTAGATGTTAGTTTTATAATATTCAAAAATTATGTAATAAATTTAGGCATCTTATTTTCTTCTCATTGAATTAGTGTTGTATTCAAAAGACAGTTCTGAAATTGCTCCTTCAGCAATAACCTTTTTTTTTCTTCATTGAATAAAGTATCAGGTATTTGTGAACAATGGTGCATTGTGTTGTGTCTCTTCAGGACATTGAGGTTTTGATGTCTGAGGGGAACAAGTCCCGGACTGTGGCTGCGACCAACATGAACGAAGAGAGCAGTCGATCCCACGCAGTCTTCAGTATTATTGTCACTCAGACGCTCTATGATCTCCAGTCTGGGGTGAGTGTTTTCAAATAGAAAAAACAATTTAAACAAAGATCCTGAAGGTTTAATGGTCATGGTTAATTTTACAGTCCTTAACTTAAGCCTATGCACCCCTGTGTGGATACCTCAGCCCCATCACTATTATTAAAGTTATGATTTAAAACAACCCATTAGACAATTCCTGAGATTCAGCTTCCTGTTTTAAGTTCTATATATTATGTTAATATATATTCAAAAGATATAATGTTTTGTTAAATAGTTAATTGCCATGACAGCAGTCCTGAATTTTCATTAGCCTGAAACCAAAGACATTGCAGCAGCTTTTGTCTATTAATGGAAAATTACTGTTAATCATTGGGGCCTAGAAAATGTATGGATTAATTAATTGTTTTCATCTTAATCCACAGCTGAGTAGTTGTTGTCTTAAATTTGTTTTGCTGATCCCTTTCCGTCTATCTTAAACAGAACTCAGGGGAGAAGGTGAGCAAGATGAGTTTGGTCGACCTTGCGGGCAGTGAGAGAGTGTCCAAGACCGGAGCTGCTGGAGAGAGACTCAAAGAAGGCAGCAACATAAACAAGTACATTTTGAATATAATCTAAAATTGTCTATCTAAAATTTGACAATGTCTCATATAGAGCTTGGGCCATTATTTCTCTGTTCTGATCCAAACATAAAATGCATACATGTTGAATTTTTTAAACTGGACAAACATGAAACTTATGGCTTACAGCTTTATGATTGAATAGTGCCACCACTCTTTTATTTCCATGTAAAATGGTCCAATAATTAAACCATGAACCAGGTCAAAGCAACTAGATTTTGATATCTGCATCTGCAATAGTGTAATTTATTGCTAATGTGGGTTTGATTTGTTTGTCTATAGATCTCTTACGACCTTGGGATGTGTGATTTCTGCCCTGGCTGATCAGTCCACTGGAAAGGGGAAGGCAAAGTTTGTGCCTTACAGAGACTCAGTGCTGACCTGGCTGCTCAAGGTTGTCATCACTCTATTTTTGAACATTTTATCCAATGAGGAATAAATAAAGCTAGAAGAATTATTGCTATGGAAATTTTTAGTCAAATTGCTATAGGGAAAACAATTTTATTGCAATTTTTTTAACATTAATTTAGTTGATTTTTTTTCTATGTTCAACCATAATGAGGTGAACAAAACTTTGAATATTCAGTTTCATAATTCAGTTAACATGGTTCTTGACAGAAACAGCTAGAGTTCCCTGCATTACTGGGACTTCAAAACTACCATTATTTGTCAATGAAATGTATGGCCTTGTTAGGCCCAAGTTTCAGAAGCTGGCGAAGGGCTTATTAGTATCGCAAATCATTGTGGTAAAGAAATGAAATACCTTTGCATTTTTATAGAAAAAATCTATGACATTTAAATGATTTGATGCTGTATTGTTATTATTATTTGTTTTAAACACCAAACACGTTTGTAATTTGCAATTGCAGTGTGTTTATTTTGCAACAATGTGGCAACATGGAGCTAGTTTTTGGACCTGAAGAATCTTCTCTGGTACCAACCATTGTTCTCCTTTCTGAATCTCCAGGTGTTATTGTGTTTATAACCGCACCGCTGCTCCAGTGCTCTCTTCTCTAGGCGGTTCTTGTGGAAGGACCTTTGTTCAAACCTGTCCCTCCTGGTCCACTTCTTCTCAGTTCTTTGGGGACCATGAGAAGCTTGTCCAAATGTGGGATGGACCCTCACTTCCCGTTGGCCCTGGATCTGGGCCATGATCACAAGATCTTTGGGCTCCACAGGTCTCTGCTGGAGCAGTGTTTGGTCTTCATCTGCTCAACAGGTCTCTGAGGTGTCTGAACCGATCTCTGCTGTGAGTTGGTCGCTCTTTGCTTAGTCTTCAGCTGCTGAACGGGTCTTTGCTGTGAGTTCACTGGTTTTGGCTTGATCCTTCGCTGCAGGACAGGTTGGCACTTATACTGGCTGACCATGTTCTTTTTGAACCACTTCTGGTGCTTATTCTGGGCTTGATTTGCCCTCTTATGGTCAAGGCATTTTTTGATGTTAACTTGTTCCATCAGCGCTTGCATAAACCAGCTCTGTTTCTGTTCTGGTGGTTTTTGCTCCATGTTGGGGCAAATGAGCACATGCCAAAAGCTCCTGATGCTGCTTTTTAGACTGGTGTCCTCCGTGACAGTAAAGCGTTTCATTGCAGACGTCATCCATTGTTACAATCATCTGCTTTTTGGTGGAAAGGGCAGATGGGACAGGGGTGTGGACAGAATTGGGAGCCTTCAGGCTTGTAGCCTTTTGTGCACTTGTTTTGGAGTATGGCTTCTGAAAAGTGGCTCTCTGGCCTCTTCACTGATGGACTGAAGGTATCTTATTGATATGCTTCATTTTGATCTCTCTAGTTATGGTTGAGTCTCTGCTCTCTGAGTTTGTGGCGGTTTTGTTGAGTGTCTCTGTAAAGTGAAGTGAAATGATCTCTGTCACTCATATATTATAATAATAATAATAGAACAAAAATCTTAATGAGGCATGAAGGGACATTCTTCCATTTCATTTGGCCCAAGTGTGTAGGCAGCTGATTATTGCCGCTTGTGGCTATATTTTTTACATTATTGCCTATTCGAATTTAGCTTTTTCTACAATCAGAAGAAGGCTGCTGCTGCCTTCTTGTGATAGTTCCTATAGCTCTATCCTCTTGATAGGATTTTAAACATATTTTTCTCTTATTTCAGGACAATCTTGGGGGCAACAGTAAGACAGCCATGATAGCCACTGTGAGTCCAGCGGCAGATAACTATGAAGAGACTCTGTCAACTTTACGTTATGCTGACCGGGCCAAGAGAATAGTTAACCATGCTGTGGTGAATGAAGATCCTAATGCTAGAATTATTAGAGAACTCAGGGAGGAGGTGGAAAAGCTCAAAGTTCAGCTCTCCCAAGCCGAGGTGAGTGCTGCTACATCAATTCATGAGAAATTAAAGGCACTGTACCTGATTTTTTACTGTCTTAAAAATGTGGAAAAACAGCACTAGTTTATGTTAAGAAATTTGCAGCAGTCCAGAGTGCATTCCCACCATCCATAATTTTAAAGTAAGTTTTTAAGGGCTTAATGCAACCTTCAGAAACCAGAGTAGAATTGTGCCATCGCATTAATGCTAAAAATATAAAATAAACATGGTTACACTGTACTAACATTACTTCTTGGTTTCCAGATGATAGAAACACACATACAGCACACTATCTTTACAATATATCTTTACTGGATTTAACTGCATGAAAAAAATGAGTACAGCCCATTTAATTGCAGTTGTGTTAAAAACTAATTAACAAGCTATAAAGACTGAAACTATTTAGGTAATATGTCCTCTGCAGAGAAGACGATATTCTGTCTGCATGGGGTCTTATTATGTATAAAACCGGCTAACCCTGTATTTAAGACCTGTACAAACATGTTCTGAAGTTCATTCGATTTTTTTACTGGTTTAGCATATCATTTGTCAGGGTTATTTTAATGTGTGTTGCATTTGAAATTTGAACTGAATCCTGGTTTTAAAATATATACTTCAAATCTAATTCCTGTACCTAATATTTGTCACTAAGTTTGCAATTTAACTAACTCCATTTAATTTAGTTAACTCCATATATTATATTATTAAAATTTTAACAGATCTTTGACATTAATCAACTAATTTATTTATTTCTTGCAGTCATTGAAGGCGCCTGAACTAAAAGAAAAGCTGCAGGAGTCTGAGAAGCTCATTCAGGATCTGACTGTGACTTGGGAGGAGAAATTACGAAAGACAGAAGAGATTGCAACTGTACACACTTATTTATTAGTATTTGTTACATTTTGTATTTCAGTTCATTACAAATTGTAGATTTTTCTTCCAACAGGAGCGGCAGAAGCAGCTGGAGAGCATGGGTATCTCACTGGAAACATCTGGGATCAAAGTGGGCGAGGACAAGTCATTTCTAGTCAATCTCAATGCGGATCCTGCCCTGAATGAGCTCCTGGTCTACTATCTGAAGGTACTGCTGTTCAAAATTAAAATATAAAAGGTTCATTATTGCTTATTATCATTTCCCATACCACTCCCAGATTTGGTTTGTTATTTGGTTGATTTGGTTTAAAGTTGCAGCCTGCTCAGACCAGTACATAATACTGTATTTATTGTATCAGGACCCCCTTGAAAACATCCATGAATAATGTTATAATGTTATTTAAGGAAAAGTAAATAATATAAGAGAAATTATTGCTGTGAAAGGGGATCTCTGTTTGTGAATCCTTTATCTACCACTAGTTAATTTAGTTAAAATACTGTATGCTGCTAAATTTTCTCCTTATTACATTATGAACTGTGGACAAGAAGAGCATTTTAACAAAATTAGAGAAGTAAAGTTAGCGCAGAGATTGTTTGAGCATATGCATGTGAGAAAAGGGCCCGTACAGTCTGCAGAACAGCGGGCTTTTGTCCTGCTGTTTCAGACCGGCTTTACGTATCAGTGTGGAATGACTGCGGCTGTGAAGAGCCTTATTTCTCTGCAGGGTCGGACATCCTCCAGAAGTCGGGATGTTTGTTTAACAACGCCCTCTTATTTAACAGGCAAATTCTTTGTTGTACTTTCATACTTGATTTCAGCTTGATTTATGGCTACAATGAGCATTAGGGCTGCTTGATTATAGAGATACTCAAGATTATTTATTGAGAATTATTTGTGTAGTCACGAACTTTTAGAAAAACAATAGAAGTAATAGAATAATAAATATTTAATTTATTAGTATTGTTTTTTGCAGTTTGTCTCACTTTTTTAATGACACATTTTCAGATCTTGCTGTATCAAAACTCTGTCCCACAGCCACATTTTAATCAGTACTTTAAGGCTAATGGAGACCTCTTCCTGTCAATAGGAGCGCACACGTGTGGGTGCAGATACATCCCAGGACATCCAGCTCTTTGGGATTGGGATCCAGCTGGAGCATTGTGTGCTGGAGCTGTGCCCAGATGGTGATGTCACCCTGATGCCCATAGAGAATGCAAGGTCAGCCACTGCAGTGGGAACTATAGTAACATATATTTTACATTACTAATTACAAAATTATTAATTTCCAACAGAAACTAGGCCAACTCAGAATTGATTTAAAAAATATACATAATATAAATGTAACAATATTTTTAGTCTGTCCACATATATTTTAAGTCTGCCAATGCAAATTCAGCTGTCTAGAAGCGGGCTTGCTTTATTGAAAGACCTTTGTTGAAGATATCTTAACTCTTAAGGTTTATATGCTTTATGTGTTTACGCTATTAGGACCTGTGTAAATGGAACTATCATTGACTCCTTGGTGCACCTGTGGCATGGGGATCGAATCTTATGGGGCAACAACCACTTCTTCAGGTACAGATTTTTACATAAGAGCACTAAATTGTTCTTGTAATTGCAATGTAATAACGCTGATATTAATCCATTTGTAGGATAAATCTCCCTAAACGAAAGCGACGAGACCGTTTGAAAGATCTGGAGAGAGCGTCTCCACGCGAGAGTTTTATTGAGACCGATGTGGAAACAGCCAGTGAGGCGTCTTCAGAGCAAGACTACAGCTACGAGTTCGCTCAGATGGAGGTTATCATGAAGACTCTGGGAAACAATGGTATTATTTGTCATCCTTTGCTTTACATCATGTCAAAATGTGCACTGATTTCTGCTCAGACTATGGTGGCACATGGAACCTTTGAGTGAATTACTGACTTAGATTTTGAGTAAATAAGTTAACTGTAAGCTTTGTTCAGTTATTACAAATCCTTTCCATATGAATCCGTATGAATAAAGTATAATTGGATTTGTTTGTTTTTTTCAGTATGTGTGATAAAATCAGGTGTGAGATACCATAGTCTCCTTTATCGATGGGCAAAAATGATATATAGTATTTGTTAAAAGAAATACTAGAATTTTTAGATCTGCATTTTAGTAGCTCTTAATGTGTAACGTTTCATGAAATTTTCACTTGATATAAGAAATTAAATCTACCAGTGTGGTAAGCTAAATTTCTGAACCGACTTGTAAGAAGTCATCTTGGTCCACTATGTAGATAAATTTCAACTAGTCAAAGCTACTGAAATTAATATTTATTTCCATAAAATGTCTGTAGTCTCTGATAAGGGCTGTGTTTGTGTCCAGACCCGATGCAGAATGTGGTGCAAGTGCTGGAGAAGCAATACCTGGAGGAGAAAAGGACGGCGCTGGAAGAACAGAGGATGATGTACGAACGAGAGCTGGAGTCACTACGGCAACAACTGTCCCCCGAAAAAACACTGCAGCACCACCGCAGCAGCAGCGAGCGCCTCATGTTCCCAACGAATGCCCAGCACAGCAAGATCCGCCTGTGGACTGAGGAGAGGTGAATGAATGAGCATATGAGCATGTTTTCACCACATCGAAACTGGGACTAAACCAGGCCTCTGTAACAAAACATGGACTGAAACAGGACCAGACCAAATCTACATAAGAACTCAAAGTGGGTCCAAACCAGGACCAATGATTGCACCTTAAAAATATATAAATAACAGATAGGACTAGACACAAGATTGGGTCATTGAGAACGACTTGCCTATGTCAAAATGAGAAAAGTTTTGCTCCTTAATATAAAAGATCACTGCTTTATTCATGCTATTTTGTAACAGGGATGAGCTCTTTCGTCAAAGTCTCTCTCGGCTTCAAGAACAAGTTGTGAAAGCCAACGCTTTGGTTCGAGAAGCAAATTTTCTGGCAGAAGAGATGAAGAAACTGACGGACTACCAAGTCACCCTTCAAATTCCTGCTGCTAACCTTAGTGCTAATCGTAAGGTAAATAAATTATGCTTATTTGACTATTTTTAACATTTGTAATAGTTTTAAATGTTATGATTAATTATGCCTTATTATTTTACTATAGCATGGAGCCATAGTAAGTGAACCAGCCATTCAGGTGCGGAGGAAAGGGAAGGGAACCCAAGTGTGGACCATTGAAAAGCTTGAGAATAAACTGGTGGACATGAGGGACCACTACAGGGACTGGAAGGATGGCACAGCAGAGAAGGTAAAAATGATGAAAGAGAAACATGATACAGATCGGTAGCTAGAGAGGTTTTGTTAGTAAAATGTGCTATGAAAATAAAGTGGATTGGATTGGATAGATAACAAAACAGAATTTATTAACTAGCACTTTGTTATATCTTGCAGTGTATAAAGCCAAATAGCAAACACTGTGACCCATTTTATGAAGCCCAAGAAAATCACAACTTGATCGGAGTCGCCAACATCTTCCTTGAGTGCCTTTTCCATGACGTTAAACTGCATTACGCTGTACCCATCATCAGTCAACAGGGAGAGGTAAGCTCACAAACACAAGAAAAGAATACACAGCAGCAAACATAAGTAATTTGGTCAAATTTTTCTTTCGTTAAATGCACAGGTTGCTGGTAGGCTGCACATAGAAATAATGCGCATCAGTGGAGCATTACCAGAGCGCCTTTGTGGGGGAGACGACTCTTCAGAAAACTCAAGTGAAAGTACCTGCTTTGAAGTCATGGATACAAATGGGGAGATTGTTCACATGGCAAAGAGACTGACCTGTAGGGTAAGAAGCAACCTAATGAACAATATTTTAATGCTTTATTTGTGATTCAATGAAAACCAATGCGATGGGTTTTGTTTTTCACAGATAAGAATTAGAGAGGCCACTGGTCTACCTTTCAATCTGTCGCACTTTGTATTCTGTCAGTACACATTTTGGGAACAAGGAGAGCCCACTGTGGCCCCTCCCATGGTCAGTCCGGACAGACACCAGCCCAGAGGCCCAGACGCTCAATTCACTGTGCAGTTTGATCACTCCAAGGTAAAAATGCATTATAACAGCCCCGCTCACAGTAGAATGCATGTTTTTAAAAGTGTTTTGCGCAATAAAGACACCTGTAATTGATTTGATGCAAGGTGTATGAGTTTAATATTATGCACCAAACATCCCAGGCTAAGCAATAAGCTCTCCATGGAAAAACAGGTTGCAAACTCCCAGCCAGAAAAGTTACATAGTGCACCTTTAAATTGCCCCTCAAGAAGTTTTTCATTGAGTTTCTTGTACTTGTTTCTATCCAGGACTTTGTGGTACATGTGACCGATGAATTCCTGGAGTTCATATCTGATGGCGCTTTGACCATTGAGGTGTGGGGCCATCGCTGCGCTGGGAATGGACACTCACCCTGGGAGTTAGAAGGACTTGAGGCTAAAACCCAAACACTTAGAGACAGGTACATGTTTTGCTTTCAGTACCAAAAAACACTTTATTGCCATTGTAAGTGAACAGAATTCCCAGGCAATAAGGTGCAATTAAAAAACAAACAAACATGCATCTCTTAAATAAATGTAAGACAGTACCATGAATTTTAAAATAATGTAATTTTTTTTACCTTTACCACATTTGTTTTCCCTTTTATGCATAATTTTCCTTGTCAAAACCTGCACAGGCGTGAACAATCAGAAATAACTCGGATTACTCGCGCCAGATGCGACTGTTTTCAATGAAATTTGAATAATCTGATAACTACAGAAATCAGATAATGATGAAAAACTAGTGCAAACAAATAAGGTTTTGCTCTCAAGCTTGTTTTCATCCAGACACAAACTGACCTTACTTTTTGCTGAAGGTGGAGAGAAGTGTCTCGGAGAATTGAGCTGTGGGCGTCCATTCAAGAGCTGAATGAGCAGGGAGAGTACTCGTCTGTGGAGATGCTCCCGGCTAAAGACGTCAGCACTGGAGGGGTCTTCCAACTCCGGCAGGTATGACAGCTTTGTTCTGAAATTTCTCTACTTTAGTTTCTGCAGTTAAATATATATTGTTCTTTTTTATGGATATTTATTATGAAACTGTAACGTAGATCATTATTTTACATTTTGTTGATTGTAAACTGTAATATTTGTCTAAACTGGCTTGATGAGGTTTATTAGAGACAGGTTTATTGACATCATGTTCAACTGCTCAAATTGCAGACTAAAATTCTAGCAGAATAATTGAAACAAGCAGTAGATTTTCAGTTACGTGTTTTTATTGTTAAAGATGGCTTTGTGACATTTTTGAACCATACCATATGACCCAGAATCAGATTTTTATGGAATAATCGCAACGAGGTACAGAGCAGTGGGCAAAGATAGGGAGTCAATCAAAATACAATCCAGAGTAAATTAATGATGAAAGAACACTGCTCTGATACACTGTTAAAAGCGCCTAAAAATCAGTTTCACCTATGTCCCCTTCATTTATTATTTATTTCTAAAAAATACATGACATGACATCACCTTTTGACATAAAAAAGACTTTACAATGAGAGATTGTTGTCCACAGGGTCACTCCAGGCGATTGCAGGTCTGTGTGAAGCCAGTGCAGAACTCGGGGACTCTGCCTCTGCTCGTGGAGGCCGTGCTCTCGGTCTCCATCGGCTGTGTGTCTGCACGCTCCACCAGGCTGCAGAGACCTCTTGATAGCTACCAGGTTTGTCAAATCACAATCGCAACTTAGTATCTCTCAGACAATGTGATAATATTTTTTGCATTACCTCGTGATGATATTCAGATATTTAACACTGCATCAGGAATGTGCTAAAATGTGCCTGTAAATGTCTTGGTTGAGGTTCAAGTCTAGCATAAAAGGTGAATGAATGCAGAAATGTCACTTTTTTACCCTTGTTTGGGCGATAACACTATGTAGAGAGACTTTATTTTGTTTCTTACTCCTTTGCTCTCATTTTTAATAGTTTTGTTTATAGACAATTTTCTAAATATTCCATTTTTTTTATTCAACAATTACAAATTATTAATTTTCTATATATCTTCCACCTATATTCTGGGTGTAATTTAAATTGCTTGGTTCATTATTTCTTACATTAAATGAGTGTGTTCTCTCCTACCAGAGAGAGGCTGAAGACGATATGGATAGTTATCAGGTACCAAATGCTACTGCCCCTTTAGGTCACACTGCAGCATGAAACAAACCAATTGTGTGTTTGAGAGTTGTTTTGTTGCTGAGCAGAAGGCAACGTGTCTTTTACGGAGTGTCTTATTAAACACCAGCTGCACACATGGATGTTTCTAACTGTGTAATTATCAAGCGCACCAACCATTCTTTTCAAAATGCTCTCACCAAAGGCAGGGCTGTTTTGTTAGGGGTCCTGCTTTCCTCCTGTTGTTTTACTAATGCTGTCACTCAACAAACAATCACAAGGACACTGCATGGCTGCATGAATTCTCACATTTTGCATGGTTGAAGTGCCTTTATTCAATTATCTCCAAGCATCACTCAGTGTGGCCTATACATTATTTAGAGAAGTCATTCAAGCTGGGTGTCAAGAGGATACACTCTAAGGTTTTTTCTCAAAGGCACAGTGTGTAACTTTTCTGGTGGAGAAACTGAAAACCAGCTGCTTTGCCTGGAATGATCAACACTATGGCATTACCATTTAATCACAGGAGTTTTTATTGCTTAAAAATGCCATGACAGACATGAACATTCTTACTGTGAGCCACAGATCTGACCTGTAACTTGGCTTGGTGGCATTACATTCTTGCCTCCACGGAGATAAATATGTTTAATATCATACTGTGGAACATTCCAGGCAGATCTCCCAGAATAAGCCGGCAGCAGACCTACCACCAGAGAAGTTGCATAGTGCTGCTTTAAAACAGGATTGACTCAACTATATGCAGATGGTTCAAAGGATTTTTTTTTTTACTTGTGTGGTCTTATGACTCTGGGCCTTATTTGATTTCTCAAGGCTTTCACACTAATACATTGCTGCCAACTGTTAGATATTGTTGGCCTGCGTTTTAGCTGAGACTGACTGAGGCTTCTTTGTGTCAACTCAGGAAGAAGATCTTAACTGTGTTCGAGAGCGGTGGTCCGAGGCTCTGATCAAGCGAAGGGAATATCTTGATGAACAAATCAAGAAAATCATGAACAAACATGGTAAACTTCAGTCCCTCAGCCATTTGTACTGTAAAGGCTTGAATAATTAACATGATACTAACTCACTACATATGTGCATGATTATTTGTTTGTAAGATATTGTTCATTTATAATAGGGTTCAGTGGAGTTATCCTGCTTTTGGGTTATTGTGTTAGTGGTGGAATTCATATTCAATTTTATAACAATATATCACAAAAAATAGAAATTACAGTTTGTGTAGAGTACATTTTGGGATTTTATTAATAATGTAATAATGAAATAAAAAAATATATATATTTTGCAATTCTTTAATATGTTTTTTTATAGTTTGTTACGTTTTATCTTTAGAAAAATCAGAGGAGGATGTTGAGCGAGAAGCCCGGTTGGTCGAGCAGTGGGTTGGTCTAACTGAAGAGAGAAATGCTGTTCTGGTGCCTGCCCCCGGGAGTGGTATCCCTGGAGCTCCTGCTGACTGGTAAAATCATTGCCTAATACATTTAATGGTATTTTATAAGTCGTGTTGGTTGGTGACAGACAGCAACTGGATAAATTTTCAACTCTTGAATTTGCAGGACCCCACCTACTGGAATGGAAGGGCATATTCCTGTTCTCTTCTTGGATCTAAATGGTAAATCAAAACACTAAAAACTCACACTAGTGAGTCAAAACTCACTGATGTGAGTGCTTTAGAATATTCTTTTTTGGTGGATAACTCTGTTTTTTTGTACAGCTGACAATTTGACAATAAATGAACAGCTCTCTGGTCCACATGCTGCTGGTGTCAACTCGATTCTGCCTAAAGAGCATGGAAGCCAGTTTTACTACCTCCCAATCATCAGGCACAGCGATGAGGAGGTGAATACATGTTTGCACTACACAGCCCTCTAGTGGTGCTACAGTAATAGCTCACCTCCTGTTTGAAGTATTGCATGTGTCTTTCTTGTTAATGTGTTTTCTAGTAGAGCAGCACATATTAACCCTATCCTCTCCTCTCCAGGTGTTGGCTGTGTGCTCTTGGGACTCCTCCATTCATGACTCCGTGCACCTGAACAGGGTCACCTCCCAAAACGAGCGCATCTACCTGATCATTAAAGCTACTGTGCAGCTCAGCCACCCTGCCTCTATGGAGTTGGTCCTCCGCAAGAGGATAGCTGTCAATATTTATAACAAACAGGTGAATATAGGGCAAAAACATGTGCTATTTCAGTGAAAAAGTTCACCTTTTTATGTCAATATTTTCTTTCAGAGTTTTACTCAAAGCCTTAAGCGCAGAATGTCTTTGAGGAATGCACTTTTCACCTGTGGTGTGACATACGAGATTGTCTCAAACATACCAAAGGTTGTCCATTTTATTTTATTGTGTTGATTTGAAGAACTTCGGGGCTCACATGTGACTTGTGTGACAGGCCTCAGAGGAGCCGGAGGAGAGGGAGACATTGGCTCTTATGGCAGCGCGTGGGGACAATGAGGAGAGTCCAGATGGTGAGACGTACATAGAGAAATACACCAGGGGCATTCTGGAGGTGGAGAACATTCTGAGCCTCGAGAGGCTTCGACAGGTAATGCCCTCTCTCTTCACACAGACAGCATGGGACAATTTCATGATTTTAACATGTTTAAATGCTTAGATACTTGTGTGTAACTGCATTTCTCTACAGGCTGTAACTGTTAAGGAAGCTCTTGCCGCCAAGGGGAGACATTTACGAAGGAGTACCAGCACACCAAACGTACAGCAGCTTATATATTAAACTTCTGTATCTCTACTTATTATAAACAAATCATATTAAGTATGCTATGATTTTGTTGCAGACATCATGTAGCAAATCGGACCTCACTATTTGTGGTGATGATGAAGACTGTAAGGTAAAGATGAAACATTTTGTTACTGTAAAATTAGATAATATAGTGGCATATGGCTTAATATTTTAAAAGGGAGCCAAATTGCCTACACTGAAACAAAAACATATAGACAGAGTTTTTGAAAGTACATGAAGGAATGTGCTATACCAGTTGGCTGCACTAAAGATCATTTCTGAATGTCCACACAGGGACACCCTGACTGTGTAGACAGCTCTGACATAACCCAGGATGGCGTCTTTGGCACAACACCTGTGAAAGAGAAGGATAACCAAGGTAAGTATCTGAATCCAAACCTTGGTGCCACAACCTTAAAGAAACATACTGTTTATTATATTTTTACACAGGACAAGTTCCAGAGAGCCCCAGTTTCTTTATCTCCAGTCCATTTAAAGCTCTTAACCCTCAGCCTAGTAAATTCCTCAAGTCTTTGCTGCCCGTCAAAGAGGAAACCAAAGTGAAGAAATCCCTGGAATATCGCCCTCTTTTAGGACAAGAGGTATGTTCAATACAATAATACTATACTATTACACTATACTGTTTTCATCATCATTTACTCCCAACCATCACATTTACATAAATCATGAAACTCCAGATCCTTAAATTAATATTCCCAGTAACAGTTCAGACTGGAATGGCTTGCTCAAGAGCTGCTACACTTGTGCGTTGTAATGCTAAGTGAATGCTGTATGTGTGAGCTATCGTGTCCAAGTAATTTCCCTTGTCGATCAATAAAGTTTGTCTAAGTCTAAGTCTAATGCTACTCACGTAATGCTTCACTGACATTACATATCCCTTTATCTTGAATTGGCAAAACTAACGCTGCATTTGTGAAGTACGATGAATATATACTACCTAAAAACAAGATACAAGTCCTGGATGCTTGAAGTTACATTTTGCATGACACTAACTCACACGCCTGCCAAACCCCATGCATGTTGTGTGTGTGAAGAGTGTGTTGTTTTGACCATCTGCAGAGCATGCGCTCATGTGTGGACAGCACTGCACAGCTCCACTGCCCCGGGCCCAAGCTGCGGGCAGGCAGTGAGGGCCACTGCAAGTCTCCCACCTCCTCCATCCCTCCCTCCATCCCCAGCAGCACGCCGCAAACCACCTCTGTAAGTAGGGATCAGCCATTTCAGACAAAGATCTAATTGCAAATTGACTCACTTATTTCTGAAGATAATTTGGTCTAAATTATTTGTTTGGTCTCATTGTGAATGCACAGAGTTAACTGTAACTGTAAGTATGAGCATACATCACATACTCAGCTCTTAGAGCTATGTGGTGTGCAGTGCACACAATAGCAGTTAAAGCTGTATAAATAAAAATATTTATGTTGATATTTTAATTAAGTAAATGCAGTGCAGTATTTGACTCTAATGTGAGCAGCTGTTACCATGTCAGTACTCATCACATCCCATTATTCTGATATTATTATAGTTTATTTTTATTCCTAAACTAATGCTCTGTCTCTTGCTGCTGATTTCATCAGCAGGACTCTGAGGAGGAGGAGACAGATATTGACATAAAGAAGTTGGACCAGGAACCTCAGGATTGCTGCCAGAGTTACATCCCAGAAGACTTTGCAAACTTTGATATTTATAATGCCACTCTTGAGAGTCAAGAAGGACCCATGTCTGGTCATTTAGATGTGAAAGAAAGTCGATGTGACGGTGGAAGTGGAGAGAGACAAATATCACGAAGCCCCACGACCAGCAGCTGCACAAGCGGCTACTTCTCTCACAGTGCCTCAAATGCCACACTGTCCGACATGCCTTTAAGCGTCAGCTCTGACCATCTGCACAGCTCCAGTGGCTGTGACACTTTGAGCTCCTCTGGACAAAATTGCAACCTCAGTAAAAGTGCTATAAGTGAAACACAGCACCAGCCTCCTTCCACTGAAATGGCATGTAATAATCCCACAAGTCACTCTGCCTCCTCATCCATCAATATTCCTAACTGCACAGACAAAGAGCAAGCAGTGCCTCCAAACTGTATCCTCAGTGCCAGTCAGGAGTTCAGTGACTTTAAAGGTGCTGATGACAGCCCTGGAGAAGGTTTAACACAATTTACAGAGACATGGGAACCAGTGAAGACGGTCACAGTTAATGTGAAAACCAGTGACAATATCGATACGAAACCATGTAATGTCCCAGAGAACACAGAGAAGTCCTGCACAGACTTGAATATATCGGGCACCACACCAGTCAGTAGTCCAGTATCCTCCATCAAAGGCCCCATTCAGAGTCTAATAATGTCCTCTGCAACAGTCCCACCGCCTAAGCAGAACTCCTCCATAGCTCCACCCTGTGGTCCTCTTGGTGGAGGGGGGCAGCCTCCAGTCTGTGAGCCTGCACAGGGAGACCTGCCTCATGGGAGTCCCTGCCCCAGTCCAAACCCCAGCAGCGCAGAACCCTCAGGAGACTCCAGTGGAGAGGAGAGCTCCCCGGTCCAACTGCCTGACTGGATGGCCCCTGGGGAGCAGGTGTGGGTGGGAAAGAGGAGAGGAACGGTCCACTACGTCGGAGGGGTGGAATTTGCCAAGGGGATTTGGATCGGCGTCAAGCTGGACTTGGCAGTTGGTTAGTCCTTATAAAATTTATTATATTTGTTTATTCATAAAACTTCATCGGCTTCTTGTAAATATTCACTAGGCAGTAAGAGACAAATATTTTATTTTGTAGTATAATAGTAATTTCCTCCTTTATATTAGAATCTAATTTGAAATCAGAATAAAGAAAATTGTAGCATTTTATCCAATAATAATTGCAGCACAGTAAAACTGGTTATTTCTAAAGGACAGATGTTGTGCAGCAGTCTATATTTGATATTAAAATTTTATAGTAAATGTTTGTACATAATAATGATTTTGTTAATTTCTTTTATAGGTAAGCACAATGGGACTGTCCAGGGCAGAGTTTACTTTCGGTGTCCCCCAGGCCATGGTGTTTTTGTGAAACCCTCTCGTCTCAGCAGAGGACCCCCGTCCACAGAGTTGGAGCTAAACACTATAATCAGATAGGACCAAAAGACAGAGACTGGGCTGGCTCTTAGATCCAGTAACACCAACATGAGTAAGCCTCCTCTCCTCTTTCACTCATCTGATGTTTGCTTTCTGAAGCTTACGTCGCTTGTGCTTTATTGAAGTTATATTCAAGACTTTGTTCATAACAAATACTATGCACATGGTTTATAAGTTTTATACCGCTATATTTTTATAGCAAATATCATCTTTCTCTTTGGGTGCTTATGGACTAAGCAATGTACTAAGTTCCTAGCAATCTTGGAGCATGATAAAAAGTATTTTTATATCAAACCTGGAGACATTTTGGGAAATGTAAAAGAATGTACTACTGCTTTTAAACATTGCTATATTCATCAACATGAGATATCAGGGGCAACCAAAGAACTATGGTTCTATCTGCTGTTGTTTTGGTAGTGTACTAACATGGAATTGTATACTAATCTGTGTAAAGCTTTGTGCCATATTGAAGGGGTAATGCCACATACCCTTGAAAACGATTAATCTGTTCAGTGTTTGACTGCAGTTAAATAATCCTATGGAAGTACTGTATTATAATGTGGATGGTGTAGTTTCTGTCCTTTTGATGCTTGCACTGGAAAGAGTCAGCAGAAAGCTCTGTAACTGTCTCATAATAATGAGCTGAGTGGAAGACTATAGGCCATAAGGACCTTATGTTATAAATCACTTTATTCTCATTGGCTGACTAATAAGCCTGGATAATATACTGATGCCTTATAGCTGTGGCTTTGTAAAACCTGACATTTGTGTCTTTAACTCCTCAGTTAACAATGACTCAATGAGTTCATTGAGCTCATAACACTAAACTCTTACGTCCTGTGGATATCCTAAAGTCCAAAGGTTTTTATCTTTTGTCTATCCATCTAACTGAATGACAGAAATCATGTGTATGATCATGTCTTCATTTTATCTGTAAAGAAACTATTGTAATGTATTGTAATGTTGAAGTGGTACATAAAAATGCAACGTTGCCCTTTATTAGTAGGGTTTGATCAAGTATTTTAGACAAAAGAAAAGAACATATTTTATGGAAGTGATGAACTGTTGGGAAAGACCTATATTCAAGTGTTTCAAGTAGGCTAAATGTAAGTAACCCGAGACTTTAATGAAGAAAGCTGCTCACCCTAAAATGGGCTGTACATTCATGTATTTGAAGATAATATTTACTATATTGTACAGGATTGTATTTATATTGTATCAAAATGAATAGAAAATTTAAAATCTCTGTTTTGTCTGTTTTGTTTACTTGTGAAGTTTTTTTTAAATAACAGTTTAGTCTAGAATGTCCCTTCTTTGAAGGGTGCACAAGAATGTGTCATGGGTCAGATGTATTAACTTCTGAAAACAAGACCAGCTGATGCAACAACAAACAGCACAAATGTGTAAACAGAATAGACACACTGGTGCATTAACTGACATAAATAATATAATATTGTGGGTGCTCTGGATTCAGATTGGATTTTTTATTTGCAATCTCATTTTGCACAATCCCAGAAAAGGAGAGCCCTTAGTTACTTTAGTAATTAATATTTTTACACTATAAACTTAACATTATGTTTAAGATAAGATAAGATTGCCCTTCTATGGGGAAATTGTAGAAGAGGTGGGAGGTATATTGGAAAATGTCATGGTCTGCAAAATGAAAATAATGAGTTTATCACCTATTATTAAAACTATTTAAAATCACCTCAAAAGCAGTGTAATCTCTCAAACAGGGTGTTGATACTTTACAATAACATCATGCTGGGGGTCTTCTACATGTAGCTCACCTATTGTGACTCCAGTCAATTCTTTATGGTCATAATGTGTTGAAATAAAGCTCAGATTAAAGTCCAAAAAAACCTCAGACAGAGCCTCTGTGATGCTAACTGCCTACAGTAAGCATCACACACCCAGGGAATGTTGATGACATCAGCTGCAAAGTGTCAATAAAGCAAAATGTCGGTCCATTCACATTTGAGGAGCTCCTGAAACTCAACCAAAACATTTACAGGCATGGTCCTGATGCATTGTTAAATAATGTATAAAAAAAAGAAAGATATCATTCTGGACTTCCCAGGCAACATTGGCTATAGGCTATGATGACACCCAACTATTCTTACTGGGAGCGTGGTTGCCTCTCCACAGATATGACCTGACCTGTATCTTGGGGCCTGGTGACATCACATTTCCTTGGAGACAAATAAGTTTAATGCCATACTGTGGAACATTCTTGGCAAGCAGGTAGCAAACCTCCATCAGAAAAGATACATAATGCACTTTTAATAACAATAATAAAAAAAGACTATTGGGGGTAAATTAGGAAATCTTTCACCTGGGCTGTCACGCGTGTCCCACGTGTCCTGACAGTGTTTAAGCAGCTGTGGGGCAGTTGGCAGCCTGGTCCCAGCCCGGTGGTCCTGTCCTGGATCTGGGTGGAGCTAAATGTGACAACTGACAACTGGGACCAAACCTCCAGCCTCTGCAACAGGTGTCCGCGCGTCAACCCCGCCAGAGACATACTGCCGCCGCGGGGACATACACCTCTCTCCGTGAACCGACCTCGTTTATACCGGTCTTTTTCACTTTGCACAACTTTATTTTTCACTTCAATTTATTTTTCACTTCAATTTGCATCATGCACTCGGCACAGAAAGACACCACCTTCACCAAGATCTTCGTTGGAGGTCTTCCTTATCACACCACCGACTCGAGTCTCCGAAAATATTTTGAGGTGTTTGGGGACATCGAGGAGGCGGTGGTGATCACAGATCGGCAGACGGGAAAGTCCAGAGGTTATGGATTTGTAAGTTTACATTATGTTCTTTTAGAAAAACTTATTTATAACACGTGACTTGAGAAACAGCTGCAATCGGAATGTTTTCTGCTCCTCGTTAGCCTTTAAAAAAAAAAAAAAACACGTTAAAAGTTTGCATTTTATCGTAATATATGCGTTGAGGATATAATTACTGATCTAAATGCAATGGCGGTATTATTGTGCTGTTTATTAAAGCCTATTTATAGTTTTCAGAATTATAGGGACTGTTGCCACAACAATTAACTATTTAAAACAAAATACTGTCTTTTGAATGGTAAAAAGTAACATTTAACAGGAAACTGAAATATCCAATCTAAATAACTAGTATTAACTCAAATTTACAGAGATTACACCTGAACTGGTAATCGCTATAAAGTAACTGGTAATCTCTGTAAATTTGAGTTAATACTAGTTATTTAGATTGGGTATTTCAGTTTCCTGTTAAATGTTACTTTTTACCATTCAAAAGACAGTATTTTGTTTTAAATAGTTAATTGTTGTGGCAACAGTCCCTATAATTCTGAAAACTATAAATAGACTTTAATAAACAGCACAATAATACCGCCATTGCATTTAGATCAGTAAATGCAATGGCATTTACAAAAATAACTAGCATTAACTCAAATTTACAGAGATTACCAGTTACTTTATAGCGATTACCAGTTCAGGTGTAATCTTCATTTTTATTATGGTGTTAAAATGTCTTTTTTTGTAGGTCACTATGGCAGACCGGGCCTCTGCTGACCGAGCCTGCAAGGACCCCAACCCCATTATAGATGGAAGGAAAGCCAATGTGAATTTGGCATACCTGGGGGCTAAACCTAGGGTCATACAGCCAGGTCAGTGACCATCTATTTGCAGAGATCATTATTACAAATGGCATAACATTACAGTTAGTATATCTGTAATATTTTTATGTTTGTATGTAATTTTATATCACTATGTTTTTATTCTACAGGGTTTGCATTTGGTGTTCCTCAGATCCACCCAGCATTTATCCAAAGACCATATGGGTATGTTCATTTTATAAAATGTTAATTCAAAATATAATGTTTAATGTTCAAATTGTCATAACCATTGAATTGTTTTTATTTAGTAGACTATAAGATCAGAAAATGAGTGTTGACATGTGCCTCAGTGTTGGGCAATTATTGTCAAAGAAGATACTATTTCTGCCCTCAGTACCACAGCATTGTCTTCATGACTGTCTGTCTCTCTCTGACAGGCTCGGTAACGGTTAAAATAGCAGATGAAAGAAGGGACTTGATGATTTGAGGAATAGCTGAGCTGCATTGAGCGCTAAAGTGTTACCTGTATACATACAAACACACTGAAATGGTGACTAGTTGCATGGGAGTCTTTTTCAGTTTTCCTTTAGTTCATAGATTGGTGTGTGCATTGTTTTCAGTATGACGTGGTGTTCAGTTTAACTTGTGTGCTTATTTCTATTTGCAGTGGGGGAGGTTGGGACCCTAGATTATTGGGGCATTTTTTAGTGTTTTCTAGGCAGATGAACAGTAACTTTGCTTTGGGATGTTGTTTCTCTTTCCCTTTTTTAATAATTGATTTGAGCTTTAGCTTGGAGTTCATTCTTTTTCCCAATGCGTTCAGTTAACATTACGTTGATTGTGTTTTGTTGTTAAAAGGGGGCTTATTTTAATATTATCAGGTACTTCTTATGAAGAAGTGGTCCCCTGCAACAAAACCAAACTGGCTTGCATGTGGGAGTTCCTTTTGTTTCTTACCAATGATGGTGTGTTTCTTAAAATTAACCCACTGCTTTTACTTAAAGCTTTTATATATGAGCAACAGTTATCATAAAGATTTTTCCAGTTTTACAAAAACAAATTTGGACTGTGAAGGAAATATTAAGGCTGTAAGAGGGTAGGAAAAATCCCAACATCATATAGTCCAATGCAACAGTTGTTGGAGGTCAGAAAATATGAAGTCAAGTTGAACCGTTTTTAGATACAAGCATGGATATGTTATTTATTCTTGCAATAAATCCTTAGCATTTGATCGTCGTTTAAATATAGTCTCAAAACTTTACTAGAGACAGAGATCTTAGGCAGTCACGCAGCAGCTGTTGGCTATAGAGATCTCTAAGGCCTCTCAAATTCACATGGAAAATGGGAGTCACTCAGTGCTGTTAATAATGTATGGCACAGACAGGGCCACTGGGCTGTGGACAACAGGTGGGCCAAGCCATGCGTCTGTCAGGTTGGCCAGTCGCGTCGGAGGGATTACCCACGTGCCCCAGTGATTTACAAAGCACTTTTATTTAGCTCGGTACTTGGGGGTTCTAGAAAATGCCCACACTCTACTTTCAAAAAGTGTACATTTTATAATATGTATGCAAGGAGTCCTCTAACTTAAAAATACATGTCTTTTGACCTGGCCAAGGCTTGAAACTTGTCTCTCTGTTTGCATAATACATGATGCAAATTGGCTCCTGTTACACTCTTTGAAACAAGAGCACAGCTTCTAGAGAGCTAGTGTCTCTATTGTCAAGCCTCCTCCAACACGGTTAGAATAAAACATAAAAAGTTTGTCAGTTAGTGGTGTAGCAGGCCATTACAGATGAGGAGTGTTGTGTCATGTGTTGAAGGGGATCAGCTTGTCCTTTGGATGACAAGGGGAGCAGAAATAGCATGCTTGCAGCCTCCCTTGTCAGTCAAGTTGGCATGTGCCTGTTTGTGTGGGGGTGCATATCTGCCAGAAGAAGGGAACCACCTATAAACAGATATGACACTTTCACACCCTTAAACCCTTGAATGGTTGTTTTATTCTATGGGGTGACATTGCTCTGAATGTCCTGCAAATACAACTTATGTACTTTGCTTGAGTTGTACAGTGTTTCTGCTCTTAATAGATGTCTCCTCTCACTTTACCTCTACTTTCTGTGCTTTTGTGTTTCTAACCTTAATCCAAAGCATCTTTATGGAACTTCCCTAATCCCACTAAACACGAAAACTGGGGAACAGCAGTGCCACTGACTGCATTGCAAGTAAATGCCCCTAACTCCTCTTGATAGGCACTTTAATAGACTTTTAAAGTGTTGCTTTGTTTTAGATAGGAATGATTAACATGTGTGGGCATGTTTGTACGTGTGCTGTTGCTTTGACAGTGTGTGGACGATTTAAGGTCCACTTTTATTTTCAGTTTTATTGTTTGATATGTGGTGTCATGCAGTCGGCATTGTGTCAAAGACAGTTGAAGTGTTCTGTTGGGGGGCAGGTTTTGCCTGTGCTCCTCTTAATGGCCTACTATGTCACATATTTAAAGTGCTTCAGGGAATAAAAGCTGCACTGTTTCTTTGTTTTGCCGCTTCCCTAACGTTTCATTTTCTAGGTAGGGGTTTTCACTTTTTAATGAATGGATTTGCTGTGTCAAACTGGGGACTGGATTGACGTATTGTGGCGCCTGATTTCAGTTTTTACCAGTTTAGTTTCTGCGAGGGGTGCATATCTGGTGGTGACATTGCTTTGACCCTGTGTGTTGGTTTGTCCACAGGATCCCTGCGCACTATGTGTACCCTCAGGCCTTTGTCCAGCCCAGTGTGGTCATCCCTCATGTCCAGCCCAGCGCAGCTTCTGCCACAGCTGCTGCTGCCACTTCTCCATATCTGGACTACACAGGAGCCACATACGCCCAGTACTCTGCAGCCGCTACTGCTGCTGCTGCAGCTGCTGCGGCCTATGAGCAGTATCCATACGCCGCCTCTCCGGCCCCGACCAGCTACATGACCACAGCGGGTTACGGGTATGCCGTTCAGCAGCCCCTCGCCACGGCCGCCACGCCAGGGACTGCCGCAGCCTTCAGCCAATACCAGCCTCAGCAGCTCCAGTCCGATCGCATTCAATAAAACTGCTTGAATGCAGTTTAGAGTAAAAAGAGTAGGAGATCGTGCTCCTTCTACCAAACTCTGGAGAGTCACTGAACATTTTACTCGGCTGGAAGCTGTATTTCATCACCAGTACATGTGTAACATATTTAATATTTATTTACTGGTAAATTATTTAATTTAAATTCAGAATGATGAGTTGTTGTTTTTTTTTAACTCAAACCTCTGAATTAAGTTATGGTATTTAAAATACAATTATGGACACATGTTATACATCAGGCTTCATCCCATAGCTTCAATCTTAAGGATAATTTCCTCTGATAGTTTTAGTTGCTGATGATTTTAGGTTATTGAATTACAACTGTATGTCAGTGTTAAGTATATTATTTAACTCATTATGAATATGCGGTGGCATATAATATTATTACACATTCTGTTGGCAACAGCTCCAATTGCCTTGATGTTTCCCTTTAATTTCACCTGAAGTTTAAGCTGTTATTCGGAACACTGTATGTAAAATGTACATTTTGACAATGCATTTCTGACCGAATGTGCCTAGACTATTTATGTATTTATTATGAGCCTTTTAGAAACAAAACACTGTGTTCAGGCAGCCCTTTATGTGAGGGTCAGGTCCAGCCTGTTTTAAACCAGGAGCACAAAAACAAAGCTTTACTATGTATAAACAACAACATGTAGTAATTTTCTCTTTTCTGTAGCCTTTTCTTAGAGAAATTCTTAATCCTTTTACAATTCTTTTTATACTGTATGTGAAACTATTGTGAACTATTTTAATGTTTTAAAAGCAAGCTCATCTTACACCTTGCACTTGGTAATGCATTACAAAAACAATAGGTATTTTGTTAAATAAAAGAAAATGCATTCACATTTGTACTGGTAGTTTTTTTCAATGAAGTATGATTTGAAAAGGTTTTTAATACAAAAATATGATGTCAAAATTACTACCACGCTCCAGGGCATGTTTTTGCACTGAAAAAATTGTGTAGCAGGCTCTCTTGTGGGCAGGGCACAAATTGCAGCCACCGGATGGCTCCCTCTTCCCCACCATCCTTTGTGGCTCCTGCAGTCAAGCAATAGATGAAAGGTGAAAAGACCTCTAGTAGAGTTGTCTGGTTCAGTATAATGTCTGTCTCTAGTGTGTTATTTTTGACTGTTTTGTTCATCAAGTTTAAAGGTGCAGTAGATGCCCCAGCGACATTGAAAAGATGGGTTAAATACAGAGGACAAATTTCCCTACGGGCATTATAAAGTATAAGAAACAAAGTATATATAACGTTCAGCAGGTGGCACATCACCTGCATGATTCCATGAAATACTCAGCGAAAACCATACTTCAGAATATTCTCCATGGAAACAAGCAGGAGAGTCAGGTTTGTGGAGATGCCAGATGCATGTTTTTCTACATTTGTCAAGCTAAAACGTTACATACTAAGACACAAAACAAAAAACACAAAAAATTGCATTCTGATACAGAATTAATTATTTTTATGTTTGTATGTTGTACTCAATCACATATCTGTGGTTTTAGATAAAACACATGATGTACTAATTATTGGTTATTCATATCGATTGGTAATTAAGTCATCAAAATTCTCTTGTCTGCATTTTGTATTGGATATATTTAATATACATTTAAAACTACATAAAATATTACATTTCTGTTAGAATCATCATCAATCTAAAGAATTAATGTCTAGAATATTGTTATGCTGATTTGATTTGAATAATGCACATAGTTACAAATGTTTGGCTGGATCTCTGTGTAGGGTTGCTGTGAAATTTAGGGGACCAAAATGGAAAGTTTTCTATCAAGGAATGAGAAACTTGTTCGTGAAAACGAGAATCTGAAAATAGCAATGCAACGTTTAATCAATGAAAACAACCGACTAACATGTAATCTCCAAAGGACTGACAGCACCACTCCAGAGGATGCAACACTGCCCAGTAAGTTTGTGTTCCCATTTTGGCACCTAGCTAATTAAAGCCCTTTACATTCTGTCTGCTCCTTTCCCCCTACTATCTTTTGTTTTTGTATTTTAGTTGGATCAACCTCATTCACCAGAATCTTAAATCAGCACCAGTCCATCAATGAGGAGCAGTTCAGAGTGGGTTTGCAGCCATATCGCACGTCATCTCCATACAATTTAAAAACATTGCCTGAGAGCTCGAGTTATGTGGAAAGTAAAGACACAGGATTTGACAGTCAAGACCATCTGCGGGGTCAAGGTTTGTTCAAATTATATTCATATTTTTAAGTTTTTAATGTATGTTTTCTCCTCTTCTCCATCATTTGTGCTGTCAGCCAGGGCAAACAACAAATGGTTTCAAAATCTGAACTTTTTAAATATGTAAATAGTCGTTGTAAGCTACTATTGTAGCCACAGCTGCCCTGGGACGAGGCTGCCAATATGCGCCATCGGCCCTTCCGACCATCACCATCACTCACGCACACACCACTTTCACACTAGGTGATGTGGGTGGAGTGCCTTGCCTATGGACTCAATGACAGTTTTTGCGACTGGCGCCCCACTGTGGCACCTGATTTTCCCAGCGGTCTCCCATCCAAGGCCTGGCCTGGCTTAGCTTCTGAGATCTGATGAGATCAGGCTTTGACAAGCTGGTATGGCCACAATGACTCAACCCATAGAACTATAATAAAATCTTATTATAGATCCATGACTCTACTTGACCAGACTGTTATGCTGAGACCTTTGACTGAGAAACAAAGGGGACTGATTTATTCATGCATTCATTCAATGTATAAAGTGAATCTTATGTGCTCTCCCTTCCACATTATAACTCTGTTTTCTTCTTTTTCTGCAGAACAACATGAAAGGCTGCTTGGAGAGATTGCCTATCAGTTAGACTCGAGAATTCTTTCCTACATTTTCCAAAGTAACAAAAGGTTCTATGGATACACCCTGACAAACATACCCAGCAAGATTATTGAGGTGAGAAATGCAACTTATACTATGTTCTGTCAACAGTATGGCATTATATTATATATTTAAATAAATATTAAATGTAAACACTTGCAACTGAATAAATGCAAGATAGATAAGTGTTAATTAAGTGTAAGTTCAGTACTGTGAAGCATACCAGGCAACGCAATAAACATCTCTGTGGAGACAAGCAGATAGCCGACCCTTAAAAAGTTACACACTGAACCTTTAGTAATGGTGAACCCTCTCTACAGGTCAGCACGCATCCTCTGACAGGAAAAGTGGATGAAGCTTATAGACTTCACCTGAATGAAAGATATAAAAAACTCAAGGAAATACTGAGTAGAAAAGGGTACAAGATCACGCTGCATCCTCAGTTTTCTGAATTTATTGTGAACACGTATGGGATTCTGCAGATGAGGCCTGCACTAGGAAGCTCACAGGCGGCGGACTATCTTAATCCCATGTTTTTAAGGAGTGTAATTGAGACCACGGCTCCTTTAAAACTCCAAAAAGACCTAGTGCTGTTACTGGACTGTCTCTGTGACCTGGCTGTAATGGATGGGAAAGCTCTTCTCTTGTGGTAGATTTGCCCAGGGATCCACAAACATACACAAATCAAAATCTATATAAATGAAATCTATATAAAATATAGTAGCCTAAATTAAATGTCTCACATTGTAAATATTTACTAAATATCAAAGGTGTAAAGGCTTTAGGTAATAACCGCTCACGCCTTGTGATCATGAATATTTGTAATAGTGATTATTGTTGTAGTAGGTCTATACCAAAGTCTTCTCTCTTGGTATCAACATAATGCTAAAAACTAAGATCTCAACTTGGAAACTTTCAGCTATTTCTTCTAACCTCATTTAAACTACTTCACAAAGCGCTGTGTGATACAAGGCAAGACCTTTGCCGCCCTCTACTGGCAGCTGTGGTCTTTTACACAAAAAACAGAGCTGTTGACGTTATGACCAATTGTCCCGTACAATTATATCATTTTAAGATGTAAAACGTGGAATACCAATAACAGTGTTGGCCTATCCAAAAGTATTACAACAACAAACCTGAATAATGCATATTGGCCGAGTGCTATATAAGTTAAGGACATGGCCTATAGGAGTCTTCTGTAAGTATTAAAGGACATACATCCAAGCCTAATAATTACCCTTACTCGTGTACTTAGCTTGGATCGCCAACTATTTTTTCCGCTTTTGAAATCAAAGCTATTAATAATGCTGCCCACTCTGTCTAGACTGTGGAAAAACAAAAAAAAAAAAAAAAAAAAAAAGAAAAAAGAAAAAAAAAAAAAAACTCAATTGAAGAGCGCAGAGGGGGCGGGGCTTCGAGACGACGGGACGTTCAAACCGCTCCATAAACATCCGCCTATCTCTGTTCAGGCTGGGAGATTTAAAAAAACAACTACAACGTGCTAAATATGAGCCTGAATTAAGTTACTTATAAACGCCAGAATCCACAGCCGGGTACGAACCAAGGTAAGAGAGATCCGAGGGTGCCACGTTGAGTTTGGTGTGTCTGAAGTTGTTAGCACTGCACCATCTGGACAGGACAGGTGACTCGTAGCTAGCGCTGATTAGGATTCAGAAACACACCTTACCTAAAGACTGCGTTTTTCTAATTTGTGCGATCTACCACCAACCACTATTATATCACGTGTGTTTTACGATCACACGATTTCTAGCATAGCTCACCTTTTGAACATCGTTTACAGCAGCTTTTTACTTGCAGTGACTGGGCAGTGGCTAGGTTAGGTTGCTTCTTCCTTGAAGCCTTTGTGATTTTGATCATAATGGAATGAATGTCGAAAGTGGAACAAAGTTGGACTTTTTTTTATTTATTTTTTTTTTTTACATGCTGCAGCAGTATGCCACATCAAAATACACAGCACAATATAAATATAATTAATCATCAAATATGGTCTGCTTTATAATTAAAATGTGGATTTGTGATAATCTGATGATTCTGTACAGCTTAATGTACAATTATTCATCTATTTCTGCAATTAAATGAGGTTAGGATTTTAAACTATGTTCTGTGCAATGGTGCAGTGGGTTATTTGGTCACTCTGAAATTGCCCAGCTTTTCTGCTTATTTAAATTGTGTAGTTTTGGCAATTATGTGTCACACTAGTGCAGATCTATGAATTAAATAGCTGATTTTTCCCCAGTAGTCTTGCAGTACCCACCAGGAAGCCTTGTTAAACTTAGAAGCAAACAAGATCTTATTTGACAGCCAGCATGTCAGTACATGCTGT
Source organism: Taenioides sp. WSHXM2023 (assembly GCA_029959045.1). Classification (NCBI taxonomy): domain Eukaryota; kingdom Metazoa; phylum Chordata; class Actinopteri; order Gobiiformes; family Gobiidae; genus Taenioides; species Taenioides sp. WSHXM2023. The sequence goes on along the minus strand of CM057088.1, from coordinate 24,561,075 downwards.
AGTTGGGACATTAGCTATACTTGCATAACATCCCTATCTACCTGCATAGACTTGTGTTTCTGGTAAACAACTGAATCTTGTAAAATATTTCTTTGCTTTACTTTAGCCATTACTGCTTCACTGGACATCAAGAAAAAGAGCTGGACGTGGAATGATTTTTCTTCACATTGTTGTCTAAAGGAGGGTATGGCCCTGAGAACGTCTCCTTTTCCCAACAGGTTTGTTGCAGCCATCCATGCAATAAGCTGGGTACTAATTGCACCTTGTTTCTGGTTTTTGGATCGGTTTATTGCCTCATGGAAATCCACAACGTTGGAGGAAAGTCAGCGAGAGGAGCAGGAATGTTACCTTCGTCCTCTGGAAGTTTTTTTTGGCTCAATCTTGTTTTTTATTCTTTTTCTGATTGCATGTCCCTTTGCCTTCATTGGCTTCTTACTATGGGCACCTCTTCAGGCTTGTCGTAGACCGTTTTCTTACCACAGAGAAACAAAAATCCCAGAAAAAGAAAGCAACTTCAAATTGACAGAGAAGGCGTCATTTGGATTTGCCACTGCTAATTTGTGTCTTTTACCGGACAGTCTGGCTCGCTTCAACAACCTTGGGCACACACAGCGAAGAGCAACGGCTATTGGTCAATGTATTGCACATAGTGTTCATCGCCCACAAATTCGTATCATTGTAGAGTCTCCGAGCAGCTGTGACACCCTCAGCCCCTCTGTTAGCATACTCTCTGAAGCTAGCTCACCATGTCCTGAGGCTGCAAGTAAACAAATAGCCCCAGCAGGTGGTAACTGTGGCTCCACTGACAATCACAGCACAGCTTCAAAGCCTTCAAGTGTGGAGGCAGTTGTTCGGGGCAGTGACACAGACGAACAATTGATGGACTCTCCAACTACCCCGCTAAATTCAAATCAAAATTCCAACCAGCAAGACGGACCCCCTGCTCTACTCAGTCGTGGCCACAGCACAGAGGATAATGTAATCTGGGAAGTATCATCATTATTTCCGACTAATTTGGATGTAGTCTGTCTGGAAGAGGTGTTTGATAAAAGAGCAGCACAAAAGCTCATAAATGCACTTAAGCCAGTGTTTGGACATATTCTATATGATGTTGGGGTGTACGCCTGCCAGCCCCCATGCACATGCTCCACTTTCAAATTCTTTAACAGTGGCTTGTTTGTCGCGAGTCGCTTCCCAGTGCTGCAGGCTCAGTACCACTTTTTCCCAAATAGCCGCGGGGAAGACGCTCTAGCTGCAAAAGGACTGTTGGCCACAAAGGTAACATAATTTAATAAAGTGGTTCACTCAAGGCCAGTTTTTAAGCTGTCATGACAACCTACTGCTCCCTAGAAAAGAAGAAAAATTATAAACATTTTGCATTTAGGCCTTTTTATAGTTTGACATTGCATTCAGTAGGGTTTTTTTTTTTTTTTTTTTTTAAGAGGGTATACTATTGATTCAACCACTATTGACAGAATCATTCATCAAGTTATTTTTGGCAAAAGCCCAACACACATTTAGAATTCATTTCAGACCCACCAGTTAAGAACCACTACTTTAAATACTGATCAATTACCATTTTAAAATTTGTCTATTTTGCTTGTACCTTTTTTTAAAATGTAAAAAATATTTTAATTTGTGTAGCTGCTTATTGGGAAGAATGAAGGACAAAAGGATGTGGTTGGATTTTTTAATTGCACACATCTTCACGCCCCTGAAGGCAAGTATAAAGTTTTAAACTTAAGTTCCGGGTTTAGTCCTAGTTTAGTCCCAGTTTTGATGTAGGTTGGTTTGTGTGTGTGCCTAAAATACACCCAAAATGTATAATACTTTGAAAAGGCATTTTAATAGTTTTTTTTTTTTTTTGTCAGCAAACATTTTAATATTAAAGCTATTCTAAATGTAGGATATAATAAGTGTATGTGTATTTACAGGTGAAGGAGAAATTCGTTGTATACAGTTAGATATGGTAACTAAATGGATTGACGATTTTCAAGCAGCAAACACTCTTCCAGACGAAGATGTGGTGTTTGATGTTCTCTGTGGAGATTTTAATTTTGACAACTGCTCTCCTGGTGCGTTTTGTTATTTATGACCTTGGTTGTTCTGTATTAATCATTATCCTTTTGTAATCTATTGTCTAATTGTGTTTTAGATGACACGTTGGAACAAAATCATTCTCTGTTTGAGGTGTACAGAGATCCATGCAGAGCTGGTCCTGGCAAAGAGAAGCCTTGGGTGTTTGGTCAGTATTGCATATTAACAAGTCTAATGTGCTACCATCTGTTTTCAAATGGAGCACTGAACAATGTATTTTGTAACTGAGTACTTTGTTTCCTGTAGGAACTCTTTTGGAGCAGCCTACATTGTATGAGGAAGATGTGAATTCCCCAGACAGTTTGCAAAGGTATAATCTGATTAATCAAGGTCTGTAAATAGATTTGATGAGAATAATCTAATGACTCACTGATTTCTATCTAAGAACAAAACTGGCCATTTAATTGATAAGCAAAATAACTGTTAGCTGCAGCCCTAAATATTCAATTGAACCCCATCTCTGGTTGATCACAAATTATTTCGTTTTATTTTAAACAGAACTCTGGGAGACGAGAAATTGAGAAGGCAGTACATTTCTCCTCCTGTCCCTGCTGCAGGACAACCCTTGGTTTACCCTGAAAATGGTCAGCCTTGGATTGGGCGCAGAATTGACTACATTTTGTACCGTCAAAACTCACTCTCAAAACACTATAAAACGGTGAGTTACTGTCGATTTTCTTACATGTATATTTTTTAAGATAATAATCGGAAGAATAATTAAACCTCTTTTTGCCGTTCTTCTAGGAAATAGAAGAGGTACATTTTATAACTCATTTAGCTGGACTTACAGATCATATCCCTGTCAGTGTCAGACTTGTTGTAAAAAATGACACAGAGGACACAGACACTATTGAGGAATGAAACTCAGGTTTACACAAATATGATAAGGGATAAGGGTGTGTAAGGGAATACATGTTTAACAGTAATTTATGCTTTATTTTATATTTTAGGAATTTGAAAATTGCAAGGCCTTTTGAGGCCTTGCCACTTTGCCACTTTTATATAAGATGGTATTTTTGTCCTTTTTTTTAATTCCGCATTTTATACTGCAATAAATGGCAACTGATTTTTAACATTTTAGTTTTGTAAACCTCACACAAAATAAACATGGCATTTTATACTGGAACTATTTTGGATTAAATCTGAGTGACGTTTTTTCTTCACTTCTATTCACTTAAATTATTATTATTATTATTATTATTATTATTATTATTATTATTATTATTATTATTAATACAATCAGAATGTCTATGAGCATAATGACCATGACCAGCAGAGCGCGCTGTAAGTAACACCATGGAAAACTAAACACGAAGAAGTACAGCAACCAATCAAATTTCAGATCACATTTCTACTTCCTGTTTTTGCCATGCTCAATGTTTACTATTTTAAGCTGCAAGATGAACATTTTCAATAACATTAAGCCTCTGTCTAGGCTCTCTTTGTCAAATGTTAGTCGCCTTTTGCCAAAGACGAGGTTTGAGAATTATTCCACGGCCTCAAAGAAATGTTACTGGTGCCAAACTCTTGTGTGGAAACGCGCTCCAGTGCATTTGTGGGCACATCAGAGGCACACGGTGTATCCCTTTAGAGGCTTTTCAGACACTAGTGATTTAAACCATTTGTCCAAAACCAATCCGACAAGTGACTCCAGTGACAGCTATACAAGGGACCAAGGTGAGTTATGACCACTAAAATATGAAAATAGGTTAAAAGGTGTGTCAGATTAAAAATAAATGGGTGTGTTGTTACTTACTATTTCAGTGATATGTAGGCCTATGTTAATGTTAATCCATGAGTTTCAGAATAATGAAAATTAGGACATTTGTCATAGAAATTGCCAATTTAAAACAAAATTGTAGTCCTCAAAATGTCATCTGTAACAAGAAGCTGAAATCTATGAATAAAATAAGAGAATCTTTATCTTCACATCAGGGAGACTGTTCCTCCCAATCACCCCTCTCCAGGTGTCACTGTCATTGCCCACGTGTGCGTTGAAGTCCCCCAATAGAACAACTGGGAGTCCCCGGTCGGTGCACTGTCCAGTACCCCTCTCAGGGACTCCAAGAAGGCCGGGCACTTGGCACTGCCGTTCGGCCCGTAGGTTGACGCAACAGTGAGAGACCTGTCCCCGACCCGAAGGCGCAGGGATGCGACCCTCTCGTTCACCGGGGTGAACTCCAACACACGGCGGCTGAGCTGTGGGGCAATGAGCAGGCCCACACCTGCCCGCTGCCACTCCCCGCAGGTAACGCCAGAGAACCCGATCTGAACCCGAGCGGTGTCCTGTTATTGGACTTCTGTGCTAACCACCGTTTGTCCATAACAAACACCATGTTCGAGCACAAGGGTGTCCAACAGTTTACGTGGCACCAGCTGACAGGTACTGGCGGGCCAAGCATGCTGCAGCCTGGGAGGTTGCAGAGGCAAAAACTCGGGGTTGGGAGGAGTTCAGAGAGGCCATGAAGGAGGACTATCAGACACCCTCAGAGAAATTCTGGCAAACCGTCCGACGCCTCAGGAGGGGAAAGCAGTGCTTCACCAACACTGTTTACAGTGCAGGTGGTCCTTCTGTTTAAGAAGGGGGACTGGAGGGTATGTTCCAACTACAGGGGAATCACACTCCTCAGCCTCCCCGGTAAGGTCTATTCCAGGGTACTGGAGAGGAGAATCCGACCAATGGTCGAACCTCGGATTGATGAAGAGCAGTGTGGTTTTCGTCCCGGCTGCGGAACGCTGGACCAGCTCTACACTCTCCATCGGGTGCTCGAGGGTTCATGGAAGTTTGCCCAACCAGTCCACATCTGTTTTGTGGATCTGGAGAAAGCATTCGACCGTGCCCCTCGTGGGGTCCTGTGGGGAGTGCTCTGGGAGTATGGGGTCTGGGGCTCTTTGCGAAAGGCTGTCCGGTCCCTCTATGACCGGAGCAGGAGCTGTGTTCTCATTGCCGGGTGTAAGTCGGACCTGTTTCCAGTGCATGTTGGACTCTGCCAGGGCTGCCCTTTGTCACTGGTTCTGTTCATTGTATTTATGCACAGAATTTCTAGGCGGAGTCAGGGGCCCAGGGAATCCGGTTGGGGACCACAGGATCTCATCTCTGCTGTTTGCAGATGATGCTGTCCTGATGGCTTCATTGGACCGGGACCTCCAACATGCACTGCGTTGGTTTGCAGCTGAGTGTGAAGCAGCTGGGATGAGGATCAGCTCCTCCAAATATGGTTGGCCATGGTTCTCGATCAGAAAAAGGTGGCTTGCCCTCTCCAGCTGGGTGGAGAGTCCCTGCCTCAAGTGGAGGAGTTCAAGTATCTCGGGGTCTTGTTCACAAGTGAGGGGAGGATGGAGCGTAAGATTGACAGGCGGATCGGTGCAGCGTCGGCAGTGATGTGGTTGCTGTACCGGACCGTTGTGGTGAAGAGGGAGCTGAGCCGAAAGGCAAAACTCTCGATTTATCGGTCACTTTACATTCCTACCCTCACCTATGGTCATGAGCTTTGGGTAATGACTGAAAGGACAAGACAAACGGCCGAAATGAGTTTCCTCCGCAAAGTGGCTGGGTGCTTCTTTAGAGATAGGGTGAGGAGCTCAGTCACACGAGAGGAGCTCGGAGTAGAGCCGCTCCTCTTCCACATCGAGAGGAGCCCACTGAGGTGGCTCGGGCATCTGTTCCGGATGCCTCCTGGATGCCTCCCTCGAGAGGTGTTCCGGGCATGTCCCACTGGGAGGAGGCCCCGGGGAAGACCCAGGACATGCTGGAGGGACTAGGTCTCTCGGCTGGCCTGGGAACACCTTGGGGTCTCCCCGGAGGAGCTGGAGGAAGTGTCTGGGGTGAAGGAAGTCTGGGAGTCCCTGCTTAGACTGTTGCCCCCGCGACCTGGCTCCGATAAGCGGAAGAAGATGGATGGATGGATGGATGGAACCTTTATCTTAATGCTCCATTGTCCACATACTTTTCACTCCATACTACGTTTATAGTGAATTATTATTAACAATCTTATCTTTGGTCCTTTTATTATGTTTTTATGTTTCTGACAATTTTTGGTAGTCAGTTAGTCAGCCATTATATTTCGATTAATTGACTTGTCCAGTGATTATTCCTATTATTGATATATTGTATATTTTTAAATACATTTCAACCAGATAATAAAGATGCAAATAAAGGCTAAAGACTAAATGCCTTGAGACAGAATATTTTCAAATTGAGTGTACTGTTGATTAAAAGTAATACTTTGTTTCTTTTTAGGACATGATTTAATAGCAAGTCTTTCAAATCTTTTGGTGGATATTTTTGAGTTTGTATAGTTCAGACAATGATTTAAAAAGTCAGTGGTTTACAGTTATAGTAATAGTATCATCATAACGTATCATGATTTTTAGTTTTTTGCTAGTATTTTGAGGTGCACTATTGAGCTATATTGTCCAAGTAATTTCCCTTGTGTAAAATATTTCTGACCCTAATAAACTGTGCTCCTATAGGCTCCCCTCAGGATTTCTCTCTTGACGTACTGGTGGCTCTTCTGAAGCAGGAAAATGCACTGGACCTCTGTGTTGTAAAAGTCCCAGAGCAGATAAATTATGCACAGTACTTAATTGTCGTCAGTGGCTACTCAACTAGACACCTCAAGGCGATGGCGCTTTATGCTATCAAAGTGGTAATATGACATTTCAATTTCAAATATTAATATTTTTTTTTTAACTGCTGTGTCTCTGGTTCACATTTCTGAATAGGACTTTTGTTTCTTTTCAGTATAAATATTTGAAGAAAAATCATCAAACACATGTCAAAATTGAAGGAAAAGACGCAGATGACTGGATGTGTGTAGACTTTGGTATGTCATATTTCAGTTTTTATATAATGGCTCTTCTCTCAAACTACTTCAACCACTTTTTACATAATTGGATCTTGCTTTTGTTCATTTTCTCATCATTTTTCTTAGGCGATATAGTGGTTCATTTCATGCTCCCAGAGTCCAGGGAAGTTTATGAACTGGAGAAGTTATGGACGCTCCGCAGCTATGATGAACAACTAAGAAACATGCCCATGGAGAGATTACCAGAAGATTTTATTTATGATCTTGAAGTTACAAAGTGATTCTAAATATAAAAATCATATGTGTTTTTCTATAATTTGTAAAAGTCTAGAATTATTGAGCCTCTTTATTAAATAAATGAAAATAATTGACATGTTTTTGTCACTCCAGGATTTTACACAATTTTGAAAATGTATATATCTGAATTGGGTTTATATATTGATGATGACCATTATTTCTATAGTGTTCATTTCTCCCATTTTATAGTACCCAAAATGGTATATCAAGTAAACCACTGTTATACTTCAGTTTTTAGCAGTACTTCAGTGAAAAATAGACCCAGCTGTCTGAGTGAAACTTAAGTGACAGTCAAAGGAAACAACCACACCAATCTTCGGTAAAATTTCTGCAGAGTGCTCTTCACAGAAAATAGTTGCTATTAAAGTAGTCTTGGTGTTAAGGGACTGAAAGCTTTTGCACCCGGTTATCTGGAAAAACTCAAAGTTAGTGGACTTGAGCATTTACCTCCTGTTTTCGTACAGGTGTGAATAAGATGGTTTAAACAGTTTGTAAGAGCAACATTTGTATCGTAAGGTCATAGGTCAATACCAGCATGAAACATTTTATTGGATTATCTTTAATGAGTTAATGATAATTTAAATCCAACTTTTTGGATTGTATTTGTTTCTATATTTTCCTTTACACACAAGATACATGTATGTTGTAATTTCACAATTTTCTACAAAGCCACATGGCATTTTAAAATGTAGTATCAATTTCTGAATCAGTGGAGAACAGTCAGTTTCTCAGAGGTACTGTTGAGAGAGAGAGTCACTCACCCTCCCATCAGATGGATGCTATATAAGTCCAAGAAAATATTGGGCTTACAAGATTCGTGGAAGAAGTGGTAAGTAAGCAGACTAAAGCTGCATCTATAAAAATGTAAGTTATAAGTTACTGTAATCTTGACAATAAAGTGTATTCTGTAAGTGTTGAATATATTAATGTAATCTTATTTTTTATTTATTTATTTTTTTATGTGTGTGTGTGACCCAGGAACCAGTCCGGAGCAGTGATGTCCTTGAATATTCTGGCTTTTTGCCTTCTGGTGTGCCTCTTTTTGGGTTCAGAGGCATATCCAGTGAAGCCTACCAGTCCCAAAGAAGGTGCTCCTCCCGAAGAGCTTGCCAAATACTACTCTGCAATAAGACACTACATCAACCTTATTACACGGCAGAGGTCAGTTTGCTAATGGATAGATTAAACAGTTTGTCATTATGATGGAGTAATTTAATTGTCTTCTTTCGACAGGTATGGAAAGAGGGACATCCCAGACAGTGGATTTCCAGATATATTGATGAGGAACAATATGCCAGGGGATAACTATAATGGGTTAGTGATCTCAACATTATGATTTACAACCTTTAATTTGTATAGTTAATTCTAAATGTTTAAATAGGTTTTATGTAGGGCTTGTACATGTCTTTTAATTTTTATGTCAAAGTATCTTATTTATGTCTAATAATATTAATTTGTTTTAGGTTTGATGGTTTGCCATTCTTATGGTAAAATGATTACTCACCACTTGTCACTGCCATGTGCCTACACACACAAGTTAATTTATATGTTATTTTCTGGTGTAATGCTGACAGCAAGATGAAATGGTTGTTTAACTCTAATGCCTGGAAGAAACTGCAGACTAGATTGTTTAAATGAATTAATTTGTGTTAGTAACACACTTCTGGCAACTGACTGATTGTATGTTTGTGGTGTCTTATAAGCCCATGAAAGGTCTGAGCATGTGTATGCAAGACACAATAATAAAGAAATTCATTCATTCATTATGTTGCAACGTGCATGCAATAAAAAATGTGTCAAGATGTTTTTGTGTGTGATTACCTAATTTCTAATCCACCAGTCCCTGCAACTGTTTTGGTAAATAATGGAGTCATAGTGACCTCTACTGATAAATGGATACAATACCTCAGAGTTTGGAAAGTAGTCATGTAACATGAGCGTAGTGGAGTGTTTAAACAGTGGAATGAAAACACAAAATATTGATATGATTTTGATTTATCTTAAAAACATTGTGCTTTTTATCTTTGGATAATATAACTCAAAACGTGTATAGTAACACTGTGAAGTCTTTCTTAAAAAAAATAAAATGAATAAAATAAATTCTATGCAGCCTATGTTTCTCCCTGCTTTCCAAGTTATAACGTGTTCTTTTACTTTATGAGCTTGTCCCGGATTGATCTGGTTTACACAAGTTTAGAAACGATTAGGTTCAAAAGTTAATAAAAATCGTCTTCCTAGATCTGGTACAGCCCACGTAGTATTTTGCATGCTATTTTAAGGTGGTATTTGCGGTGAAGAATTTATGAACCACTTGTTTTATTTGGATAGTGTGAACCGTCTGCTGTGCGCTCTACTGTGCGCCTGGCTGTGCGCTCTGCTGTGCGCCTGGCTGTGCGCTTGGCTGTGCGCCTGGCTGCGGAGGAACGGCGGTGCGACGGCAGCGGCGGCGTGTGTCACTGTTTTTGGGGAATCACTTGGAGAGATCTCTGTTTTAAGTTACTATTCTGGAGTCATGAAAAGAAGGAAAATTTAATTACGCGCGCCAGGCCCACTCAGACACGGCTGGTAAGACAACACTCATTGATTTCATTCATAAAAGCTCTGTTCGGGAGTCGCCTCACTTTTACACTCGCTGTAGTAGTCGTTAGCATACGGGCTACACGGGGGAAGCTAGCTAATGATCAGCTAATTTCGTGTTGCGTTTTTTGTGATCCAGTGATGTTAAACGTTAGAATATTCGAATGACATAGGCTATCATTATATTGTTTGCTTAAAAACGTAGTAAAATACAACAGCTCTAGTTTTATACTTCGCAATCCAGTCTGGAACAATCCTAAGCTAGCCACACTACTAGCATCTACAATGATATCGGTTGTAAAACATGATTATGGATTATTATACATACGTGACAGCGTTTATTTTATCTTTAGTTTGGTTTAAATTGGCTCAACATCGTTTTATTGTTTGCTGTTTTGGTAACAAAAAGAAGTGTTAATTGGCTACCAATGGCTTCTTTTCTCATTCCGTGTTGCCTCACATTAGTTACACGTGTCTAGGGCAATGTGAGTTTTAAGGTCTGTGAATCTTCAGTCCCTTGTTTCTTTGAACTATGTTTCGGTCAGACATTATGCCAAGACTCCGACCCCGGCTAAGTAAAGGTGACCTAAATCACGCTGCATCAGTTTTATCCACTTAGTTGTGGGCTATGTAGGGGAAGTTAATTCAAGTAGATGTGGCTATTTCATTCTCTAAACTGTTGTCCGTATTGCATGGCTCTTTATCAGGAGGAGTCCATAAAATGTAATTATCATGACCTGAATCTACGCTCACGCTGATCCTGTAACTTATTATAATTGCCAAACTATTTACATTGTGTGAATAAAAATGGGCATGCTACTAAATGAAAGAGTTTAACCTTGAGTTACTTTTCTTTGATTCAGGGCGAGAACCAAATGGGCCTGAAGCAAAGAAAAACAAGGCTTTGATTTGCTGTACAAAGGGAGATTCTTCTTGGTATGCTATTTTCAGTCAAATTACATGTTTAGCTTTGTATATTTTTAACTACTTAGTTGCTTCTTTTAATAATGTTGTACTCCCACGAGCCACTACCATTCACATTAAAAGCAATTATGGTTATGTGTCTGTAGCTCTTGCATCATGAGTTTGCTGTGCTGAGCTGAGAAGAAAAAAACATGACCGTTGCCAATGCGAAATCTGGAACTGGTAAGCCCAATACAGTTTTATTTTCTCAAAAGTTGAATCAAATGTAAATGTACAGTGTAAGTTTATTATTATGAGTCTTTGTAACTGAGCAGTTATTAAACAGTTCCATTGTGACACAACGTGCCTGTCACTGTTGCAATGAGTCATCTTTTCTGTGAATTGGTTCATTCATTGTCAGCTTGTTCTTGCCTCTTAAACCTACATTTGCTTAACAACTGTACTGCACAGAGATTGTAGAAATCTATGCAACATTTAGTTTGTGCTTGATGTTTCCTTAAAGCCATGCAGCAGATATTGGACAATTTAAAAGACCTGCCAGCGGGGACAGGAGCCAAAGATATTGACTTAATCTTTCTCCGGGGTGTCATTGAGAGTCCCATTGTGCGCTCTCTTGCAAAGGTAATAGAAAAAAGTGCCAAAATATGTAGTCTTTACTGGAAAGGTCAATAGGTTCAATAAATAGTAAGATGTCATTTTAATAATCAATTTGCATGTATTTTCATTATTTTTATTTGTTATTCAACTAAAGGCCCATGAGCGTCTAGAGGACAAGAAGTTAGAAGCTGTTCGAGACGACAACATTCAACTAGTTACTGATATTCTCACCTTTCTCACTAACCTATCTGAGCAAAATACTGCTGCTGCCGAACTTGCTAAAATACTCCAAGAACCACACTTTCAGGTAATTTCTTTATGTATTTTTTACATCTGTTGCCCTTGAATCTTTGAGATCCAGAGGAACTTGTCATAGCTTTTCACCCAGCTTTTTTTAATCCAACATGAAGTACATTTGAGCCAGCTCCTCTTGCCTATCACTCCTCTTTAGTCCCCTCCCGTTACAAGCTGTGACACTGGAAGGAGGGGTGTTCTTTGGCCAATGGCATGCATGGTGCACGCGGGTAAATGTAGGAGAGACTGTTAACATTTTTAGTAAATCCTCTCATGTGCTTTTGCATCTTTGGCACTTGAACCAATGCAGGCTTTGAGTAGTTACTCCTGGGGTAAGATTTATTTTAGTTTTGATGTCAGTTTCTTGCTATTAAAATACTGTAAGGGATGTTATGTTTCCATTTTTTGTTCAAGATTTTAACCTACTGTTATCTTTTAGCTTTATTAAGTTTAATTGTCTGTTCTTGTCTATTTTAGTCTCTGATAGAGACTCATGACAAAGTTGCTGCGAAGTGCTACGAAATGCCTGCTGCTTCAGTCAACCATGATACTACTGCCACTTCATTTATGCCAGCTGATGCTTTCAGGATCATTGGCATTCAGAAGAAAGCTGGAGAACCCTTGGTAAGTTATAGACAGTGATTTTGTTATTGCTACTGCCTATATAATAGACAAACACTGCCTTACGAATATATTATTTTCCTTTAGGGAGTGACTTTCCGAGTAGAGAATGGAGATTTGGTGATTGCACGCATTTTGCACGGCAGTTCGATCGACCGACAGGGAATGCTGCACACGGGTGACATAATCCGCGAGGTGAACGGCCGCGAGGTCGGCTGTAACCCGCAAGAGCTGCAGGAGCTGCTGAAGCAGAGCAGCGGCAGCATCACTCTCAAAGTTGTCCCCAGTTACAGAGATGCCCCAGCTCCACCACAGGTACAACTATTGAGCGTACATGCATTTTACTGTTCTGCAAATGTGGATTTAAAGTAATTATCATAAAGTGTAAAATAAACAGTTTAAGCCATTTTATAAGTGAGTGTACTTTACCTGAGACTGAATGAAAGCTGACTGACCTGTGTGACCGGAGAATGCTTGGCTTTTGAAAATTGAGACCAGACCATCTATAATTATCACTCCACACACTATCTGGGACGTACACCACTATTTCCTGAGGCACCCCCCACTCCTTACAGTAACAGGCACTGACAGCAGCTGGCATACGCACACGCTGCTTGTAGGACTATTATGTCACCCCCTTGGTTCTTGTGTCAGCGCTAGTGTAGTTGGCTTTCAACAGTGGGCTAGAATGAGAGAAACATAACTTGTATGCTTTGTATACATTTTGTAGACCATATTTAATCAATGTCATTGGGAAATCCACAAAGTATTATATTTTTCTAATAAATTCTTTTGTTCTTAGGTCTTTCTGAAACCACACTTCAACTACAACCCAGCCACAGACAACCTGATTCCTTGTAAAGAGGCAGGACTTGCTTTTTCTAAAGGAGAAATTCTTCATGTAGTCAACAGAGAGGATGCCAACTGGTGGCAGGTGAGCTGGTAAACGTACTGAATAAAAAGTATATTGCATTTTCCTATTTCCTGTTTATTTATTATTTTAAAAACTGCTCTTTCTATTTGTAGGCCCGTAAGGTTGTTGGTGAAGGCACAGGTCTGATTCCAAGTCAGTTCTTGGAGGAAAAGAGAAAAGCTTTTGTGAGAAGAGACTGGGACACATCTGGCACTGGTCAGTTCATTGCAAACACTCAAAGCAAGACTTCATGATTATCTTGTTCTCTGCTACTTGTCGCCCTCAAGTGGACACTGACTGTTTTATACCCCTTAGGTTTGTTCTGTGGAATTCGAATGTCAAAGAAAAAGAAGAAAAAAATTATGTACCTTACTTCAAAAAATGCAGGTATGTAGGAAACATTATTCTAATTTTCTGAGTTTTATTGTTGGCTCTAATCTTTTTTTTTTTAAATGCTTCTCATTTACTTATATGTGTAAATTTGTGTCATTTTAATTTTAACCTCTTTTAAACAGAATTTGATCGATATGAGCTGCAGATCTATGAAGAGGTAACCAGAATGCCACCTTTTCAGAGAAAAACATTGGTTCTAATTGGAGCTCAGGGAGTTGGCCGGCGAAGCTTGAAGAACAGGCTAATTGTCATGAACCCGCTGCGATATGGGACCACGGTGCCCTGTAGGTGTCTGAGTGATGCTGCTTAGATTCCCTGTGTTCAGAAGACACTAACATTGGCTCCTCTTCAGTTACATCACGGCCCCCACGGGAGGAGGAGAGGGATGGGCAGAACTACTGTTTTGTGACACGGGAGCAGATGGAGCAGGGCATCAAGGACAGCCGTTACCTGGAGCATGGCGAGTACGATGGAAACCTTTACGGCACCAAGATCGACTCAATCCATGAGGTGGTTGAAGCCGGTCGCACCTGCATCCTGGATGTGAATCCTCAGGTTTGTATAAAACCCCTTTCTTTTGTTTTTGGTGATTATAAAAACAAAATGTCTATAACAGTCTCATTTTGTCCAGGCTTTGAAGGTATTGAAAACTGCAGAGTTCATGCCATTTGTAGTATTCATCGCAGCTCCTGAGCTGGACACGCTGAGAGATATGCACAAAGCTGTGGTAGATGCTGGACTAACAACCAAGTTACTCACAGTGGGTTCACTTAAAACGCATACTTCTAAAACAGTTAAATGAATTCATAGAAACTAATGATACATTCACTACATTTTGTTTTGACAGGAAAATGATCTAAAGAAGACGGTGGATGAAAGTGCTAGGATTCGTCGAGCTTACAGCCACTATTTTGACCTAACTATTGTCAATGACAATCTCGACAAAGCTTTTGATAAGCTGCAGGACACAGTGGAGCGTTTGTTTGAAGAGCCACAGTGGGTTCCTGTCAGTTGGGTCTACTAACATGCTGCAGTTGGACAGACTAGTCCTCTGGGCCCAGATCTGACCAGGACCTGAAAGTTTAACACTGCGGGAGTTCAATAGCAGCTTGGTGTGTATTTGTCTTCTCAGCAGACTATGCAACTCACAACCCATGTAAGTGTACTTATTTATTTGTGTAGTATTTTTAAACTGATTGCAGTTGGCAGTCGTTTTACTGAAAACACTGAGGCAGTTTATTTTAAAGATGATTGCCATGTTTTGTTATTTTGCATCTGAAATTGTCTAAATATTTATCCGGCAAATTAACAAGGGCTTGCTCAGTGAAAATATACCTCAGTTTTATGGTTTACAGGACATCACTACATACAACTTCCATTCATCTTTAAATTGTGCTATTTTCATAATTAATTTAGTGGTCCTGTGAATTACAGTTTTTCTCAATTGTGACATTTTTATGCTCAAGAAAGATGGCAACATATGTGTATAAATGTATATTATTGTCAACACACATTTAAAACACATGGTAATATTATTACTCATGACAGATGGCTTCCTTTCACTATTAGTACTTCTTCTTCCTTACATCAGAATTAAAATGTGCATGTATCATTAATGGTAAAAGGGAGTTAAACTGCAATTAAACTCAAGTATGTATTTTAAGATGGGATTTTGTGTATTTTCATTTTGTAAAAATGGCTCAGAAATTTGAAAATGAAGCCATGACAAACCTAAATCAATGGTTCAGATCTCGGTAAAACTATTTTCTTTTCTAGTTTTTATATTGATATTTTATTATGGGTTGCCTATTCTGACTTTACACAGATTTGTTGTGCTATCCTGCCTGTTACTTGTAAACTAAACACTTTAAAGCCACTTTGGTCACAACGTATTGCCCTGTTCTGTTTTGAGAACCTGTTACTAAGATTTCTTATAAAGTTGCAAATGAAAATCTTCCTAGCATTGTGTCTTAGTAGAGTACTTGTGTTGCATAATAAATTTGGTTAATGTAAGCGATTAAGAAAAACTGTAAATGTCATGTCAGTGTTATAAACTTTGTTGTACAAGATTTCATGCAATATAAATGTATTTCACTAATTTTACATCAATTTCTGTATCATTAGATTTCTTAGATCTGATAAATCTTCAGATCATGATGATCTTTATGAGAGATATACTTTTCAAGAGAATTTAGCAGGGAACATCTCTGTGAACCATACCCCTTTGATGAAATATTACTAAAAAGTAACAGTTTTAAAGTAATTTGATCTTTTACAGATGGCAAAGAATATGTATTTTTCACATGAATAAATGTTTTTCTAAATGTCTTTTCTATCTTTTACCAACATCACACATTTAGCCCCATAACATTTCAGACTATGGTGATTCTTATTCAACAGAAGTTGAGTGAATACAATTTTCCAGTCAAGTAGCTTCTTCAGTTCTGATACTTTCTGGTAAGAAACTGGTTTAAATGTGAGATCGAAAACTATCACCACCTAGAGTTTACATTAAGGAGTAGCTGTCATTAAGTCCTCTGAACAACCGAATATATTTAGACAGTCCTTTTAAGTATACAGATTTGTGTATCTGTATATCTTTATTATAAATCATACATTTTGCATTCTGTTTTAGCAATATGTTACCTAGCTTGCTTTTAAACGATGTGACAAAAAATGTAAGCATTATACAGAGGTCACCATATTTATGAGAAACAATAAACCGTATAGTCTACGTGAGAAACACAAATGCTTTCATCCACAAAATCGTAGTTCTGTTAAGTGTTTATAAAATATGATTGCACAAATAAAAGCAATATTTAAAAATACATGTTAAAAACATAAAAGTGTAACTCATGCACATACATTAAGAATTTAAAATGTGTATAATGGCAGTGAATAAAGAAGATTGTCAGTAAAAAAGTGAACAAAGTTCAAGGCGCAGTATGTAACTTTTCTGTTGAAGGGTCCATCACAAGCAGGAGACACCACCAGGCCCAGTTACAGATCAGGTCTGTGGAGAGGGACCCCATTCACAGTAAGAATATTCTTTTCAGGGTATGATTTAGCAAAAAACACATGTAAGTGATTCAATGGAAGATGAGTTTAATGCCATACTGTGGAATAGTCCAAGCAATGCAGTAACATCTCCACCTGAAAAATTACATAGTGCACCTTTCAGAAAAAAACATGTTAGATATGCATGCAGGTACAAAAGGAGGTCACATAGGCAGCGTTATGTAATCACTTGAGAACATCACTGTGATAATGAGGCTAGACCCCTGAGAGCGATGCAAAGGATGATGGGAAGGTTTCCTGTCTCCTGCTGCACCTCTGTCCTTAAAGAGTCTCCGTCTTTTTTCAACAACACGTTTGAGGAGCTGAACAGACGCTGCACTCTGTCAAAAACCTCTTCGTCCAGAGTAGTTTGTCTCATGGCTTTGAGGGGGAGCTGTCCATTTTCAAGTAAACACTGTACCTAAACAAAAAAGACTCGAGTAACCCCACAATTCTATAGTAAATATTCTGTTTATTGAGTGAATAAGCTGATGTCTGGCTGATTGTTGCTGGTCTTGCAAGGAAAATTATGCAAAAAATGGCAAAGACAAAAAAGAAAAAAAAAAAATCCAAATACAACATTTACTCAGTAAAATTCACTGATTCATGTTTTTGATGATGAAATAAATAAAATAAAATAATAATAATAATAATAATAATAATAATAATAATAATAATAATAATAATAAAACTAGCCCACATTTTATAAAAAAGAACACGCCCAGCTCAGGACAATGACATGTTGTAATGAAAAAACAAGCTGTCCAAATGGGGCTAATACATTAACTGCAGCCTGCTACCATATAGCAGGAGATGCTGAAATTAAGAGGAGTTCCATGGACATAAACGCTTGATCACTGTATTCTGGACGGTGATGTAAATTTTAAATGCCAAAAAAACAAAAACAAAAAAAAAACAAAAAAAAAAACTCACCAGCAGTTCTAGGTCTGGCAGTAATGCGGAGTTGCAGCACATTCCCAGTAAAGCTAGACACTTGTTAGACATTTCTGAGGTGGAAAACAGAAGAATAATTCATGAACTGAGTCAACACCAATTCAACTATGATGCACAAAAATCCAAACTGACCATCAATTGCACTCAGAACAAGGTGAAGAGCTTTGATGACAGTGTCTTTGGATGCACCACTCTGTGCAACCAAGTCCAAAATGTCCTGGATTTGCTGTTTATGCTCTTCCACTGAAGCAGAGACACCACCGTGACAGTGGTGCAGCTAAGAAAACACATGCATACACATGCATATATGTAAAATACTGTAGTTTGTCATATAGATTTGAGTTTTTCTTACGGAGTTTTGAAGCAAAAATAGAGCTGTGCGATCATCTATAACTTTCGTGATTTGCAGGAGCAGGGAGGATTTGGTTTGAGCTGGAAGAGCTGAAAGCACTTCGAAATATTCCTTAAACTCTTCAAGGGCTGCCAAAATAAAATAAAGATATCTTCTAGTGACTCTAAAACATATTTGCTGTCATCACAGAAATATTGTAACACAACCCAAAGTCTAAAGGGACAGATTTTGATTTGTGTCCCCAGATACAAGGTAAACATGTTCAAATCAAATATAGCTTTTACTCATATCAACTGTAATTTTGATGTATTCTTAATTATCCTTATAGCTTTTACTGAACAGTTGTGCAAAGCATTTAATTCAATATGATTACCCAATCAGAAAGCAGAATGAGCCTTAAACAAGTCTCTCATTTGGGTTGAAATCCAGTTGGTTTGAACCTGAATGGACACTCTGATCTGAATCCTTACTACCTAAACCACAGCATCTGCATTAATCAGTGCTAGTTCACCCTCTGTGGCTCAGGGGAGGAATTCTGGAGGTTCTGAGCTTTCACATGAGGCATGGCCTGTCCATATATTGAATTTTCTTCTAGATCAATAAAGTATTTATCTGTCTACCTATAGTGAAAATTAGAAAAATGTGTCATATGCACTGGCAACCCAGGTTCAGTTGCGACTGTAGTTTTTTTTTCTAAAACAGTTGAGTGCAAGGCTACAGTTTCTGAGAAACTCAGCAAAGTAAAAGAATTGTTACATAGTCTTGGTATGTCTATTATATGTTACGCTAACTGTAATTACCTAGTTTTAAGTCGAATTTTTCAGAGTGCTGTACTGGAGCTGTGGAAACAGCCAAACGGCCATTGCTATCCACTTCCTCAAATCCTCCACTGACAGTTGACATCAAACACAGCTCTATGGAAACGTCAAAACATTTTTATTTAAGGAAATAATTACTAGACAGACAGAATTTGTGCATGTTAAATTGTTTTCTTACTAAAGTGCCCATCATGCTTCACTTCCAGTTCAATGAGGGCGTAGGCGAGGGTGGTATGAGGGGGGATCTCCATGGTAACATTACTGTCTTTGCTTAGGCTGGCATTTTCCTTCAATGAAACCTTGAGAAAAGCAGTCAAAATGCAATGTTTAGCATACAGTATCTATTGCTTGTATATAAAAAGCAGAACTGGTATTGCCAGAGCCATGTCATCCATTGATAACTTTTACTTCCTATTTTTACTACGATCCACAGTCAAAATTGTCTGGTTATAGTCAATTTGTACCACATTAGTCTATGTGTAAGTAATATTCTCTATAAAATTATAAAGTAAGGGTACATTTTTAAAAGGACATTAATGAGGATAAAATAAACTATGCAGTTACAATTCCAAAAAGTAAACCTAAATGTGCTCTAATTAACAAATTTCAGTATTTTATTTTTATTTACCATGGTGTCAGCAATAATGAATAGTTTTTAAATCATGAGGCATGAGTAAGTAAAAATAAGTATCTTTTAATCATTCTTGGTTACTTTGAGGAAGTTTTGTGCCCCATAAAACAGGTCATACTAACCCATAATGACCTGGTGCTGTCACCAAAATAAGTGACCCAGACTTTAGTTGTCAGCACTTCCTGCACACCTGGCATAAACATGTAAATATTTCATAACTTAAAACAGACCTCTTATACAAGTGCATTTACTCACCCAAGGTAGTATTTGAAGTGATTTGCGCATGTTTAAGCAATCGCTATTTTCAAGTTGATGATCAACTAAACCCAGCGTGTCCAAAGTTTTTTTCACCAGGGGCCGCAACATATAGAAACATATTTCTTGCAGAGGGCCATAGACCAGTGGTCAATACAGCAAGACTTTCAGTTAGATGCCTTTTACGCAGGTTTGAAAGACCTATGTAAGGCACCTTTTAAGTCTTGGAACACTAATTTAAGGTCTGTGTCACAGTGCAATGAGATGTTATTGAGGTTGCAGTGATAGAAATACTTGAATTTCCTCTGAGGGCCACATTTGGACTAAACCTTGCCCATCCCATAAGTTATAAAGTAGACCTAAATGTTTCTCACAAATAGCACTAGAAGTATCATCTATAGGAGCTACCACAGTTTGAGAACAACATATTATTATACGTTTATAGCATACCTTTGTAACTTTGGGTCCACATACAGTCAACATCCCACTAAACTGCCCTTCTTTCTGCACTTCTTCAATGACAGAACATGGCTGGGTCGTCATAATGCGCTCCTTGACAATCCCAAACACCTGCTTGTTGTTTATCATAGTCTGCTCAACCAAACAGTGGGACATGTCCAAAAGCCTGAAGATGAACGATAAAGAATAGGTTTAAAATAGAATAGGTCATGTGATGTTATAATAATTATGAAAAGACAACTTTTAATCGTAATTTTGATTATATGTGACTGTATAGACTATAAAACACATGCTAAAAAGTCCTTTTATAACAAAGATAGGGGTATTGTTAAATCAAAATCAAAATAGTACAAAATTGGAAACATCAACGAACTATACCAAGACTAAACCAGGACTAGAACAGGATCAAACCAAGTCCACATCAGGTCTAAACTGGCTTGAATCAGGACCAGACCAGGACCAAATGTGAGTGGACCAATCAAGACAAGACCAGGACCAAATCATAAACTAGTGTGAAAGCAGCCTCATTTTGAAGTGGAGAACAGGCAAGAATTCAAAGGTAGAAAATGACTGTCAAATTGCAGATGTTTTGACCTGGTTTATGGTAAATATATCTGTAATTACTTGGCCTAACATGAAGAAAACCAGTTATCTCTGTCAGCACAAATTGAATAAAGTTAATTATTATTTCATATATGCAATCCTATACAATATATATACTTTTTAGAGTGCTTGCAGTCACTGCCATGGTGTTAATAATCAACCAAACCCTCTTGTTTTGATGCAGTTTTATGAATGGACAAAGATCGTTTTTTCCTGTTTACAGACCTGGTCAAACAGACTAACCTCTCTTTTGAATCGTTAATAAGTTTTGGCACGCCCAGTTCTTCTTTCTTGAGGCTCCCAAATGATGACTGCAATTTGGACGTGTCTTTTCCCTCCACACTGACATTGCTTTGGATAAAGTTTGCACCAACCTTTCCTTGGATGTTGTCTCCAAATGTCCCATTGTACTTGATAAATTCTAACTCTGTAGTGTCTATAAATGAAGAAAAAAATAAATAAAATAATAATAAATTGATAATTAATATGTAATAAAGACACAGTTGGTGATACCTGGTTGTATAGGTGTGTCTCCTGCTAATATGTCATTCAGAGTAAAATCCGTGGGAAGATATTTGGGTTTCTGCCAAAACCAAAATCTTTTCTTCTTTATAACCACAGTCAAAAGTGAAATCGTGTCATTTAAACTGGACACCGGGATGAGAGAGCCTCCACGATCCACTTCCTCCACAAAATTCCGCGTAGCCGTGGCAAACATGTCGAAACTGCAGAAATTAAAAGGTTACTAATTTGTTAAGGTGTATAATTATCTACAGTAATTAGTAAGCAATTTGATCAAGTAATAAGCTGCCTATAAATGTGTAATTATGGACATCTCCGCAGCACTACATAGGAAACGCTAACCCGGTGTTGTTGTTTTTATCGAGCACGTTGTTTGTAAAAATCGAAAGTTCTTATAATGATCAACGCAATACAGGCACTCAAACTTACCTCCTCTAGTTTTGCACTTAGCAGTATTTCAACCAAGGCACTGCTCCGTTTGGCAAGTTGTAACAGTGCTTCATAAGCTTAAAATTACAAGAACTCGTTTTGAACAAAGAGTGACTGACGCCCCTTTACTGTGACGCCTCCCTCTTTCTAGGAAGCTAATTAAATAACTAACAAAATATTTTAATGTGTTACTGTAAAATTATTCATAATCATAGTAAAACAAATAATATTAATAAACCTACGTTTTTTGATGCACCATAAAAATAAGGGTTAAATATTTTACGTAAGCCTACCTACCTACTTAACATTGCGGCGGCCTCTAGTGGTAGTGTAGGATATTACTGATGAGTTGAATCGCATATGAAAGATAATTTGTTATTAGTTTTACAATTTTACATACCACTTTGAATTTTTTTTAACTCTGAAAAAATATGTTTTTTTGATGAATTATTTTATTCTGAATTTTAGTTGCTGGAATTTTATGTATACTTTTTCAATATGTTTCAAATTCAAAATAAAATATCACCTTTTAAATATTCAGTACATACAAATTCAACAGTCAAAATTCAGAGTGTAAAATTCGCAGTGAAAAATTTCACAGCAAAGATCCAAGATGCCAAGGCAGAAGCAATCGATCCTGCGTGAGTGAGGAGGACAGAGGCTGTTTCCTATTGGCTGTTCTCATCTGTGGGCGGGGTTTACACGGTTTATACTGTGATTTGATTTGATTTGATTTGATTTTTTTTAATATTGAATTTTAAAGACTTTGATCATGAACACTTAAATTTTCACTAACTAAAATTCAGAATAAAAATAATTCAAACTTTTTTTTCAGAGTTAAAAAATTCAAAGTGAGAAATTCAACGATATTTAAAATTCAAAATCTGATGAAACGAATTATCTTCCATATCATGCATCATGTTGTATCATCATATGTTGTGTGCAGTGTTCAAAGATTATTTTTAATTATTAGTCAGAGTGAGGCAGGGGTCTCCAACCTTTTTCGTCCGGTGAGCTAACTTTACAAAACGAAAATGCCGGAGAGCTAAAAACATTTATCCATTTATCAGTGTACAAAGTTAGACATTAAAATAATACATGCACAATGGTAATAGGCATTTAATTGATAAAATTTCACTTATTCAGAACAATACGTGTATTTCAGAAATCCCTTGACGAGCTACTTGGAAGGGGGTGTAGAGATATCGGTAGGTCCCAAGCTACAGGTTGGAGACCCCTGGAGTAGGGGGTAACGGGGTACACACCTATACCCTAATAAAAAGTGTATGAACTGATCTATAATTAAAATGTTTATATAAATAATTTAATTGCCCCTACATATTATGAAATACTGCTTTTTTATATATCTCCATATATTCATTTACAGTGAGGAAAATAAGTATTTGAACACCCTGCTATTTTGCAAGTTCTCCCACTTAGAAATCATGGAGGGGTCTGAAATATTCATCGTAGGTGCATGTCCACTGTGAGAGACATAATCTAAAAAGAAAAATCCAGAAATCACAATGTATGATTTTTTAACTATTTATTTGTATGATACAGCTGCAAATAAGTATTTGAACACCTGTCTATCAGCTAGAATTGTGACCCTCAAAGAATACGCTCACGGTCAGCGTACACTGACCATGAGTCCTTGTCTGTGTGAAAGAGTTTGAGTGACACTCAAGTCAGGGTCAGAGGTCAGGGTCAGGCTGCCCCAGGGCAGCTGTGGCTCAGAGGATCAGGAGTCAAACTCATGCTAGAATCTTCTGCTATATTTTTTTCTGTTAAAAATGTGCATTATTCATAAATTCTATTCAAAATAATAATAAAACTCTTGTGCTACAGTGAGTCTGCATTTGGATAAAATGAAATTATGAGTCAGTTACAGAATTCAAATGTACATTGTAATCAAATATAAATGCAATTACTTCATTAAACAATATTGTTTATTGGAGCTCATGGAGCAAAATTTAAGACACATCAGTCTGACAGTCCATATTGTTGTAGAAGACACTTGCACTGAATGAAATGGTTTAAGACTTGCTACAAATTTTAGCTCAAATTCACATACACACAAAGCATAACAAGAGATGGACAATCCTTGTAAAACATAATCATGATATAACCATTAAGGCATAATGCAGATGCAGAATAATTCATTTTTAAGTAATGGCAACTGATATAATGTTTCAGAGGTAGTCCATAAAAAAAAACCAGCAGCTGAAATTAACATTGTTCCTTAAGGTCATGTAAATTCATTAAAAAATCTATTTCCCACTATTTCTATTTTCTTATATCATTGATAACATTCACTGTAATTATTCAACTCTGACATTATATTCTTGCATAAAATGTGTATAACTTAAAAAGCACTTGTATTTAAGGCCAAACATGATGAACTGCAACAGAGAAACTGAGCAGAGCCGGTGCAGTGGACTTCTGCGTGATCACCACAGTGTTGGGAAGTCTATGTGTCCGAAGCCTGGGTCCGCCCTCAGCTCCCAGTAAGTGTTGGTACTGACCCACGTGTCGTCTTTAGATTTCCTACAAAGAAAGACACACAAGAAATATGGATTATTCAGTGTTTCTCAGAAAATTTTGTTGAAACTATGCAACATTATTTTTGCCCTGGATATCTTAGTTTATCTTTCTGTTGCATTTTGAAACATCATTCAGTATAATATTGATTTTATAAATATCCAGAAGGGGCAGCGGCTGAACAGTTAGAGCCATAAGGGGTGGTGGACAAACCCTGCTCCATTGTGTTCTTTTGTTGTGTCGTTGGGCATCCTTTCCTTACCTAAAGAATTTGG
Organism: Taenioides sp. WSHXM2023; assembly: GCA_029959045.1. NCBI lineage: Eukaryota > Metazoa > Chordata > Actinopteri > Gobiiformes > Gobiidae > Taenioides > Taenioides sp. WSHXM2023. The sequence goes on along the minus strand of CM057088.1, from coordinate 24,536,658 downwards.
GTTGGTGTGCCACGTTGCTCTCCTCGAGAGTTTTGCGCCGCTGCCTTTGCATTTCTTCAATTCGTTGCTTCTGCTCCTCAGCCTCCTCCAGCTTCCCCTCCTCCAGCAGTCTGCCAGAACACATTTTCAGGGAAAATGTATTTTTAATGTGTTTTACTTTTCTTTTCAATCTTGAAAACTTTTACAGAAGGGTAAGAAAAGTATCTAAAATCAGGTACTCATTTGAGCAGGTATCAATACTAAAAAAGTCACATTCAGAGGACAGAAATGAACCTTTCCTGAATAGCTTTCGAATGATCTTAAGCTGTATCAGAACAAGTACAAGACTACACAGACCAGTATATGCCCTTGGATCACTATGGAGCCTACCTGATCGACTGAGGGATTACATTTTATTATTACCACAATGGTAATATAAGCAAATATAAAAGAAAGTACTATTACTTATGTTGAACATCACATTCTGTTGTCTAAAGAAGAGTCTTTTATTATCATTGTAGTACTGGAATTGGTACTGAGTATCGAGTCTACTCCTTAGTATCGAAAATATAGTATCATAACAACACTAGGACAGTGTATTGCGGTTTTTTGGGCAAGTTATGCCCCCAGAGTTTAAAAATATGCCAAAAAGAAAATGTAGCCTGGAGCTATTTTAAAACAGTGATAAAAATAGAATATGTTTCTTTTGATCATTTGACAAACCTAGATTTATTTTCTCTTTCTCAGAGTGAGTGTGCTATGTTTGATCAAAACTTCCTCTTATCTAACTCTTACTGATCACAATTACAGACAGTTATTTTTATACCTCATCTCAGAAACTTGAAGCTGCTATTATGTTATTATGACAGATATTCTAACCTTTGGTCCACTCGCAGTCTGGTGTCTGTCGGCGGTAGCAGCAGTTTTAGTGAGGGCTGCAGCTCGTTCAGCTCAATGGCAAACTTGGTAAAGCCATAGTATTTCTCGAAGTCTACGGGAATTGCACCTATAGTGAACACAGAAGGTATCATAAACACCCATTAATAACAGTAGCAAATCAACTGAAATATCTTCAAAAGCTTGAAGTCCTACTTGCTCTCCAGACACAGGTGGCCGATGGAGGATCTCCACAATACACAGCTTCATGCCATTTCCCAAAAAGTCTATGGACAACTTTTCCTTTTTTATCAGTGACAGTTCCCTCAATTTCATTCACACTTGAGTTCCAGTATTTAGCCTGCAATATATAAAAATGTATTATATTATTGTGCAATGTCTACAAATGTCTTAAAGGTCCTACAGTATATTACTCTAAATTGATTCTTGTTAGTTTTTAGCCATGTTATACTGTTATTAGTTGTGTTTTGTTTCATTCACACGTTTGAGTTATCTTTTATTATTCGTCTGTCTACATCTCCAAAACTCAAAATGCTCTGTTCCACCTTGTGATGTCATGTAGTGGTAGTTTTCAGGTTAACAGCTCCTTTTACCTTTTGTTTAGTAGAGATTGGGAATTCCAGGGCTGAAATCAATCAAATGATTCTAGTGAAGTTTATGGAGTTTAAAATCCCAGTGGAGCACTTCCTGTATTACGACATGACACACAAGGTGGAACAGAGTGTTTTCTGTTTGAGAGAAGAACTAAATATGCATGGTTTATGTGTTAAAAAAACACAACTCCGGGTAGGAAACATAACATAGATCAGAAAAAGCGTAATATGGCTCTTTTTCCTCATATTGATCGAAAAAGTCAGATTTTTTTCTTATTTTCAAAAACAAAATAAAAATGCCTTTCAATATTTATTTCATGAACGTGAACAATTAAAGTCACAAAACTCATGACAAGTGACATTTAACACAGAAAACAGTTCAATGTATTCCTCTAAACAGTTCAGCATTTCAGTGTATTCCTCTTTAGTCCAAACTCTGCTCCACCTTTACTGACAGAGGACTGGCACAGAGGACAGAGGACCAAGGCATATCATTGACAATTAGACAGGACTAAATCTTAATCGCAATAATAATTCGATTAATAGTTCAGCCCTACTTCCAAATGCTGTGAAAGACCTCCTCTCCCCTCCACCTGTCAGGCATGGGCTATAATGAGCCATGGGGCTGCATAATGAAATCTGACAGGTCTTGGCTTGCTGTCCAGCACAGCTTCAAGAGGCATTTCAAATATACAAAGCCAAAGTAATTAACCTTCTCCTTTTAGTGAAAGCATCAACCAAACACAACAAACAGAGACAGTTTGTGTGGGCAAACAGCTTACGTATGTGCCTGTGGATTGAAGTCTTTGGAAGCCAGTGAAATGGATGACAAGCAAAATTTGGGCTAAACCAATATTTTCAAAATCTTTGGTTACCGAAGTCAAATGCAGCAAGGACAAATACAAGCAAGTCAAACTAAAAAGTGTACTTTAGTCTAGTGGATGGGATTGTTTTATTGAATCTCATGACAACTATCATGTTAGTCTGAAACAAGTTAAATACAAACAAATTAACCAGTTGTTGAAATGATCATCAACTAATTCATTAATGAGGTAATTGTTTTCTGGACCATACACAGAAACTACTTGTATTTTATGGATTTTTGACTGAAATATTATTCTATAGTCTATAGTGTTTAACAGTATTCTTCATAGTTGCTAAAAACAGATTGTGACATCACAGTGCAAAGCATTAGGGATACCCCTTTAGGATACCCCTTTAGACAAACAAACACTAAAGCAAAGCCAGTATGACCTCCTCCGTCAAAACAACCTCCTCATTTCTAGTTATAACATTCTGCAATATTATGTTTTTCCTACCAAATTTCTGGTTTTACACAGTGTTTAAATGTAGAGTGTGGGCCAGGTGCCTGTTTGTCTGGTTGTAACATCATTTCCAAAGTGGGCTATTAAGACAAGGGCAAGTAGGTCCATTGTTTAAGCGCGTTTTGGTGAGATCACCTATGTAAATAAGTGGATTATTCCTTTAAATATTTGTACTGAAAACACACATTTTATCTTGTACCTTCACAAAAGTGATCTTGCACTGACACACATCACTGCTGGTGTTTCTGATGGTGATCTCTCCGTAGTGCTCAATCCAGCGCTGGCCACTCAGAATGTTGTGCACACAGGACGTCACCTTGTTCCACTCGTAGTGATCTCCAAATCTTTACGAATACATTTACTGTTAGTATAATACACACACAACATAACTTCATATCTTTATATTCCAACAAGACATAACATACCCGGGCAGAGTAACATGGGTTGTACCAACAGGAACAATTTCCATAGATTTCCCCCAGAACTTATTCTTGCATCTTACATCTACAAAATAATACAGTTAAAATGCATGCAGGCATTATAATTTGCAAACCTGCTCCTTTACCTTGCCAGAAGATGTAGTTTTTTGATTCTGCGTGACAGGCTGAAATTGGTGGATGGTGACTGACCTGTCCAAAAATATATTTCAGTGAATAACTAAATCATAATAATATTGATACAATAATAATGCTAATACATGTACAACTGAAGTAAACTAAGATGTATCCATACTTGTTCAGCCAAAAACCGAAAGCCTTTATCGGGCCGATCACATTCGTATGTCTCTCCAAGGACAGGGTTAAAAGGCTTTCCTCCAGTGCGATAGTAGCTGGATGCGTAACCTGATACAACGAACGTGGCAATGTAAACCTAAACAAATTGAAGAAAAAAAAAAAAAGAAATAGATTCCTTAGTAGGATCAGATGATGAGAAGAAACATGTGAAATTGTTTTGTGTTAAAATATTGTGTTTTTAATTTGCAAAAATAGTACTGATGAAGTATTACTACTGAAATAAGAGTTACCGTACATTGTTCTTGGTCAGATCCTTCCAGTGCTTAAACCACTTAACAGTCTACACACATTGAAATAAGAGCCCACCTCTGTTTTGGCTTCCAACACTAGATTGGCAGGATATTTCTAATTTTAGCTTTATGTTTTTAATTAATGTTACTAGAGCCTTTAGTTTATTTTTTTGCTGTAAATGTATGACACCAAGGTACAGCAATTATACCATAAATTTCTTTACAGAAATATATAACTGGAACAGATTTTATATGCTTTACATATAATTTGAGTATGTCAATGTAGATTTGACCTGTCAAATAAAATTTAAACCCACACAATAAACCATATTGAAACTAGTATCACAACTGGACACCCATTTGTATGTAGACACTTCACCCATCTTGCCTAGTATGAATGTGGTGTTTGTGGCGGTCAGAGGGGCCAATGGGGCAAATTTCTAGCCTTGCTTCCATTAGTCTACCCCAGGGCAACTGTGGCTACAATAGTACTATAATAGTACAATACTACTGTATATAAGACTATGTTGTTTCATTTTCATCCAAATGCAGAATCACTGAAGCACCAAATTAGTGAGTTTTTTATTATAATTTTGAACTGAACAGAAAGACATAGCTGAAGATTCTAACATGCACTGGTGTGCGCTAATATTAATGCATTTTTAATGCATTATCATGGCAACATACCATGCGTTCAAAGGGGTCCTGGGTGCTAGCGGCCCGGTCTAGCAGCTCACTGTACTCCAGCTCCTCACAGAGACGCTGCAGGGTGTTGAGGGGCTCGTTCAGGTGTACGGGCATGGCCACTTTGGACAGGTCTTTCCCAATGTTGTTCCTCAGGATGTTCCACAGGCTGATGGTGCTGTTGTTGGGACTGGGAGAGGGCAGACAGGATCTGTGCTGGTACATGCCATTTTCCACCAAACCTGCAACCATACATACAAAAGGATCTACATGATCTACATGTCATTTTTTGACAGTGTGAATAGTAGTGTGAGTGTTGTCCAGATACTAACCTGAAGTTGATCTTTCACATTCGGTCTCATTGCTGAAGTTGTCCATAGAAATATTGTCACTGATGTCACTGATGTATGAGTCATCCTCAGACACCTAAAACACACAAAAGCCTGATCAAATGGCCTGTGTCCATGGAGGATAGCACATTTTTGAGACTTCCTGTCCTGTCAGCAGAAGATCTAACAACCTCCAGATAAATGGTCCCCCCGGAGTCTAAGGCACATCTCTCCTTCACTTTGCAGCATTTTTAGAAGAAAGTAATTAACTTTCATTTTCACATTATTTTCATTTACTGCACGACAAAGACAAATCTTTATGCGAGACATATCAGAAAGACAAAAGTTATTACCATAGACAGCCATGCTAATCTTAGGATAGTGTTGCAAAAACATTTGAGAAAATAGTCAAAGTGCTATTTATTTATAAAGGTCTGCCACCTGCTTGTCTCCAGGATATGCTCCAAATGCTTTGCTTGGAATGTTCCACAGTAGGGCATTAAACTTCTCTCATATCTATTCAACTTCAAATGTTATTGTTCTAAAATCCCATGAAATCCCATCTTTGACCTTTAGATTGATGTTTCCATTGAGATAGATATGTTTAATACCATACTGTGGAACATTCCAGGCAAAACAATAATTTCCCCATGGAAACCCACCGCCAGAAATGTTACATAGTGCACCTTTAACTGATTTAACTGAACTGGGATTTGTTGAAATTTGCATGACAACAACTTCCACTTCGTATCAACAGCTGTGAAACATGCATAAAATTACAATGGATGGAAAGTCAGGAAGTTGAATGCTAATTAGGTCTCTCTGTCATGATTAGAAATACAGAAAACTAATCATATGGCTTAAGTAGCTGAGTTTTGAATATTCACCTCATTTTCAGAGGAACTTGCAGACAACAACACTTCATGTGCATCGAAGAACTCAGACAAAGATTCGGCGATGGAGGCTCGGCTCTCATTGGAAACCTGGTGCACGAGCTGATGGGAGTCATCCATGGACTCCTGTTTCTAGGAGACAAAATGCTCACAGCTAAAAACACCATCATTATAAGGGCAGTTCAAAACACTGGATCACAGTATTCAGTAACTCACAAATGTTTAAATAACCGTAATGTATAAAATAATATGCGTTAAGAACATATAATCACCATAATTGTGCTATAAAACACATTTGAAATCAAAATAAGACAACATGCTGAACTGAACGCACAGCGGAGCAGAATAATGAGTCAACAGAAGATGTATATGAGCTCAGTGCTGTAATATACATATCTTCATAAAGAAGTGGATCATTTGTTTTCTCTTTAGGAGTTTCAAGCCAGCATGCACAAACAAGAAATGTTCAATAATTTGATGAGGCTTTTCTTTAAAACAGTGGGTGTCTCTCATTTAAATGCTTAATGTTAAATGAAGATAAACTTTTTTGTGGTGGACAATGAAAGAAGATTCAAGATGCCTGGGATGCACCCACCTGCACAGGGGCAGTGATATTTATTATTGTGGGCTCTACAATGTGGGACTCAGCATGAATCTTGGACAGGCGCTCCCTCAGATCACTGTTTTGGGCTAAAGCCTGCAAACAAACAATCACTAAGTTTACATGCACACCAAAAATCGGATTATTATCTGATTTCTGGAGTTATGTAATTGAAATGTCATGCACACAGTTACATCTGATGTGAGTAATCTGATTTCTTTCAGATTGTTGACACCTGTGCAGGGTTGACCAGGAAAATTATGCAAAAAGGGCAAACTAATGTGGCAAAGACAAAAACTGAAAAGAACATTTTAATTGAAAACAGTTATTTTAAAATTAACTGTAACTGTCTTCAAATACAACCGTTCTAATTATTATGTTATCTCATTATTCCAGATTTTTTACTGGCCATGCAATGTACCCAAGATATTGCATTTCTTATTAAATCCAAATCCTGCTAAAAACATTTCAATAAAACCTTTTTTCTTCTTCAACTCACTGTCCTAATAGCAATATGCAAAAACATAAAACATAGCCATTTTTACCATCAGCATGTGGTAGATCAAGGCTTAGTAATCAGGATGGAACACTTGCACCCTGGGTCTTACTTAGAGTTAAATAAATGTGTAGGTGTAGAGCAAGACATTTTCAAAGACAACAAAGTGAAATGCGTGGTTTGTGTTCTTATAGATAACCACTATAATTTATTAATATGTCATGTAGTTAAGTCTGTCACATTTTAAAGGGCCCATATTACAATATTTTCTGTTTGCTAATCAGAAACATACCTGGAGTTTTGTTTTATTCACACATGTTTAGCACACAAACCCTGCATATTTAGACTTGTCTTCTCTCAAACAGAAAAAACCTCATGTAATATAGTGTAATATAGGACCTTTAAAGTATTGCTTAAGAAAATATTGTGAGTATTGTCTGTCACCACCAACACCGGTGACAGTTCTGAAGATGGCTTGCAGCTAGTGGCCGAAACATGTCAACAAGGTAAATACATTTTACTGTATTGTCTTTAAAAAAGAACCCAAGAAATTAAAACAAAACTGCAATAAATAAAATGCACAATGAGACACTTTTAGTAGTTAGTATCTGTAATATAGCTCTGTCTTGTCACAATATGAAAATTTTTTACTTGATTTCAATACTAAGAAAAAAACTTTACAACTTTTTACTTTCACCATTTTGATTCTACTTAAGATGCATTAATGTACTGGTCTCATACAGTGACCAATACCATCTCTATATTATAATCATAACTGTAATATTCAACAGAGTACAATAATAGTTTATTTTAACATGATTTTGGGTATTGATCCCTGCTCAAATGAGTATCTAGCTTCGATACTAGTTTTTATTAGTGAGTTTCAAACATTTTTGACAACCCTTTTTTGACAGTAATGAATCATAAATATGTTAATTATTCAACGCCCTGGCGCACCAGCATAAATCACAAAAATAAGAATAATATTCCCACTAGTAAATAAAGCAGTAGGCAAATATTGAGCCCAAAAATATACTGTTATTACAGTTATATAGTAAGTATACTGACAGACCAAATGTACAGTATCTTCATTGATCACAATGGTAGACATAACGTTAATTAGCCTATTAAAGTTCACGTTCGCCTATTCTGTATTTATCAGTTTTTCATGGATTTCAACTTCCTTTTTTAACGCTGACATTTTGAGGACTTTTAATCAATCAAAAAAGATGAAAAAAAGAATGAGTTTAGGGTTATTATAGAGTGAAGGATATAATAAGGTTTATAACTTACTGTTGATAAGGCATTCTTCAGACCAACCACCTGCGGAGATGTAGGTGGGCACATCTCACTATCCACACATTGTCTTAACCGCTCTCTTTCTGATGTCAGAGAAGTTAAAGCAGATTTCATGGTAGTGTGCACTGAGGAGACAATATTAATATATCAATCAAATACTTTCACGTCATGCATCTACAGGGTTATCACACTGTGCCCAAAGATTACTGCAGAAAGGTCTATGTATATTTTTTTAAATTCTGGTAATAGTCATAGGATTTTTTTTTTTTATTTAAAGGTTCACTGTGTAACTTTTCTAATCCACTGCCTCCTTGTCTCCATGGAGATGTTACAGCTTTGACTGGCATATTCCACAGAATGGTATTAAAGTTAATAAAAAGAAGCACAGCTTTCTGGAGGTGGCACATCTCCTGTGTCATTTCAGGGAAACATAAAGTTAAAACCATGGAGATATATATGTTTTATGGCACATTTCCACAGAGTGGAGGCCCTCCACTTGCTTGTTTGTCTGTGTTTTTCAGTCCAATGAGTCATCTCAAATGAAAAACGAATAGTTTTTGACAAAAAGGTTATGTATAATGTTTGACAAAAGACAAAAATATACAATCTGCAGGTCAACAGTTAAAATACAGATTTCTAGTAATAGCAGGTTGTTGGCTCACAGTTGGTAGCCACGCGACAGAAGTCTTCCTGGAGCTTGGCTACATCAACATTAAAGTCTAGAGACTCGGGGTCGCCTTTGTCGTTGCTCAGAGCAGCAGTGGAGAGGTTTGGGTTTGAAGCATGAAGGCGGATTGAGCCAGAGGAGATGCAGCTGGGAACCTGAGGTAGGCAAGTATACAGTTTGATTATTCAATTATTATTGTTATAAAACTTTATTCAACAGATTTTTACCTGTAATGTTGTTTTGACGTCTTTGTTGTAGTTTTTTGTACGCCATTTTCTTGGGAGTCTTTTTTCTTTTTTGGGGCTTTCAAATGTACATCCCTAAAAATAATACAAAAAATAGTTAAAGGATATAATATTTAAATTTGAATATGTTTAATTTTGGTTGTATTTGTGACCTGTAGAGCCTGAATGGATGGAGCAGAGTATGTGCGGTGAAGGACTTCCATGCTCTGTAGCAGGTGAGACAGCTCCAGCAGATAGGCCTCACACACAGAGATGTCTGAAGAGAGGAGAGGCTTAAAGGAACTGTATGCAAGATTTTAAATAACCCTAACCCTTTAAATTACATAAATATGACCTAATTATGTCCCCAGATATAAGGTAGACATGTTCAAATCAAATATAGCTTTACTAGAAGCTGTGATGCTGATTTATTCTCAGTTACAAAAACATTGGACATGATGGCCAAGTTGTCTGTTATAATTTGGTTTATCCAGTCATAAAGCAGAATGGGCCACATTTGAGTGTCTCATTTGGGTTGCCAGTTTCAATACTGAAATCCAGTTGGTTTAATCCTTAAAGGACTCTCTGATCTGAATTCTCACTACCTAAACCCCAACACCTGCAGTAAATCCTTAATAAGTGCCTATGCTGCTGCAGTGTATGATGTTCATATACTGAACGAGGAAAACTTATGTGTGTGTCCTCCATCTGCATGTTAAGGCACTGGACACTAACCAGGTTTAGTTGTGATTGTTGTACCTATTAAAACTGCTGTTCCTCTGATGCAAGGCAGAAAAATAAATCAAAATCCATTTCTTGCTCCAGCCAACAGGCACATGGGGAAGGACAATTTTCTAGCTTGATTGCATAGAGCCATTTTGGTCTGAATTGGAAAAAAGATTGCATTTCCTCATTTGTTCTATTATTTACTTTCTACATTAACCCAAACAAGTCAATATTCAAACCTTGCACATCACAGGCATTATTAAATAAAACTGATTAAAGCTGCACTATGTAACCTTTCTGGTGAGGGAGCAGTACGTCAAATGCTTGTCTCCTTGGATATATTGATTTTCCTGGATTATTTCAAAGTATGACAAGACAAATTACAAGTCTATTTAATGCTAATAAAGTACAAAATACATGCATTCTGAGTGTGAGCCGGCTTTCCTCTTCACAGATCTGGCTTGTAACCTGGCCTGGTGGTGTTATCTTCTTCTCTTTGTGGAGACAGATAGGTTTAACAACATCAGGCTAATCAATAACATCTGCATGGAAACAAGTAGGAGGCACACATTCCACCAGAAAAGCTACATAGTGAACCTTTAATGTTATCACTGGAGCAAACCCAAAATTCACTTTTCTAAACTGAATTCAACACTCTTCAGTTTAATTACTTGGATGGAAACAGCTGGTTTAATTGAAGCCTAAAATTGAGTGAGAAAAAGCACCAGATGCTGCTGTCTTGCTTTCATAGCCTGTGTGTTTTGTAAAGTCACCTTTGGAGCACTTGTCCATGTCATCGGACGACTGGAGCCAGGCTGCAACTTTGGCCTGACTGTTACATCCGATGGGGAAGGCTCCTGGAGAATGCACCGTGGATTGTCTGCGTATAGACATGCACTGCAAAGACAAGCAGAGGTCACACCTATTCCCTCTCTGATCACTTCTTCAGTAGGTTGGGTTCATGTTCATGTTTAAGGGCTTTTACAAATTCAAAAAACTTTAGCCTATTCTGGTTATTTGAGTTAACTGCTATGGCAACATTCCAAGGTTATCCATGGGCAAAATGACCTTGAGATTGAGTACAGCTAAGAATTCAATGGTACTATTTGACTTTCAGCTATCTCACAATAGTATCAAAATATCAAAATAATATAGCATTATTCAATCTGACATAAGATAATTGTCAGGTGACGGTCTATAAGTCATACAATTAATACACCAGTTTTATGGACTCAATAATAACAAAATCTGATCAGCATTTTTGGATTCTGCCTGTCATCTGTGGTTATAACATCATCAAATATTAGACCACGAACCCAACGCATATTGAGATGTTTAAGCAGCTATTGGCTTGATTACAGTGTGTGCGTACCTTCATGATGGAGGCACTCTCAGTGGTATTGGTGGATGTGGGCGAGGGGAAGTGTGGGGAGAAAAATGTCTTCTCATTTGGGTACAAGGCAATCTCGTTTTGCCGATACACTCGATGGTGGCGCAGTTTGGAGACCCATTCGTCAAAGAGCTCCTGGGACTTTATCTGCAGGAGGCAGAGCGGAATCCAAACATGAGAACAATTGGAGGAAAAGAAGTGAGTTGGGAGTCGTAACTGTAACTTACTGTGGACATTAAAGGGAGTTATGTAGAATTTTTATTTCAAATATGATAAACATGGCATATCTGTGTCCCTAGGTACAAGATAAATAAGTTCAAATCAAATATTGTTTTTCATGATAACAATTGTAATGCTGATTTATAAAAACCTTGTACACTGGTGTTTTGGTTCTCATCCAATCAAAACGCAGAATAAGCCTCTCTCACTTGGGTACCAGTTTCTACAACTATCTATTATCATTAATCAGTGCTAGTGCAGCCTCTGCAGCTCAGTGAATTAAATCTGGGGGTTCTAAGGTTCTGAAGCATGGCTGCATGACTTGTCCATATACAGAGAATAAGAAAAATTTGTGTACTATAACCCAGGTTCAGTTGTGATCATATTTCTTTATTTAAACCAGCCTTTAATAATTTAACTATATTTATTTTTTTATGTTTGACATCAAAGGGCAACTAGGAGAATATTGAGAGGTAAATGCAGTACAGTTGTTATTATTATTATTATTATTATTATTATTAATAATCTAAATGTAAATATGTGTATAATATTTTTGAAGCATTACAGAAACAAAGATTAAAGTGATATTTTCCCTTCTGCCTCCAGTGAGTCTGTTGGGTTAGCCCAGCTTGGAGTATCCTTGTGGTTTACCTTAAGGTGATAGATGTTTTCCTCAGCATCAAGATCGATGCACTTGGCTTTCTTCTTAATAGCCATGACCGACAGACCCACATCAATACAGCCATGCAGTTTTCCCTTCTCAATCTGCAAGACAAGGGAAAGTCAGTGCACACTTATGAATAAATTAGATTAGGCTTTATATCCATGCTCCAGTAGTCTGCCCAGCTTTCAGATGCACTCATTTAAAACCTGACAGTCAGCAAAATTAATAATAGTGCTATATATACAATACTTTTGTATTGTAAATATATCATGAGCTAAAACTGAGAGTGAGCGAGTGTGATCATTTGTCTCACTGATTATTTTGTGATTTGATTTTCCGTGTACATGCAGGGTCATGTTACAGCTGCACAGTTATGATGCATCCCTGTATTCCTTGGAAACTTGGGATTTCGAGATAAGATGTTGGGGTTCCGACTTCAGTTTGCTCATTAACAGCTTTAAAATGAGCTAACCAGTAAGATTTGTTGCTGTTAGCCTTCTCAAAACTAAATGTTATTTGCTTACTTTAGCTAGATGGTTTTGGCCTCCCAAGTTTTTCAAGTGTTCATGTGCATTTTTCAACTCAGAATGCAGCAATAATTGCAACTGAATCAAAATAGTTATTTGAATGGCCGCAATTATCAAATCACAAAGGGTGCAATAATTTCAGTGAGTGTCTTCTGACTAACCTGGCTCACGCCAGATTGTTATGTGTATCACTCTGAACTGAGTTCTACACATTTTCCATATACAGGAGCACCTCAAGATGGATTCTCGTGAGTTTGTGAACTCACAAGTATCGCGAGAATCGCAAGGTTATCTTCTGACTGCAAACTACTAAAAACACATCTTTCCTAGGAACACATATAGTTGTTAATCCTGTATATTAGCCCTCTACAAACATGTTCTGAAATGCATTCTATGTGTATTCCTGGCTCTCATTAAACTAGGGTTGTCAAAATACAATACAAAAATTTCAAACTCAATTTTGATACTGAATAAAATGCTATGATAATAATGTAATATTCAACATGAAATAGTAAGCCGTTTCTTTAATGTTATTGTATGATCCTGATCAAAACCATTCTAAAGCAATTCAGGAAAAGATTCAGGTCACACAGATTTTTCCCTGCATTGATACTTGCTCAAAAGAAACATCTAGTTATGTATTGGTTAATATCATGGTATACATTTTTTGACAAGACTACTGTGAATTGAACCCGGATTTGAAAACATAAATTGCAACTAACAGTAACTGCAATACTTTTCAGGAAAAAAGGCAGAAGTTGTTCAGCTCTATGCGTGTGTAGTGTTAAAGACACATGCTGTTCCTTATAAGCTGTGGTGAGTGATAGGTGCACATTATGCAGGTAGAGAGCTTTTGTACTCACATCAGTGCTGCACTTTCCATATTTCAGGATGCCCTTGTCCAACAAAAAGTACCTCTGTAGACAAAAGCTCAAGTCACTGTCAGGTCAGAGTCAGGGCAAAATGTACTTTTCTGTGTTGAGGCAAAAACAGCAGTGGGAGGCTGTAACTGGGTTTTATTACTCAAATGTATCCAATATACTCCCGTAAACGATCCCTAATGTTTAATGTACATCACTAAAATCCTGTTGAAAGCTCAAAGATGTGTTAGTCAATACTAAATGTATAGAGTTCTATTAACAACCATTGCTATCGGGCTAATGGATCTTGGAGCAACAACAAGAAAGCCTGGCAGCATGATGCCCATTCAAGTGTGTAGGCTAACTTAGAATGACAAACATGACTCACTGAACACTACCATTAGTTTTGAACAGAGATAAAAACTTAGGAATGGATTTGATGTTTAATCATTTATTCAGATTGTGGAACTCTGTAAAAGTTGTAATTACTTGATTTTAACCATAGTTGTGAAGTCGTATAGTTGGGTTTGAGTTAGCAGACTGTTGGACAGCAACTTTGCAATCAACTCTTTCTATTCATGAATCATGGGTTACATGGCTAACTGATTTGAAGAAAGTCTAGAGACCATTTGCCATTTCAATATACATAAAACACAGATTTGAAATTTTAAATTGAAAATTGCTAGTCCACAGTCCAGACCTGAGTCACATGCATAGACATGATTCCTACAATTAAAAACAAGAATAGCAAAATGTGCAGGGTACTTATTTTATAATTTAACTCTAAAATAATCCTGGATTTGAGAAACTTTTAGTGCAGTGTTTTTGTGTAAAAGTACCCCCAAAATAAATAGTTACTTTTTAAAACTAAGAAATTGCCAAACAAATACCTTGTGCCATCCTTTCATGGGCCACTTCCTCCTCTTGTGGAGGTAGCCCTCCTGTTTCTGTGGCTCTTGGATGTTACTGTAGCCCCCTCTCAGACCCTCCACGATCTCCCAGCTGTCCTGTGGGAACAACTCTCTGTGAGGTGAAGTACTGAATAATGCCCAATCTTGGGAAAAAATTATATCAAGAAAATGAAATAGATGTTTTTTTTTAATTCAATTGAAAGGCTTGTTGTGAGATAAAGCATAAATAAATAAAAAGAATAATAAAAAGCTCTTTTTGCAGCATGATTTTTCCTTCTTTCATCTGTGATAAATAAATAAAAACAGTGCAACAAACATTAAATTGTTTGACTCCTTTGTCCATTTTTATACTATAATACAATGCAACTTTAATGCAAAAGTATTCAGAACACAGTATTCGATTGAATCATGTATTGGAATATGTTACAAAATACATTTTAATGGAGAATTTCAGTATTCTCTAACTAAATAGATTTCCAATGTATTCGTCCAAGCCCTGTATTCACAATTATGATTTTTGCATATTCCAAACAACCATTTTCAGTATACCTTGAAGATGCTAAACTTATTAACTGATTCAATTTGGACTTGCTGATATCCTGTTATGTCAACAAACAAAGACAATTTTAAGCGAAAACAAGGTGAAGTAAATGAAATGAATGCTGCTGTATTTATTCAAACAGAAAACTCTGTTTTTGTAGTAATTTATGCTACTTTTCAGAATTATCTTACCTGCCTAATATCACCATAATAATTTCCTTCTTACAATTCAACATGTACTACACCAAATCCCAGCAAAATACAGAGATTAAGGTAATATTTCATCACAGACTAATCCAGAGAGTGAGCACTCCTGCAGTGAGAGTTCCCAGAAAGCCCAGGATTACAGACACATGAAAACCATGTCCCCTAAGGACATGGTTTTCATACAGGATCTGAACATAATGTTTAGGTTATTAAACTGTGAACTGTGGTTAAAGTGCACTATGTAACGTTACTGGTGGAGGGACCGCCACCTTGTCACTATGGAGATATTATTATTTTATTATTGTTCTACTGCATTGCTGGCATATTTAAAATACATATAAATATAAAATGTATGTATATCCATGGAGACAAGCAGGTGACAGACAAGAGATCTTTTAACAATAAAAACACTGCAAATTGAATAAATTAAATATTAAATAAATGTAATGCCACAGTGAAATATTCAAGGCAAAGCAATAAGATCTCCATACAAACAGGCAGATGGCAGAGCCCCCAACAGAAACGTTACACAGTGCACCTTCAAAGGATTTAGTGTCTCAATTTGTCCTTTACTGCAAAGTATTAAAAATCTGGTTTCCTTTATTGTTTGCCCGGAAGCACATTTGCTGAATGTGCACTTTTTCACAATGACCGGCAACTCTCAGCTCCTTCTGGTAACATTATTATTTACATTATTTGAGACACTTTATGTATATTTTATGTTATACTTTCCCTTTATACTAAATACTTATTTTTTGTTGTGTTACTTTCCTGGTTCCTGCTGGTTTGTTACAGTGACCCAGTTCTTTATGAGTTTTTGGCAGCACTTGGAGACGACAATTGCTTCAGTGTTCTTAATCTGGTTTTAATTATTTCAGTGATTCCTTTGAATATTTAAGTGAGTTTAAATAAAAGCCCTTCTCCTGCAGGGTGTGTGTGATGGGGGCGTGGCTTCTGGGCAGCCCGTAGAACACTCAGTGATTTCTGCAGTGAGTCATTGCCAGACGTTGCCTAGGCTCTATTCTTCAAGGTCAAGATACTCTGAGATTAAATGGAGACGTAGTATCGTTATCAGCGCTGTTAAAACATGGGCTTAAATGTACTCAGTGTCATTAACTTCCTGTATATTATTAACCCAATGAGAGGATTTTGAATGTGACTTGCAAAGTTCCCAATAACCCAACTAGGAATTCCATGTTGTTGCGTTTTTTAATGGAATATCCAGCAGCAAGGACGTCGTTGTAGATTCTCTGTACCTCATTGGTCCTTTAGAGTCATGTGACAGGAACATGCACTGGACCAGTCAGTCTCAACAGACGCAGAAGGGGCTGAAGACAAGTGCTTTAGACAGAAAAATACAGCAACTTTATATGAAGAGCTTGTTTAGTATCTACTTTTAGTATCACAACAACCACATCTGTTACAGTCAGTGATATAGTGGCAGTGCTGGTGAATTTGGCATAGATGTGATATCTTCAGGAAACTATTCTCTTCATGTATTTCGTTTTGGATTTACTGCAGTGACATGTTCTGACTGACTGTTAGGTAGACTACTTAATGAAATACAAATTAGAAAATGTAAACTGCAATCTATTGTTAGAGTATAATTTAGTATTTGTTCAGGTAATTTCCCTCTTTTTTGTATTAGTGTTGAGTGCAACTGGCATCTCAGAAGCAATTCACATCCCCTACCTTTATGTTCAAATGTAGTCTACATGGTGCATATAGCACAGTAGTTTGTTACTAGAACAATCAATATTGATTTTCATGATAACTTCTTTGAGCAGAAGACTTGTTTGTCTAGAAGTTAGTCTTGTATCCTATTTGAGATAGGCAATCCTAATTTTTATTTAATCCCATTATGGAGTAAATATGTCACTTATTACCTTTACAAATAAAAAAATCTAGATGAAATATTGTCACTATTTAATACAACAAGCAAAAAGGATATTTTTAATACAAATTTATTGCAGCTTGTTTAGACTATGGGGACAAAAAATTGACAGCTCACCGTAGTCTCCTCTATTAAGGGAAACACTGGGATCATTGTGGATTTTACCGCAGAAAAGTATCAATATATAATAGTGTATACTCAAGCTAGGATTCCCACAGTGGCTGGCTGAGCTCTTGATGTCAGCATTAGTTGGGTGTGAGTTACCTGTCTGCTGTCATGTTTGGAGGAGGAGCTGCTGTTGCTACGAGACAGAGACGAGATCTTCTGCGACATGTTGGAAGTGTGATCCTCAGAGCCCATCAGAGCAGCCACTAACACTGGAAACGCTGAGCCATACTGCAGAGAGAGAAGATAGGGGTCAGGAATAGAGCTGGGTTAGCTGATATATAGGGCAGATATTTTCACTTGTTAGAGTATTGGCTATTTTGTTTTGGCCGACTTGCTGCCTAAAGAGTACACACAAAGGTTTTTTTTAACACTTTAATGCAAATAGATAACTGCTCAAAATGTGACTACAAATCCCTCTTGAAGGGTTGTGAAAAAAGGGCCTATAGGTGAGTTTGTCGTAAATTAAAATGACATAATTTGGCGAAAAGAAACAAAACTGTTACTGTGTATCGGCCCAAGAATATCGGTAAAGCTTATAGGCCATTGGTTGCTCAGGATTCTAAACATCGTTATCGGCATTGGCAATAAAAAAACAAAAAAAACCACATTGCTTGATCTGGTCAGAGAGAAAGGGGGGGGGGCAGGTCAGAGGGATATATACTAGTAGAGTCAGGAGAGAGAGGAGGGGGGAAAGCAGAAGGAGAAAAAAGGATAGAAGGAAAGGAGAGTAGAGGGAGAGAAGAGGGCATAGAGAGGAGGAGAGAGAGAGAACAGTGGGATATACAGGGTCAGAAGGGGTAAAGAGAGAAAGAGAGAAGAGAGGAGAGTGCAAAGGGAGGGGAGAGTGAGGAGAGAAAGAGGAGTGAGGGGGAGAGTGAAAGAGAACAGAGGGGTATAATACATGGGAGGGGGGGATGCGTTTAATAGGGAAGCCCTCTAAAAGGCTTTTAGCTCCTCTCACTGAAAAATGCATTAGCTCATGAAAAGCATTTAGTTGTTTTCCGTCATCAACTTTCAGAAATATGGCGTCAAACAGAGAAAAATCCAAGAAATTGACAGACAGGGATGAAGACATAATGGCATAAACCACTTTTAAATAATTCACTTTGATCGTTTAGAGTGACAGACTGCCACACAAGCATAAATATCCATTGCCTATGTAAAGTGTGGACTGTAACTTTTCTGGTTGAGGGTTGGCCACTTGCTTGTCTCTATGGAGACATAGTTATTGCTTTGCTAGTAATGTTCCACAGTATGGCAATAAGCTTGTATATCTCAATGAAAGAAGCGGGTAACACTAGACCACTTTAATCTGATCACCTCTGTGGAGAGTTAAGCCTGCTCACAGGAAGAATGTATGTTTATGTAGGTCATTTTTTAGCAATAAGATTACTTACAATTTACTAAATGCAAGATATATCTAATAATGTCATATGTGAAACATTTCAGGTGAAGCAATATCGCCATGGAAACAAACAGATGGTGAACCCTCCACCTGTCAAACTATGCACCTTAAAATTCTACATGCAACTGCTAATACCTGAATATAGTATTTCACATATGCCACATTCATCAGTTTCACTGTCTGAAGTTGTTTTAATCAAAAAACTATTTTGAAATTTGACATTCAATTTAATTTAGTTCAATTTAGGTTTGTTTAGAACAGCAGAAATGGGAAGATGGTTAGTGTCAGCTCAGTAAGACTTGCATGTGTCACCTACTCTCTGTCTTGTCTGTTGGGACAGAGTAGAAGAGGCTTGTGGTGTTATAATTTCTGGAGGAGAAATTTTTCAGGTGACATTTACAAACTGCAGATTCATTGTGGCCTTACAGAACCAGAGAGTAGAGGGAATTACATAAGGTTGAGACTGAAAATATGAATAAAAACACTCTCTGATTTGCAATTCTCTGTTGATCCAGTTATGTAAGTAAGTATATTTGTTTTTAATGTAGTAATAAGGAAGTATCTGCAGATAACCAATATCAACTAATACTTAGGCAGAGACAGAAAATATAATGTATTTCCTTTAAACACAAATGCCATATGGTTAAAAAAAAACTACTAACTTTGAAAAGTATTAAGTGTTTTAGGCAAACATTCTCCAGTGAATTGTCTTATTATTCAAACGTATAGACCTAAATAGGATATCCGTGGAACAAATATTAACAGAGCTTATATTCAATCCATAAAAAAATTCAATATCAGCAACGATTCCAGTATCATATCAGTGCATCCCTAGTCCGTTAACATTTGTTCAATACAATGAATACATTTAAAACATTTCTGCTGAATTGCAAAAGCATCTTCTGACTATTGTTATCGTAATACTCCCCCAAATAATAAGTACTTCTTCTTTTTTTCTTTTTTTTTTTGTCAGAATTGCTCAACCACGTTTATTTTTTGGCTTGTATGCTTAAAGTGAGCAGCAAGAGAGCCATAACATAAGATTGTGTAAATGGTTGGCCCGAGAGTTGAGCCTATGATGCAGCTGTGATCTGTGTGTGTGTGTGTGTGTGTGTGTGCAATAAAATGTAAATTCTTATTTTTAATGGTTACTTTAGGATGACACCTCTCAAAAGATGGACTATCAATGAAAACATGTAAACATTTATATATTTCAGATATTTTACACATAATGTTTTCAATTTATTTTGCGTTTGTGTGCCTACAATTTCATTTTCAGGGCTCCCTTTCACTCACTCCCAACTGGTCAATTATAATAAACCTTTATTTTCTTCATCTCCTGTCAGTAAGACTCTGCATTAGCACTCCACTAAGGCCCTTTTCATCAGTAGCTGAATATTACAGTCATATACAGACGAAAGATGTGAGATCATCAGCTAAACACACATCATTTCCTCTGGTTGCGCAAATAACAGATTTCAGTCAACCACCGCTCTTCACATGGACTAATCAACGTTATGTACGGAGCCACACGTCAGCACATTCAAGTGAATCCATTAATGCATCCAACAGACGGACAGCAGCTCGTGCGTAAATCAAAGTGAGAATACATCGCTGTATGGTCATGCTAATTACAATGATCCAAATAGACTCTTCCTTGACTATGATTTGAATGTGTTGAAATACAGAGGACAGATAAGCAATTAAGCATCGCAAGCCCAAAAGTGTCACATTCAAGAACAAAGTACTGTCCAAAACAGTAACACAAAAACAGCTGACAGTGATAGTGAGCTGCATATCCACAGGTTTCAGAATGATAAAAAGTTAGCACTGTGGCCATAGCAACTAACAATTCAAAACAAAATATTATATCTTTTGAATGGTCAACCATCTTCAAAATGACACCATATGTAACAGAAAATTGCAGTCAGACTAATTTGCAATAGGTACCATCCAAACTGCAGTTTCCACGTTGCTTCATCTTCCAGCCATAGTTAAAAACAACAAAATGTGGACAAATAATTACTGGCACAATGACCTTACTGACCTGTTTGGAGAGGACTAGTAAGTAGGACTAGACAATATTTCCTTCCTTCATGTTCACGTCACAGGAAGCCCATCATCAATTTACAAGTGCTTTACAAGCCACTTTAGTTCTCATTCATTTTTCACAAGAACTGGTGTGAGCCATGTCCCCTGACTCTCCAGCTCCACTAGTACTGCACAAGGTTAATCACATTACCTCTACTGACCTCCGCTTTTGGTGCAATGGCCACAGCCTCTCATGTTAGAGATTGAACAATAGAATGGTCATTTGAAACCTCCAGTCTTCTCTATCCCAAATTGTGACGTCTTTCTCAGCCTTTTTCAAGATTTATGCAACACTTTCTATGTTTTATTCATTCACCTCTGCTGCACAATGTCATCCTTTCATGTCACTGCTGTGGTCTATTTCCTGGGCTTTCACCGGGATGACAGCCATATCAAACATCACCACTGTAATTACCCTCTGAACATTACAAGTAACTGCATCAAAACTCTTTATCATTACGATCTTTTGTTACTTATGCTTGCATAATGTTAAAAACAAAAGTCAAAGAGTTTGGTTGGTGATGTTTGAATAACCTTTATACAGACATTAAAATATTCATGTAATTTAATTTTATTTTAAAAACTATTTCTTCAAAACTACTTTAGTAGTTTTTCCTTGAGGTAAAAAAATATTAAAATAGATGTTATAAATTACAAAGTTGCATCATATTTCAGCGTAATGAATTCAAATCCCAGTTTTCACAAGTTGTTTGCTAGGGATCCAGACTACACACTTCTTCAATGCTTTACAAAGATATGAGTCTGGTCACTGGTGAATCTCCCGGTTTTCAGATTGGCATGGCTGACAGATGGATTAGCCAGCCAGGGGCACGCATGGTTCATGGCTGCTTACAAGGACAAAAGAAAGGGAAAAATATCACAAGGGACTCAAAAACAATGCAGATTTGTGCAGAATCAATGAAGAATCACTAAACTCTGTTAATCTGTGGTGAAAGAAATTTAATTTTGTTTGTAAATAATACGTGACCAATGAGCTCCTTCGTTTCACATGCGTCACTGAGAAAAACAAAACAAATGGAGGGTGCGGGGGCCAGACTGCAATCCCTCTGTATAAATAATGCACAGAGATATTCTGGATTTGCCATTCAAACAAGTTGTTTTTCACTCCCCTTTTATTCACCTTTTCACCCTTGCAATCTCAAGACCAAAATATTTGCACTAACTTTTCAGGTGTAAGGTACGCCACCTCCTCGTATCTATGGAGATGTCATTGCTTTGAATGTTCCACAGTATAGCAATGTAACTGATTAAATGTGAGATAGATAAGTTAACTGACATGCTGTGGAATATTTTGGCAAAGCAATAATATCTACAGTTGGTTGGTTATTAGTGTTGCCCTATGTGTACTGAATAGGTAAGTGCATACATAAGGTGCTGAGTGTATTTGTGACAGGTTTTGGGACAAAAGCTCTGGACTCGCTTTAACACAAACAAAAGAGCAGCCCTGACGAA
Organism: Taenioides sp. WSHXM2023; assembly: GCA_029959045.1. Lineage (NCBI taxonomy): Eukaryota > Metazoa > Chordata > Actinopteri > Gobiiformes > Gobiidae > Taenioides > Taenioides sp. WSHXM2023. The sequence goes on along the minus strand of CM057088.1, from coordinate 24,514,572 downwards.
ATGGAAAGTTGTCCCTATGGCGTCTGTGTGGATGGATTGACACATAATAAAACAGGAAACATGATCTGGGTCAAGTAATGACAACAACTACATGATGATAATAACAGAGCTTTGAACGTAACACTGCATTATTTACCAGGTCTATTGTGAAAAAGAACTATACTTGAAGACAATATGTAATATTTAACACCATGTAAGAGAGTCTGTTTTCACTGATGTTGGTTGGCTATGGCTTTTATGTAAAAAAAATTAACTCGAAAAGAGTGAGTCATGTGTTAAGGATGAAATATATTGCTTTTAAAATGGCAAAAAAGGAGAAAATTTAATTTGTCAACTGGACATAGTTTATTTGGTTGTCCAGTTGACAAATTAAATTTTCTCCTTTTTTTGCCATGGATTCTACCTGGACGACTGAGGGATTTTACATACTTGCTTTTAAAATGTTTTTTATTTGTCCATGTAATGTGTTGTTGTCCATACAACAACTGATTCTAACTCAAATAACTCATGTATTAGGCCATCTTCTGGGTTATGCCATTTTTGTCCAATTAAAAGAGCATTTAGCCCTAGAAATGAAATTCTCAAGTTTTAGCTCATGTAAAGCGCAACTGATAAAATTTATGAAAATATTTTGATTAAAGCAGGAATGGGCTGATATGTTTTTTTATAGCTGGTACCGATATCCAATATTTGCCAATACTGATATTAAGCATTTTAAAATCTATAGTACAGACCAATTTTCTCTACAATTACAGCAAGGTTTACTAATTAACATACGTAAACCACGTAATCCCAGCACGCCGGCAAATCAGTTACGCTAGAAGCGTAGGGACTTTGATTAACAACCTAACAGCCAATAGATCTATCTATCTATTGGCTAATGTTTATCTGGCCCCACCACGTCCACAGCTGATGAATTTTCATTCTTTTCTTTTTTTTGGTCATCATAATTACAAGGCTGCTGCATCTCTATAATGCTATTTTGAACTTTCATTGACAACTTGAAAATGAAAAAAAAAATCCCCCATACAACCTTTAAAAAGTTGGTCTGCAAAGATATTAAATTGTGTTTAATTATTGTCCTTTTTAGTGAGATAGACTGGTATGGGCTTCCTTTCAGTTCCTAACACTCTTCAGTGCAAAATTAAATCAGAATAGATATTTCTTACAAATCTCAGGAACTCTTGGAGGCCAAATTACTCCCCACTTTGGGCACCCCTGTTATGGAGTGACCATTGGCTCAGATTGGCTTCCTTGCTCGAGTCAGTCTAGGGCAGCTGTGGCTAGTACTAACACAAGTATACCTTATCAAAAAAGTGAGCGAGACAATGTAAAGTTAGTGGAGTATGACATTCAAGGCTCCTTATGTAATATTAATCAGTGGGCATCTTAGGGCAAGTGTGCATTTTTACTATATCTTTGCTCCTTTGAATCCACTAGTGCTATTGAGTATTCAAGGTTTTTGGACAGTAACTTCAACATCCTCCCACACTAAATCCCAACTAAATGTCAATGTTTTATGCGCTTCAATCTTCCTCTTAAACTGAACAATTTTGTATTTTACTCCAGACCGGTAAAGAAGTCTATTGGAGTGTATTCACATTTTTATGATGCCCTTTACAGTAAGTCTCACTCACTAACTACCAAAGTGCATTACTTCAAAGTCCATTAAACGATAGAAGAAAAATACTGTTTTCAAAAATTATGTGTAGTTACAGGCAGCTGGTGATTTGCAGCAATTCAGCAAACTGTGTGGGAACTGACTCAGAGCATTTTTTCCTCATCGCTAACTCTGCCAGACCCAATCGTCAAGAAGGCAGATCTGGGGTTATAGACGATAGGATGAACCCAGTGATTTTTACATAGCCCAGGTGCTCAAAAAGTTCTTTATGTGTGAAATAAACATCACCTGTCATTGAATGAATGAACAGTTGAGTTCCAGCTTTGTATTAAAAAGTCTATGACCTGGGGAGCGACTGGAATAATGGTAAACAATGTGAAAATGGCACAGAGGCGTATTGCATTTGATAAAAAAAAAAAAAGAATAATAGGTTTTCCGCATAAAATGAATCTGACGTTTTTCTTTGACACATGAGCAAAATTGGAAAACTAACATTATCTACATATGGACTGAATCGGTTGAAGTGGCCATATATTCTAAAGGTAGGAATAAAATAAGAATGGTCTCTACTTTCAAAGGAACCAACTACAGTCTGAATGTTATGCTTAGAGGACTGACTAAAGTATTTTTATATTTCTTTAAATTGAATTCTCCAGAGGCATAGCAGTGGTTATCCATCTGAATAAACATGTTACTATGCCTAAAGCCTTCTCTATCTCGTCTGGGTAAAGTAGTTAGTCTTTAGCAGACATACATCACAGTGTTTGATGGGTCATTTGGAGCAGTTGCCATGAGCATCTTCACCAAAAGAGCCATATACAGGCATTAAAACTTTAATAACACTAATTGAAATGTATTACATTGGCCCACCGGCTGTGTATCACTAAGTCAATTTGATCCTAATAATGATAGTGTGGATTAAACATTACCTGGAAGAGAATGGCAGGAAACTCTTGAACAATGTGGAAGTAATTTATAATGTATATCCATGAGGTAATGGATTTGTAGCGTAACCATATTAAAGTCACACTGGGAAAAGGCTGAGACAAGTTTTATTGATCCACAAGGGAAATTATTTGGACACAATAGCTCACACATCACAATAAAGTGCAATAATATAAATGGTAATAATAAATTCAAAATAAGTAGCAAAAATAGCAAGAGATTGGTATAGGGGGTCTGTAAGACAATATCTGACCTATTATTTTTCAATTTTTTTTGCACTTACGTGATCCAAGGTCTATAAAGGTATGATCCTGTTATTGACAATAATTTTATATATATTTTTTATGAAGTTTTTGAACCTATTATATTTATTATATTCTGAGCAACATTTCACATTTATAAAGATTGGAAAGATTGCACAGAATGAATTCCAACCTGAATGCTACACGAGTTCAAATTAGACTGTTGCACTTAGTGAGTGAGCAACATTTCCAGCGTCTACAAATGTGCTTTTGCTTGAGCTGAATCAAACATGGACAACACAAATCAAATCATCAAATCAGTTCCTATTTAAAAACATCCTTTTCTCAGTTGGCCAACCACCGCTGCCTACCTTTATCCAGTTTGGGGCAAATTACAAAACACTATACGCATGATAGCCTGAAGACTGCCACTATTCTCTGAGACAATTGGCTTCTTCCCGATCAAATGTATTATTCATTAGTGGAAGCAGAATGTTTGCCAGCCCACGTCTTTATCAGTGTGTGGTCAGGGCTCCTCATTGCAGCCACAGATGGTCTGCTTTAACACGCAGCGGTGAAAGGTTGTCTTAGCCAAGGGAACATACCTTTTTTGCTTGGTTGTGTTTCAGTTTTCTAGCCTGAATAACAAATAGCATAACTAGAAATCTTGTCACTACACTTGAATAAAGTGTATACAATTTATATAATATTTAAGGTCCTTAATTACAGTCTAAATTGACTCTTGTGAGCTTTAAGCCATGTTAGAATGTTTTACTTCCTCAAAAACATATGTGGAGTTGGGTTTTGTTTCACATATGTTTGAGCAATCCCGCATTATTAGTCTGACTACATCTCTAAAAGCTCTGTTCCACCTTGTGATGTCATGTAATGGTAGTTTTCAAGTTAACAGATACCTTTTACTTTTACTTTTTTACTTTTACTTTTTTTAAACTTTTAGTTCAACAGAGATTGGCAATTCCAGGGCCGAAATCATCCAAATGAGTGTGGTGGAAATGTATGGAGTTTAAAAAGACAGTGGAACACTTCCTGTATTCCCGTATGGCATCGCAAAGTGGAATATTTTCCATCACACAAAGAAGGACATAGCAGAAGTGTTGTTTATTTAAGAGAAAAGCAGTGAACTGGGTTGCAATGATACTAAGGAAAAAGTTAGATACCAAGATGATTATAACAACACACAAAACACACACACAAAACAATATCTAATAGTATCTTTAATATTACCACGTGGTAACACAGTAATTCTGATATATGAAGACCATTCTAAAATTGTTCAGGAAAGGGCAATTAAGTGATCTTCTTTCTAGTATCCAAACTTCAAATTGGAATCTTGATATTCATTTTAATATCAATCTGTGTATTGATTTCTGACAACCCTACACTGAACAATAAACATTTTGTTTGGATCCATGGCACAAAGAGTTAAGATAGTAAATAATGAGCATTAAATTACTGCTAGTTGGAGAGTTTGAGTTTGGCAAACTGGAACGAAAAAGACAAAAGAAAAGTTCATTAGTTAATCTAATCAAAACAATGTCATTTTGTTGATTAAATACAGTTTAACATCTTAGCGCTGTATTCAAAAACCATTTCATTCACTGATGCCCAGCAGAGTATCAGTCACACCGAAACGTCACAAAGCATCCTGTTAATCAACCACATCCTCTGCTCTGCCACTAACCACACACCCCTCCCTCTCTCCCTTCCTCCCTCTTTCCCTCCTTCTCTACATCCCTCCCCCACCCGCTCACATCTCTCCTTCTTTGTTTTATTTACTCTTGGACTCATGGTCAACTCATAATTCAATAGAAAACCATTAACATTTTCGGAAGTCTGGGATCTTTTCATACGAGGAAAAAGAGTTGATGGACCGGATGGCTGGGCTGCATAATTTATTTCAGATGTTTAGTTGTTGTGAAATGCAATATCATAATTCCAGTAACCGTACAGCAGCTACAAAGTTATTCCTAGGTGAAATCATAGTTAAATTAGATACTCATTTGAAGAAGCATCGATACTGATAAAAATCAATATAAGCCAAATAAGAAACTGTGACCTCTGAATGAGTTTTAGAATGGCGATCTACTGTATATCAGAACCTGTAAAACAAGCAGAAGCTACAGCAAAACCTACTTTCTGTAATAAATATTGCCATTATTTTGGTAATCACATCAGTATCGATCAAGCCTTTTTCTTGGTATCGAAATCTAATTTGAAATCATGACCAGACTAGTCCTTTAGTCCTTGTTGGTTTTTGGTTTAGTTCTATCATTTAGACTTGATTGAGCACTGGTTTAGAGCTGGTTAAAAAGTGTTTTTACTAGTCCTATGTTTTAGGTCAGGCCAAGTTAAGTTTATTTGTTTAATCCGGTTTTGGGTTCAATTTATTGTCCTAGTTTTCTTTTTCTTATATGACTAATCCTAACCCTAACTGCACTGAGTATAACAATGTTAATAGACCCTTATAAGCTTGCATATTTCTATTTAATATTGTCTAGTGAATAGGCCAATCTAACTAGAAATCCAACTATCCTGATGATGTAAGGTCCCATAAAACCTGTATATTCATTGAGAGATGACAACCCATGGGACACTTCTCCTGTCACTGCTCAGCTCACTGCATCACAAAATGGTCCAAAAATATCCTCAAATAAAAGTGAAAGCTTACAGGACATCTGCACAGCCACAAGTTGTCACTGAATATATTTAGACCAGTCATTGTCTATTGTTTATAATGACAGACTGATGAATGAAAAAACTTAAAACTGTTGGCTTCATGATTTGTTTCATGTGTGAAACTATGAAGAGTAAGCGTTAGTAGAGCTATACCACCATAAGTCATGACATGGCATTCAACTTTTAAGATACAGGTCAAAACAGCATAACTGAATTAACAAAACTCTAAAAGTAAATGCATAAAAAAATATGCATTCATTATTAAATTCTGTGTCGTTTAAAGACGTACAGTGTAACTTTTCTGGTGCAGGGTCTGCCACCTGCTTGGATCTGTGGAGAGGTGACCTTGCTCCCTGTAAAAATGCATTTATTATGATTATGATTGTGATTATTTTGCAGTATCTTTCTTTAACACAGTCTAGACTTTGACAGGAATGTTTTGCATGTGTGTGTTTAAATTTGTGTAATCTTTTCTCACTGATTTCGTCGCTGGTGTATTAAACAGTCAGATTTTTTTATTAACCTATTTCTGTGACCCCTTGCATCTGAAAGTTACAAGCCTTAATAGCCTCATATTGTGTGAAATACAGACATCCAATTTGCCCACATCAGAGAACAGACTTTATATAGACGAGAAAAGGTAAAGGTCTGCCAAGGACGTGACTGATGTGGGCTTATTTTGTCATTATCACTAACAGACTCAAATAGCCACTTTCAAAAGGCCAACTCAGAACTGAAAAATGACTCAAACCTACTGTTAAACTACAAACTACACAAACTACAGGTGGGCGATATTGACAGAAATGAGCATTCAGGTGATGTAATAGCAACAGAAATATGTTAAAGCATGTCTGTTAAGGTGTTAGGGGAGGAATAAAGTGAGGATAAAAGTGAAAGTAATATGCAGATAAAAGCGCAGGAATATTACTTACAACCTTTATGCAGCATTTATGTAATATTTGAATTCAAAATATTCATTCTGAACATTAGTTATGAATTTTTTTTAATTAGTTATGGATTCTTTTCAACAACTTTAGATATGGAGATAAACTAGCGTTGGCCAACGTATCACAAGATTAATTGTTGCTATGAAGTTATGCAAAAGTAGAATAATGAGTTGAAACATGACAAAAACTGCAAAGAGTTGAATAAAATTAAAAGAAACTTGCAGTAAAAAATCTTCTTTTTCTGTGTAAGTGTCAGATTTTACAGTCCATTCCCTTTTGGAGGCTGCTTGAACCTCGATCAAGATTTAAAGCATGGGTGCTCAGAGCAGGGCCAGTCAGATTTGGCCCTCAGGGGGTCTTATTTGTTCTCTATCTCACTGAAAAGACTCCCAGAAGATGAAGCCCATATAACCCATGAAAAAAGCACAATCATTTAAGACAATTTATTCATAAATATCTTTGCAGACAAGCTTTTTAGATGAAAAACATGAACAGGTTTTGCCCTCAGTCCTCAGCCCGCTCATTGCAGACCACCAAGAAAAACTGGCAACAGCTGATTTAATGGGATGTTTTAGCACATTTTTGATGGATTGTATAATTGTATATGATCTAATTATTGTTATCAGGAAAACAAAACATAATTAATTTTGTCAAGTGTCACTAAGACAAACTGTATTTCCAACTATCAGCTTTATCGAGAAAAGTTTAAATATTAACAATCTATCCTTGGCAAAAACTATAGCAGAATGACAATGTACCGGCAAATGATCTCTGTCTGACTTGCAATTATATGATAATGAATTCAACAGGGCCACAAAAACATTTCAAAATCCAAACTTTGCAAATGAATGTTAAGCCCCCTTCCTACATAAATGAAAGCATGTGGATTTCTCATTTCTTATCAAACACAATTAGTCCATTAATTATGATGAACAAGAGCAATTATGCTGCCAACAAACCTGCTTAATATGCAAATGAACAAAGACGGAGTAATTGGACAAACTGAAAATATGACTTGAATAAAGGTTTACCTAAATTATTTAAGTAGTTGAGAATTTCCATATAGTTAAATAATTCATTCCAAGTGGCTGAAAATTTTCACTTTGTTTTTATGTTTTTTTCTCTTCACATTGAGGTTATCTGGGTCCTCATCATTTGTTGGGATGTCTGGCGGAGTTACACAGCTTTAATTACAGATAAAATCGCACTAATGCCTTGTGCTGTGAGATGCCAGAGATACCATCAGCCCACTTAGATTAGGAACAGTTACTATCAAAATGACATTACAGGAAGAGATGGAGTATTTGCCAAAACTCAAATGTGTGGTGCTTTGGGCAAATTATGAAACTACATTCATATTTTATACAGCTGAACAACAACTCTTGAAAGCGTCTTTAAAATGTAACTTCTTCTGATGAGAGTCTGCTATCTGCTTGTCTCCATGAACGATATTGCTTTGTGAATCTAGGGCATTTAAACTGATCTAACTTGGACTTAGATTTGGACTAACTATGCAGGCTTCATCTTGTTTTTATTAAACTGATCAATCTCCTTGAGACATGCAACCAGGCCAATTTACAGGTCATATCTGTGGAGAGTCGAACCCACTCACAGGCTGAGTGCATTCATTTCATTTTAAGTGATAAATTATAAGAACATGTAATTGAATGAAACCAATATAGATACATTCAATGCCTTATTGTGGAACGTTCAATTCAAAGCAATGCAAATCCGTATATCGGTACCACTTATCTTATTCGATGTCTTATTCAATAATATTTTCATTTCTGTTGTTATCTATACTGTATTAGCACTAGTTTGTCTTTGACGTGAATTAGGTCTAAGTCTAACTGGACAGGGCTCTTTAGGCAAACCACATGAGGTCAGATGGAGCTCACTAAAATGTCACTGTCGCGTGACACTTCTATTTACATATGAAGCCTTATGCATTATTCGTACCGCTCACTTTCCACACAAACACAGGTAACAGCTGCCACAAGACACAGGTAATAGAAAGCAATGAAATAGGGTTGTCAAAAGTATAGAAAATCCTAATCGATACTAAAGCTAAGATCTAAACTAGGTTCTTATTTAAGCAAGTATCAATACTTAAGAAAAAAAGAAATCACATAACTGAATAAAATTTGACCTTTGCTGAAAAGTTTCATCTTCAAATAAGTATCAAGTCTATTCTTCAGTATTGAAATAGAGTTTGAAATTTTAGTAATGTGACAATACTTGAACAAAATTACACAAACGTATGCATAAACGTGGCTTATTGTCCCTAGTTTTAGTCTTTGTCAGTCCTGGTTTTGTCCTGTGTTTTAGTCTTCATTTTGCTCCTGGTTTTGTAAACTCTTCACAAGTCCTATTTGTTTAGTCCTGATTTCACAGTGGTTTTGTACTTGGTATACAGAGAGCATCCACTTACATCATTGAACTGACTTTGCTGTTGGAGCAGAATGATTCAGTCCATTGTGAAATCTTATGGTCCCAATACAGCAGAAAATTGTTGACCTGGAAAAACTGCAGTACCAGACCTCCATTGCAGAACTCAGCAATATAGGGGAATCGGGCAGATTACTGGGGTAATCGTTCAAAAATTGTGCACGCCCAATCGAAGTATGAAAATTACTGTGTGGCTGTCTGTACGGGGGACTGTTGTGAATGGACAAAGATGTGCTCATATCCGCTGCCTCTGCATTCCACTCATGCTTCGTTCTGTGTACTTCTGATGGGAACAACTCCAACTACTGTGAGTCACTGAAAGGTGTAGAAGGACAAAAAACATGTTCTAATCATCTGGGCAATGTCAATGTTAATAAACAAAGCCTGACATTAACAAGCTCTAACTAACTTTACAACTGTAAAGTTCCTAAACATGACCGTACCCCTAGTCTACTACTTCAGTTTTACAATTTACACTCAAGTTTGTTTCCTGTGGTGGCTAAGAGCAGTTCAGTAAAAGTTCACAATTGGTTTGATTGGAAATTAAGGTCAGTAACGGCCAAAGGACTGAATTATTGATTTCCTTAACTATTTAAATTGATTATGCTCTGTGACATATAACGAGATCCATATAGGCTACACCAGACCTGGGCATTGTACAGCTCCCGGGCCACATACAACCCTTTGGTTGACTCTAACCGGCCCGTTTAAGCTAATTTGTAATGACAAAATAAACATATTTTATCATTTTACTTCATGCATGGACTAAAGATGCATTGCTTTTATTTTAGAGGTGTTTTTTTTAATGCCATTTTGGAGGGGCAACCTCACTTTTTCATTGCTTAGTCATAACATATACTCGTACCAGTCTTACCAAATAGTATTGTCAAAACAATACAATTTACTGCTTTTTATAAAGAAATACAATTAATATTATGCAGAATTGAGTTAAGCATTTTGGCCTGGGCCTCCAAAATATTTTCTGTTTATCATGTGGCCACATGGAAAAAATAATTGCCCACCCCTAGGCTACACTATATGTTATGTTACAATATGTTACTGTATAATAATATGGTTAGATATGTGAATTTTGGTATTGAATTATGAACAAGAAAATAATAGGCTAATATCACCGTTGCTGTTAAGACAACCACAGGATTTCGGATCTGACTATAAACACAGTTGGGAGTGTATTTGAGGCATAAAGGGGAACACTATGGGGCTTATGGATTCTCATTTCCAAAATCCCTCACCAAACCCCACCCACCCAAACACCAAAAGCCTGCACTTATGAACAGTTGACACAACACACAAAGTAGCCTTGATAGTGTATAATAGTGTAAATTACAGAAATTATACCGCTAATGCTAACTCTAGGTGATTGAAATTGCCATAACAATTTAACTTCCTTTTATAATTGACCAATAATACAATTATAACATCACTTAGTCTAATGCATATTGAGAAATCCATGCACATTTCTTTACAGTGCCAGGATGAAAATGTGCACTCTTTGTCATCGCACCTACAATCACTCAGTGAATATGAGAAGACAGCCACTCATACTACGGACATAATATTAGTCAGTGCACTGTGCTGGACAATGACAACTCTCCTCTCCATCTCTCATCTCATAATGCGGGTACCACCATGCAGAGGTTTCGATGGACGTAGGCTAAATTATCTAATAGACTACTTAAAAAAGGCAAAAAGCAAGAGTTACCATGGAGACGAGATGCAAGTACCCACTGGTGCATTCATGGTTCTTCAATTCACATTTTAAAGCACATGTATTAGGCGAGATTAGTAATTAGACTACTTTATTACTTCTAAATAGTTTCAACGTGCTACACTGCAAGCTATGAAACTTCTCACTTATAACTAAACAACAGTATTTTACTTTTTAAATGACAGTGACACTAACATAGCGTCTAATTTGCATTTTTCTTATGTTCTCGTATGGCAACAAATAAAAGTAGAAACATGGGGAAAGCGCACTCACCTTGACAGCTGATGGTGTGATTTCAGGTGGTGTGATGGTGTTGAGGTCTCAGCACGAGCTTTTCTGGGTTTCTAGGGAATGACAGGTTACAGTTTTGGAAGTCTTACACTACAGCCCTCTTCATAGTCTGACAAGCACCTACACGATGCAGCCCGCTCCAAGCAGGTCTAAAGCACCACTTTGCTCACCGCTGTACGGGGAGGGCGGGTCTTAGAGACAGGCAGCAGATGTAGAGCAATGAGAGTCCAGGTGGGGGCATTACGTCATGACAGGGGGCGGGTTTTGATCATCGACTGCATCTTTTTCCGTAGCGTCATGGAGAGGACCCCCAAGCAAGGGCATTGAGTTATTACTCAATGCCCTTGCATCCCTTGTGAATATTAATGACAAATCTCTGGGGAGTTTTTGTCCTTTAAAGTGATTTATTAACTCACATGCTGCATTGACACGAGATCAATTCCCCCTCTTTTTGTGAAATAATAATAATTTAAAAAAATAAATAAATCAACTGTATGAAAAACAAAGAGTAAAACCATTGAGATGTATGGCAAGCGATTGACAACTGCTGTTACTTTGAAAATCCCGCCCTCTACAGGACAAAAAGAAATTTACAATTTAAATCCACGCGTAGAAGAGACGCTCTACTTCCTGTTACATTTCTTTTCATAGTTTATTTTAAAGGAGCCTTGAAATAGTAAAAAAATAAAAATAAAACCAAACATTAGTTCATGCAGTTTTTAGGTATTCTCCATTTTTCCTGGAGACGGTAAATGTGTGTGTCTGTTTGACACTCAAGGATAAATGTTGCAGCTCAAGGTCTCCTGTGCCGCATCTTACAAAAGCCCTCCAGACTGATGTTGATTACGTGCCAAGGCGTCTTCTGCTTTCACGCAGAGGGAAACTGAAGGTTAGTGCAACACAACAAGCCAAACATCTGTGGCCGGAAACAATGCAAGTACTGTGTGAATGTCAGTTTTAAATGTTCTAAAATTGACCCATGTGAGCTTTAAACATGTTATAATATTACATCCTCAAAAACATACCTGGAGTTTTTTCTTTCATACATGTTTAAGTAATCCTTTATTAGTCTGGAGTCTCCAAAAGCTCAAAATACTCTGTTCCACCATGTGTTGTCATGTAGTGGTAGTTTTCAAGTAAACAGCTCTCTTTTACCTTTAGTTCAGTAGAGATGGGCAATTCCAGGGCTAAAATCATCCAAACGCTTGTAGTCAAAGTGGAGTTAGAAAACACATTGGGGTACTTCCCGTATTTCCACTTGACATGAGTGTTTTCTGTCTGAGATAAGAACTCAGCCTAAATATGCTTGGTTTGTGTGTTCAACGTGCGAATGAAACACAAGAAAACTCAAGATAGGAAAGAACATTATTACATACATAGATGACATTATTATTATGACATTAACTATAGATCAGAAAGTAATATGAGCCTTTAAATATTGCCTCAATATGTTTTGTCTATCAGCCTACATGGAATTTTGTGTTTACCCTTTTACCCCTCAAAACCTCAAAAGTAGGAAATAGTTGCAAATATAAATGTGAAAAATGAAAATGTAACAGTTGGTATCAAATCTTTTCTAAAAGCAAAATGTAACAGGATGCGGTAAAGTTCTCAATTCTCCCTCTAGAGGGCGGACCACACCGTAAAATCTTTGACATGAATCGTCAGCATGGGCAAAGTCTCTTTTACAGTAGGCCCATCAAAATCAACATATGTGTAATCCACAAATCCTTATGACAGGCTTAGGGTTTTTGCAGACAAGCCAAAAGATCATTTACAGCTACATATATATCATAAAGGAAAGCAAGCATGTGTCCCATCATCGGGAAAGAGCTCTATTCACGTCTACTGAAATCATGATCTGAATACTTTTATAAGCACATTTAAAACAACATATCAGTAAATTAAAATGTAATACTGACACTAATTATTCTCCACAGGTGAACAACATGACTATCCATGAAGGTAGAAGGCATTAACTCCATAGAAGTTGTGCCTCCTCCCTGTGCAGACGTTGTCCCTCAGGTTGACTGGGGTCTGTGGGGTGGAGCGGTTAAACCTGTGATGGACCTGAGTCTTACTGTAGGAATCCTGGAGCTCTCTGAGACTTTCTCTAGACAGTGGCTGAATACGAGGCAGGACGGGAGGTCTTGGGAATACACAAGAATTCAGTCTCATTGCATCATTGAGCTGAAGATTTCCAACATCTTTACTTAAACTATCTGAATTTAGCAAATCTAGCAAAGGTCTCTCAGTGTCTCTGTTGTAACTAGTCTCTTGTATGCACGGTTGTGTTTTGGTGCCATTTTCTTCCCTCTCTAACCCCCCGCTCTGTTTGAGTGAAGCTTCATGGGACAGGTCATTGCTGTGAGCATGTGCCAAGCCACCGCTGTGCTCTGGCAGACTGTGACCCCTTTGATTTGACTCTGGTGCTTCGTTACAGTTCACGGAGCTCTCCCGGGGTTTCCATGGCAATGCAGCAGCCGAAGCAGCTCTCTGGAGTGGGGGTTGATACGTGGTTGGGGGAGGAGCAGTGGGACCTATCATTCCTGTACTTACATCATTAATTCTTCTGGAGTCATCCGTAAGTGCAGAGGACACAAAGGCAGTGGGTTTGTCCCTCTGAAAGAAACAAAAGGGAAGCTTAATTTTTAGCAAGTTTCTGTTGGTCTAATGCAATGGGGTCTTTCAGATTGGGGGGCAGGTGGGAGTTTTTCTACACAATTCTCATAGCAAAAGAGACGACTGAGGGATTTCACATACACAGTTCTTAGTACAATATTTGTATTTTCACTTTTTAGTTCTATAAATGAAAAAAAGCAGTTTTTCTTACATTTATTATATTATTGTATGCAAGTCCTTCATCAACACTAGCCTAAAACATATAACATATATCCAACAATCTGCACATTAATAAGGATAAGACATAATCTGTGTTTTGTTTAAAAAAAAAAAATGTCAATAGCTATCACTTTTTTGTCTGTTATGTAAGAGTAGGTAGGCATTTATATGTTTTTTCTTCTGCCTACTCCTTTTGGATATCACCTCTGTTTGATATGACTATCTGTTAATCCAGGAAAAAGAGAAATAAACAGTAGTAAATAGTTGCTCAAATTAAATAAATAAATTAAACTCATCACATCTGCTCCTATCTCAGTTATACATTACAGACGTTTAGACCTAAAATATTGTGATCATCTGAAGCAAAAGGTACCACATACTTCAATGTTGTACTGTACCTGTGGGGCAGTGTATGAAATTCTTTGCCTGGTGTGTTTTTGTCTGTAGTCCATCTTCAAGTTTCCTTTTTCATAACCTGGGCAACAACATTCAATATATGTACAATAATTAATGGTGCACTGTGCAACTTTTCTGGTGCAGGGTCTGCCACCGTCTTCACCGTCTCCATGGAGATGTTATTGCTTTGCCTGAAAGTTTCCATAGTAATGCATTAAAGATATCCTCCCTATACAGACAAGCAGGTAGTGAACCCTCTTTCAGAACAGTTAGTGCACCTTTAAGACAATGCAACAGTACGGTGAATATCTTTATATTGAGTCAGTACATTATGTCTACTTTATTGCTTTGGTCAATTCACCTAACTTCATTGGAATTATAATACAATTTGTCCAAGGTAATAAAAAAAATCAATACTCTACTGTGGTGTCTTTAGTTGAAGATGTTAGAATTACCTGAGTAGTGCATCTGATAGGAGGTGAGCCATTGTGTCTGCTCCAGATTTGTCAGTATCTTGCTCGTTTTGTCAGTTATCGGCAGCAGATCATGTTTTGGTTTTGGGTGCATGAGTTTAGTTGGCGTTGGGTAGAAGACCTGGCTTTTACCTTTGATAGGCTTTGGGTACTGCAGACAATAGATAAAATTTAGATTAACAGTAAAATGAAATAAAAAATAATGCTCAGAAAATGATTGCAAACTGTACCTCAAAGAAGCCTGCATGCTCTTCAGCCCATGTAACTGCCTTTTTGGTTGGGGGCTTTAATAACTCATGTCTGCATGCATTACCTGAGCAGAGTTACATCTTATATAAATTAGGCCTGTATGATATGAGTAAAAGATGCAACATACTTCTGGACACAATGAGTCCACATAAATTAAAACAGTGCATGCCTTAATTTAATAATGTAACTTTGTCAAAAAAAAACAAAAAACAACTAAATCAAGACTAAAGCAAGGCAAAATTTGAAAAAAAAAACAAAAAAACAAAAAAACACAGTACATTTTTGATTGATTATCGCTTTAGCCAATATTTTTGTCATATAGTGTGCAGCTCTAATAAAAGCCGGGTTATTATCTCAGTAAATTCCCTCTCACCTTTAGTCTTGCTCACTACTGTCACATCTGGTGCACTGTTTGGTACAGTGGAGTGGACATCACCTTGCTCTTCTTTAGCAGAACCATCAGAGGAGCCGTAAGAGGGGAACAGTGAATACCGGGGGATGTGTGATGCATACGGATGCTCTTTTGGAGTTGGTACTTTTAGGATTTTCTCTCTTTAATAAACATATAACATTAGTGGTACTATTGAAGTTTAATAAATGGCAACAGTACATATAATAACATTATCATAAATAAAAACTCACCCCATGTTGATATCTGTTGGCTTGGGGATGCTAAAAAATTATGAAGAACGGATGTTAAAGGTGCACTTTGACACTTTTTTGGTGAGGAGTCAGTTACCTTCTTGTAGATGTTACTGTTTTGGAATGAACTGATGTTAGACAGTAGTAGTAGTACCTTTGTCAGCAATATGAATTCTCACTATTTTTGTAAGTTCACAAACTCTTGAGAATCTGTGTTGTTAGGCTCCAGCTGAAGTGTTTGTATGTGATAGATCCCAATAAAAGGGCAGCACTATGGTTTGGGCAGAAACCAGTGGTAAACAGACCTGCATTCTAACTATGAGCGGGCTCGTCTCTCCACAAATCTGACCTGTAACATGTCCTGGTAGCATCACCTGCTTGTCTCCATAGAGATAAATAGGTTTAATGTTTAATGCATCCCATGCAAAGTAATAACATCTCAGTGAGACAAGCTGGTGGTGGACACGCCACCAGATCATTTGCACAGTGTACCTTTAAAACAATGTAAAATATTTCTATCTTCAGACAACAGTGATAGCCTTATACCTACATCTGGTCATTGAGCCGAAGGTTGCTTTTCCTTCCAGGTAAAATGTTACTGTGATGATAATCTGTCTGAGGCCTGCAATGTGGACATACAAGTCAATAATCAGGTTCAATAACATCAGTAGAACTGAAAACTGAGAACTCTTTGTTATTATGTGTCTACTCACAGACTGTTCATGATAATAAGGTTTTCTGACAGGCACATCTGAATTATGTTAAATGCCTAGAAGAAAGATCACATACAAAATGACTGTCTTTAGAACAAATAAACTATATAAATTGAAATAAAGGTAGGTCTACTTATTTGTGAACATTTTAGTGTGTTTTCCTCCCTGATTCTGCACAGTTTTATATACAGGCTACATAAGCTTAGATACACAATACTTGTCTCTATCCTTAAATTTCTTACCATTATTATTACAAACTATCATAGCATTGTTGAATAAAAATTAGAATTATAACATGCACTTACTTGTATATGATGCCTTCTCTGAAACAGCCGTATTCCTTTAGCTTGAAAAGTGAAAAGTACCTATGGAGCAACAACACAAAGTCCCTCCCATCAGAGGTGTGGTAACTATATCTTCAAGTTACACTGAATATTCATTGTTATTCTCTGGTAACACATATATAAGGATGTAAGTGTCATATTGAGCGGGGAATCACAACTGTTTATAATCTCTAATTGATTGTTGATGCGATAATATTACATGTTCACAGTTTGATGGTATGAAAATCAATCCGCGTCTGACATCAGATATAAGCAGCATGTGTAGTGTTCAGTTACAACAGGCAGGGGTTCTGTTTCACTCTGTCGTAGTAACCGTTGCCGAGCTTAAAACACAGACTACGATTTTTTTAAGAGGCACAATGTAGGTTTTTAGGTGGAAGGTTTAGAATTTTGCATTTTCTTTGGAGATTTTGTTGTTTTAACCTGGAATGTTCCACAAAATAACATAAAATATAAATTAAATATAAATAAGTGTAAAGCATACTGTAGAACATTCCTACCAAAGCAATAACATGATAATTTGCATGAGATGATCAAATGGTGGGCCCTCCACCAGAAAACTAATACAGTACGCCATACCAAAATGCAACGCCATCTACGAAATCCAATGCAAATCATGCAATAAATCGTATATAGGGGAAACGGGCCGGGGTTTTCACATCCGAAAAAAGGAACATCAAAAGGAATGTGAAAAGGAAACATCAGGGAGACTCACCAGAACACAAAAAGACAAAGCATTGCAGGAAAACCTAAAATCCGCCATATCAGACCACTGTAAAAGAAATAACCATATTATGGATTGGGACAGGGCACAGGTCATTGGATCAGAAAACGACAAGTTCAAACGCTGGATCAGGAAGGCCATTGAAATCAGGAAACGAGGTACGGACAGTATTAACCGTGATGACGGCGTGTTCCTCCTTTCACACACCTGGGACACCCTCCTCCAGAGACGACCAGGCAACGGGAGGCGCCTACAGGAAGTAACAACAGCTGATATACGACACGTCACCACCAACACCGGGGACAGTTCTGAAGATGCAGCAGCAGCAGCAGCCGAAACATGTCATCAAGATAAATACATGTTACTGTATTGTCTTTAAAAAAGAACCCAATAAGTTACAATATAGTACACCTTTAATAAATCTTTGTCTTAGCAAAAATAACATCTGGCCTCATAGCACAACTGCCTAAATAATTTTTTGCCCAAACTGAGTTTTCTATCTCATTGTACTAACT
Organism: Taenioides sp. WSHXM2023; assembly: GCA_029959045.1. Taxonomy (NCBI): domain Eukaryota; kingdom Metazoa; phylum Chordata; class Actinopteri; order Gobiiformes; family Gobiidae; genus Taenioides; species Taenioides sp. WSHXM2023. The sequence goes on along the minus strand of CM057088.1, from coordinate 24,496,755 downwards.
AGACCCTGCTGTATCTGGGCGTGTCACTGTCTCCATCCTCGACCAATCAAAAAAAACAAAAACACAAAAAAACAAAAACACAAACCACCCAAATCATCTTCTTGGCTTTATTTTTGTATTTTCTTAAAAACCTTGAAAAATATGTGATTACAATGTACAACTCTGAAAGCTTCTCATCACAGCCATTTTGACATATGACAATCAGGTTTAAAAATGACTTAATATAAAAAACATAAAAACCTCAATGATCCAAAATGTAGAAAGAATCTTGACCATAGATTCAGCACCATGGACAGTGCCTGTTTACCAATTAAGCCTGTTAAGCCTTATGGCCTTCTTGCTCATGTAATAAGATAAGATAAGATAAGATAAGATAAGATAAGATAAGATAAGATAAGATAAGATAAGATAATCCTTTATTTGTCCCACAATGGGGAAATTACAGTGTCACAACGCAAGTTACAGAAACAGTAGGAAAATAAGAGCATGCATCAAAATCAAGATAAATAATAATAATAAGTATTTACAATCAACTAAAAAACACAACACTGTAAGCTAAGCTAAAAGGCACTTCATATTCAGAGTACTGGATCACAGACCACTGCCCCATCAATGTAAGCACATTAGGCATTACATGATTACCAAGTAAAATTAATTAGTTTAGTTTAATCTAGCTTCCTGACACTTGTTTGTGAGGAAATAAAAGGCAGAGTAAAAGATTTAAAAAAACAAAAAACAAAACTCTGTCCATGGTTCTGAGTCTTAGTCCAGGTTTAGCTGTTCTTTGGCCTCAGTTTAGTCTTGGTTGGTTAAATAACATTAATAACTCTGGCATGTCCTAACTTAGTCTTGGTTTAGTTTTGTTGTGGTCTGGACCTCTGAGATCTTTGTGGACAAAAATGGTCTGAATATGACATGCATAACATGGGTGGAGAAGCTACTGTAGCATACTACACAATAGGCATAGATAGCTTAAAATAAGCCATAGAAAAATATAACAAGTAAAGAATAGGTGCTTGGAAAAAAAAAAAAAAAAAAAAAAAAAAAAAAAAACTACAACTAAGCAATTTTTCAAGGCAAGTTCGGTAGAGTGCAGTAGATAAAGTGCAACAGTGACAATTCCTCTACAAGTTGCTAAGGAGGCCAATGGCTGTAGGCTATGGTAGTCATGACCAAGATCTGGAGATGTCCTCGGGCACTGCATTGCGGTCGGCCACTGTTCATAACTGGTTGCCCCAGAGAGGAAACATTTCCCTATGGGGACAATGAAGTGTACCTTAACCTTAATAAATGATCACTAAAAGGCATAATTGAAACAGACGCTGTCCATGGTTCTGAATCTATGGTTATGCATTTTTCTGCCATTTTTAAAGAATCAGTGAGGTTTTTATCATTTATATTAACTTATCTTCAAGCTAAACTGTCATATTATGTGAAAGGTTGTGATGAGTAGATTTCAGAGAACACAGAAATTCACCGTACAAAGCTGTTTCTCCACAGACTTGACATGGACTACTTCCACACCACTGGCCCTGCCTTGTTTGTTGGCACTCACACGGCTGATATTGTGCATTCTGCTCTTTAATTGGGATCCCTAAGAGACTCTGTCCATAGTCTCAGCAAAACACCCAACTTCTATCAGGCAGCCTAAGCTAAGTCCAGTAACCAATTACCGAGCCGTGCCCCAGTGGAGCAGCTGCCGTTCGGATTACATTTCCTGCTGCTGCATTATAAATGTGCTACAGCCTGCAGTGATTTCCCTAATATTAAGTTATTGTGCAGATACACGTTGATTTCTAACCTCAGGAGGATCTTAAACTGTGCTTCGCTATAAATAAATAGTGGAAGACATTGGGGAAAGTAATTTACTGGTGGTATAAATGAAACAGTTTGCAATATGTTTCTTTTTAAAATTCATAGTGCCCATTGCTCTATATGGCGGAGATTACTGGAAGGAGCTCATGGGAACAGGAGAATTTCTGATTTCAGTCCACACACCATAAGAATATAAAAGGGGTTACCTGTAGTAGTTGAGAAATTAAGCTTTAACACACAAATGCATTAGTAATATGAAGTAGTAAAAAACTATGTGTCTAATTTGCATATTGTAAACAGTTAAAAACATGTAAAATGAGAAACATATCATGACATTTTTTTCATTGCTTTTCTTTTTACAGGTTGTGAGTGGTGAATGAAAGAAGCCAAAAAATATGAACCTTTGAACCACCTCAAAGGATGCGGTGCAGAAAATATTTCATTTAATTCACCACTGAGCTGTGGAGCCAGTGTAGTGTGTGGGTGTGTGCGAGGGAGGAGGAGGAAGTGGGGGAGGCATTGTAACTTTACAACCTCAAGCCCATAGATTCAGAGTAATGTATGCCAACAGACAAAGCATGCTTGTTTTCACTTCTATCAATAGAACAAAGAATGTGGCCACTATAAGCTTGGCAGTCACTATCTAAGGCCATTGGATGTGATAATGTGTGCTAAAATATAGAGAGTATAGTATACCACACTTTATTTTCTCATAACCAGTAACCCAACTTCTCTTTTTCTCATTGTACTGTATTCAATACAATGCTTGTTCTGTATCAGTTTCATGTTTGTACATATTCAAAATGTTATTTGTGCAACAGTGACAAGTTATGGCATCTGTAAGTTACACATTAAAGAGCATTCATAAATCCATATGGAAGCTGCAGCTCGCTTTCAGTGTAAATGTGAGGTTCACTTATGTATTCACCTTTGATTGGAGCCTTGCACCGAGTGTCTCTGGTGGCACAGAATAAAGAGAGAAAGTGCACAGCCTGCCCCGCAATTCTGCGCGGTTTTCTGTCTCAGTGATGTATGCGCTGTGTTTTCCACACCTCTCTCTCTCTATAGTACTCCGTGAAAGCCCAGGAGACGCAGCTCGATATCGCCTTGACTGACAGCTGTAGCGTCATCACTACGCTCTCAATAAAGTCCATCTTTGCAAACGCGCAGGCAAAGGCCGATGGAATAGCCACAGAGAAGGATGGACAAACACATGCTTTGAGGATATTGTTAAATTAAAAAATATAAATATTTTTCCCCTTATTTTTACTCTATGAAACTGCTACTTTCGCTATGACAACGTTTGACTTTTCCGACATCGAGGCGTTTCTGGACATGCACCCGGATCTGTTTGAGGAGTATTTGGTGCGTAAAGCAAAATGCGAACAGGTGAGCCGCTGGCTGAAGGAGCACCCACAGTCCACCAAAGCCTCTTCAGCCGATGACAAACGCGGTCCTCTCCGAGACCCACTGTGGTCCACCAACCCGGACGGGCTACGGCGCAGGTCGTCCCACATGGAGCTGCGGAGAAACTTTGCACGCTCCAAAGCCACAACCGCGCACCGGACCTACGACGAGCACGTGAGCCTGAGTGAGCACGAGTCACAGTCAAGCATGAGGCGCCGCGCGCTTCTTCGCAAAGCCAGCTCCCTGCCTCCGACCACCGCTCACATCCTGAGCGCGCTGCTCGAGTCCAGGGTCAACATACCCCAGTACGCATCCAGCGCTATAGACTACAAGTACAGACTGAAGGAGACTAACGAGAGGGAGTTCTTCTTGGAGCTCGTGAAAGACATCTCTAACGACCTGGACCTGACCAACCTCAGCTACAAAATCCTCATCAACGTTTGTATTCTCGTGGACGCAGACCGGTGCTCGCTCTTTCTGGTCGAAGGACCCCCGCACAAGAGGACGCTGGTGTCCAAGTTTTTTGACGTTCATTCTGGGACCACCGTCCGTCCCTCATCGAGTACTTTGGACTCCAGCGAGGTGCAGGTGGCATGGGGCAAGGGTATAATTGGATACGTAGCAGAACATGGGGAAACTGTGAACATCCCAAACGCATATGAGGTAAAGCACATTTCTGGTTTCGTAAAAAATTTTTTTAAATTAATTACGCAAAAACTCTTTGGCAGCATCTGGACCTGGTTTGTAGATTTTGGTATCTGCCACTTTGTCTTTGGGCAAGACACTTCATCCACCGCGACTGTGTTTGTCTTTGAGTTAGAGACAACTGTTGACAAGTGTTGAAAAGACTGAGAGAGGTCACTGGCGCAGATTAACAGCCACAATTCCAATTCTTGCCCCAGGGCAACTTTTCAGGAGCAGTTTACTTCCACCAAGTGCAGGCGATACAGAGAACTCAAGTGAATCTTGTGACAACTGCTAGTTTGGTCTACAATTCCTCTCTAGCTGTGTATACATTTTAATATAGACAAAGTTTTGACGTGAATAATAAGCTCTTTTCCATGGGCCAATATCAAACTCTTTAATGAAAAACTTCCAAAGGTCTGTAAATAAATCACATGCCCCCATCAACATCTCCCAGTGAGGTTAGAGAAGAAAGCAATTATTATAATCCTGCCCCCTACCAGCTACGTATATCTCCTCTTATACACTGCACTGTACATCATTATCTTGTGGCTCTGGGCTGCTGAGGAGGAAACGTGATGGTGCTGGTCCCCTGAGGTCTGCTACAGCACTGGGATATGTGTCAGCAATGGGGGTACAGTGAGCAGTTTATATACTTAAAAACACACATATACAGCAGAACTATACAGCGTCAATGCCCATTTAAACCATGAAATATGATTATTTCATCTGTTAGCAATTATTTTAGCTTTTATTTATTTGTTATAGTTTGTTTTTTGAGTTTTAATTTAGAGGATCGTATTCACAATTTGACAAACAAAAACAACCATATAGAAAAAATTAACCATACACAATTTATATAAAGTAAACAAACTATAGTAAACACAAAGATTACTTATAAGGTTAAAATATGGTAACTGACGACTTCAGTTTAAAAGTCTAAGTAATGTACATACTGTTTTGGAAAGTAACTAAGTACATGTAGCAAGAATACATATTCTGAATACTAATTTTGAGTAACTGTATTCTGGTACAGTAACTTTTTCATTTGGTGGTATTCAGAATACAGTTGCTTTTCAAAAATCAAAGGAATACATTATGGTATTTGATCATGTAATTTAGGCTTCAAACTGCACATAATCAGTGAGAAACATTGCTCTTGTTGAGAGTGCATGTGTGATTTTTCCTTCTCCAATTATATAATTGATGCTTTTGCAGGACCACCGCTTCAGTGATGAGATCGACAAGTTGACAGGCTACAAAACTCAGTCTATTCTTTGCATGGCCATTTGCAACAGTGATGGAGAAGTCATTGGTGTGGTCCAAGCCATTAACAAAAATCCCATTGGAACCCCCTTCACAGAGGATGATGAAAAGGTGAGATTCATTATCCTCATATCAGATACAGCTATACTTTATTGCTTGTGTGCAGTATTATGGTTGCATCTTTGACCATTAAGCATATCCACAGAGCAGGCTTGAAATTGGATTCGCTTTTCCCATGCTCAAGTGTAGTCAAACTAAGTCCAGAGAAGCTGGCAGTACAAATGTAGTTTGTACTTTGAATCATTTTAATGGGTGTAAGGAAAGGCAAAGTGCTCCCAAAGGAAGCAACACTCCACAGAAATAAGAGGCGAGGTTGAGCTAACCTACGTGTCCAGTTTACTGTAAACATGTCCATTTGTGCAATTTAATACAACCACTACAAACTAGGGACGCAACAATACTCAATATGACCCTCACAATACAATACACATGTGTAACTTAATACGCTCATGGTATTACTACAGCGTCATTTGGCACAGCAACAAAGGGTTCCACAGTGCCACAGATACAGGAGGGAAACTCTGCTATATTCAAACAGAGAAGATAATAATTAGAGGACACTTTTTTTTTTTCGAGGCCTAAATCGAAAATCGTATCGTATCAATATCACAACCACAATTTTCAAATGAATTTAAATACAATATTCTTAATGACAATGACTTTGTGGCAAGGTATGATGTCCTAACTTAATTTAAATATTATGAAAAATGTATGACTGTTCTTTTTTTTACCCCTGTGTTTGGGTTGAGACCAGATATCCACAAGATGGTAGACTAAAATTATTTTGAAACTTTTGGCTGTGCTATTTACTGTGGTTTATTGATACAAAGTAATTATCTGAATGTACTGACAACTGTTATTGGTGCTGTTTGTAGGTGCTGCAGATGTATTTGCCTTTTTGTGGTATTTCCATTTCAAATGCCAAACTGTTCGCTGAGTCTCGTAAAGAGTATGAGCGCAGCAGGGTAAGTGAAAGCATTAGTTCTCACAGTTCAGTCACAGATCTGTATTACTGCAAAGTGATCCTGCCCTCTGTGCCACAGTCTCTGCTTGAGGTGGTCAATGACCTGTTTGAGGAGCAAACAGATTTGGAGAAAATCGTGAGGAAGATTATGCAGCGAGCTCTGACTCTGCTGCAGTGTGAGCGCTGCTCCGTGCTGCTCCTGGAGGACATAGACTCACCTGTGAGGCTTTTACCTTGAGTTTATTATTCTTCCAGTCACATATGAATATTGAATATTAGATACAAAATCTATTTTATATTAACTTGCAGGTTGTGAAGTTTTCAAAGACCTTTGAGCTCATGTCACCACTGTGCAATATTGATCGTGATATCAGGTAATTCCTTCAATACAAATCATATAACATTGTGCTTTTGCATCTTTAATAGCCCACTTGACATTTTAAATTAACAATTGATATTCTATCTTGTCGGTGGCACGGCCCACATCAGCATGGAGAAACTCTCTTGCTCTGATTGGCTGATCAATAACAGTATTGCTGAGCTGGTGGCCTCCACAGGACTGCCTGTGAACATCAGCGACGTTTGTCAGGACCCACGCTTTGATGCTGAGGTAAAACAAGTCTAAAGGGGGTTGTTTTCTCATTTGTCAGTTACAGTTTTTAGCTTTACACAATAACTTTTCAAAATTTGAAATGCTTTCTATGATTTTCTTTTTCTTTTTGATTCTATTAATGAAGTATGTGGTTCTTCAGAGACACAGTCCTGATTATTTTCCTTGTTAAATCATTTTTAATCATCTAGTTGTTATATTAGTAGCAGATATGAATATGAATAAAATGCTTAGTACACTGAAACGCAGTTTGAAGCTGACCTTTACCCCTTCTCTGCTCAGGCAGACCAGGCCTCTGGCTTTCACATTCGCTCTGTGCTGTGTGTTCCCATCTGGAATCGCACTCATCAGATCATTGGTAAGTTGGTCCTAAACATATAATTCATTCTGTCTGAAAAGGCTGTATTTTTGTAACCCTGTCCACATGTGACTGAAGGAGTTGCACAGATCCTCAATCGCTTGGACAGGAAGACTTTCAACGATGCAGACCAGAGGCTGTTTGAGGTCAGATTCTTTCAGTCTATTCACAACACAAAACAGTTTTTCTTAATATTCTTCTTATATCTTTCTCTATACACAGGCATTTGTTATATTTTGCGGGCTTGGGATCAATAACACAATGATGTACAACCAAGTGAAGAAGACGTGGGCCAAACAATCTGTTGCACTAGATGTAAGCGCAAAAGATCAGGACGCTAATGATTTAATGACTGAATTGAATTACTTTAATTAATTGACTTAAAACATTAATTGGTGTTTCAGCTCCACTGCCCACTGTCAAACTTGAACACTCACTTTATCCCCAGTAAACATGTTTCTGCTCTGGTAGTATAAATATTTCAGACATTTTTAATAATTCATAATGACGAAGAGTGTCAGCCTGCTCCAAGCACATCAAAGACAACACACATTTCTCTGTCTGTGCCATTGCTCAAGATCCTGTTGCAGTGAAACCAAACTATTAGGACAAATTAGTTTATAATGTACTCGCTTTAATCTTGTAGTGTATTTAATGGACAATAATGGCACTATGCTCTGATTTCATGTGCGTCATTGTGTACATGTGTGTTTTCAGATGTTGTCTTATCATGCAACTTGCTCCAAGGTAGAAGTGGACAGACTCAAGGTAAAGAAAACTTGCTTTTTATAGGCTTTTTATTTCAGCGTTCTGTTAAAGACAACACTTAAGAAAACTTTTCACTATTCCAAAAGATGTAATATTTAGTTTGAAATGGTCAATGTTTTTGTTTTGTTTTTTTCCCAGAAACAACTTTTCTGTCTCTTTTTACTCTAATCTTAAAGTGCACTATGATACTTTTCTGCTGTAGGGCCTGCCATCTGCTTATTTCCATTGAAATATTATTGCTTTGCCAGGAATTTTCCACTGTATGGCTTTAAACATCTCCAAGTTACAGGTCAGATCTGTGGTGAGGGAAGTCCATCCAGAATATTTTTCTATGTATTTCTGAGCAATAAAAACAATGCCTACATGTGGAATATTCTAGGAAAAGCAATGACATCTTCATGGAGATAAGTGACGGACCCCCAGCCAGAAAGGTTACATAGCACACATTTAATTGTGTCAAAGGACTTTATTGTATTCTTAGTTAGTCCAGTGCTTGGTTTGATTCATTACTTTAAAGGATTCTTGTGAGCTTTAAGCCATATTATAATGTTGTTACCTCATCAAAAACATACCTGGAGTTATTTGTCTGGTTTATTTGTCTGTCTACATCTCCAAAGCTCAAAATGTAGTGATAGTTTTCAAGTTAACACCTACCTTTTACCTTTTGTTCAGTAAAGACTGGCAATTCTAGGGCTGAAATCATCCAGATGATTCTAGTGAGGGTGTACGGAGTTTAAAAGACAGTGGAACAGTTCTGGTATTACTACATGACATCACAAGGTGGAACAGAGTGCTTTCCATTTGAGAGAAGAACTCAACCTAAATATGCAGGGTTTGTTTGTTAAACTTGTGTGAATGACACAAATATGTTTGTGATGAGGAAACAACATTATAACAGGGATCAGAAAATTGCGTGATAGGGGCCCTTTAAGTATTCATTATGATGTTTCACATGTTCATGCTAACAACTTGAATTGTGTGTTTGGGCTTTTTCTGAGCTGTGCTGTGATTGCCAGTTGTGTTCTCTCTCCCTGAAGGCGGCTAAGATCCCTCTGAGCAGTGAGCTGGGCATTGATGAGTTTCACTTCAACGATTTCGCTTTGGACAATGATGCCATGATTACAGCGTCACTACGGATGTTTCTGGAACTCGGAGTTGTTCAGAAGTTCAAAATAGATTACGAGGTGAGAAACCTGAGAAACAATATTGGGACAGATTGTTTAATGCACATTTGAAATACGACAAGAAACCTTATCTCTTTAATTGTCTCTCAATAGGGAAATCACATTGTTGTATAACCTTGCAAAATATAGTAGTATCTGGAATACGAAAACACCAAGTAGCACTACTGAAATAAAATTTGTTTAAAAAGCCAAAACACTCAAAAACACTTTACGTTAGTTCGTGTTGTTGAACTAAAACTTAAAAATCATCTATGTCCTATAGTGTATCTTATTTATTTTTCAGTTAAAGGTGCGCATGTTTTTCGAGGTATCTTTTAGCAATAAAAGCACCTGTAATTTAATAAATGTAAGGTGGATTTAGATTAATGCCATACTGTGGAACATTCCAGGAAAAGTTACATAATGCACCTTTAATATTTACAAATTTTTGAACGTATGTCTCTGTCTTAAAGGTTTTATGCCGTTGGCTTTTGACTGTGAGAAAGAATTATCGCACAGTGGCCTATCACAACTGGAGACATGCTTTCAATGTGTCCCAGTGCATGTTTCTTATGATCACGGTAAGACTGAAAAAAAAAAACAATTTACATTTCCTATTTATAGATGAGAAGAGATACTTAATAAGGATACAATTTGACTTACTTAAACAGCCCCAGATATGACAGATGTACTGTACGGTATGCTATAGGGGCTAGGGACTCTCTTAACATCTGCCAGTGTCATTCACTTTGATCCTTCTCCAACTGCGCCCAGTTTAGTAAATGTATAGAATTATAAGTAATCCACCCTTAATTAAGGCTTGTGTTGCTTTTGTAAATAGATAATTAATGAAGGATTACATTTGGTCTTACTGTTAATATTGTTATGACTAATGACTATCTTAATGCCTTCCACAGACGGCCAGTTTCCAGGATGCCTTGACTGAAGCAGAAATCCTGGCACTAATGGTCGGATGTTTGTGTCATGATTTGGACCACAGAGGCACAAACAATGCATTTCAAGCCAAGTAATTTCTCTCATTGCACTAAACCCAAATATGCTCGAAAAAACAAGCCAAAAATCTGCATAAAGTCATTATGCATTATCACAGATCATTTTTTAAAGAGCTCATTAATGATTTGTTCACATGTTAACCTTGTTTAGTCCTGGTTTGATCTCTGTATAGCTCTGAGGTAGACTTGGTTTGATTCCATTATGGTCTATGGTCTAAGATTTGGGTTTAGGTTAAGGTTAGTAATAGTAACTATGATTAAGGAATGTAATGTCACCAAAAAAACATAGAAACCTAACATTTGTGTGTGTGCAAGTGTGAATGCAGCATATGTTATTCAGTATTCGGGATGTGTTTTGTTTTTAATTGCAGGACCGGCTCTGCTCTGGCTCTGTTATATGGGACCTCTGCCACTTTAGAACATCACCACTTCAACCATGCTGTTATGATCCTACAAAGTGAGGTACAAACTGTTTATTTTAATGCAATTCTTTTATATATATATATATATATATATATATATATATATATATATATATATATATATATATATATATATATATATATATATATATATATATATATATATATATATATATCTTTTCCAGATGTTCAAAGTAGTTTCACAATTTTGTGAATAATTTATGTGTACTCCATTAGTGGGTAATGGAGTACACTGTCGGAACTGAGGCTCCCAATCTGCACCATGAGCCCCTCTGACCACCATCAACACTCACACACTTTTATGTTACATTATAATATATATTATATTATATTTATTATATTATAATACATTATACACATTTACACATAGGCAAAATAGTTGTTGTTTCTTGCCCAAGGACTCAACAAAAGTTTGAACTAGAGCCACAGCTGTTGGGTTCAGTGATTCAGTTTGAGTGGGCAGTGCTATAGTCAATGTGACTATTGGCCACAGTTGACTTTTCTGTCCAGTTTAAGCCCAGATTAGTTTGATCACTGGGACCTGTCCTCTACATTGATTTCTATTACCAGGACAGAGGCCATAGCTAATTAACATGCTAATAGGCACAGTGTTTGACAGTGAAGAATGGTTTACCAATGCACCGATTCATGTAGTTATCTGGACACTGTTTCCACTTAATTAATTCACTATATTGCTTTTTTTTCCAGGGCCACAATATTTTTGCAAACCTTTGCTCTAAAGAATACAGCAACATGATGCAGCTATTGAAGCAGGCTATTCTGTCCACAGACCTCACGCTTCACTTTGAGTAAGAGTTTTGTCCTTATTGTCAGCAATCTTAAAATAGTATAATACAAAATGGCATATAATAATAGTTCCAAAAGTGTGGGAATAAGTAGTTGTATTTGGTCTCCTGTTTTCTTGTCATAGTTACACTTGAATACTGAGTATATTCCCATTGCCTATGTTAGATTCTTTTTTAGTTCGTTCTACCAAACTGTTTGGAAATGAGGCATGAGGGCCGTGCAGTAGGTTAACAGTTTAATTATATAAATTAAGCACAATATTTACAATGCCCAAATAAAATGGTCTATAAAAGAGTCCTAAAACATATTATAAGTTACTATTAAAATGTCCACTGGGTCACTCCCAAGCATCCCAGTTACACTGGGTTACTCTCCAGCCTACGGCTAGCGGCTCCAGCAATTGGAGCAGGGTAGAGGTCTGTGTTTGGATCCGGTGCGTGATCGGTCCTTCACGTCCAGCTGCTGCCACGCCACATATTCGAATCAGTGCCACCACGCCCCCAGTGCCTCCGTGTCCGATCCGCCTCAGGTCCTCCGCCTCCCGACGCCATGCTCCCATGGGCTGAGGAAGGACAAGTCACGCCTTTACTGCCCCCTCTAAGCCACACACCCACATGCACACACACAAGGGTTAGTTGTGCCACGTTCCTTTACTTAGCTCTGTCAGGCGATTCATCCATGCCACCGTGTCTGGTCCGTTCTTGCCCCCCTCTGGACTGGCACATTGAGGTCGGGGTGTAAACAAAAAGAGTGCCCCTTAACTCTCGGCCGTGGACAGGCCTCACTCACACCCAAAAGATTCACAAGGTACTTTCCTTTACTTAGCTCTTGTAAGGCGATGCATTGGCCCTTGATGGTGCGTCCCTCTGCCCGTTTCCACCGCTCTCTCACTGCTTGCTGCTTTCCGTTTTCCATTACCTTTTTCGCGACCCCACGCCCTTCCTGGGGGTCTTCCTCCCAGCTCGTGCCCTCTGTCTGTCTTTTAAGAAAATACTGTTCAGTTAGTTCGGTCTGCTCCTCCTCCAGATTTAGGTAGTCTTTCACTCCAATGTAACACAAATCAAATCAGAACATCATGAACAAAATGGAACCCAGAGTAAGCAAGAACTAGCTCTAAACTGAGGAAAAGACAGGACAGTCTTCTCACATTTGACACCTACTCAAATGTCTCTGATTTTTACAGACGCAGGACCAAGTTTTTTGAGCATGTTCTCTCTGGTGACTTCAGCTGGACAGATGAGAGCCACAGAGAGGTCCTTAGGTACTATGCTAAATATTTAACATATTTTTAATGTAAGTAGGTAGAACCTTGTTTTATGGAACCCTTATTAAAATCTAACTACTTATACTTGTAAGTGGTTAATTAATTTGTATATATCATATATATCATATCAGTGTCTTATTCTGCATAACCTTATTCTACAGTTAGACATTTGCTTTTCTAGTCTTTACTAATTATAAACTCATTATTACCGATGTCAGGGCATTTTGGTACATGAATTATGTTCCTAGTATGTTTTGGTAATAAGGGTAGTTTTAAGGGCTAATACCATAAGAAATATAATACTTACCTGATTTTTTTCCATCTATTTTCCATTTATTTATCTGCCATAGTACAGATATATTGTAGCTCTTTTGGTCAAAATATGTCTGCTGTCTACATCTACTTATTTATATAATCAATAATCAGGAAGTGTGCTTTAGCATACCAGTTATTGTTAGTTAGATGTTAATTCTTACCATAAATTATATAAAACCAAATGTGAAGCTATGTTTTCTGTCCTGCACAGATCCATGTTGATGACGGCGTGTGACCTGGGCGCTGTCACTCGGCCGTGGAAAGTATCCAAACAGGTTCGGCCCTCCCACTGCTCTGTTATGTCATGTTGATGTTTGTTGCACCAAAAGACTTGAGTTTGTTACTCAGGGCTACAGGATCCTCATCCTTCATTATCTTAGGGCTTTCTCCTCTATTGCGCATGTGGTAATAGGCAGCAGTTTCCTGTCATAATTAAATCATCATTTATTATGCGCACAATTTAATAAGCTAGAAGAGACAACCGATAAATGTTCAGTGTGCTTCTTTATTTTGTCCTGTTTACATGTTCTGTTCTGTGTTCTGTGATAGCACTTTGTATTTTGCAGTAACTAATATAAGGCATGGTCATTTTGTTCTCAATATTGAAATTCTGTTTGTTTGAGCCAACTTGTAACCAAAGTATTGTTTAGGTTGCAGAACTGGTTACAAGTGAGTTCTTCGAGCAAGGTGATAGAGAGCGATCGGAGCTAAAGCTGACCCCTGCGGTAAGGCACCCATACCTTACCGCAGCACCCATACCTTTTGATATATATGTTTGATGCAGATATTGACACTGAAACTCAAATGACCTTTTCTTTTTCTGTAGGCAATATTTGATCGCAACCGTAAAGATGAACTACCTGTGCTGCAGCTGGAATGGATAGACGGGATCTGTAAACCACTATACCAGGTGACAATATGACAAACTAACATCAATAACTCAAATGTATTATTAATTAGTTATTGGTAACACTTTAATTAGTTCTAATAAAGGCGAGACACTGCAGTTGAATAGAAAAACATCTTAAATTCAATTTGAAACTTATTCTGTAGTTTACTTACATAAATGTAAAACAAATGTTTTTCATCATGTAATGTTTTCTAAAAAATATGGCATTTTATGTGTAAAAACTGCAAAAATGTAAACATTTTTGGGACATTCAAAACAGAAACATGAAAAGAGCCAGGTTAAAATTTCTTTCTTCTTTTTGTTGTCATATTAGATAGTAAAAAAACCAAAAACATTTTGGATATCTTATTTGAGTAAACAATCTGAAAATTCAAATTTTGCCTAATTTCTTTGAGTTAATAAATCACATTTGGAATTAGACATAAAAAAAAAAAAATCCTCCTGTACAATCCCTCAAAATCTTGTTTAAATTAAATATTAGAGCATCTTTCGGGGCAGAGTAGATTACCACATGAAAGCTTAGATGCTGAGAGACCAGAAAACAAAACAATTAAAAGAATGAGTTTTGCTTGTAGTGTCTCGCCTTAATTAATAATAAACAAATAATTCAGGCTTAGTAACTACTTAATTAATAGTATTAATATTAATAGTAATAATATGAAGCTCTCTCTGTGTCTAGGCACTGCTGAAACTGAACAGGAAACTACAGCCAATGGTTGATGGGATAGACTCCAACAGGAAGAAGTGGGAGGAGTTGTGTTCGTCCTATCGTCAGGCGCGCCGAGCCTCAATGTCCAATCAGATCACAGAAAAAGATGAAAGTCACGTGACCAGTGAAGATGCCTCATCTACTGAAGCCAAAGAGACTAAAGATCTGGTCAAATCCTGATTTAAACCTCAACTGTCCAGATATGAGGTACAGATAGTTTAAAATGTCTGGTGATCATCTTGTAGCTCGTCTTCCCAAATGAGACAAGTTACTACAATCATTTAAGGTTTTAGGCTTTGCTTCTTCCCTGTGCCACCTTGTCAACTCAGGAGTGGAGCATGTCCTTTCCAGAGGTGGATAGTACCAAGATACATTTACTCAAGTACATTTTTTTTGAGTGACTTTTTAGAAAACTGTACTTGTTTGAGTAGTTTTAAGACACTATACTTTTACTCCCACTTGAGTTATTATTTTTTATACCTAATTCTGACCCCAGCCCCTGAAAAAAAGATTAGGAAGAATATATGAACTCAAACCAAAGACGGCCAAGTTTTATAATGAGAGCTGCTTAAAAACACACATGCATTGTTGCCTTTAAAACTACAGGAGTCACTGTGATCAGCAGCCACTGTGAATGTATTTTGTTCCTGAATGTTTCAGCAAACATCTTGTCTTGAACTTTTGCTGCATGAAAATATATTATGTTTACTGAGTAATACTGAGACTTGTACTGCATGTACTTTGTGTATTTATAGAAATCTTGATGTTTAAGTGTAAAACTAATATTTATTATTTTGTGATCCATTACTTGTTGTAATGCCATACCTTTCTCACCAACTTGAAAGAATGCTTTTGCATTCTTCTTTATTATAGATTTACCTTTGTTGTTTTATTAATATGTTTAACTACAAGTATTACAGTAAGCCCTCAGGAATAAGAGCAGTATGCAAAATTACATGTGTTTTGAACGCCACATTTGAGTGTTTACTGTTAAGTCTTTGAGTAAGAGAACATTACAAAGGTGCACAATGTTTTCTCAGGAGAACTATAGTCCATATTTATGAGCACAGTGGTTAATTAGAGTAGGAGCCTTTAAAATCTGATGTGTACAAAATAGTTCATCATCTTCTCTTTGCTCCAGCAGCATGCTGTGTTTGTTTACTGTTCAAATGCATGGGTTGTTTTATTGTAGATTTTGGACAGCAATGCCTTGAAAGCCATATGAGATTTGCCTTGCATGAAAATATATTTTGTGAGTTAAGGACTTCATTGTTGCTGCATAAGCGTATAAAAAAATCTATTTTGGTGACAGATATTTACTGAAACTACAAATCTATAATTTTTCAGACATTATGATTATGGAAAAAGCACAATTGGCATTTCTCTTTGCTATTTATAAGATATATGGACTATAAATATGTTTCAAAAGCAAAAATGAGCTTTATGTTTTGGGAATAAAATGCTTTTGGCATGTAAATAAAATATTGTCTTTTTGTTGTGTTGACACCTTACACCAGCCTAACTAACAAACTGAATATGTAAATATTTTATTGCTGTAAAAAGGCATCCACAAGACATTTCTACAAAACTGACTGTTTATATATTCACGGCAGTGTCCCTTTGAAATGAACGGAGTGTTTGATGTTGGTTATAATAAAGCAGCAGAGGTGATGCAGCAGTACCACACTGCACACTGTCTGTCTGTGCCAGAGCCAGGCCTTAATCTATAATTTAACATGGGTCTGCACAGGGCTGGCTCTCTTCAGGGCTGATATCAGGGCGAGCAGTGTGCAGGGAGGAGGACTCATGGCTTTCATCTGCTCCTCTCTATTCTCTCTCTCTTATTCTTTCCTTCTCTCTGTCTCTTGCTCTCTTTCTCTCTCTCTCTCTCTGCCCCCCTCTATCCCATTGATACAACACATTACTGCGTGCGTGTGTGTGTGTGTGTGTGTGTGTGTGTGTGTGTGTGTATATGAGATAAGGGCAGCAATGGTCAGGTCCTGTACATGTCTAAAGTCATGTAATGTGGAGAATGTTTTTTTTTTTATTTTGCTTTGAAGCCAGTACATACAGCTAACCTATAGAGAGACAGATTTATTTATTTTATTAGATAATAACTACCTAAGGTGAAGGGAAAAATGCAAGTAAACCTACTGTATAACATGGTATAATATAATATATAAGTATAATATATGCTTAAAACTTGAGTAAGTTCAGTCGCAGTTCAGCCTCCTCTACTACATGTGCCATTAAAAGAGCTGGGTGCTTTATTTTTCATAATGATGTAGGCACAGTCGAAGCAGGCAGATGTACTGGTGAGTGGTATAAATATTCATATGTACTCATAACAGTAATGTACCAGGGAATAGCTTTGTTCTCCCCATGGTTACTTATTTTATTATGAGCATATTGTTATACAGCAATCTCATTATTTTATTATGAGCCTTAATTAAACAATGTAGAGCAGGGCATAATGTTGTGCTTACACCATTATATTTTATGTGGATTAAACAGAGAAAGTAACAATTTGTTATGTGTGAATAATTAATAGTTCACATCTTTGTCTGAAGGTATAAAGATAAGCAAAGTAGCATGGGCTTGTACTGTAAATATCTTATATTTACAGCACCATTTTTAGAATAACAATAATCAGATACTATTTTGGCAATAACAAAGGACTGTGAAATGAACAAAAGCTCAGAAATATACTACAATTGTTTGAAATACGTTCACATATATTTTATCAGGTCTTTTTGCAGTCTTTGAAAGTACGTAAGGTAACATAAGCAGTCTATGCAATATTCAAAAACTGCAGCCTTGCCATATGGAGTCTGGACTAGTTGAAATGTTTCCTGACAAATGGCCAGCAGAGGGCGATAGGACTGCATCTGTGGGTGCATTGAAAAGTAAAGTGATTGAGTGCTTGTCTTTGAGCGGAGACATTATCAGGATAAGTTTGGTTAAGGCGTACTTCATAAGGTTTTGTTGTGTATATTCTGTGGAAATACCAGAATCTGTGCATTATTAACAACTTTATTTTTAAACTGTTATTTACTACTGAACTTGTAGCTTCTTCAAATACTTTTCTAAATCTTATTATACGGGTCACTACTTTATGCTTCTACTTGTCATATTATTCGCGTAACAAAAGTACAATTTATGGCAACTACCCACCTCTCCCCTGGTACCATCACTTGCACTTTTTGATGGAACTGTCATACCACAGCACATGATCTTACATGTTCTAATATAAGTATGCACACACACACACACACACACACACAAATCACTTCACAGGGTACTCCGCTCTCACACAACAAAGCCACCAAAGACACACAGGACGGCCGTGTGATTTCTCTTCTCCGTTTACTGCTGTGCTGCCTTGTCAACTGTCTGTCATAATCAAAGCCATGATTCGCAGTGTTGTGGGATGGGGATGAATAATTGATTGATGAGAGCGCCTCTGTGGTTATGTAACAGTGCAGTCAGTGCAGTTCCTCTGGCCTGAGTTAGGAGTGGAGACTAAAGTGTTACGCCAGTTAGACTTTATACTCTGGTGAGTTTAGCATCTTTGGGAAGAGAAAGATCTAAAGAGAGAGAGAGATCTCAAAATATAAAAATAAAAACTGGTGTGAACCACATTATCACTCTCACGAAAAACAAACATTTCTCAGTCACCACTTTTTACAGTCTTCTTGAACTAATCAACTGACACCACAAATTCACATATTTGTTATTTTGTTGTTTATTTATTTAATTTCTTTTTATTACACAGCTAAAATAAGCTTAAACCGGTGCAGGCTCCCCTCAGTGAACAGCCCTTTGATACTCAGACCTGAATGGTTGTCAGCAGTGCCAAAGTGATGGACGGGCTGCCTCTCCAACCCCCAAACAAACTGCCCCTTCACTCACAGCCAGAGCAGACCAAGTGTGTTCATAATAAACAAAGAATTCATCTCAAATTTAGCCATGGCACAGAACAGCAGAAGGCAGAATATACTATCAATATAATTTTTTATTTATATTTGCATGGTTCGCTTGCAATAAATATCATGGTATTCTACTATAGACTACTGATACATAATACGTGGCCCCCAATGTGACCATTATCCTTTAAGCAAATGTAAAAGACAACGCACAATTTATAGTTTTTTTTATGTGGTTGTAGTGTGCATGTATGATGTGTGAATGTGATTGGGTCAGACAATGGAATTTGTGGATAGTTCTTATTTTTCACTGAATGTGATTATATTTTCTAATTTAGTCCTATAAAGATGAAAACTAGCTATATCGGGCATGGGACAGAACATTTCAGTTTTTATGAGCTTAATGTCTCCGTGTATTGCCCCTTCAACTTAAGACTAAACTAAAACTAAACCCCGCACAGTTATATAACATCAGTGATAATGAAATATTTTATAGACTATAGTTTCCAATGTTCATGTCTGATGTTTAAAAATCTATGCATCATTACGACTTTATGTTTTTGTTTTTGTCATCCATGATTGTGTGAGGATTTTCTGTCCATCAGTTTTTCCTAAAGGAGTATTGATAGTGACCTCTCCTCTCATTTGATTTCAAACAACACAAATGTGAGCTTTTTATAATTCAGGTCCTGACGGGAGAGTGAAAAGTGAATTTAGTGCAAGTTTGGTTCAAGCTTCAGGCATTTGCTTCATTATTTACTATGACTTAGAGTACAGACTGCTGTTTCCCTCATCACTCTGAGTCATAATGGATGGAACTGTGTGGAATTTAAAAGAACCGTTTAAATACAGAAGTAGAGGAGGTAAATAAAAATATTAATTATATTTTGGCTTTATTTGATAATTTTGTTCATTGGAGGTAAAGAGTGCGAAGAGACATTCATTACACTGTTGAAGTTGGACATGGCTGAGAATATGAAAAAATAGACACACAAACATTTAAATTGTTATGGTTTTTAGTATAAACTGGGTTTGTAAAATACCCAAAAGATACCCAGATTTAATGGATACTGAAAACTACTGAAACTCAATACTGATTATAAGAAGATTAATATAAATAGGGCAAAGTTAAACCTTGGCTGTATAGTTTTTGAATGGTCTGGGAGAAATTTCAGGGTGTTCCCAGAGCGTTGTCATATCAGAGGATCAAACCATTATTTGCCCAAATTAAACTGTAAAAATCTTCCAAAGGTGGCCCTGCAAGTCTCTGGTTGAATACTATTGTAGATCTTTATCAGAACTAGTTTAAGATCAAATGATGAAATAAAATATTGAAATAATATTGAATAAATAGCTCTTCTTTTAGTTGAAAATTACATAAGGTTATTATTGTTGTGTTTGTCTTCTTAAATGTTCGATATTATCCCCCTGGAGTCTGAAATAACGCTTGATAATATTGCATTAAAAATGAGTATATTGTATATATTGTGGTATCTAAATCACTATTAAGTATTGACCATGGATCCTTATGATCCAAATCAAGCTTTATTATTGTGACAACATTTGTATGAACTAACCTTGAGTATTTATCACTGGGGGCCACTTCCACACAGAAATGGTCTTGTAAATAACAAGAGAAATACCAATGGATTTGTGTGGGCTGGAGCCAGTTCCAGCTTTCCAATGTGTCAAAGAAAACAGGAAATTTGTGCTGGTGCAACTCTCACTCATCTGTCACTTTGTGTTCTCCCAAAAGCAACATCCACACCTATGGTTTGACATCAGACCTGACAGGTAACACTGTACAATTCTAGATCTCGATTGGCCGTTTGACGTCAACTTTTTCTTTCGTGACATGAGTTGTTTTGCTCTTTCTGTGCGGGCAGCTGCGGCTGAACACTGTGAGCCAAGGTGAACGAGCTCCATTCAGACTCCAGCCTTGATCCTTGTGCTCCTGCAAAAGCTGCACATAATCATGACACTTTTGCTTCTCACTTTGCCCTTCACGTTTATACATTTGGAAATGTTCAATTCATCTGAATAAATATTCTCTTGAGAGTTTGAAAGGTAATGAGAATCAAAAGAAAGAACATTAAATGCTGTGAACATTTATAAGTTATTATGGTTATTTATGACATTGGTTATCCAGCCCATTTGAGAGTCTATTAATAATGTGAGTTCCCAAAAATGCTTCATAAATCCAACACATTGTTATTATTGGAGTTTTAATGGTTTTCATCTCTCAAAGTATTTCTTCCTTCATAGTAGTACATGTCCCGTACATGTTACAATGGTAAAGAATCCACAATTTCCTAGGCTACACTATAAAAACATTTTTGCTTCCTGCTTGTGGCTGGGTATAGTATTTCTGGTGGCTTCTGTGTGTACAAAGATGAATTTCAAAAAGTCTTTTGATACTTTGCTTTAACCAATGTACAATATCAAGTAAACAGGCTATAAGAAACAAATGGTATCTAACTGCATACACATCTCCAGCTCTGCTCCCACAGTGAACAATACAGGGCTACATTCATGCTATCCTCCATACAACAGCTCACTCTTATGTAACAGATGAAGCTTTTTCAACTTTGCTCTACATCTCCTCGCTTCACCTCTTGTATAAAACCTGCATACATTTTAATTTACTATATTTTATTCATAATATGCAAATCTGTATATTTTAAACTTATTTGATGCAATTCTATGGCTAGTCATTGCTACTTTGATTATTTAGAATTTCACTACCATTTATTACTGGTCTTAATTATTATTAATTCATTAATTAATTTGTGAACTAACATGTCCAAGTAATTTCCCTTGTTGATCACAAGAAGAAGTCTAAGTCAAAATCACTTCTATGCCATTGCACAGGAATCCTTCAGGAAACTGATTTAAAATTCTCTTCTTTTGTTCCTTGACAACAACATGATCTACACAGTCTAGCATCTGTCTCCCATGCACATATATCAATCCTTCACTTCGCTATTCTCACGTTTGAACAAGCCCCACACTATAAATTATGCACTGACAACAACATGGATCTCTGCAATGATAGCGCCACATTAACTGAATATTTTAAGAGGATGATGCTTTTACATTGGCCATACTTTACACAGAAAGGAGTAAATAAATACAAAAATATGACGTGTTCAAAGATTAGTAACAAAAAAACAAACTCAACATTCTTTATCTTTTCAAACAAAGCCATAAATAACAGCAATAAAACATGGCTTCCTGTCTAGCACATAAATTACGTTTCTTTCAAATCGTGACCACTGACTCAGCTCCCCACCAGAGAGCGGAAGGGGGAGGGGCAAGAGAAGGTCTGAGAAACTTAAGACCTCATCACCAGCACACTGTTTTATATGCATGGGGGGTATTTGGGGCAAAAGTTAGCTGTAAATAAAAGCTTCTGCTAAATCCACAGCCAATATAGTATAAAAATATTCACATTTTAGAGTCACTGGAAAAAAAAAAAAACTCTTAAAGGTGCAAATTGCCACTTCTCCATGAAGACAAGCAGGTGACGCCTGATACAGGTTAGATCTGGGGAGAGGCAACCCTGCTCTCAGTTAGAATTTGTCTTTTTCACGGCATTGTTGAGCAATAAAATACCTGGAATTTAATAAACACAAGGTATAATGTTAAATCCCATACTGTGGAATATTCTTGGTAAAACAATAACAAGTGATGGACTCTCTGGTGAGAGTGTGGTTGCTTAGGAAGTTCAACGTCAGGATTAGCATTTAATTGCAGAGAAATTCTCTAACAGATGTGAATAATATGTGATTTTAGAGCATATAAATTGATTCTAAATGCATTCCAGTTAAGTCTATATAAGGCTGGACTGTTTTTGCCTTGTAAGTTACCAGAATGTCACTTAGGTCATAGATTCTGAGTCCTAAACATGCACTTAAGGCTCTTCAGAAGAGGTTGCTGCACGTTGGTGGTATGTTAACATTAACAAAAGCTGGAGCCCCTGTGTCTCGACTCTTAACCAAGCCCATCTGAACTACGTAGGGAAACTCAAGCTCCGCTCTTCATTTCCTGACTGGTAAGAGGCTGCTTCCTGTGCATGAGCCCCAACTATGGATTTCACAGATCCCCCCGATCTCTCCCTCCTTCTCCAGCTCTCAGCTGCAAATGATTTATTCTGACTGAGTAACACTTTCCAGATCAGCTCCTGGTCAGAGTCAAATCCAAGTGACATTTTGGAGCATGGACAGTGTAACTAAGCTATTGCCTTTTGTCAAATTTGGACTGTGATTAAAACAAAGCAAGTGTGGTAAAAATGAGCTGCAAAGAAATTTTACACACAAGTAAAACTGTCAGTCAGATGTAAGACACAAGTGACCCCTAACAGGGCATTGGAGCTATTCTGAAAAAAAAAAAAAATAAATAAATAAAATAAAATGAAGTTATATTGTTGCATTTGAGCTACAACAAAATTGTGTGGAAAAAATGTTTAGTGTCATCCTTTCACAAAATTTGGGAGTCCAAAACAACCAGTATGTAAGGTTGAAATTTTGAATTTAGAAAAATGTATGGGTATCCCTCTGCTACATACAGAAATGCTCCAGGATTATTGAAATGTATGTTTTAGCTATTTATCAACTTTAACTTTTTAACTAGTGTAAATTTTCTAAGAAAGCCAAAGGTGTGTATTGCCAGTGCCACACAGAATTGTTCCCTTTGTATTTTCTTTTTTTTAATACTCAAACTTAAAGATATGGCCATTCAGACGTTATGTTTTGCTCCTCTCTCTGTAGTTGCAGTTTACAGACAAAAACAGTTTAACGCTTGTATTTTTCAGATACTTCTGCTCCATATGTTCCGAGCTGGGACATGCACACCTATGCACTTTCAAATGGGTCAAGATCAGAGAGCTTTTGAACTGGACACATTTCTAGGACATACATAAAAAATTCCCAGCATCTATAGGTTTGATGGGCCACTTTGTGCAGCCCCGGGGTGCAGTGGAGGGGTTCGAGGGCTTTGTGCTGATTGGCTGGGGAGTGCATCTAGAGTTCAAAGCGTATACATCTGTGAGACAGAGCAGGAGTGAAAGGTCAGCAGACTGGATTTGGAGAGCTTGGGGAGTGGTACATGATATGAGCCGACAGTCCACAGCTGCATACAACAACATATGAAAATGATCTGCTCCATGTGAAGGCAAGAACACAGCTTTCAACTCTGCTCAATAACAACATTAAATCTTCAATAACTACCTTAAAGGTGCACTATGTAAGTTTTCCACCACCTCCAAGTAATTAGACTTTGCTTGGAAAGTTCCACAATTTTCTTTCAGGTATTAATTAATTTACAGATGTTAAGAATTATTTGAATTTTGAGACATGAGGATCCTATTGAATCAGATAATTAGGTTTTCATTGAGTTAAGTTTAGCTTTAGTCTGATAATGACAGCTGTAAAAGGGATCCACTCACCCCTAAATGAAGGGTGGACATGCGTTTATAAGAAAACAGACTGTGAGCTGTGTTTAGACAACACTAGTTTTCACTTTGTATGTTAACAGAAACAGCAGTCCATCAAATCCTTCAATGCAGTGTGCTTCATCTGAAATCTGTAGACACAACAATGCAGCCAGTGCTTAACAGACAACATCCCTAACTGTGAAAAGTCCAAATCATCAAATCTGCACTCACTGAACAGGAGTTTTAAAGGAGTGCATTGGTTCTTTAAGGTTCAAAGATAGTTTTCTCTCCCCTTCAGTTTCACCCATTCACTTAAAGCAACATTTGACCCTGTGGGAATGACACTCCCTTGTCTGGTGCCATTGACCTGTCACTCATGGTGTTACCAGATCCTGCTGGCGCTGTGGTGGAATAGAATCCCCCAGCCGAGAGGAACTAGATGTGTCTCAGATTAAGGGAAGCTATACAACAATAAAATGAAAAGCTTTGCGTGATTTGTTTGCTCTTAGGATAAGGGACATTTAGGGATGTCACAATATCACATTTAAATGATTATTGTGAGCAGAAACAACATGATTTTACCTTTCTTCAAGACTGATGAACAAACCCCATTCCATGTTACCAGGTAAAGTCAATGTAACAATCTCACTAATATTATTGTTTTATTTTTAGTTCTTACTGTAATATAATTATCACAATTTTTGATCAAGGGAATAATCTTTACATCACCAGTGATGATGTAGTCACGTAGCAGTGGACCTTTAACTGAGCTATAAAACAGGCAAGACAATATCTGCAAGGTCCACTTCACAAATGCTAATACTGGTTTAGTCCTCCTTAAAACCTGGCTCAGTGTAAAACTGACAAAGTTAAAGTTTAGACTTTGTGTGTGTGAACCCTTTGTTATTAAGTTAGATGGTTTTATTTATACCTGGTATAGACCTGCTTTAGTCCTGGTTAAGCCCTTTAGTTCTCGACCTTCTTTAGACGTGGCTTTTTTTTAAGTAACATGAAATATACTGTTTAGATGTGTGAAAAATTACTGTAGAAGCTAAAATCACAGCTCTTATTAGCATTACATATACACTCTTTATGAAAAAAGCTCAGTGCCTGGTTTGCTCTCTTATTGCCATTGCCATAAATGTTCACAAATAATGTTATCACAAAACACAAATTTTATCCATGAATAGAATATAAATACAAATACCAATTAGTGATAGTTGTACTAGTATTAGTGATAGCGTAGTTTTTAACAAACTCACAACTGTATATCTGAAGTTTTCACTGTTCCAATAATACAGAATGATATGAGATGTGCTTGGTACTACGGTCTCTACAGCTGTACAAGAAACCAGAAAAGCTCTTTAGGAGATTTATTGACAGTGTTACTGCTAAATAATAAAAATGAAAGCCAAGTATAGGATTAAGTTTCTCAAGGGCTGTTGCAGAAATGGCTGAGCTGGTGACAAGCATCTCAAGTCATTACTCAAAAACTACACCACTGGATTTGTTCGTTATCCATGTGCTCTCAATCAAAATGTAGTAAATGTGTAATGAAGTTTCCCTTACAGCCATCAATATCAGTCCTTATTAAGCCTTCACTTCTGCTCCTATGACAAACAACATGGTGTAACGTGAGACTTGACACAGAGAGTGGAGGGGCCCCCGGGTGTGAAAAGGGTCTAGTCAGGGTTGGTTTAAGCCACACAAACCACTAGTCACTCCGGCCACAGCTCCTCACAGCAGGCTGCCACCATCTGGACCTGTTTCTGCGGCGACACAGCCCCATTTGTACAAGAGGTCTGCCAATGTGCCCTGTCAGAGAAGACAGACACAGGGTGTGAGTGTGTGTGTGTGTGTGTGTGTGTGTGTGTGTGTGTGTGTGTGTGTGTGTGTGTGTGTGTGTGTGTGTGTGTGTGTGTGGGCCTAAACTCCTAAACATCACACTTACAAGTACTTTGTATTAACATCATTTCATTTAGGTATACATAAGTGTAGGATTTGGATTAATTATTTATATCAGCCATTATCTGAACAATAAATAAATAAACTCAGATTATGGATATTGATTTTAGCTAATACTTTAAACAAGAATACATGCAAAGTGCTCATTGTTAATGAAATGAAATCTGAAACAACCACAAGGATTCATACAGGCTAGATTCCAAGAAGGACACATCTGGTGTAAATCCACCAAATAAAAGAGACACTTCTGGCTAAGAGGCTGATTTCAAACAATTTCAAACTCCTTCATTTTTTCATTGTGTCCACAGTCTCCAAACAGACTCATCTTGCACTGACTTTCTCAGAGCAGGTTCTGCTAACAAGCCATAATTATCCGTGCAGTCAGGCAATAAATCCAGACAGGTCCTTGCCTCTTGCATTAATGTCATTGCAGCGCCAACAACCACAGCTCAACTCTATTAGGTGAATGGTTTCTATAGCAACTGGCCCTAAAACCCCAAAAGGTCTGACAGAAAGGGGTCAGAGGGCATGGGCAGGTTGTTGGGCAGATAACTAACACATGCTCCACTGTGATCTGGGCATAGCCTACACAGAACATACTACACAACATACTACTATCACTCTAAAGTCTAATGCATCATCATGGCAAAGAAGTTAGTACTTACAGCTAAAAGATCCTGATTTTGATCCCAAAACATGTGGGACACTTTACATAATAAACCAGCTATACTTCCGTAAGCCTAAAATCTGGAGATGTGTCTCTGGCGGTACACTTTGCTGAAATGTTACACAATATGACATTCATCTCATTTAGGTTACTCTGCATTTGTAATGTAAATAGAGGTGGCTTTACAGTTCAGAATGACTTGAAAAC